>CM059814.1:46376701-47040451 GCA_030435695.1 Brachymystax lenok tsinlingensis
AAACCTGCCTGTGAGCGGTGTGTTAGATCAGTTAAAATTGCTGTTGCAGATAGATCTGATTGAGAACCCGTGGGATTGCTCGTGTGACGTCGTCGGCATGAAGATATGGCTCGAGCAGCTCAGTGCAGGCACCGTTGTTAATGAGGTTAAATGCGAGACCCCCAAACGGCACAGCGGGATTGACATGCGTTCCATTCAGTCTGAACAGCTGTGTCCAGATTACTCTGACGTAGTTGTCTCAACAGCGCCCCCCTCTGACGAGCCTCTGCCCGACAGAGCCACCACCACAGAGACCTACCAGAGATCTAACCCCACTAGCAGCGTCGTCCCTCTCTCTGTCCTCATCCTCAGCCTTCTGCTCGTGTTCATCATGTCCGTCTTTGTGGCGGCGGGGCTGTTTGTTGTCGTGGTGAAAAAGCGTAAAAAGTCCCAGAGCGACCGCACCAGCACCAACAACTCTGACGTGAGCTCGTTTAACTTGCAGTACAGCCTTTACAGTAATAACCGAACCGTCCCCAAAGTCAAAGCCCCCGCCGGACACGTGTATGAGTACATCCCTCACCCTATGGGCCACATGTGCAAAAATCCCATTTACAGGTCCAGGGAAGGCAACACAGTCGAGGATTACCGTGACCTCCATGAATTGAAGGTGACTTATAGGAGTGATGTGGATGAGGAGAGGAACAGCAACATGAGAAGTCCTACTTATAGCGTGAGCACTATTGAGCCTCGCGAGGACCCCTCCCCTGCACAGAATGCTGAGCACTTCTTCAGGGGCATCATGGAGGCGGACAACCAATCCCCCTCCGGTAACAGTCTAGAATACAAGTACACTGGCCCTGTCTCGTACACGTACAACCCAAACTTTGATGTTAGACGCCAGTTCTTACACCCAGAGAGGATACGAGAAACAGTGCTTTATGGCACAGCGCCGAGTACTGTTTACGTGGAGCCCAACAGAAATGAATATTTGGAACTAAAAGCGAAACTTCAAGTCGAGCCGGACTACCTCGAAGTTCTTGAGAAACAGACCACTTTCAGTCAGTTTTGAGCAGAAGATTTGTCCATATATGAAGGATTTCCCCCCTTAAAAGTACTGGCTCAATATTGAGGGTGCCTTGGCACGACACATCAACAAAATAAGCATTAAACGGGGTGTGCCAAACTCTAATATTCTTATTTCTTAATTACATGACATTGCAGGAACTGAAAGTCTCTCTCTGAACCTAACTGGATGAGTACACAAGGTGTTCTACTTAACTGGTGATTTAGAATCTATTTTTATATGGTGAAGATTGAATACACATACATATAAGTGTACAGGTAAACTTACCCAACTACATTTTCAGGAATATAACCATACATATATTGTGAATCACAAAAATGTTTATAAATCACCTTCTGACGAAAAAACACTGTACAGCAGTGCCTCCATCAAACTGCGCAGGACAATTCTCTGCTTTAGTCTGTAAGTATTTATTGGAATACTCTGCCATGTATTTTCAAAACTTTTGATTCTTCACCAATATTACCTGTGTCATAATTCCATGATCCTCTGTAAATGTTTGTTTGTAGTTCCATATCATTTACTGTAGCTCGCATTGTAAAAGTGGCTTTTTTAAAAAGGTGGCACACCCCCAATGTTAAAGAAAGACTGCGTAATTTAAAGAAGAAAAAGGTGTCTTTGTATGCTTTCTGCACTTTTTGGAATTGGAAGGCAAGTGGGCCTTAAACAGCTATCATTAGGATGATTACTATTAAAAATGAATATGTGCATTCATTCTTAATATGTATTCTTGATATGTTATCAAATTCATGAATAATAATTGAAGTAATAATTATGTTGTGTAATACTGATATTTTAATGTAACACCTATTTTTATACAAGCATTCACAATTCTCTTTCCCTAGACAATTTCATTCGTTTTAATTGCTTTGCACTTATTGCACTATATTGACCAAAATATGTTAATATCATCAATAAATATGATGTCAGGTTCATATACGTTCTTGTGGGGAAAATGAAAGGCTATCGTTAGATACTTCACAGAGGTAGTTGCATGTAACATGTACCAATCAAGAGAAGTTGTTTTTTTCAGTGAGGTTTTGATCAATATGCTTAAATTAATGATCCTGTGAGGGTGTCCTCATAATCATAGTGGTTCCAATTGCAAACATCAACATTTGTGCTGATAATCTTCTGATAGGGTTAAAAACACTTTACATCACAGTCACCAAAAAATACACATGAAAGTGTTCCTTTCAATCCTCCAGGGCCCTATTCCAGAAGGGGTGCATGTGAGCCTTTTTATAGCGGCCCAAAATGAAGGCAGCATTTTAGAGAACAGAAGGGCCCGAAACTCAGTGTATCTGTCGATATGTCATAGCCGTCACAAGAGGTGAATCATAGCCAAGTGTCCATAGGCTAACGATGGAGGCCAGGCCCTGTCATGGGCTGAAACGATGTAACCTAGGCTGTTGACAGTTTTGGGGTAAATTATGTGCCACTCATTTGGGAAGTGACACAAAATCTAAACATTTTACTTACGGCACCCTCAGCAAAAGCTGCATGTTGCTGTGTGTGTGTTATTAGCCAATACTGAGAATCTGACCTAGTTGCTTTACTGCTGTGCTGCAGTTGCTTGGGAAAAATGTATTTCAGGTCCGAATCAAATTATGGCGTTAGTATAGGGACGTGTGTTTGGTGTTTGTGTGTATGTACGCAATTGTGTGTCTTTACACTGACATGTGCCTCTTCGTGATTTCATAATATACCCATCTCATTTGTTAAGTGAACCTGGTGGGTGGGGGGGGGTTCGTGCTCCTATTATCAAGCCAGAAGCCAGCCCCAATGTTGCCATGACCCTGAGCAGGGTAGCCGACTCCTGGCTAATGGATGAATGAATTAGCCATGTCCCACTGCAGGAGGTTGCCGTAAGAGCCTCTAACCTGACAAATAATGCTTTTAATAAGCCAATGGGGTTCTCTGTGGGACTCCATGTGGAAGGGCACAAAGGTTTAATTCGTCTCCCTGGATTCTTTCACTTAGCTCATTTGGAGGGGCCAAAGGAGGGAACATCTCTGCTGTAAACCTGTTGTGCTGCAGTGCAGGGCCGAGAGGACATGTGAGGAGGACGCTCTGCCACAGCGTCATGTTGATGTGAGCAATTGAGTTCAAGGAGATTTGGGTAATTGAGAAGGCAGAGATGAGATCTGACAGGCACCAATGAGTCTGATGATTGCTTTAATCATGATAGTTAATGGAATTCCTCCAGGCATGTAAAAGCGCTCAAATATTCATCAACACATTAAGATTCCTTGTCCCTCACCTCTGTAATTACAGATGTACGTTTTTTTGGGGGGTGTTATTCTCACCGATTGTAATGAATGTTTTTTATTGTATTATTTGAATCAATATGTCTGACACTATTTCTCATTTTGCAAACAGGCTCACAACGCGAGAACATGCGTTTTTAACCTGATTTGTAACCTTTCAATGGTTTTCATGGGTATCCAGAAAGAAACTATAACTTATTATTCAAAGGAAGGTTAACTCCTAATTTCCATTTGACCTTTTGACCTTCAACATAATGCAGTTTAGAGAACATTTAGTGTGATTTGACTCTAACAAAGCGGCCTATTTCTCAAGTACCTGTTGTAAAGATTCCTAAGGGATGTTGTCTGATGTTAATTCACCCGTCTCCCCAATCTATAGTTTTCCCAGACTACATGGAATGTAGTATAATATGGTAATGAAATATGTTATAACAGTATTCTGGAAAAGGACAGTAATAAAAACATGTATGTATACTCCACATTCCTGTGGTACTGAGAGGTTGAGCTGAGCTACTGCGCATACAACTTAAGGTTAAATATGACCTACTGATTGTTCCTCTCTGCAGGGATAAAACCAAATAAATCAAATGTGCCGTATCAAAAAATATATATTCTGTTAGTTGGTGAAAAGTGATTGCTGAAAGCCAGCAAAGGCCCTGGATTACTAAGAAACTGCAACAACAGTTTTCAAAATGGATGCTATTTTTTTCTGTCATCGCATAACCTTGTGTTTGTGTGTGTCTGTGTGTTTGAGAGAGAGAGTGTGAGAGTTGTGTATGTGCATAGAATCTCAGTGACAGTGTTTGTGTGTTCGGGAGGGAGGGGGAGAGAGTCGTGTATGTGCGTAGAATGTCAGTGACGGTGTATGTGTGCGTGTATGTGTGTGTGTCAGTGCCTCTTTCCTGTCTCCCTGTTTCCAAGCATACTCCCACTGGGTCGCCTGTTTGTGCTTATTAGGCTTGCGTTTTGTTTGTTTGGTTATAGTGCTGCAGCCGTTGATCAGAAGCTGCAGCAACCCTGTCTTTTGATAAATGGCAACCATAGCATTACTGACTCCCCAGCCTCGTGATGTCTGGCCAAAAAAACAACAGGTTGATGTATTGCTTCCTTGAGTGTGTCAAGTCATTTAGCTGTAGCCCCTGCCCTAGCTCTGTGCGTCATTGTCTCTGAGTGGGAGGAAAGGAATGCATAAATGGTACACCCAATGATGCAGCATACTGTAGCAGCAGTTATTTTGTCTCGAATGTTACGACTGTACTGGGTGATATTGTTAGTTGACTTGAGAGCTGTTGACAGCCGTAGACATGCGAGAAGGTGCTGCTAAATTGATGTCAATGTGGCAATGGATTACGGTTTATTTTGTTTGGTGTGCTGACTGGATAGGCTGTCATTTATTTTCCTTGAAACCATGCAGGATCACACACGCACGCACGCACACACGCAATCACACACACACACACACACTCACACACACACACACACACACACACACACACACACACACACACACACACACACTGTGTATTGAAGATGGATTTTAGCAGAAGCTCAATATGTGACAATGTGATTTCATGCAAGACTCATGACCATAATATGGAGATTGTTTACCCTCACAGGGAAAGACTTTAAAAATGAAATTGCATATTTTGCTGCTATGTATGGGTAGGAATAGCCTATTGTCGTTGCCAAGATTATAATTCTTAGACCATACGGAGGTACTGGCTTAAGGGAGCTGTGTGTGTGTCATAAGGATGTGTGTGTGTTTATGCACTTCTCTGTGTGTTTTTCTGTGTGTGTTTGCTCATCAGGGTGTTTGTGCGGGTATGTGCCTGTGCTGTGTGTACAGTAGATAGTCTTTAATTGGAGTCTGATTTACTGTAAAATTCCACCCATGTGCTGTTTTTTTGTCTATTCTCTTTGGCTTTCATACACATTGAGGAGCGTAATTCAGAAGCAGGCCTGATAAAGGAATTAGACTAGGCGCTTGGAGATTGACCTGATAATGAAATGGTGGGAGGTAGTAAACGAATTCCCCATTTTTATGAGACAGACATTTTAATGTGGATCTCGAAATTGACTCTGGAATAGAGTATTTAAATGTTTTTTAAACAAACACATTTGATTAATGCAGGCTACAATGGGTGCGTTTAAATAAACGAATACTCAGATTTATATAATAGTTCAATAAAACATTTACTTGCTCTGATTTCCCTAATAATCCTGTTTACATGGACACATCTGAAATAAGGCTACCTGATGGGACTTTGATAAATGCAGAAAATCGGCAATCAAAATAAACGTTTTACCACAGTGACCATGTCATTTTTGGGAAGCCTGAGTATGTGAATTTTTTCCCCCAAACTCACTCCACTTGCGCAAAAGAGGGAGGCTTGCGCTGCTGGTCCTAGCACATGCACAGATCAAATAAACCACTTGAACTCCGATTAAGGTGTTTACACGTCCTAATAATTCTAAAGATTGCTCAGAAATCCAGGTGTTTTAATCAGCGTATGCTTACTTCGATTATGACCTGACTAAAGCCATACTCAACCTTCTGCCATAATCCGTTTAATCAGTTAGAATTATTAATGTGCATGTAAACATACTAAATGTTGAAGTCTGAGTAAATCATTGTGAAAGGACAATAACGAGGAAAGAAAAAAACAGTGTCTCTCTCGTCCTCTGTGGAATGAATCGTGTGACAGTTTGCACCCATTTGAACAATAGAGAGGGCAGAGTTGGCACTGTGTGGGTGTGGTTGTTAAAAATGGAACTTGTGGAGGATCTCTCAACAGGCCCAATGCAGAATCTACGTCAGCTTAGCTCCTTGTGCTTTCCTCCCATCAGTCGTGTGCTACAGCATATGCGTCAGCCAAAGTCCTCCAGTCCTAAGGAATCCAATGGTTTTATTCCACATGCCGATAAAGTGCTCTGACTAGCAAGTTGCTAAGGGGTTCTTGAGTTGTTGCTTCTCTCTCCAGTCGAGTGTTCCACGTGATCACAAGATAGAAAGTGAAACGTGCTATCGTCATCGCCCTTTGTTGTCCATGTCCCGGGTGGGTTGTTGGAGATCACTCGTTTCTTGCCAGTGTCTATTCCCATTAGGTGGAGCATCATGGACATATGGTGTTTGAGAGAGCATAGTGTTAGACCTACACTCCTAGCGAAAAGAGTTCCAAAAGGGTTCTTTGCAGAGTGATAGGGTTCTACCAATAACCGTTTTGATCTGAAGAACCCTTTTTGGAAGACGAGGGTTCTTTGTAAGTCAAGAACCTAGAACCTTTTTCATCCTAACAGTTGTTTTTGGAAGAAAGGGTTCTTTGATGACTTTTTGGAAGGAAAGAAGGATTATTTGACAGGCAAGACGGGTTCTACATTTTTTTTTTCAACTGTTTTCTTTCTATTAAACAGTGCCTGAGCATGACTGTTTATCTCAGTGTTTAAACTAACATCAGGAATGAGAGTAATCTGAAAAGTAAAAATTGGTTTGAGAATGTTTTATATTGTACCTATATTGGATTATGTGTGCATGTGATATGTGCAACGATTCCCTTAATCATTGTACATATACAGTGTTGACATAATTTAAATCTTTGCCATGATTTCTGTCTTTCAAATGAGTATTTTCTGTGATTTTATTGAGCGGAGAGTAGAAGAATAGATGGGGGGAAAGAGTTGACCAGCAGTGTACTGTATGGTACAGAGCAAATTGTCCAGTTTTACCTAGTGTTGATTTTTCACTGTAATATTTCTAGTTCAGGAGTTAAATTAACTTAACACTCAGTGGTGTAAAAGAACATCAGTGTAGATGTTTATGACCAGAGTTGAGTTTGATTGTGTCATTTTTACTCTGTTTAGAGTAAAACACTCAAAACCATGCCCATTATTAACATATTTCCCAGCATGCTTTATTGCAGGTTGATTTTTAGAATTGTTTGTTTTAATATCTGTGTTTTTGCATTTACATTGATTAGTTGCTTAATGTTATGCTACACAAAGATACACTTACCCAATCTGTTAGTACTGTAGTTGGACTTATTGCACGTTACTGAGATAGTTGTTCCAGATAAATAACAAACATTTTTCAAAACTAATACAATCTGTTAGGAGTTGGAATTAATGCACCCGTTACTGAGATTGTTGTTCCAGTTTAGATGATTTAGCTACTTATATTTCTCAATCTTCACTACCATGGCAGTCATTCTGAATGCAGGTTACAATGATTGGCTGGATTCCAATAGGAATTACACATCACTTTCTAAGCAAGTATAATTTCACTTCAGGCCTGATGTGGCCTGTAAGCCAGGAGTTTGCTAACACCACTGTGTTAGGGTATAACTCGTCCCCAAAAAATACACATTGTGATGTATCTTATGTATTGTCATAAAGAGTGTAATGTTAAAGGCTAATAAGGCTGGTGTGACCATTCATAGAGGGTTCTAGTAAGAACCCTTGAAAATATAAAAGGATTATCGGTAGAACCCTTCATATTGGTTACCTCAATCACCTCAATCACAGCATAGCCCAGCACATTGACTCAGTACCAGTACTCCTTGTATTTAGCCTTATTATTGTTATTTTATTGTATTACTATTTCTTTTTTTGTGCACATTTTCTGACTTTTTAATTCTGCATTGGTGGGAAAGGGCTCGTAAATAAGCATTTCACGGTAAAGTCTACACCTGTTGTATGCGGCACATGTGACAAAATAAAATGATTGATTTGATTAGAGCGTTCTAGCAAGAACCTTTTGATGATAAATGGGTTGTTGGTAGAATCATTTATAGAGGGTTCTAGGGAGAACTCTTCATAGAGGGTTCTAGGTAGAACCATTTGCAGGGGTTCTATGAAGAACCCTACATGGAGGGTTATATGTAGAACCCTCTGCGAAGTGTTCTACCTAGCACCAAAAAGGGTTCCGCTACGAGGACAAACCAAAGAACCCTCTACTTAGCACCTTTTTTTTTTAGAAAGAGTGTATACCTAAAAACTATGAATCTGTTTTTTACATTGATGTTGCTAAAACGACTTTTTGCACCTCTGATGGACTCAAAAGGTACACAAATGCCAAGCAATTTTACAAGGAATCAGATTATTATTTTTTTCCTGTCTTTTGAAGTTGTATGGGTGAAACATATTATGGTATCCCTGTTGACAACACCATCTGTCAACGTAAAGTATTACAGTACATCTAATATAGTGTTAATTCTGTTACAAGAAATTAGGACCAAATACTAGCTTGACAAATTCTAAGTTCTTTGCATGGTGTGGGTGCTAATAGGAACATATTATAAACGTGTGAGGTGTCTAGGGAAACAGTGGTGTTAAGGTTTATAAAAATAAAAATATCTATCTCATGAAATTGAGATCCCCAATGTGATTGCAATGCTATAATAGCTCAGCCCCGATGCAAGGAGATGTTTTAATGTTGCAGAAAGGGCTCAATATGATTAGTTGGGTGAATAAGAAATGATAATGTCAATAAGCTATGAAGTGTCTTTGATGGGACTACATTAAACATTTTAAAACAATTGATTACCCATGTTAAGTATAACAGATTCATAAATGCTAATATCAGCATAGCATGTACTTGTATGCATGTTCAAACGCTTCTATGCAATATTGAATGTGGCTTTATATAGCTTAATAACTTAACAGTTATTACACTGTAGAGTGAAATAGAAACATTTAAAGGGGCAATCTGCAGTTGCTACATCAATAAATACATCATAATAATGATATGTACCTATTCATTCATGAATAATAGAACTCATAAATGCCTCATGAGCTTAATTCAACTTTCATACTGCATCAGAACCCAAAATATAAGCTTTATGTTACTCCAATGCTTGTGAACACAGTAAATGTAAACAACCACCATATACCATCAAAACATGGTTAAAACAATAATTTTGTTATCATGGATGGTCAGTCCTTAGCTCTGTCTATGAATTTGAGAGTGGTTAGATTTCTCCAGCCCAATCCCTCACCTTTTTACCTAAACGGTGGTGAGGAATGCACTTTGTTATTGTTTCAACTGATGATTGCTGCTTGAAGTAATAGTAGTGGGGTTTATTTCATCATATACAGTAAAATGTATTAATGACAAATATTACCATTGTACAAGTAGAGGCTTCTCTACTCTGAATATGGCCTGAGCACAACTTCTTCCAAGATCTTTGGCAGAGAAATATACAATGACTCTCTCTCCCTAAAATGTCTTCACTCAGATTTAGTATGACAGCTGGCAATCACATTTCATACCTGCTACCAAGTGTTAAACGGGAAATCTGTCTGAGACTGTCAGCACGAGTGCTATGCGAACCTCTCACCCTAATCCATTCCTAGAGTCCCCAGACAGAGTATGTGGCACAGAGAAAATCAGGGTATTTTGGTACCATTTGGATATTTTTTGTGATTATATAGTATATGCCTTGCTTACGTAACTTACTCTAGAGGCCCTATTTAATCCATCCTGGTAACCAGGTCTCTGCTGTGAAAATACTCAGATAGGTTTATGTATACCCATGGTTTTGCACTGCAATCATGCTCATATTGGGTTTGATTGCGTTGTAGCTGATGTAACAGATTGGGCTGCTCTGAAACAGTAACAAATATAACATGTATCTCAGTTATCTCTCTTTATGGAAATAAGGTTGTTGAATCCCAGAAACCTGGTTACTAGTTTTGATTGCATACGACCCTGTTGTGTCGTAAATGATCAAGGTAATATAGAAAACAGCATGACTACATATGGATTGTTGTAATACATGATTATTTACTTGTGTAGCTGCAACCTGGTCTCAGAGCATTTTGTTTTATTCTGTACGTAAATCCGAGACACTGGTATGGTACTCATTTAGTATGGTATGTATTCATTTGTGGATGTCCATCACCCATTACGTATGACATGTTACAAATAACAATTCGTATTATATGTTACAAATTTGCAAAACGTACAATATTCTACAAATTTGCTAAAGGTATGATCTGTTATGAATTCTAGCTAGGTGGCTAACAATACTAGCTGGCTAAAATTAGCTAGCATTAGCTAGGTTAGGGGTCATGGTTAGGGGTTAGGGTTAAGTTTAGGAGTTAGAAGGTTTAAGGTTAAGGTTAGGGGAAGGTTTAGCTAAAAGGGTCAAGGTTAGGTTTAGCTAACATGTTATGTAGTTGCAAAGTAGCTAAAGATTTGTAATCTAAGTAGTTGAAAAGTTGCTAATTAGCTAGAAGTTCACGTTATACACCTATCCATCCATCCACCCCGACCAACCACATTACTTTAATTTTTGCCTTAAGTAACCATTTGTCTTATGTAATAATACGAAACGTAACATATCATATTAATTTGAGTGTTCTGGATTTACATTTACTATATTACGTGTAGTCTATGAGACTTGGCTAGTACCTCTGCCAAATTCACAAACTGCTCCAATCCCACAGGATTACACTTAGACAATTTAAAGAGTGTTTAACCATTGTTTGGAGGTAAGCACACAATGGAATTTGTGGTCATTTTAACATCATCAAACTTATTCAGTACATCAATGTATGTTACCTGTTTTTTATTAACTTTCCGTTGGCAATTTATGAACATTCATGTGAAGCAGTAGCGGACTAAGCTCCTTTCCAGGCTTTGTGGAATCTAGCTCTGACTCCATCGATTCGCCCAAGGTCAATACTTAAAAAAATTAAACGTCTACCTTGTATCTATGTTTGTCTTTTGTAGTTATGTGCCTTTCTTTATTTGCTGAAATCCATACTTTTTCAATAAACGTTAATCAAATACAACAACCGACTGTTTCCTTGTTGAGATTAAATTGGCACTTGAAATTTGCGCTAAGTTACCATTTTAGAGCAACAGCAATGACCAAACAGTCGGTGGTTGTATTTTATTAACGTTTATTTAAAAAGTATGGATTTCAGCAAACAAAGAAAGCCATACAACTACAGAGGACAAACATAGGTACAGTACATGGCAGGCATTTTATAATTACTTTTTTGTTGAAGTACTGAACCTGGGCGAATCGTTGTAGTCGGAGCTAGGTTCCACAAAGCCTGGTCGTTGCTCTCCGTTGGTGGAGTCATCAGAATCTTCCTTCTCCATGGAGTGGAGTTTAGTCTGCTAGTAAAACAGTAACATGAGGAACATGATCCAATTACTGTTTTGGTAGAAGTATAAATCATGATTTTAGTATTAGCTAACAACATGAGCAAATAGGGTGGTAATGGTATGACGATTGCAACTCATTTCTCTCCACCAGTTATAGTATTGTTATATCACACCTTACCTTGGAAATATACCATCCACTAAAGATAGTAGGCTATTTATCAAGGTCTAGCAAATAACTTAGATTGTTAAAGTATGTTGTTACCTTCATATTGTCAACATCTACTATCAACAAGATCTCACGGTTTAGTTGACTTCAGATTCGGATATTTCTGCACCTTTCTCCAAACGTCAAATTTCGAAGATGCTCCAAACGTCACATTTCGAAGTGTTTTTCACACTCTGGGTTGCTCCTCCTGCTCAGCATTGTTCCATTTCTCCAAACGTCAAATTTCTAAGTGTTTTGAAGTTAAGGATTAAGGCTTGCAATAGGGTTAAAACATTACGTTCAGGCATTAATGGGAGTCATGAGATTACGCCCATCCGCCACCCCCGTCCACATTACCCTAGCAAAACCCAAGCCTACCTGATGGTAATAGCTCTCACTGTTGCCCATAATTCCCAGTTTGAAGGCATTTCCCAAAGTCAATCTTGAACAATCTCCCTGCTATTGTAGCTATGATTTTCAAAACGTAAAATTTTGTTAGAAGAAATCCTTCTTGAAACATTGAGCACAATATTTAAATAAGAATACCGGAAGACTTAATGTATTACATTTCTTAATGCTTGTGTGACATGACACACAAATGATTATAATTGGTGAGGTATTTAAATGGTGTTCATTTCAGAGCTTTTACATGTTCTAACTTATTAACTTCTTGGTCTACTTCTTCAATGAAACATTAAAGTCATAAAGCCGTGTAGAGCATCATCACTCAATCATCTAGCGATTGATGAGTAATTATTCAGTCTGTGATGAACGTGAGAAGGAGATAAGTGATGCTAGGAATGAGAGACGGGGGCATCTGTGAGCAGCTGATGAGGGAGGACCAACGGTGACACAGCAGCTGCGTTTAAATAGTCTTGATTCCTTTCCCTTCCCTATAACCCTGTCCTTTGATGACCATTGGTTGATCTGAGGAGGCATGGATGGGCTTGATGCGGGTAACAGCTGCATTGTCAAAGCTTATGAAAAGGAAAGAAGACAAGGAAAATAGAGGCTATTTAAAAGAGTGGTATCATCTGTGGAGACTGATGAATGTGAACTAAGAGCTGTGGACCTTAGATTTAAGTATGATTTAAGATACTCTTCATTGTTATCTCCTGATTCTTAAAGGGCCCAACCAGCTCAGTACTTGTGATTTCAGTTCAAGTCAGTCATTTATTCCACCTCCGTACCACTTCACAAGAAACTGGGGCTTAGGTCAGTCCCGGAGGAAGTCTTTGCAAAGGGAACCATTGATTTTAGGTCTCCTTTTTTTGTCTAATTACACACCTTTCATCAGTGGATGTTATCGATGGGCAGATGTACCGTTCTACAGTCCGCCTGAGTGATATACTCCTGAAGAAAGCTCACCGTTTGGTTCAATGATGCAATTGTCCTACATGTGACTTTTAGACAAAATTAGCTTCACTGCTATGTAGAGGCTGCATAATTCTGACACATGAGGTAAATTCAGTGTTGCTCTGGCACGAGAGTTGGAGGGGCAGTCTGTTATTGACACAGTCCAAGGTGTTAATGAATGCACATTCATCTAACCCAATACTGATAAAGCAGCACCAGAGTCGCTAGTTCGATAATGGATTGGAATTCCATATCAGGCGGTGGCAAACTAAAACAAGCCTCTCTCAAGAAAAATCCTTGGCAGGATGATGTGGTAAACAACACTGCCTGATGACCATTCGTTCCTGTCAAGTACGCTGTGTTGCCTTTATTTCTTTCTCTTTCTCTCTCTGAGAGAAGAGATTGATTGATTTGCTCTCCCCAATGACTGATGATAAGCTCCCAACTCATTTAAATAAGAAGTACCACTTCATGAAACTCTGTTATACAATGTCTCATATACAGTACATCTGGTGTATGTTGGAAATGTTCTTCCTCAAATTAATTGTTGGATAAATGATTTAGAAATGTAAAGTGGCATATTTGACCCTTCATATATCCCCCTTACATCTACAGTTGAAGTCGGAAGTTTACATACATTTAGGTTGGAGTCATTAAACCTAATTTTCAACCACTCCACAAATTTCTTGTTAACAAACTAAAGTTTTGGCAACACGGTTAGGACATCTAATAGTAATTTTTCCAACAATTGTTTACAGACAAATTATTTCACTTATAATTCACGGCATCCAATTCCAGTGGGTCAGAAGTTTACATACGTTAAGTTGACTGTGCTTTTAAACAGCTTGGAAAATTCCAGAAAATGGTGTCATGGCTTTAGAAGCTTCTGATAGGCTAATTGACATAATTTGAGTGAATTGGAGGTGTACCTGTGGATGTATTTTAAGGCCTACCTTCAAACTCAGTGCCTCTTTGCTTGACATCATGGGAAAATCAAAAGAAATCACCCGACCTCAGATTTTTTTTTTTAGACCTCCACAAGTCTGGTTCATCCTTGGGAGCAATTTCCAAATGCCTGAAAGTACCATGTTCATCTGTACAAACAATAGTATGCAAGTATAAACACCATGGGACCACGCAGCCGTCATACCGCTCAGGAAGGAGACGTGTTCTGTCTCCTAGAGATGAATGTACTTTGGTGCGAAAAGTGCAAATCAATTCCAGAACAACAGCAAAGGACCTTGTGAAGATGCTGGAGGAAGCAGGTACAAAAGTATCTATATCCACAGTAAAACAAGTCCTATATCGACATAACCTGAAAGGCCACTCAGCAAGGAAGAAGACACTGCTCCAAAACCGCCATAAAAAAAAGCCAGACTACGGTTTGCAACTGCACATGGGGACGAAGATAGTACTTTTTGGAGAAATGTCCTCTGGTCTGATGAAACAAAAATAGAACTGTTCGGCCATAATGACCATCGTTATGTTTGGAGGAAAAAGGCGGAGGCTTGCAAGCCCAAGAACACCATCCCAACCGTGAAGCACGGGGGTGGCAGCATGTTGTGGGGGTGCTTTGCTGCAGGAGGGACTGGCGCACTTCACAAAATAGATGGCAACATGAGGAAGGAAAATTATGTGGCTATATTAAAGCAACATCTCAAGACATCAGTCAGGAAGTTAAAGCTTGGTCGCAAATGGGTCTTCCAAATGAACAATTACCCCAAGCATACTTTCAAAGTTGTGGCAAAATGGCTTAAGGACATCAAAGTCAAAGTATTGGAGTGGCCATCACAAAGCCCTGACCTCAATCCTATAGAAGAAAACGTGTGGGCAGAACTGAAAAAGCGTGTGCAAGCAAGGAGGCCTACAAACCTGACTCAGTTACACCAGCTGTGTCAGGAGGAATGGGCCAGAATTCACCCAACTTATTGTGGGAAGCTTGTGGAAGGCTACCCAGGCCGTTTGACCCAAGTTAAGCAATTTAAAGGCAATGCTACCCAATACTAATTGAGTGTAAACTTCTGACCTACTGGGAGTGTAATGAAAGAAATAAAAGCTGAAATAGACATTTCACATTCTTAAAATAAAGTGGTGATCTTAACTGACCTAAGACTTCTGACCTACTGGGAATGTGATGAAATACATAAAAGCATGTGATGAAGCATGTGATGGGAATGTGATGAAATACATATACAAGTGTTCCATACTCATCAAAAGCTCTGTTTCTTGGCAATATCACAGCTTTGACAGATTTCAAAAAGGCTTTACGGCGAAAGCAGCACATTTGATTGTTTGAGAGTAGCACCTCACATATTTTTCCCATAGCCATGTATCGATTAGCCATCATGGCACACACATAACACATTTCACAGCAAAAACAAATCAATTACCTGTTGAAGAACTTCTGCTGAGGTCATCCTAAGTGTCCAACGAAGACAATCCATGGTTCTTTTGTTAGAAAAAGTAATGTATTTTATCCATAAATCCTCCATTTGGTTTTGCGCGTTATGATCAGAAGCGACAGCTTCCACTACTCCATTAACCGTGGCGCTAACTCGTTTCATCTTATACCTATAAACTTGTCCAAGAACAATCAAACATAGTTTTAAATGTATCCTTAGGAACACTTTACGATATTTACTATTATAAATCAACCGAATATAAACTGATCGATTCTGACGGTAAAAGACACTGCGTGCCTTGTCGGCAAGACACTGGTACTGTTTACATAACAGAGTGACTTCCTTGTTTGCTCTTCTTCTCTGGTCTTATTCATCCAAAATGAAAAAAATACACTGTCTCGAGACTGTTGACATCTAAAGAAGCGATGGGTACTGCATTCATATGCCCTTATATGGTCATTTTTATGAGGGGAGGGTGCCCAAATGAGCAATGTGTCAAAATCACTTTTTCCAGGACAGAAATTCCTCTAGGTTTCGCCTGCTATATGCGTTCTGTTTTACTCACAGACAAATGGTTAACAGTTTTGGAAAATTCTGAGTGTTTCCTATCCAATGGTACCAAATATATGCATATCCTATTTTTTGGGCCTGAATGGGAGGCATTTTACTTTGGGCACGCCAGGCTCTCCAAAACCGACCCCTCAGCTGCCACTCCCTAACAAGTTTTTAAACAATGACTAAATATTAGTTTCAGTAGATGTATTAACATAGAGTTTAGACCAAACGTATTGCTGTTAGAAAGGGTGACCTTCAAAATAGATTAATTATGCACTCCATTTGGGCTTATTTCTAAACTTAACATGCAGGATTTATGTGAAAGTCGGGGTTCCATGTTACATGTTATGATTGGTCCCTACTTTGCATGGCCAAGAAACAAAGCAGTCTAAAACCCGTTGCTATATATATATATATATATATATATATATATATATATATATATATATACCACCTTGTAGATTTCATTGTGAACCACCAAGCTATTTATCAGCATTTCTAGAAAGAACTTGACATTTGTGTCAGCTTTAAATCATAGAAAAAAGTTTTCTCATTTCCACCCTACAAAATCCTTTCTGCATCATTTCAGAGGACCCGAAGACAGCCTCCCAGGCCTGGATATGCCAAGGTCTCTGCTGTCGTTTCGTTTGAAGATAATCTACTGCAGGATGAAAAATATCACGATTAAGCAACATAAAGACTGAAAAAAGATACATCAGACTGTATCGTTTTAGAAGGATGAATAGAGCCAATTGTCCTCCGCTGAACAATACCAGATTTGGAACTATTTTTTTTAACTAAGCTAACTCCCTCAGATACAATTGGGTCTCTTTTAATGAGTTGATACTTTCGCTTTATAGAACATTGAAGGTTGAACTGTTCATATCATTATTTTCAAGATAAAACGTACAGTATTACAGTATTTATAAGTACCTTATGCCAAGTCTGATTTATCTAACAGACTTTTCACATTGATGTCTTCATTGATATGTCCTACATGTCCTCCAGACATTAACCCTTCAATACAAGGTGCTGTCAGAAAGGTTACAGGGCGATAACCTATAATCTGGCTAACCTAAAGTGAGAAGGAGATAAGTGATGCTAGTAATGTGACGGGGTGCATCTGTGTGTGGCTGATGAGGGAGGACCAAAGGTGACACAGCAGCTGCATTTAAACAGTCTTGATTCATTTACTTTCCCTATAACCCTGTACCTTCATTACCATTGGTTGATCTGAGGAGGCTTGGATGGGCTTGATGCGGGTGACAGTTGCATTGTCAAAGGTCATGAAAAGAAAAAGTAGACAATGAAAATAGAGGATATTTAAGAGTGTTATCAATAGTAGGGCCATAAAGTTCCATAATCAGAGCATTGTGTCGTAGTCATCTTAACATCCTGGGTTGTATTCATTAATGTAGCACATTTTATTTTGCAATGTTTCAGTCAGGTTTCTGCTGTTTGGTGAGTGAATATTACCATGGTTTATGTCATAGGACCTTTCAAACTACACTGAGGAAAGTAATCCAACCAAACACTGTTTATTGAATTTTCTACCACACCAGGGATTATACTGTAAGTGGGAGCGTGCAATGCCTAAATCATCTGGACTCACTGAGTGATTTTGAATCATGTGACTCCACTCACAAATATAATGAAAGACACAGTGGCGAAATGATTGAACTCTCTGCAAAGATTGTGTTTGTGCTAGACGACTGATTTATCAGCTGAGTTGATTCTGTTGAAACAATATCAACAATACACTCAATCCTATTATCACTGTCTGAAAGTGGGAATCTGTACCAAACCTTGTGTATGCTACATAGCTTCAAAACAGATGTGGAATAGGAACTTGAAGAAACCCTATTCTGGAATCTTTTTCTTGTTTATTTGAAGTATCTACAAGCAGTCTCCTCATCTCAATGCTTCCAGCAGTTTAACAAGCACTCTCATTTTCTCTGTAATGCCAATCAACCAACAAAACAAATATTTTGAACATCTCCTTATTGTTCAGCTCAGACTATTTTAACAAAAGACCAGAGATAATAATCAGATGCTAAGATAGTTTCATGCTGATCCTTTGAATCAAGTTTGAACTTTTGGTAATTTGTGAGGGATACTTAACAATGGCTTTGGATTATATCCCACTCAAAGGCAGTAGAGTTGAAGAGCAAAACAAGTGCCATTGATGGATCTTGTTTCTGGTAAAATGGTAATGAGTCAATCACTCAGACTTTTACTTCATGGAATTTGCAATCTGAATAATGTCTGTTTTATCTTACAGAGGAGTTCCTCGTTAATAGCATAGGGGCAATTCCACGGGAACAGAGTGATGCTGAGACTCATATTTCTCACATCATCACTCTGTTACTGTGGAAATGTACATAGTGTAAAATAGGATTATTACTGTGGAATATGAATCACTGCTGTGCTTAAACTTGAAAAGTAATTTCTGGTTATTATCTAATGACAATCCCAATCACAAATGTGTATAGCACAGTGATTCACGGTGTTGGTGTAATGCCATAGACCCTTCAAACTCAACTCTGGACCTCGAGGCCAGATCCATTGCGTTTGTTAATTATTCCACCCCCAACCGGTTACTGATTAAGACCTGGGACACCAGGTGTGTGCAATTACTTATCAGGTAGAAAATAAAATCAGTAGGCTCCAGACATCATAGGATAAGAGATGAATACCCCTGCCGTAGACTGTAAAAAATATATACAAAGCCATCAATAACATCACCACATTGTTTCCTGTGAGAATGCTCAGTGGTACATTTGATGATCAGGAAGTGTTATTTTAGCATGTCGTCATCTTGGAGGAGTTTTTGGAAACATTGCATGCGCAGTTTGAGCTACTAGGAAGTGGCGTTGCAGGCTAGCTCAGTGCTGCCCCCTCTCAAGTTGAAGACCGATCAAGGTACTGCAGGCCACCATTAGCAACTATACTGAACAAAAATATAAACGCAAAGTGTTAAGTGTTGGTCGCATGTATCATGAGCTGAAATAAAAGATACAACAGATCCCAGAAATGTCCCATATGCACAAAAAGCGTATTTCTCTCAAATGTTGTGCACAAATTTGTTTACATCCCTGTTAGCGAACATTTATCATTTGCCAAGATTATCCATCCACCTGACAGGTGTGGCATATCAAGAAGCTGATTAAACAGCATGATCATTTCACAGGTGCACCTTGTGCTGGGGACAATAAAAGGCCACTCTAAAATGGGCAATTTTGTCACACAACCCAATGCCACAGATGTCTCAAGTTTTGAAGGAGCGTGCAATTGTAATGCTGACTGCAGGAATGTCCACCAGAGCTGTTGCTAGAGAATTGAATGTTCATTTCTCTACCATAAGTCACCTCCAATGTTGTTTTAGAAAATTTGTCAGTATGTCCAACCGGCCTCACAAACGCAGACCACGTGTAACTACGCCAGCCCAGGACCTCTACATCTGGCTTCTTCACCTGCAAGATTGTCTGAGACCAGCCACCCAGACAGCTGATGAATCTGAGGAGTATTTCTGTCTGTAATAAAACCCTTTAGTGGGGAAAAAAACCATTCTGATTGGCTGGGCCTGGCTCCCCAGTGGATGGGCATATTCCCTCCCAGGCCCACCCATAGCTGTGCCCCTGCTCAGTCATGTGAAATCCATAGATTAGGGCTTAATGAATTTATTTAAATTGACTGATTTCTTTATATGAACTGTAGCTCAGTAAAATCATTGAAATTGTTGCATGTTGCGTTTATATTTTGGTTCAGTCGTCTGTGTGTGATTTTAAAGTAATCGGTTCAAGGACATACATTTGGTGAAATTGAAGCAATTATTGGTACCATGAAGATCGCCTTTCCCCATTCACTATAATGGGGCATCCTGTTTTCTGGAAAAAATGCCTGCAGTACTGTGGTTGGCCTTCAACTTGAAATCATCAATGCCAGGGGTCAGTCATTTCCCCTGTGTAATACTGTGCCTGCTTTAAAATGATTTAAGTTATTTCAAAATATGACACCAGTATGAACGTGATTCAATTATGAAATCCAGTAATATCCAAGGTCAAATGCCTCCAAATATAAATCTGACAAACTATATTGCCTACTTGGTTCTTCAAGTATAGTTAAATTGTTAATTGTTCATTGCCGTCTTACCTTGTCCATAAACTACTTACAGGGTAATGAAAGCAAAGTAATTTTGGTAAACTATCCCTTTAATTGTACCCTTTTATTCAGATGAAAAATTACAACACACATTTGAATAAGGATGCTAACTGAAAGGGTGTTTCGCTTTCCAATTTCCAGTGGGCAGGCCGTGGCATGGTGCAGTGAGGCTAAGGGGAAGATAGGGGAGGGGTAGCAGTTGTTAGGGAGGAAGTGACAGCTGTGGAGGAGGAGATTAAAGCAGCGGGAGGAGAAGGGAAGCATGGCCAACAAACACATCAACCGGAAACTTCACTACCCAGCAGCCCCCTCCTCCTGGCCCATGGACCACAGAGGACCAAGGGATTTCCAGGAGCTCGGTCATTGTGACACCCCTTGATGATGCTTGCTGGGCTACGGCCCTGTCTGAATCCCTGAATATGTGTCTCATCATAGCTTACTGCTTTGGATTGGATAGATTTCAGAAAAGTTGGGTATCTTTTTTTCTCCTAACTGGTACTGGCAGTTAGGAAGAACTTGGGAAATAGAAAAAGGAAATAAAGGAATTGCATATGAACAGTATTTGGACTAGGCCTGTGTCAAAAAAACATAATGGATTCATAGCACGTGCCCTTCCTCTCACCAGTATTACTCTTTCATACGTAGCAGCAATATTGTGGAAAATCCACCAAGATTTGGCTTCTTTTACACTATGAATTCTGAAGTCATATCAAATCTGAGCTTCTAGGGAATGTATAGTAACCATGATACATTGTTGAGCCATATTCATAGAATCTGCCCAATCATAATGCAATGAACAGGAGGCAGGGAGTGTGTGACAACCATGTGTCTTGGCACACCTGGGACATGTATGGTTTAGTTATATAGGATAACAAATAATTAACAGGTGACCTTCAACCCTTTGTGATACCCGCCCTTCCCCAGATTGAGAGTGGTTCACTGGTTATATGGGGTATTCATGTTAATGTCCGGGAAGCCTCCCAGAAGTGCTGAGTTGGGGGTTTTAAACTGAGGAGGTGGTATATTCTCAGTCCTCCAGTGGGTAGTGAATGCTCGGCTAGGTTAATGCGGTCATAGGTGTGCATATGGCACTGCATAGCGTGTACCTCAATGGAGCGTGTCAAACCTATGGGGAAATCAAATATGCAAGGGACCATACAACCTTTACCAGAAAGTGGGAACCAGCTTATTGTTATTTCCAATTGATTTCCCACCTCTAAGGATGAGAGGAAATAATAAATATGATTTTCTTAATTAATGGTGCCTTTTTAAATTAGATCTACGGAGCGTGAATTAAGAAAAGGAATGAGAGAGTGAAAAAAATCTGTGAGGTATAAACGCATGAACACATTTCATAGTGATAGCAGGGTCCCAAGAGTTTTGAGATGTTTAGCTAAGTGTGTGAATATGAATTAGCATCAAGTGATAGTAATACACATGGATTTATCCATTAACTGAGCAATGAATGACATTCAAACTGATCTTTGAACCATTTTTCCATATGAATTTTGGCTATGTAAGGATCAATTTATATATATATATATATATATATATATATATATATATATATATATATGTATATATATATATATATATATATATATGTATATATATATACAGGGAGGGAAAATAGTATTTGATCCTGCTGATTTTGTACGTTTGCCCACTGACAAAGAAATGATCAGTCTATAATTTTTATTGTAGTTTTATTTGAACAGTGAGAGACAGAATACCAACCAAAAAATTCAGAAAAACGCATGTGAAAAAGTTTATAAATTGATTTGCATTTTAATGAGAGAAATAAGTATTTGACCCCCTCTCAATCAGAAAGATTTCTGGCTCCGAAGGTGTCTTCTATACAGGTAACGAGCTGAGATTAGGAGCACACTCTTAAAGGGAGTGCTCCTAATCTCAGTTTGTTACCTGTATAAAAGACACCTGTCCACAGAAGCAATCAATCAATCAGATTCCAAACTCTCCACCATGGCCAAGACCAAAGAGCTCTCCAAGGATGTCAGGGACAAGATTGTAGACCTACACAAGGCTGGAATGGGCTACAAGACCATCGCCAAGCAGCTTGGTGAGAAGGTGACAACAGTTGGTGCGATTATTCGCAAATGGAAGAAACGCAAAAGAACTGTCGATCTCCCCCGGCCTGGGGCTCCATGCAAGATCTCACCTCGTGGAGTTACAATGATCATGAGAACAGTGAGGAATCAGCCCAGAACTACACGGGAGGATCTTGTCAATGATCTCAAGGCAGCTGGGACCATAGTAAGCAAGAAAACAATTGGTAACACACTACGCCGTGAAGGACTGAAATCCTTCAGCACCCACAAGGTCCCCCTGCTCAAGAAAGCACATATACATACCGGTCTGAAGTTTGCCAATGAACATCTGAATGATTCAGAGGACAACTGGGTGAAAGTGTTGTGGTCAGATGAGACCAAAATGGAGCTCTTTGGCAGCCAACAGAACTCGCCGTGTTTGGAGGAGGAGGAATGCTGCCTATGACCCCAAGAACACCATACCCACCGTCAAACATGGAGGTGGAAACATTATGCTTTGTGGGTGTTTTTCTGCTAAGGGGACAGGACAACTTCACCGCATCAAAGGGACGATGGATGGGGCCATGTACCGTCAAATCTTGGCTGAGAACCTCCATCCCTCAGCCAGGGCATTGAAAATGGGTCGTGGATGGGTATTCCAGCATGACAATGACCCAAACACACACGGCCAAGGCAACAAAGGAGTGGCTCAAGAAGAAGCACATTAAGGTCCTGGAGTGGCCTAGCCAGTCTCCAGACCTTAATCCCATAGAAAATCTGTGGAGGGAGCTGAAGGTTCGAGTTGCCAAACGTCAGCCTCGAAACCTTAATGACTTGGAGAAGATCTGCAAAGAGGAGTGAGACAAAATCCCTCCTGAGATGTGTGCAAACCTGGTGGCCAACTACAAGAAACGTCTGACCTCTGTGATTGCCAACAAGGGTTTTGCCACCAAGTACTAAGTCATGTTTTGCAGAGGGGTCAAATACTTATTTCCCTCATTAAAATGCAAATCAATTGATAACATTTTTCACATGTGTTTTTCTGGATTTTGTTGTTGTTGTTCTGTCTCTCACTGTTCAAATAAACCTACCATTAATGTTATAGATTGATAATTTCTTTGTCAGTGGGCAAACGTACAAAATCAGCAGGGGATCAAATACTTTTTTCCCTCACTGTATATATATATATATATATATATATATATATATATATATACATACATAAATTATGTTAGACGTTGTTCCGGGCTGTCTTAAATAGGCCACATAATGGTTTGTAACGCTCCAACTCCCCCAATGTCACCTCTTGTGTCATTCAACCAAAGGGAATGACTTTGATCAACCTCGAGACAGCCAAATGCACCTGGAAGTTCAAACAGAAGCAGAGTGTCTCTCGGGAGACCATCAGTATTACATGTCACTCATGTTCCACAAACAAACTCCCACAACGACCCTGTCACGGACTGACAGTGAGGAAAGAGGTTGACGCGACAAAGAATGATGCCTAGCACAGTGGCAGAATCAGGTTGTGTCATTGTGTGTCATTTCACTAAAACACTCCCATGACCATGATACACCCATGAATCGCTTAAACACATATCACTGTCCGCGGACACTTCTTACTTTTATGATGGACGTTGCATTAGAGAAGCTGTAGACTTCATTTGAACTAACTTCTACTTGTGTCCCAAACTGTTCAGTCTTATCAGACAGCACATGATGGATTGCTTAATTAGTGAGAAGGACAATGAGTGAGCGCTTTCATTGTGTTTGGCCTCTGTGGATTGCGACAAAAAATGTATCACTCTTTTAAAACCGGCTCCCCATGGGGAAATGTCACATATATCATTTAGACACATTTATCTCTAGCTAGTGGGATATGTGTCCATCAGTCCTGTTTGTTTATAAATGTAATCATGTTTTACTTGATAGCTGATTCCATTAACATTCCATGACAATTTACTAACAAAAGCTTTCATATGCAATTCAAGAGTATAAACATGTTACAAAGAGGGTGCGCATTTTTGCATCTTAGGCTGGATCACTTCAGACCAAAACATGCAATCTGTTGCCTCCTGAGCATTGATGTGAATATGGGTGAACTGCCAGGTATTTTCAAATGGCTTTTTGCTTTGACAGAATCATAAAGGGACATTCACAGAGTGGCCCCTAACACCACATTACCATGGATGCAGAATGGCGTGGACTTTGTATGAAAGTGAAAGACCAGAGCCATGTATTTTGAAAAATATCACAACAAATACAGTGTATGGTTCTGTAAAATACTAATGGATTGGAAAAATAACTCCAAGGTTCCACAACAGCAGAAGTGCCTTTGCTGCTGTGGAATAAGTCGGAATAACTTGTTACTGTGTTTTGCTGTGACCAGATGCTATCGGGTCTAACGTGATACAAAGCTGGACAGCAATCGATAATTCCCAGCCGAGTGTGTTGATTCTGGCCTGATTGCCAATATGTTGCAAGGGGGCTATTTCTCCTTTACTAACCTCAAAAGACATACCTCACGTTGGACCAATCATGTGCCAGATATGCTCCCATGGAGACAAAAACATCAAAGGCTGAACCATTGGTAACAATTGTGTTTTATAGACATAGGGCTCTATTCAATCTGCATCGCTGAAGCGCTACAGACTGTGTGATAGAAATTCAAAGGTAATTTCCGATTGAGTCGACATACGCAGCGTTTACCGTGAATGCGGTCTCCGCCGACAATGGAGCATTGCCTTTAAATGTCAATCACACAGTCATGCTGAACATCCGCGGTACAGATTGACCCAAGCCATAGTTACAGATAAAGTCTGATGCTCTCTATAGGATAACCAGGTGAGAGATGAGGACATGTTTTTTTATCCTTTAGCTGGATGGATCGTCATGGACAACAGAAAACATGTTCTTAATTAGGTTTTGGGATTCATTCATTTGTCGTCTAGTTCTATGAATTGCTGTGCTGCCTGTCACATATCATCAGACAGTCTTTAAATAATTATCTGTCCAATTTTACATGTCTGTCTTCCATGTCATTCACTTACAACCTACTTATAACACCTTGATCCATAGTTTAAGTGGGGATATGTTATGGGCAGGCTTAAGCTATGGACAACAGACACAATGTGATTTTACCAATAGCAATTTGGATGCACAGAGATACCGTGACATGATCCTAAGGCCCATTGTCGTGCTGTTCGTCTACCGCCATCACCTCATGTTTCAGCATGATAATGCACGACCCCAGGTCGCAAGGGTCTGTACACAATTCCTGAAGCTGAAAATGTCCCAGTTTTTCCACAGCCTGCATACTCACCAGACGTGCTCTGGATCGACATGTAAGATTGCGTGTTCCAGTTCCCGCCAATATCCACCAACTTCGCACAACCATTGACGAGGAGTAGGACAACATTCCACAATCAACAGCCTGATCAACTCTATGCAAAGGACATGTGTCACAATGCATGAGGCAAATGGTGGTCAGACCAGATACTGACTGGTTTTCTGACCCACACCACAACCTTTTTTTTAAGGTATCTGTGACCAACAGATGCATAACTGTATTCCCAGTCATGATGAATTTATTTCAATTGACTGATTTCCACATATGAACTGTAACTCAGTAAAATCTTAGAAATTGTTGGATGTTGCATTTTATATTTTTGTTCAGTATAGTTGAATATTCAAATTTATACTGTTTGTCTTTAAACATTTCCTTTCTGTTTATTGTACAGACCATGTAGCCATGGAGACATTGTGGAGAACAACTCATGGGGAATCAGTCTCACCGTATTATGTGCAAACATCCATGGTGGCGAAGCTATCAAGCATCTTATCTCAAGGGATCCTATTTACTTAAAGAGCTCTATGACAGAAGTTGAAACACAAGCGCACACACGCACGCACGCACGCACGCACGCACACACACACACACACACACACACACACACACACACACACACACACACACACACACACACACACACACACAATGTGGAGGTAGCCTAGCGGTTAGAGAGGCGAGCCAGCAACCGGAGGGTTGCCAGTTTGAATCCCAGATCCGACAGGAAGAATCTGGTGGGAAGTGGGCTGGCACACACACACTTCTAGACTGTTGGAAACACAGTCATTATGATCAGTTGTGGTTCCTAGGCCTGTCTGCCACCCACGTATTCCGTTTCATTCTTTGCCTATGGCTGCTTCAGCCACATCCATCCCTATATCCCTCTCTCTCTGACACTGCAGCGACTGTGCCCTCCCGCTATTCCTCTATCATCTTTAATGATTTCCCTCTGTATCCTGTCAACTATATTCCCATGGTGCCTTCTGCTGTAGCCTCGGACTTGTCAGTAGAGCCCCGCATCAACGTTCTATCCCCTCTTTTGTTCCCCAATCTACTGTCAGCCGTGCACACCCTTCATTTCCCAAGTTTAGTCCTCCTCGTGCATCCGTCTCCCCTCTCCCCTGCAACCTTCCCTCCCCAGGCTATGTCAGATTTATGACACATTCTATTTCGGGGAATGTTTGTGTTTTCTCTTTATCTCGTGTCATGAATAAAGGGATGATGGTGAGATTTTAGAGGCTTGGTAGGGAGTGATGAAACTCACACTAGTATGAAAGACTCTGATTCCTACCACTTCTTCACTTCTTCAGGCCAACAAAGTAGGTGCATTTGGAGGTTGCTGGTTGCCTTTCCGTGCCTGACAATAACTGTCTGATTATATATGTATTCCTCTTTTCTTCACCCTCTCTCCCACAAACCATCTGCTTCCTGAAGAAGACAGCACAGTCATTGCTATGCAACCAGGACACAGAAGGGTCCTCCTCTCCTTCCCTGATTGTCAACGTAGATAACGGAAACATTGTTACACTTTGTTGGACCGATGACGACGTGATAGATATTCTACGCCCCCAAAAAATGCCCTCTGACATTCTTCAACAACAGAATTAATCAGACTATAGAATGCATACAAAGGAAGTTGACTATGTGGGATTAAATATCAATAATCTGGATGTGTTTTAAGGAAACTACGTCAGAGACAAGAGAGCGAGCTAAAACGGATGACTTGAAGTGGAGGCAAAGAAAGATGCTGGTGTTCTCAGATCTCGGCCCCCTGTTCTGCCACCGCCTTTGATTCAGTTCTTTGATCCTCTTCTGGTATCTCATAAACACAGGGCTGGAACAACAACAGGTGTGAATGCATAACTGTAAAACAGCCTCTGCTTCACCTCAATCATAAGTCCTCCCCAACCCTCCCTCATTCCCTCCTCCTTTCTTCTTTCTCCCAGCGGCCAGATTCTGATGCAATCCTGTTGCCATGTCGTTGTCATTCAGCGCGGGAGAATTAGCATAGACTCAGACTGTGTTACTGTACGTGTGAGTGGTGTGTGGCGGCTTCGCTCAAAGGTTTTCTCTGAGCTGTTTGACATTGCCATTCACCTTAGTCTCCCACACTCATTATTGTGTTGCGAGAAATCGCTGAGTCAGTACTCTTCTATGGAGGAGTTCGGGAGTCAGAAGAGGGGGTGAGTGTTGGGGGTAGGGAGTGGAGTGGAGTGGAAGCCGTCAGGGCTGTACTGTGATGCCGTCATCTTTACTTCCCCCCCACTGGCTTAGTCTCTTTTCTGTGTGTGACACTGTCACTCTATCCCAGACAGCCTATCAGGCAGATTCAATAATGAATTACACCTCGCCCCACACACCAGGTACCTGAGCTGTGGAGACAGACTGTTGTTTCATTACTCCACATCCTGTGATCTCTGCCAAGGATGCTGAGTAGGGCTTTGTTTGGGGATAGAAGAAGAGGATGGAGGAGGAGGAAGAGAGATGGAGTGAAAAAAAGAGAAAGAAAGATGCAGCGGCAGCTGGCAGGCAGGCAGTGCAGGGCTATACAGTCTCGGGAATCATTTACAACCAAGTCGTCATCTTTTTTTGAAACTCATAGATAATCCATCGTCGGAGCTTTGTGGCTTACACTCTTAGTAAAAAAGAGTTTCAAAAAAGTTTCTTCAGCTGTCCTTTTTGTTTTGAGGTAGAAAAATGTTTGTTTCCATGTAGACTACCTGGAACCAAAAAGGGTTCTCCAAAGGGTTCTACTATTGGGACAGCCAAATAAACCTTTTAGCTTCTAGATAGCACCTTTTTTTCTAAGAGTGTAGGTTTGAGGGATGAGACGGGTGTCTGCCAGTAACAGATACAGAAGCGTTGAGGTCAATTTTAACAGGGGAAACGGTCTGAACCCCTTACAAGCAATGGACACCCATGGTTGGTGTAAGTTCTTAGGTAATACATCATAGAAAATCATTTGAGAATATTTCTTCAGAAAGTGCATATCAGTGCATATTCAACATTGATGCATGTGTGCTTTGCTCAATGCCACCATCTGGCAAATCTTGGATTGAAACTAAAAGCACAAAACTGCTTTTAGTCTCCTGTCTACACTGTTCACTTAGGCTGTGTGATCTTTTTTCCAAACCCATTTTCAAAAGGTAGAACATTCTCTTCTGGATTTCCAGATTTTGACTTATTATACCTTTTCTTGAATAGCACCCCCAGAGCAATTTTCTAGGAGCTCCACAGAGCTCCACATAGCACCTTCCCTTCGAAGCTTTGTTGGCAAGGTTTATCCCAATCTCACAGTTCAAGTACTTGTGCTTCAGTCTGCTGTCTGGCACAGCACGGCGGTTCCTCACACTACCTTGGCTACCTGGAATCTGCAACAAATGGCTTTCCTGTCACTGTCTTTCAATTGAGGTCCCTGAAGCACACAGCTCCGGTGACAGGGTCTTGTTTCCAGATGTCACAGTGAATGCTGTGTCAGGGTGGTGTGGTATCACTCTCGGTGGCTCAATGTGGTAGAAGAGTCTCTCAGATTTTACTAGCTAACGGTGACTAAGGTGTAACACGGTGCTTTGGCTTGGCGTCAAGCAATGGGAGAATGTGAAAGTGTCACTGACGTGGTTGGGCAGTGAAAACATTTTTGTTGTTCTTGCAGTGCTGGGTTACTCCACTTAATGTATCCACATGCAAATAGTAATCAGCATTGAGGTCACTTGATCCAAAATAAGTGACTGAACATCAAAGTCATAGTTACTCCTTTTAATTTCTTTCACACCTGCACCCAACTCTGTCACAATAACATAAAGAGAGTCATGACTCATGACCTAGTCTCTACGTCTACACACTCATGGTATATTTGAAGACAATACCTGAGTGGTACTACAATATTGTCGCAACCCAATATCATATTTCATTTAAATTTGTGAGATCTTCCACACCTAAATTACTACCTGCTGTACAGTACAAGTCAATTTCCTCCAACCCTACCCTAAAACCCTGGGCTGCAAAAAACACACATCAAAACAGTCACAGTTTCTGCTCCAATACATGTAAACCTATATGGGATTAAAATAAGGGGATATTCTCTTGCTACTCTGTTCCTTCACTAATGCTATAATCTCCTCCCCAGTCTGTTCTCTCTGCAGTAGAAATACCTTCACATAGGCTTTATGATGTGGTCTTTCACCCATGGTGTGTTGCTCTTTACTGTATTATCTACAGCGTATTCATATACATATTTGTAAACTCCCCCTCCACTCTACTTCAATCATTGAGACTATATGCATTCATTGTATTGTAATCCCAATATATGGCATCCTCAGATTAATTTGCAGCACTTTGATAAAACTCTTCTGGTAATATGTCGATTGGATAATGTTGACCATGTCTAGCTGTTTCTATGTATGTAGGCTATCCAACAATCCATGTGAGAACACATACAGTCTACCTATTGTACACTCCCAAAAGGGTTCTTAGGCTGTCCCCTTTTTGGTTCCACGTAGAACCCTTTTGTGTTCCATGTAGAACACTCTGTAGCCTAAGAACCCCTTTAGGTTCTAGATAGTTCCTTTTTTAAGAGTGTATGAACAGGAACCATTGAGGAGGATATGAATGATTTAACAGTTGTTTGGATGAATCCCAACATATGGTCACAAATGTCATTCTTGGCTCGTATAACAACCTAGGAGGGGCCTTCTCAGTCAACTCACATTAGATAATATGCTTTCTTGGTCCATGCGGGTTTTATTTATGCAGACATAAAATACATGATGCCTGGGGCATTTCAGCTGCGAGTGATGGTGCATTTTACCACTATATGGAAGCAAGAACATATTCATGATTCAATTAACAAACACTGAGACATTCTTCTGGATGAGTACACGTGATATAAGCTACAAACAACAAATCATGATTCATATAGCAAGAGCTAGTCTTTCATCATAGGTGGCCATTTACGTCAGACACAATGCATCATACTTACAGTACATACAGTGCCTAGTGGAAGTCTACACACACCTTGCACAGTCTTCACTTTTTGAGGCCTTAAATCTAAAAAGGGACTAAATTCGATTTGGTTTAGAACTACTCAATCTACCCCACATTTTCAAAGTGAAAGAAAATTAAGAGACATTTTCCAAATTAATTAAAGATGTAAAAAATATGAAGATGTCTTGATTGCGTATGTCTTCACACCCCAAATGTATGACTTGGTGGAAGCACATTTGGTAACAATTACAGCTGTAAATAATGTTGAATAAGATTCTACCGACAGCAATATTCAAACGTTGTCTCTGATTTTCAAGCAAGTTAAGTTAAGAACTGAGAATGAACCAGTCTGTAACACTCACCACCACCACTTGGAAAGCCATTCTGGTGTGTCTTTGCCATCAACGTTTGTGTAATTATTGCCCTGAAAAATAAAACTATATCCCAGGGTTAGGTTTTCAAATCAAATCACATATGCCAAAAACAATGGGTGTACACTTTACTGTTAAATGCTTGCTTACAAGCCCTTCCCAGCGATGCAGAGATAAAAAATAGAATAATACAAAGAAAAATAGTAACACAAGAGGAATAAAAAACAGAAGAATTAAGCTATATACAGGAGCACCAGTAGCAGATCAATGTGCAAGGGCACGAGGTAAGAAGATTGAGGCATGTTTTCCTTAAACATTTTAGCTGGACTTTGCTCCTTTCATATTTCTTTTGATCCTGACAAACTCCCCAGTCCCTGCCGGTGACAAGAATACCCATAACATGATTCTGCCACCACAATACTAAAAAAAATGTGTATTGGATTTGACCAAAACCTGTAGTTTTTAATTTAGAGGAAAAAGTTAATGCCTTTGCCATATTGTCTTGCAGTATGACTTATCAACAGCCTCATTGCAAACAGAATGGATGGATATTATTTTATTAACACAGGCTTCCTTGTTTTCACTTTGTCATATAAGCCAATAATTTGGAGTGAATGCAGTGTTGTTTATCATCTGTATTTTCAAGTATTGTGGTAGCAGCATCATGTTATTGGTATTGCTTGTCACCGTTTGGGACTGGGGAGTTTGTTAGGATCAAAATAAATATGAAAGGAGCAAAGCCCAGGTAAAAAGTTAGAGGAGAACCAGTCAAAGTTTTCTGAAAATAGTTTTATTTTTCAGTGGGACAATTGCTCACATTTAATACCAAAGACACATCAAAATGGCTTTCCAAGAGGTTGTGAGTGATCCTAAATGGTTCAATCTCAGTAATGTTTTTGTTGTTGACAAAAACAATGAATATACAGTATTTTGCCCTTCAGAATGTGTAAAGTTGAAATTTTCACAGCTGTCATGGCTGCCAAATGTTGTATTTTTCATGTTCTATAAAATGTTCCTTTCACTTTTGGTAGGACAAAGTGTAATCCGTTTTTAAAATGTGAAGACTGTGCAAGGGGTGTGTAGACTTTCACTAAAACCTTTACAACATTAACAAATAATTCAGCTACAGGTCTGTAATATCAGATGTTGAGGTAAATATTTATTCCTTTGTGTTTCTATTTTTGAGTAAAGACTAAATATTATTGAGTAATTCTTATTCTATTAAACCGACAAACCTGGTTTCTCTAGGAATATATTAGCTTTGAAGTTGAGGAACATTGGGACTGAAAAAAACACTGCTCCTGGGAGGATAGAGTACATCAAGAGTGCACCTGCAATGCCTATTGATTTCCAATGCCTATTGATTTCCATTTACAGAGAGGATACACTTAACTACCTCTAATTACCGAACCTACCGCAATTTCCATTAGCTATGTGGGTTGAAAGGTTATCTTATTGGGGAGACAACTCTTCAGTTCTTTGAAAACAACATTACTTTGGTTGAAAATAAACTCCAGAGGAAAAATACCTGCTTATTTGAGGAAGCAGCTCATAGGCTTACATTCACACTGCAACCTAATTAAATGTTGCCACATGTCCCTGCATTTAACTGTCAGTGTCAATTAAATAAAAATGAAATATAATGCATTTATTATACCTCTGTTGCCTCAGGAAAATAATGACTCCCTAGGGTTAAATTTAGCTAAATTATTTTATTGGAGTTCCGATGTTATCCAATTAACCTGATGACAATTAACTTACTTTTGCTTTGAAACCCTTAACTTCTGATATTGCCCAACTCTCTTGATTTCACCACACTGAGAGGAAAGTCCTAACTTGAGATCGGCATGGGTACAGTCCCTCAGACATTCGTATAAACCATACATTTGATTCAATGGGAGATTTTCTTAACTACAGATGCAGATCTCCAGTTTTTGTTCCAATCAATATGTTTTTAAGAAACAGCAGTTCATCCTAATTCATATGTGCTACTTTGATGCTGTGGTATCTTGGGAAATTACAAGAGGTAGCATGAACTCTTGAGTTTCTGCTGGTAATAGACTTTTTCATTATTTGCCAATGGCATCCCAAGACACAAACAAGTTAATCAGAATAGATTGTAGTGGGTGCTGCTGATCGATTCAAACAATTGAGTCCCACTGGAATGACTGCAAACTTGGACAGTATATGCACCCTGCGGTATTGTGGATATTAGGCTATGTGTAAATGGCTGTGTTTACACAGGTAGTCCAATTCTGATCTCTTGACATATCAGATCAGATTGTTTGCTGATTATTGGTCAAAAGATTAGAATTGGATTTCTTGTGCAAACACTGCCTCTGTAATCTATATCATATAGTTGCCTCAAACAGCATTTAATGCAGTAAGTCAAGCAAGTAACTAAAGTCTTCATGAAAGTGATCAAGAATCGTCAATGTCCTTTATGTATTAACTCACTATAGTGTAGTATTATGCCTAAATGTTTTGTCAAGGTGAACATGGGTACTGATCATAATGATGCTATTTTCATTGCAGATATAACATAGCAAAATGGCAATTACAGTACCTAGGAATTTATATTTTTCTCTGGGATTCATCACAAGGTGTACCCTTGGGTAACCATTTGATACCAGGTAGTTATGCATTGCAGTTGCAGCCGTTTCCAGGGATGTTGCATCACAGCACATCTCATGGAAAAAGGCACAAATACAGAATAGGAATATGAAAGTTGCTGGAGGGTTGACCTATTACGGCCAACCACATAAGCACATACCTGTATAGCACAACTTTCATCTTAACTGTCATGGTCACACAGGCAGAACACGAGTGGGAGGTAGCGCGACCATTGTAGGCTGTGGTTAAATGGGGGAGGAATGGTTGACACAGCTTGCAGTGGCCAGTGGGAATTGAGTAGATTTCGGTTAAATCACCATGGGACAACAAGCAATATTGAGGACAGTTCCACCACCTACAAAATCCCAATTTAAACCCCAGTTGTAGGGACATATTTGCTCACACACAGAAACGTGACAGGTTTGTTTGCAGCCTTGAATTTATCTAAGAGCAGCTTATCATCAAATCACACTGTATTGGCATGTATTGTTTATGGCAGTCCTTCAAAAGCTATTGTGCTTGTTGAAACATAAGGGATGAAAACTGAGGGAAAATAGGAACACATATTAGATTTCTCAATTTGTATTTATTTTACTCAGAAAGTTGACTGAGAACACATTCTCATTTACAGCAACAACCTGGGGAATAGTTACAGGGGAGATGGATGAATGAGCCAATTGTAAGCTGGGGATGATTAGGTGACCATGATGGTATGAGGGCCAGATTGGGAATTTAGCCAGGACACCGGAGTTAACACCCCTACTCTTACGATAAGTGCCATGGGATCTTTAGTGACCACAGAGAGTCAGGACACCCGTTTAACGTCCCGTCCGAAAGTCTGCACCCTACTCAGGGCAATCTCCTCAATCACTGTCCTGGGGCACTAGGATATTTTGTTAGACCAGAGGAAATGGTGCCTCCTATTGGCCATCCAAAACCACTTCCAGCAGCATCTGGTCTCCCGTCTAGGAAATGACCAGGACCAATCCTGCTTGTCTTCAGAAGCAAGCCAGTATTGGGATGCAGGTTGGTTTGCTGCTGGCACATAGCAACTGGTACTGGCAGGATGTGTGTGGGAGTGTCTGAATGGTAATAGTGTTTCCAAGCAATACAGTTTCCCATAATGGGCATTGAAATATCAAAAGGCTGTAGGTGCTTTTAATTTTCTTTCAGGTAGGCCCTGGCAATAAAGTGTGGCTGGTGGTGATAAGCTAGAACTGCTGAAGAACATAAATCCTGTTATGGAATCCATTGTTGGAGTGCTTTAAATATTTCATTCTGCAACATAAAATATGTGTTTTTTGGTGGTATGCACTTAAAGACATTTCTTGGTTTGTATCAAGCCTTGTCATCATAGATCCCCCCCCCCCACTCACACTGAAACTCCAATCATAAATACAGTATATACTCCAAAAAGCATTGAACTGTGAATGTAATGTTTATCCTCTGATTTAAGTTTCACTATTGACATGCTTGGTAACTGTATCCTCAAGTGGAACTCTTTAGGTGCATATTTTGTCTCCCGGGGGGCTTATTTTGAATTTGCACCGAATATATTTGGATGTCATGTCATCTGTTTCACCTGATTACTGTCACAGTCCCAACCACACAGAGCCGGAGTGGGCCAGCAAGCGTTGAACAGAGGGCTGTTAGAGCCCTCTGGATTGATAATGTGTTTGAAAACTGTATGGTTCAAAGAAATTATGCAAAAGAGGTGGCAAACAAGTCAGGTTGCTCAACTGAGTGGTTGACATACTGTATATTGAGAAATGTTTGATTAAACTTAACAAAAAGAAGAAACTATATTACCAAACCAAGATAAATGACATAAAACAATACTTTGGAGTACCTTAAATATTATTATCGGCAGAAAACCCAATTAATCTCCATTGTTCATTGAAGTTGATGGGTCATTTATAAGAAAACCTTTCAATGACTGTTTCACTAGTAAAGTGGAAAAACTCAGAAACAAAATTACGACATTGAACAGCGAAACATAAGATTTTTGTATAAAAGATCTAATAATGAAAGAGAAGGATAGCTGTTTTGAATTTGGTCAAGTTAGTGTGGGACAGGTGGAAAAACTATTGTTTTCCATGAATAATGATAAGCCACCAGGTATAGACAACCTTGATGGTACTCTACCTTGATGGGATACTATTGAGAATGGTAGCAGACTGTACTGCCACCTCTATTTGCTATATATTTAACCAAAGTGTGTGTGTCCACATGCGTGTGTGTGTCCATAGGCGTTAAAGTAATTCCACTGCCTAACGACAGCAGAGCACCCTTTGCTAGCTCTAACAGCCGCCCAATCAGTTCTATGGTCAAGATTGAACTCTTTGGCCTGAATGCCAAGCGTCACATCTGGAGGATACCATGCACCATCCCTACAGTGAAGCATGGTGGTGGCATCATCATGCTGTGGGGATGTTCTTCAGTGGCAGGGACTGGAAGACAAGTCAGGATCGTGGTAAAGATGAACGGAGAAAGGTACAGAGAGATCCTTGATGAAAACCTGCTCCAGAGCATTCAGACTGGGGCGAAGGTTCTTCTTCCAACAGGACAACAACCCTAAGCACTCTGCATTGTCTGTAAAGGTAAAGCTCTCTGCAACACACTCAAGAGTGTGGGGTCGACGGCTTCATTATTGCAATAATGAATCGGTATTAAATGAAGGTGATTGTTTGAAAATATGACAAGGTCTCTCTCATTATGAATTTCCATGACAGCAGACAGCCAAGACAACGCAGGAGCTTCTGGACAAGTCTCTGAATGTCCTTGAGTGGCTCAGCCAGAGCCCGGACTTCAACCAGATCAAACATCAATGGAGAGATCTGAAAATAGCTGTGCAGCGTTGCTCCCCATCCAACCTGACAGAGCTTGAGAGGATCTGCAGAGATTCATTGGAGAAACTTCCCAAATACAGGTGTGCCAAGCTTGTAGCGTCATACCCAATAAGACTCAAGGCTGTAATTGCTGCCAAAGGTGCTCCAACAAAGTACTGAGTAAATTGGTTTGAATACTTATGTAAGTGTGATATTTCAGTTGTTGTTTTTATAAATCTGCAAAAACTTTAAAAATGTGTTTTTGCTTTGTCATTATGAGGTTTAGAATGATGAGGGAAAAAAAACGATTTAATCCATTTTAGAATAAGGCTGTAACATAACAACATGTGGAATAAGTCAAGGGTTCGAATACTTTCCGAATGCACTGTACATGAGAAAGACTGGCACCACACTATCATACACTGTCCATATCAAAACCGGGACCATTCGTGTATCAGACACATCTCCCGTGGGGCTTTGGAAATTGTATTGATGATGAATATAAAGCCTATAAAGTTCTGTGTACACAGAGACAGACACTCTTAGTGTGGTTTATTATGTTTAACAGTATCGAGACATTTACAAGACACATGATGTCTTGTCCTTTAATGTGTCTCAGTTTCTCAGTAGCCTAAGAAGTCAATGTTGCCAATAGTGGCACCTGCATGTCTTGTACAGCACTGTAATGCAAGGGGCTTTAAAACACATTATTTGGGAGATGGGCTCTAACAAGATGTTTAATTGTATTACTTTAAATGCATAATGAGGTGTTATTAATCAGTGCAGCAATTTCACCGACTTATGAACCAAGTCCAAAGTCTATGTCATAAATAAGGGTCAGCAAGTTTGATGTGTTAGGGTATAAAGAAAGATTCATTACAAGCTGCATTTTAACAAGATTTTCTGCATGAATGCGTTTTATTTTTGTTTTATGGCAGGGCCTGATCAGGGCGCGGTGTGAGAAAGGCCAGATAAACTGCCTGAATAAAAAAGTTATCACTCTCACTGTCAATTAGTCATAGGCATTGAAATACCCACTTTTATTGGCGTATATTTCAAAAATATGGTACAGTGCACGGCTATATCGTTTACAACCCACCAAAATAAGGACAGCTAGAGGTTTGATTCTCACCGGAATCATTAGATAATCCGGTCCTCATGTTGGCTAAGTGGTTCGACCAATGAGGTTGATTAGTGTGCGAGTTGGGAGAGTCAACAGTATTAGAATTTATGTGGAATGATGGATTAAAATGGGTTGGCAGTAGTCTGTTCTCTCGAGTTTCTGCCTGTACCGATCATATCTGCCTGCCTGCTTGCCTGCCATTCCTCTTTGGGAATCCTGCCAGATTCCTTTGTACTATATCAGCTTTAAAGGCCCAGCGCAGTCAAAAACGTGATTATTAAGTTTCAAATTATGAGGTTGGAATAATACTTAGAAATTGTGAACATTTGGATAATGCCATTTTAGTGTAAGAACTGTTTGAAAAAACACGCCTGAAATTTCTGTCTGTTTTGATAGGATGGAGTGTTGACCTGTCTGGTAAATTAGTTAGTAGACCAATAAGAAAGAGAGTTCCAAACCTCTCTGCCAATAATAGCTAGTATTCCATTTTCCCCTCCCCAATCAGACCACTCCCAAATGGTCCTAGCAGAATTCTTGCTTGAGAAATTGCTCTTTGCTAAGAAACTATTTTTGTTTGTTTTCATTTAAAATAATCACATTAAGATACTTAATTGTTACCCAGAAATATGGATATATAAATGGCTTCATTGGACCTTTAAGCAAGACGGATTTTCACACGTTATTCCTTTGAAGGCCTAGAGCAGAGGTGCACAATTGGCGGATCCGGACCGGACCGAGTGAAGGTTCTATCTGGACCTCGACACATTTCTCATAAATAATTGTTAAATTAAATACTGATGAAGCAACCATTTTTTTTTATGTACACTTACTGTGCAGGCTCAGCGCAGCTGGGAAGGTCCCAGACAGCGCATCATATTACTGTGTGTTGTCCAACCATGTGCGTTATTTAAATCCATTCACGAAACTCAGCCAATCAAAGCGAATGTTTGCAATGCATGTTAGGAGACTATTGTTGTCAGAGAGAGAGACAGAGAGATGCAAAAGCGGAAGCGAGAGGAGAAATTATAGAATGGCATGCGCAAAAGACAGGAAAGTCGATACAGAAAATCGAGCTTTCAAAGAGGAATGGACAGACAAATATGCCTTTATCCATCCTGCAGCGAGTGTCAAACCACTCTGCCTGATATGTTCAATAAAAAGTGCCAACGTGAAGCGCCATCACGAGACAAAGCACAGATCTTTTGAGAAACATATCCCCAGCAGTCTGAGGTGAGGGCACGGAAAATAAACGAACTCAAAGCCCAGTATGATCGGTCCACCAGAGTCCTCTCCCATGCACTCACTGCCCAACAACGTGCACATGAATGTTCACAAAAAATAGCTTGGATTTTGGGTCAACACCAAATGCCATTTACTGACGGGGGAGTGGTGATGGAGTGTATGAATGCTGTTGCTGAAACTTTACTTGAAGGTAAACAAAAAGATCAAGCAAATCCCAATGTCACGTACAACAACAGCAAAAAAGAGTGAAATACTAACCGAGGATGTATTAACACAGCTTGGTGAAGCTACTCAGAGTGCACCATGCGTAGCATTAGCTGTTGATGAATCTACTGATGTGAGTGATAATGCCCAGCTTCTGGTGTATGTTAGATTTTACTACACAGAGAAGAAGGAATTCTGTGAAGAGCTGTTAGGTGTAACAGCACTCAAAACATACAAGAGGAAAGGACATGTACATGGACATAAAGGAGAAGCTGAGAAAGAAGGGGATAGATCTAAAACAAGTGGTCTCTATCACCTCAGACGGATAGGAAGAGAGAGAGGAGCTGTTGGCACGGCTGAAAGAGGACAACCCTGATCTCATAGCTTACCACTGCATCATTCATCAGTCTGTCCTGTGCGCCAATCTGTCAGAAGAGTATGCTGAAGTGATGAATACAATGATGAAACTCATCAACTTCCTCAGGGCATCCTCATCTCATCAACATCGCCTGCTGAGAGAATTCCTGAAAGAAGTTGAGGCAAATGCAAATTCCCTACTGCTGCACAACAATGTAAGATGGCTCAGTAAAGGCAGGGTGTTGGAACGCTTTTGGTCCTTTCGAAAGGAAATAACAGCTTTCCTAGTACAGCTCAAGAGTCAGAAGGCAACACCGTTTTCACTTTTTTTGCAAGACGAGAGCAAAATGGATATTGTTCCTTTTTTGGTAAACATCACATCACACATCACAAAGAGCTCAATGTGAAACTACAAGGCAAGAACTATTCAGTTTGTGATTTGATGACATCTGTCCGCTCCTTCAAGAGGAAACTGGAAGTGTTCAAGGAAGATCTTCAAGGAGACTGCACATTTCCCAAAAGTGCAGGAACAGATTCAGGGTGAGAGAGATGTTTCTCCTCATGTTGACTTCATAGATAAGCTGATTGGAAACTTCAGAAATCGCTTTGACAGCTTCAGTCTTGGACAGCAGCTCCTTCTTCAAGTTGAGAATCTATTCCTCATCACAGATGTCAGGGGATTTTCAAAGGAGGTGACACAGACCGTCAAGTGGGCATCTACAGATGGAACTGATTGATCTGCAAGCAAATGTTGCACTAAAAGAGAGCGCTTTCAACTAACTGATCATGACACTTTCTGGCTGCAGGCTGTGTCTGAGACTGTTTTCCCTGGTCTAACCAACGTAGCACTACACACCTTGACCATGTTTGGCTCCACAGACAGTTGTGAGTCTTCTTTCTCCACTATGAACATCATTAAAAATAAGTACCGTTCTAGACTCACCAATGAGCACCTACATATGTGCATTAGAATGGCACTGACTTCATTCCATTCAAATTACTGGCAGGGCAAGCAAAAGCCCATTTCTCTCACTAAAGAAGAGAGGTGGAGAAGTGAAGTGGGAGAGAGTAGGAAAGATAAATATTAAACCTGTGGTTTCTTATTTGTTAAAAAATCAAAGAACTTTATTTGTGAAGATGCAGTCTTGTTTTGCTTGAAATTTGAACATTTGTGACTTTTATTTATGATTAGGCTACATATTTATTTTACCTCATGTTTAATGTGTCTGCATTGAAAATGTGCAATAAATATTGTTGAAATGTTATTGAAATGTAGTACTTTGTTTATTAGCTATACATACATATACAAGAAACTACATATGCCCCAAAATCATACCGCACGTTAAGACATTTTAATGGTTTGGACCTTTGAGGGGAGAAAATGTTAGTCACTGGACCTTTTTGAATTCTAATTGTGCACCCCTGGTCTAGAGGCTGACGCATGGCTGAAGTACATTCTCAGACTGTAATGTCTCAGAATATGAGTTGATGGATGGCTACATGAAAAAGAACACAAATGAGCTGTTATGTGTTGCAGACATACATGCAAAGATTAATACAAACATGAAAGGATGAGAACAAATCAGTTAAGAACAAATTCTTATTTACAATGACTGCCTGCCCTGGCCAAACCCGGATGACACTGGGCCAATTGTGCACCACCCTATGGGACTCACAGCCGGATGTGATGCTCCGCTTCATAAATTGTCATCATGGTTTAATAACACACCACTTGAACGTCACAATTTTATTTTTGTGATGATATTCCTTAGGCCACATCAGTATAATCACACAATGTCAGATTTGACTGTGCTTGACATAAAGCTGTCAGATGTGCCCAACAAAATGAATGACTCAATCAACACCCAAGGATACGTGCTCATTCATTTTGATTTGTTTGAAAGATGGATTTCATATATCAACAGGGTAACTTACACATAAATATAAGAAAGTGGCACAGTGGCATTACCCTTGATGGACTATTCTCAGATGCGCTATTTAGATTTGACATTTGTGCACGCAACTCACCCTTTCACAGAAATCATTAGGCAATGGGACTGAAATCAAAGTATAAGCACTTTATGTTGTTTTGTAAATCACCTTGAATGTCTATGGAGATAGAGCTAGTGACCAGAAAATAATGAATATAGCCTATTGAACCTTTCCTCATTTTGGGTTTAACTAATTTGTCTTCCAGGGGACACAACATCTCTCCCCCCAATCTCTCACGTTCATTAGTTTATTTTAACCATTCCAAAACAGATGGGGAGACACAGACAGCAACACACTGCTAAGGCAGCTGTGTATGTGTGCATACAAGAAGTGATGAATAATCAAGATCAAGCATCCAAGTGGCTCATGTTAATAGATAGGTGTTGTAATTACGATCGTACAACTGGTCTGGTTTTTAGTGCTCACTACCAGCGCTTGTTTCTGACGTTGTAATAAACTTCAAATAATTTGATATTTTTCAATTGGATTTTGGCAAAGGGAGAAGGCAGTGTAAGAGGCAACACGAACGTCTATTAAGTTTTGGTGTCACTGAGTTAGGGGATGATGAATGGTGGCCTCGCTTGAAACAACAGCACATTTATTTGTTTTTGTGTCAATCAATTATTCCAAACCAATAGTCCACATTATATGGCAAGCAGTGAAATGTGAATTAAATGCTGCCTACACGCAAGCCATTTTTCATCTTAGGAACTCTGACATTATAGTTTCTTAATTGTAATAATGATAAAGATAAAGCATTCAATGACGTCAAGTTCTTCAGATATTCAGATATTCAACACTCAGATATTCAACACTCAGATATTCAACACAAACTTTCTTTCCACAAAACACCCCTCACAATGTGCCAAGGTAAAAAATAATTGCCGCCTTCTTTTGGTCACCATAGAAAAGTTGCATGATTCACACAACAGTATTGTAATTATGAATGCACTTTTAATGGAGCTCAGTACAGTTTTGTCCCCCTCAAGTGTCCTATTTTTACTCGTGTAAAATCCTGTATATACACCACCTGTCAGGATGTCAGAAACTCGCTTGTTTTCCAAACACTGTGTTCATCATGCAGACAAGGCACTTTCATCACAAAGAAAAGGCCCAGAGAGCGGGTGAACAGGTGTTAGATACCTTGACAATGTCACAGCCTCTGTCCCATCTGGTTTTCCATTAATATCCGTATGCATGGAGCTTTATCCTGCCACGACCACACACGTTACCCCTCTGTCTCCCCTGTCACAGAGATAGCGGCAGTTGAGCATATTTCCCAAGAGCACCTTGATATGCCCTTCCAAGAGCAGGAGCTACTTGGGAGAATGAGACTATTTCCGTTCACGTAATTAAGGGCTATGGAATCTATTAAAATTGTAATTAAATCTTCATCTGCGATAATGTGTAATGATATATACGGTATATGCAGAAATGAAGAAAAGCTTGAGATCATTGGTTCCCGGAATGAGTCAGATAAGTGTGTGGTATTGAAGCCTACTGATACAAAACCATTGCACAATGAAACATAAAACATAGTATTCCATTAACTATTTATTTTTCAGCGTCAATATTCTTCATTATAATTATTTGCAGTATAATATGTAGATAATAAGTATGTAGATATATATAATAAATATGTAGATAATAAGATAATAAGTTAGATATACAGATGTTCAGTTATTGTGGTGGCAGCATCGTGTTATTGGTATGCTAGTCACTGGCAGGGAAAGGGAAAGGGGTTACCTAGTTACCTACAACTGAACGCATTTAACTTAAATGTTTCTTCCACATTTAAACCAACCCTGTGTGAGCGGCCTTTTTTTACCTTGTCAGCTCCAGCAACCGAAAGGGACTGGGGAGTTTGTTAGGATCAAAATATCTAAAAAGTTATATGAAACCCTGCCTCAGTCTTCTTAAACATGTTCTATCATTTCTCTTTCTTTCTTTCTAGGTTGTGTACAGTCGTGGCCAAAAGTTTTGAGAATGACACAAATATAAATTTCCACAACGTTTGCTGCTTCAGTGTCTTTAGATATTTTTGTCAGATGTTACTATGGAATACTGAAGTGTAATTATAAGCATTTCATAAGTGTCAAAGGCTTTTATTGACAATTATATGAAGTTGATGCAAAGAGTCAATATTTGCAGTGTTGACCCTTCTTTTTCAAGACATCTGCAATCCACCCTGGCATGCTGTCAATTAACTTCTGGGCCACATCCTGACTGATGGCAGCCCATTCTTGCATAATCAATGCTTGGAGTTTGTCAGAATTTGTGGGTTTTTGTTTGTCCACCCGCCTCTTGAGGATTGACCACAAGTTCTCAATGGGAGTTTCCAGGCCATGGACCCAAAATATCTATGTTTTGTTCCCCAAGCCACTTAGTTATCACTTTTTCCTTATGGCAAGGTGCTCCATCATGCTGGAAAAGGCATTGTTTGTCACCAAACTGTTCCTGGATGTGTGGGAGAAGTTGCTTTCGGAGGATGTGTTGGTACCATTCTTTATTCATGGCTGTGTTCTTAGGCAAAATTGTGAGTGAGCCCACTCCCTTGGCTGAGAAGCAACCTCACACATGAATGGTCTCAGGATGCTTTACAGTTGGCATGACACAGGACTGATGGTAGCGCTCACCTAGTCTTCTCCGGACAAGCTTTTTTCAATCGGAAAGGGGATTCATCAGAGAAAATGACTTTATCCCAGTCCTCAGCAGTCCAATCCCTGTACCTTTTGAGTATCAGTCTGTCCCTGATGTTTTTTCCTGGAGAGAAGGGGCTCCTTTGCTGCCCTTCTTGACACCAGGCCATCCTCCAAAAGTCTTCGCCTCACTGTGTGTGCAGATGCACTCACACCTGCCTGCTGCCATTCCTGAGCAAGCTCTGTACTGGTGTTGCCCCGATCCCGCAGCTGAATCAACTTTAGGAGATGGTCCTGGCGCTTGCTAGACTTTCTTGGGCGCACTGAAGCCTTCTTCACAACAATTGAACCGCTCTCCTTGAAGTTCTTGACGATCCGATAAATGGTTGATTTACGTGCAATCTTACTGGCAGCAATATACTTGCCTGTGAAGCCCTTTTTGTGCAAAGCAATGATGACGGCACGTGTTTCCTTGTAGGCAACCATGGTTGACAGAGGAAGAACAATGATTCCAAGCACCACCCAAGCGTCCAGTCTGTTATTCTAACTCAATCAGCATGACAGAGTGATCTCCAGCCTTGTCCTCGTCAACACTCACACCTGTGTTAACGAGAGAATCACTGACATGATGTCAGCTGGTCCTTTTGTGGCAGGGCTGAAATGCAGTGGAAATGTTTTGGGGGATTCAGTTCATTTGCATGGCAAAGAGGGACTTTGCAATTCATCTGATCACTCTTCATGACATTCTGGAGTATATGCAAATTGCCATCATACGAACTGAGGCAGCAGACTTTGTGAAAATTAATATTTGTGTCATTCTCAAAACCTTTGGCCACAACTGTACATCCTTAAAAAAAAAAAAAAAACGTTTACAGTCAGGGAAAAAAGTATTTGATCCCCTGCTGATTTTATACGTTTGCCCACTGACAAAGAAATGATCAGTCTATAATTTTAATGGTAGGTTTATTTGAACAGTGAGAGACAGAATAACAACAACAAAAATCCTGAAAAATGCATGTGAAAAATGTTATAAATTGATTTGCATTTTAATGAGGGAAATAAGTATTTGACCCCTCTGCAAAACATGACTTAGTACTTGGTGGCAAAACCCTTGTTGGCAATCACAGAGGTCAGACATTTCTTGTAGTTGGCCACCAGGTTTGCACACATCTCAGGAGGGATTTTGTCCCACTCCTCTTTGCAGATCTTCTCCAAGTCATTAAGGTTTCGAGGCTGACGTTTGGCAACTCGAACCTTCAGCTGCCTCCACAGATTTTTTATGGGATTAAGGTCTGGAGACTGGCTAGGACACTCCAGGACCTTAATGTGCTTCTTCTTGAGCCACTCCTTTGTTGCCTTGGCCGTGTGTGTTTGGGTCATTGTCATGCTGGAATACCCATCCACGACCCATTTTCAATGCCCTGGCTGAGGGAAGGAGGTTCTCAGCCAAGATTTGACAGTACATGGCCCCGTCCATCGTCCCTTTGATGCGGTGAAGTTGTCCTGTCCCCTTAGCAGAAAAACACCCCCAAAGCATAATGTTTCCACCTCCATGTTTGACGGTGGGGATGTTGTTCTTGGGGTCATAGGCAGCATTCCTCCTCCTCCTAACACGGCGAGTTGAGTTGATGCCAAAGAACTCATCTCATCTGACGCACAACACTTTCACCCAGTTGTCCTCTGAATCATTCAGATGTTCATTGGCAAACTTCAGACGGGCATGTATATGTGCTTTCTTGAGCAGGGGGGCCTTGCGGGCGCTGCAGGATTTCAGTCCTTCACGGCGTAGTGTGTTACCAATTGTTTTCTTGGTGACTATGGTCCCAGCTCCCTTGAGATCATTGACAAGATCCTCCCGTGTAGTTCTGGGCTGATTCCTCACCGTTCTCATGATCATTGCAACTCCACGAGGTGAGATCTTGCATGGAGCCCCAGGCCTAGGGAGATTGACAGTTTTTCTGTGTTTCTTCCATTTGCGAATAATCTCACCAACTGTTGTCACCTTCTCACCAAGCTGCTTGGCGATGGTCTTGTAGCCCATTCCAGCCTTGTGTAGGTCTACAATCTTGTCCCTGACATCCTTGGAGAGCTCTTTGGTCTTGGCCATGGTGGAGAGTTTGGAATCTGATTGATTGATTGCTTCTGTGGACAGGTGTCTTTTATACAGGTAACAAACTGAGATTAGGAGCACTCCCTTTAAGAGTGTGCTCCTAATCTCAGCTCATTACCTGTATAAAAGACAACTGGGAGCCAGAAATCTTTCTGATTGAGAGGGGGTCAAATACTTATTTCCCTCATTAAAATGCAAATCAATTTATAACATTTTTCACATGCGTTTTTCTGTATTTTTTTGTTGTCATTCTGTCTCTCACTGTTCAAATAAACCTACTATTAAAATTATAGACTGATCATTTCTTTGTCAGTGTGCAAACGTACAAAATCAGCAGGGGATCAAATACTTTTTTCCCTCACTGTATACATTTTTCGATTCACATTTAAGGCAGCAAAATGTGAAGATTGTTTAAGGGGTGTGTAGACTTTGACTAGGCACTTTATATAACAATACAACTAGTCTAACTGGTCCACAAAGTCCATATACCTGCTAAGAAATAAAAAGTAACACAATATCCTGTTACATAAAAAAGCTGAAGCATTACAGGCGACAACAGTACAATTTAATGATATCTTTCAATTACTGTACTGTGATGATCTTTCAAGAGCGGTATTGGATTCCTTGCCTTGACCAATCTGAATACCTCCTTCCGATCTATGTTGGCAAAGGCGCAAAGCACACAAAGAAAAGCAGTTTAAGCATCGCCTTCGCCCAAACTTGATCTGTCCATATAACAAGTGACGAAAACCCCAAAACCAAAACTACCGCAGCTCATTATCTCATGTATCACATTCAGTCCCTGCAGATTCCTCAGTCTACACACAGAATCTGCCCACGGGATATTAGCTATATTCCAAAGTCAAACTATTATCACCAACCAATTGTTTTCAGCTTCATCTCTCAACCCCTAGTGTTTCACATCTGGGGAGAAGAGAAGAAGAGGAAATGCATACATACTGTTGAGGATTCTACATCTATACATCCCTGCAACCTATTTTGTTATGGCGGACAATTTGGTCTCCTCATCCATGAGATGAAGGGAAATTGTTGTGGCCAGATCTAGCCCATTGTTGTTGCTGAATTGTACTTTGTATGATGTGTAATATAGAAAGCTTTCTATTTCTCTATTTCACTGACGGAGGAGGATGTTGTGACATGTCATCTAGTCTGAACAGTAACTCCTTCTGGCACAATCTGCCATGGATAGAGCACACAACCTCCAAACAACTATTGCTGTTAATTCAATAACATTTCAGAGGACAGGTCAAACCACTGATGTAGCACGACTGAGCAGGGAACTATCTACCTGACTCCTAAAGAACAGAGAACAATGGTATAGAGCAGTGTAGATACAGGTCATCCATTGATATCTAGAAGAAACCTATTGATTTATCCTGGCGGGGCTGCAGCAAAGATAAAGGCCAGCATTGCTTAAATTACACGCAGTGTGGAAGACAATATAAATCATTTCAAACTATTGACCGGAGCACGGAACTGGTTTGATAGAGTACTGTGTAAAGATATACCACATTTCAGACACTGCACCACTCCATCTTTATGAACCACATGATTGAAGTTATTTGATTGTTGTCTTAGTGTTGTTTGCTTTTTGTTTTTCCAGCCAATGCTCACTGATGCTTCATGGGTAAATAAATCATATTTCCATCCATTTGGGTTGGCTCTTTGTATGGAGATGTTCCACGGGACACGACTGTACAAAGCTACATGGTCTATTTGCATTTTTATTTTATCAATCCAAAGTTAGGAAATCACCAATCAAGCCTGGAGATTTGGTGAGAACTAACACTTAAATGAAAAATGTACATTCCCCCCAGTGAGCAAAACTCAAGGTTTGGTTGGTTGATTCCCTCACAACCAAGACAGGAAATCCATGTTTGTCCTTGGATCATGGAGGAAGGGAGTCCTCGACGGTGTTATTGTGATGTTACACCTGACTATGCATTGTAAAACCACTGTCCTTCTCAGCATCTGCCTGCTATAGCGGTTGTCCCTATGGGGAGAGGGGGTGCCCCCTGTGTGGTGTGACAGTGCATAAGTGTGCCAGACAGCAGCAGGACCAGTTCTGGGTCAGAGACAGGCCATGAATAAGGTCACCTCCTTTTTCCATACTCATGAAAAAAGGATAAAAATAAGACTCTTGTTTCAAATGGTCAATATTGTTGAAATCTATTTCAAATAAATAATCCTGATTTGCATTATTGTGTATTAAAAAAGGCATTCAAATCTTACATGAGTTGGCTTTTCTACACATACAGTCAGGTCCAGAATTATTGGAACCCTTGATAAAGATGAGCAAAAAATACTGTATCAAATTAATAATACAAATACTGGGCTATATTGTAAAGGAAATTATGTTATTTTATACTAATACAATTGGTCAGAGACATATATTTTTTTTTATAACAATACAAGTTCTCATCAAGATAGGGGTCAAAATTATTGCCAACCCTGGTTTCAATACCTTTCAATACCTCAGCTTGCGAGGATATTGGCACTTCTTAATGGTTTTATGAGATGAACGAAAACATTTGGAGGGATCTTAGAACATTCCTCCATACAAAAAACAAATATTACATGTTATATCAAAATCTCTTTCTCTGAGCAATTGTATTACTATAAAATAATATAATTTAAGCATACAGTATAGCTCATTATGTGTATTATTTATTTTAGGTGGGATGAAGGCAGTGGGAAGGTAGGCCCCTAAATGGCAGGTAATCCAAGAATAGAAGCCAGTACACTTTAGTAAACTATTAACGGAATATACTTACAAAATAATACATATAGAAGCAGTCAGCAATGTACATCAGGACGAACAACTGCAGGCATTTCGACTACTAGAGTCTTCCTCAGGCAGCGTTGTAGACAGAAGCTGACGTGGTGGGGACAAGTTAATGTCGCATGTCAGGAAAATAAACTATATCCAAAACCTAAATACAACATGATCACATCTGTGAATAGAGGCAACATGAAAAATAAGTGCAACATGAAAATGTACGCAAAGGGATGTATACAAAGGAAGTGCGTACAGGATAATCTACGAGAGTTTTGTGCATAAAAGGCGTTAATGCACTTGTGCATCAAACACGTTCTATAAAAAACTATACGCACACCATGGTGATTATCAACAACTCAGAAGATCAAGGGAATACACAGAACATATACTAGTCAGTCTAAGAAGGTCTAATGCAGTCTAATGCTCGTTTATTCTGTGGGGAGTGACAGTATCTAGGTGGCACAGGAGGCTGCTGAGGGGAGGACGGCTCATAACAATGGCCGGAACTGAGCAAATGGAATGGCATCAAACACCTGGAAACCATATGTTTGATGTATTTGATACCATTCTAACTACTCCACTCCAGTCATTAACACGAGCCCGCTCTCTCCAATTAAGGTGCCACCAACCTCCTGTGCTAGGAGGTGGATCCATTTAGCCTGTTTTTGTAGTAGGATACGGTCTATATGTATTATTTTGTATTCTGTTAATAGTTCACTAAAGTTTAGAGCAATGTACAGGCCGCATACTTGTTTTCTTTCGCCTATTATTGTTTGTCTACAGTCTTTTTTGCTCATCTTTGTCAAGGGTGCCAATAATTCTGTATGTTTTGATGATAAATTCACTAAACCATAGCCGGACATAGCAGTTGTATTGATACATTCTAAATTGACTAAAATAACAACCTCCCTTCCTAATTTTATTGGAATCTATAGAGATCTAACTTATTTACCAATTTCTGGTTAAGGTGCCCTATACCCTTCTCTTGCCTCAGAGGAGCTAGCTGTGTTTCTCTGTGTGCAAACAATCAATCACAGGAGATGGCTAGTGGATTACAGTCAACTGAACATGTGCTCTTAGGCCACAGAGGAAACAGATTTCCTGGGCATATTGAAACCGACACCACACCGGCTTGCTCCATGACAGTTTAAGACTACTGTCTCCAAGGCTTTAATGAAATTTGAGATGAGATCTGGCGTAGATACTTCCAACATCCTCCCACTTCCTATGGAGAGTTGTCACAATTCAGTTCAGTGAAACAGCTTGGTATGTAGGAAGGTTGTCAGCACAGATAGATCAGGGTGGATTCATAGAAAGATACTGAGCAGAATACTCAGTATATTAAAACGTATATTAAAATGTCAAAGCAAGTGGTCTTATCATCCTGATTGTTTAATTGCCAATACTGATTTGAATAATACTGCTGCTGTTTCTTTTTGACATGATCAGGTGTATACCTCTCTCTCTCTCTCTCTCTCTCTCTCTCTCTCTCTCTCTCTCTCTCTCTCTCTCTCTCTCTCTCTCTCTCTCTCTCACTCTCTCACACACACACACACACACACAGCAGCAGCTTTTGTCAAATATAAAATTAGGTTCACCTCTGATGCTTCCAACTAATGAGTTTCATTGACTCTCTGTCACAGTCACAGATTGATACGTTTGCTCCAGTTAATTGTGACATTATGATGGACTTTTTCATAAGTGAGGCCAGTTTTTGGAAAAGACTCATGTAGCAAGGACATCTCAGATACAGATCTTGATGCATGATTATTTGCAAGCTGTCATACTGTACACACAATTTTAAAATGTTTTATTTCACCTTTATTTCACCTGGCCATGCTGCTGCTCCAGTTTCAGCTGTTCTGCCTGCGGCTATGGAACCCTGACCTGGACGTGCTACCTGTCCCTGACCTGCTGTTTTCAACTCTCTAAAGACAGCAGGAGCGGTAGAGATACTCTGAATGATCAGCTATGAAAAGCCAACTGACATTTACTCCTGAGGTGCTGACCTGTTGCACCCTCGACAACCACTGTGATTATTATTATTTGACCCTGCTGGTCATCTATAAACGTTTGAACATCTTGGCCATGTTCTGTTATAATCTCCACCCGGCACAGCCAGAAGAGGACTGGCCACCCTCATAGCCTGGTTCCTCTCTAGGTTTCTTCCTAGGTTCTGGCCATTCTAGGGAGTTTTTCCTAGCCACCGTGGTTCTACACTTGCATTGCTTGCTGTTTGGGGTTTTAGGCTGTGTTTCTGTACAGCACTTTGTGACATCAGCTGATGTAAGAAGGCCTTTATAAATACATTTGATTGATTGATTGATTCATATTTAACCAGGTAGGCCAGTTGAGAACAAGTTCTCATTTACAACTGTGACCTGGCCAAGATAAAGCAAAGCAGTGCGACAAAAACAACAACACAGAGTTACACATGGGATAAACAAAATCTGTATACAATGTGTGCAAATGAAGTAAGAAGGTAAGGCAATAAATAGGCCATAGTGGCGAAGTAATTACAATTTAGCAATTAACACCGGAGTGATAGATGAGCAGATGAGGATGTACAAGTATAAATACTGGTGTGCAAAAGAGCAGAAAAAAAGGGGATGAGGTAGGTAGTTGGTTGGATGGGCTATTTACAGATGGGCTGTGTACAGCTGCAGCGATCGGTAAGCTGCTCTGACAGCCAATGCTTGAAGTTAGTGAAGAAGACATAAGTCTCCAATTTCAGTGATTTTTGCAATTCGTTTCAATCATTGGCAGCAGAGAACTGGAAGGAAAGGCAGCCAAAGAGGGTGTTGGCTTTGGGAATGACCAGTGAAATATACCTGCTGGAGCGCTTGCTACGGGTGGGTGTTGCTATGGTGACCAGTGAGCTGAGATAAGGCGGAGCTTTACCTAGCAAAGACTTATAGATGAACTGGAGCCAGTGGGTTTGACGACGAATATGTAGCGAGGACCAGCCAACGAGAGCATACAGGTCGCAATGGTGGGTAGTATATGGGGATTTGGTGAAAAAACGGATGGCACTGTGATAGACTGCATTCAATTTGATGAGTAGAGTGTTGGAGGCTATTTTGTAAATGGCATCGCCGAAGTCAAGGATCGGCAGGATAGTCAGGTTTACGAGGGTAAGTTTAGCAGCATGAGTGAAGGAGGCTTTGTTGCGAAATAGGAAGCCAATTCTAGATTTAATTTTGGATTGGAGATGCTTAATATGAGTCTGGAAGGAGAGATTACAGTCTAGCCAGACACCTAGGTCTTTATAGGTCTCCACATATTCTAATTCAGAACCGTCCTGAGTAGTGATGCTGGGCGGGCAGGCAGCGGTTGAAGAGCATGCATTTAGTTTTACTAGTGTTTAAGAGCAGTTGGAGGCCACGGAAGGAGTTGTATGTTGTATGTTGTTGTATGGCATTGAAGCTCATTTTGAGGTTTTCTAACACACTGTCCAAATGTATACAGATGTATACAGATGAATACAGAATGGTGTCATCTGCGTAGAGGTGGATCAAAGAATCACCCACAGCAAGAGCGGCATCATTGATATATACAGAGAAAAGAGTCGGCCCAAGAATTGAACCCTGTGGCACCCCCATAGAGGCTGCCAGAGGTCCAGACAACAGGCCCTCCGATTTGACACACTGAACTCTATCTGAGAAGTAGTTAGTGAACCAGGCAAGGCAGTCATTAGAGAAAAAAAGGCTGTTTTGTCTGTCGATAAGAATACGGTGATTGACAGAGTCGAAAGCCTTGGCCAAGTCGATGAAGATGGCTGCACAGTACTGTTTTTATCGATGGTGGTTCTAATATCGTTTAGGACCTTGAGCGTGGCTGAGGGGCACCCGTGACCAGCTCGGAAACTGGATTGCATAGCAGAGAAGGTACAGTGGGATTCGAGTTGGTTGCTGATCTGTTTGTTCACTTGGCTTCGAAGACTTTAGAAAGGCAGGGCAGGATGGATATACTAGGCCCTTTGAAGAGGGGGATGGCTGCGGCCCCTTTCCGGGGTTGGCAATCTTTGGGAATCTCAGAAGATACAAAAGAGAGGTTGCGACAATGGAGGCGGATCATTTTAGGAAGAGAGGGTTCAGATTGTCTAGCCCAGCTGATTTGTAAGGATCCAGATTCTGCAGCTCTTTCAGGACATTAACTGTCTGGATTTGGATTGGAATGAGAAGCGGGGGCTTGGACCAGTTGCTGTGGGGGTGTAAGAACTGTTGGCCGGGGTTGTGATAGTCATGTGGAAAGTGTGGCCAGCCGTAGAGAAATGCTTATTGAAATTCTCGATTTTCGTGGATTTACCCGTGGTAACAGTGTTTCCTAGCCTCAGTGCAGAGGAGGTGTTCATATTCTCCATGGACTTAACAGTTTCTCAAAACCTTTTGGAATTAGTGCTGCAGGATGCACATTTCTGTTTGAAAAAGCTAGCCTTTGCTTTCCTAACTGACTGTGTATATTGGTTCCTGACTTCCCTAAAAAGTTGCATATCGCGGGGACTATTCGAAGCTAGTGCAGTGCGCCACAGGATGTTTTTGTGCTGGTCAAGGGCAGTCAAGTCTGGAGTGAACCAAGGGCTATATCAATTCTTATGGGCATGCTTATATAAGATGGTGAGGAAGGCACTTTTGAAGAACAACCACGCATCCTCTACTGAGGGGATGAGGTCAAAATCCTTCCAGGATACCCGGGCCAGGTCGATTAGAAAGGCCTGCTCGCAGAAGTGTTTTAGGGACCATTTGACAGTGATAAGGGGTGGTCGTTTGACCGCGGACCCATTACGGACGCAGGCAATGAGGCAATGATCACTGGGATCCTGGTTGAAGACAGCAGAGGTGTATTTAGAGGGCAAGTTGGTCAGGATGATATCTATGAGGGTGCCCATGTTTACGCATTAGGGGTTGTACCTGTTGGTCTATTGATAATTTGTATGAGATTGAGGGCATCTACCTTAGATTGTAGGATGGCAGGGGTGTTAAACTAATCCCAGTTTAGGTCACCTAACAGTACGAACCGACGATAGATGGGGGCAATCAATTCACATATGGTGTCCAGGGCACAGCTGGGAGCTGAGGGGGGTCTATAATAAGCGGCAACAGTGAGAGACTTATTTCTGGAGAGATGGATTTTTAAAAGTAGTAGATCAAACTGTTTGGGCAGAACTCTGCAGGCTATCTCTACAGTAGATTGCAAGTCCGCCCCCTTTAGCAGTTCTATCTTGACAAAAAAAAATGTAATTGGGGATGGAAATTTCAGAATTTTTGGTGGCCTTCCTAAGCCAGGTTTCAGACACGGTTATGACATCAGGGTTGGCGGTGTGCTACAGCAGTGAATAAAGCAAACTTAGGGAGGAGACTTCTGATGTTAACATGCATGAACCCAAGTATTTTCCAGTTACAGAAGTCAACAAATGAGAGTGCCTGTAGAGCGGGACTAGGGGCTAAACTAAACAATGAGAGGTACCCTAAACAACAGTATACAAGGCATATTGACATTAGAGGGAGGCATAAAACAATCACAGTTGTTGATTGGGAGGGCTAAGACAACAACAACAGGTGAATGGCGATGAATGGGCAGAGAGGGACAGTTAGCTACACACAGGGCCTGAGTTCGAGGCTGGGGCCGACAGATAAACAAAATGAACAGTCCAGTGGGCATCAGCTGTGTAGCCAAGTGATCATAGGGTCCAATAAGCAGCAATGGACGAAACAGGGAGCCGCTCGGCAGTCGTCACTACGCTAGGCAAGCGAGAGACACGGCGCTCAGAGAGTTAGCAGGCCGGGGCTAGTAGCTCGGTCCTCACAGACATCAACGACACAGAGGCCGAAATACGTCAGCAGACCAGTCATGATGGATTGGCGGGACTCCGTATCGACAAAGGGTCCAGGCCAATTGGCAAGAGAGGTATTGTAGTTGGTGTACTTCGTTTGCTTGCCGGGGGAATGGGCTTAGCTCAAGGCTAACTGGTGCTTGCTTCTGGACAAGGGCGTTAGCCACGATAGGTAGCAGATAGCTAGCTGCGATGATCCGGTGTAATGGTCCAGGAATCCAGTGATGTAATGGGGAAAAAAAGCAGACCAATATGCTCAGGGCTGATATCGCGCTGTGCAGACTGGCAGATATTATTCGGGCTATCCGGGGCTAAAGCGGCTGATGTCTGTGCTACAGGTAAAGACTGCTAGCAGTGGCTAACAATGACTAAATAGCTAGTAGCTAATTAGGTGGCTAGCTTCTGAAGGTGATAAGTAAAAAAAAAAAAATAGGTACATGTGGGGCAATTTCAAATGCCACTTTACGTTAATATCTTTCAGGTGAACATACATGTAAATAGACATGCAAATATAAACATGATATATTCAGTTTATACTCTATGTTTATACTGTATGTGCCCATGCAGCTCCTACAAAAGCTCCTACAAAATTGGTGGATTCAGTGTGGTTTTAGGTTAACATTGTTGCCAAGGCCATTCCTCCACCTCACTATCCAAATTCCAGACAATGCTCAGGGCAACATGATTTAAAAGCTTATACAACCAACTTTGGGAACAACTGTGGTGAAAGGTCACAGAAATAAATACATATAGAATCCTTCATTTTGGTTGTTTGTTTTCCTCTTCGCTAAAGACAATCCTTTTTCTCCATCTTGGAGAAAATAGTTGTTGAGAGAAAAACAAGCATTCATCATGACTTTTTCAATTCGCTCATGATGCAGATATTATTCTCTCTGAGATAACAAGACAAAATATAATCAGAAAATGGACAATACTGGCACATACAGACGTCTCACTCATCTCGCCCTTCTCCCAAAAGCTTGGCTTCATGTTTATTTCCCAGATATCCTTCAGTTTGTGTTTTCATTTTCTCTCTGCGTTTAAGGAGCCCCATTGTTCATTCCTGTCTTGGCCCCTCCGTGGCTCTAGATTTGCATTGATTCTCTCACTCGCAATCAATAATAATTAGAAAAGCATTTAATGACTGCATGAACTCCCAACCTCAACAGTTACGTAACTGCGTAGCGAGGCATTTATTACTAATCAAGAAGGTAAAACGTTATCTTTGGGGGTGACGGGGCAGTTTATACTGCAACTTGCTAATAATGGGAGTAAAACATTTTCTGAATAATGATGTAATCCCAGTTAAATCGTGTTAACACTGCGTAGGCCTACCACAGTAACAGGAAGGAATGTGCAGTGAAGGAGAAAGAGTATGTAGTTGGAGTGTATTCACACACCTTACCTAAAAAAAAAACATTTCCCACAGACTTGCTACTTTAAGTGGGGGGACTATATCTAATTGCAGTTTCAATCTAATTTTAGCTGTGTTTCAAATCTGCTGTTTTAACACTTGGCCAACCCACCGGGACCTGGAAAATGTTGATTAAAAGATTAAAGGCCCAAAGCAGCCATTTGTATATAAATATCAAATAATTTCTGATTAACAATTAAGTACCTTACCATTAAAAAGGGCAAACAGCTGTTTAGCAAACAACTATTTCCCAAGCAAGAATTTTGCTAGGATTATCTGGGAACAGTCTGAATGGGGAGGGGAAAACTGAAAACGAGCTGTTATTGGCAGAGGTTTGGAACCCTCTTTGTTATTGGTCTATTAACCAATTTACCACAAGGTGATGCCACCACAGAAATTGTATTATTAACCAGTAACTATCAGGGAATAACACTGATCAAATTTGTCCACACTTTTACAGTGTTAGTTTCATCAGCTGTTGTACAATATTATATAAAACACAGGAAAAACTGAATTTCGACTGCACTGGAAAAACAAACGGAGATATGAGAAACATACATACCAAATATGAGAAATATACATGTGCCAGTGTCTGCCCCACGGCCTTGTACATTGATGGAAAAAAGTATTTGATCCCCTTGCTTATTTTGTACGTTTGCCCACTGACAAAAAAATGATCAGTCTATAACGGTACATGGCCGCGTCCATCGTAACTTTGATGCGGTGAAGTTGTCCTGTCCCCTTAGCAGAAAAACACCCCCAAAGCACAATGTTTCCACCTTCATGTTTGACGGTGGGGATGGTGTTCTTGTGGTCATAGGCAGCATTCTGTCAGGCCTCAGGGTTAGGACTAGTGTGAAAACTTGAACAGTCAGAAAGGTGAACCCAAATGCAGAAAACCGGAAGACAGTCCTGGGAAATGTCTTCAAATCTTTTATTCAATGAGAAGGAACGTCCAAACATTCCTAGGATGTAACCAAAAAGAAACTCCAAAAAAACTTCCCAAAAAGGTTTGACAATGGTTCCAAAAAAGTGAAAACAAAAAGTCCACAAAGATAATCCAAAAGGAATTAGAAAAAGGATTCACAAAGAACAGTGAGTACTCCAAAAATGTCAAATAGCAAAAGTAAATAAAACAAAACAAAGGAACCCTACCAGGTACACAAAGTAGAATAAGAAAGTTCCAAAGGAGACACAGCACGGGAATGACCTAGACACGGTCATGGCATAGGAAACACTCAGCAAAGTACTCAGGAGAAGGTTAACTTAAATACACAAACAGGGAACAAGGCACAGGTGACAACAATAAGACCTAATGACAGAGACTGAAAACTAACAAGAGACATAATGGGGACCTCTAGTGGCCAAACATAAGTCTAAGACCCTGACAGGACCCCCCCGCCCTCTAGGAACGGCTCCTGACGTTCCTCCCAGGACGATCAGGTCGACGAACGTGAAACTCTCTGATCAATTCGGGGTCAAGGATGTCCCGGGAGGGCACCCAGGAGTGTTCCTCTGGGCCGTAACCTTCCCAGTCCACCAGGTACTGAAGGGATCTCCGTACTCGATGAGAGTCCAGAATCCGATGGACTGTGTAAACAGGCTGGCCTTCAAACATCCGGGGAGGAGGGGGAGGTCTGACTGCGGGGGTAAAAGGGGAAAAAACAACAGGTTTCAGTAAAGACACATGGAAGGTGGGATTCATTTTTAGTGACCTAGGTAAGAATAACCAGTAGGTAACTCGATTAACTTTCCTTGAAATGCGGAAAGGACCGATGAAGCGTTGAGTCAGCTTGCGGGACTCCACACGCAGTGGCAGGTTCCTAGTTGATAGCCACACCCGTTTGCTGGGACGCAAGGCAGGGGCAGCTCGAAGACGACGATTGGCCTGGTGCTGATACTGCTGAGATACCTGCAGAAGCTTGAGCCTAGCCTTCCTCCAGGTTAGGCGGCAGCGTCAAACAAAGCATAGAGCAGAAGGAACACCAACCTCTGCCTCTTTGTCAGGGAATAATGTAGGTGTAAACCCAAACTGGCACTCAAAGGTAGACATGCCAGTTGCAGAGGAACGCAGTGTTATGGGCATACTCTGCCCAAATGACAAAAGATGCCCAGGATGTCGGGTTGTTTGCTGTCATGCACCTCAGTGTGGTCTCTAGGTCCTGGTTCAGTCTCTCAGTTTGTCCATTAGACTCTGGGTGGAACCCAGCAGACAGACTCACCGTTGTCCACAGCAGTCGACAGAAGGCATGCCAGAAGCGGGATGAAAACTGAGGTCCTCTATCTGTGACAATGTCCTGAGGAATCCCGAAGACTCTGAACACGTGTTCAATAACAATTTCTGCAGTTTCCTTAGCAGAAGGTAACTTGGGCAAGGGGATAAATCTGCATGCCTTAGAGAATCGGTCGACTACTACTAGAATGGCAGTATTTCCTTGGGATGGTGGGAGCCCGGTGATAAAGTCCATCGAGAGGTGAGACCAAGGCCGTTGAGGAATGGGAAGAGGGTGCAGCAATCCTTGAGGTTTTTGATGGGGTACCTTCCCCTGGTTGCAAGTCGGGCAGGCAGCCACAAATGCCTGAGTGTCTTCCTTAATGGTAGACCACCAAAATCTTCTCAGGAGGAAATCGAGGGTCCGAGCAGCACCAGGATGACAGGTAAGGAGAGAACTGTGACCCCACTGGAGAACCTGGGAACAGACAAGGCTCGGGACAAACAGACAATTAGCCAGTCCCCCTCCAGGATCAGGTTCTTGAGCCTGGGCCCTCCTTACTGTGGCCTCAACCTCCCACCTAACTGGAGCCAACACCTTAGAGCTTGGAATGATGGTTCCTGCTGGCTCCTCATGACCAGTGGGGGAGTAAACTCGAGACAGGGAATCCGGTTTCGTATTCTTGGATCCCGGTCGATAGGACAAAGTGAACTGGAAAGGGTTAAAAAACAGTGACCATCGGGCCGGGCGAGAGTTGAGCCGCTTAGCCTGTTGGATGTATTCCAAATTCTTGTGATCCGTGAGAACTAGGAACTGGTGTTGTGCCCCCTCAAGCCAGTGCCTCCATTCTTTTAATGCAAGCTTGACCGCCAACAGTTCTCGATCCCCCACATCGTAATTTCTCTCAGCAGGTGTTAATCGATGTGACAGGAAGGCGCAGGGATGAAGCTTGTTGTCCACTCCTCGCTGCGAGAGAATTGCTCCTACTCACATATCCGAGGCATCCACCTCCACCACAAATGGTTTCTCAGGATCAGGGAGAGTCAGAATAGGCACAGAGGTGAAACGGCGCTTCAGTTCCTCGAAAGCCTCCTCGGCCTCAGAACTCCACAGAATCTTAGAACCTTTCCCTTTAGTGAGGGCTGAGAGAGGAGCTGCTACAGCACTAAAGTTCCGCACAAACTTGCGATAGAAATTCGCAAACCCCAAAAAACTTTGAACTTCCTTCACATTGTTGGGGGTAGGCCAATTGGTGACAGCCTGGACCTTTCTAGGATCCCATCTGGATGTTACCTGGGGTAATAATGAATCCTAGGAACTGCACTTCAGAAACATGGAACTCACATTTCTCGGGCTTAATATACAAATGGTTATCCAGGAGGCGACGGAGGACTCTAAGAACATGCTTTTCGTGTTCTTGCAAGGATCCCGAGAAAATCAGAATGTCATCTAGATAGACGAAAACGAACTGATTTAACATGTCTCGGAGGACATCATTGATTAGGGCCTGGAAAACAGCTGGAGCATTAGTGAGTCCAAAAGGCATAACTGATACTCATAATGCCCTGTAGGGGTGTTGAATGCCGTTTTCCACTCGTCCCCTTGCCTTATGCGCACCAGATGGTATGCGTTGCGCAGGTCAAGTTCGGTGAAAATGGAGACTCCTTGAAGCAACTCAAAGGCAGTGGACATGAGGGGCAAGGGGTAACGATTACGGATCGTGATTCTGTTGAGGCCTCTGTAATCTATGCGCGGGCGAAGGCTACCATCTTTCTTGCTCACACAGAAAAAACCCGCCCCAGCAGGGGAGGTGGAGGGCCGGACAAACCCTGCAGCAAGGGCTTCGTTAATATAGCTGTCCATAGCTTCCCGCTCTGGAGGGGATAGTGAAAAAATATGGCCTCTAGGGGGAATAGTACCTGGAAGCAGATCGATGGCACAATCATAGGACCGATGAGGGGGTAGCGAGGTGGCCCTGCGTTTACTGAAAACCTCCTGGTAAGGATGATACACGGGGGGCACTCGAGAGAGGTCAATGGGTTCTTGGGACTGAGGAGAAACATATGAGGAACTCGGGAAGATGCATGTGGCATGACAGGTGGGTCCCCACTCAAGGATGGTGTTGGTGGACCAGTCGATATGGGGGTTGTGCCAAAGAAGCCAGGGATAGCCCAGGATTACAGGGAAGGCAGAAGACTGGATGAGAAAGGCAGAGTAACTGGTACAGACAGGACTGTAGGCCTCCCAGATGGCTGTGGCCCAAGACAGGGCTCTTCCAGAGAGAAGGGTGATAATATAGGCTATCTTAGCCCTGTCTGAAGGGAAGGATGATGGTTGTAACTCAAAAATGAGAGCACACTGCGTCAAGATGCCATTGCAGGCACTAGGGTCTCCTGCAAAGTGTTGAGGAGGAGGTAACTAGGGTTCAGATAAGAGGCTTGGGTTAGGAGACATTGGCTGAGGTGCTGGTTGAGGTGCTTGGGCTGGAGTCATGGCAGGATCGGCTGGCCGTCTCTGAAACAGCGCTTGAAGAGATGTGAGAATGTCAGATAGCAGGCTACCATGTTTTGTCATCAGGGTCTCATGTTGGGCTAAGGCAGCCTCCTGACAAGCAACTGCCCCGCGAAGATCCTGTGCATGAGATGAATCTGCTGGGTCCATATCTGGCTGAGTGTTTCTGTCAGGCCTCAGGGTTAGGACTAGTGTGAAAACTTGAACAGTCAGAAAGGTGAACCCAAATGCAGAATATTGTTTTGGTTTTGTTGATAAATCAGAGGTGGGGCGCGTCGCACATCAAGGTAAAATAAATTGCACCATATACAGTTAGCTGCTGTTCTATCTCACATGCAATGATGTCCAAGAAAAAAAATAACTGTGTTTGTTGTTTGCAGTGACTTCTTTGTTGTTGTAATATCGCAAATGGAAGTAGAAGTTCCACCATTAAGGATTCCAGCTTTAAGCAGATAATGACAGATAGCTCCAAATTCTCAAAGCGTCTCAAATTCTGACAAATTTAGAAGAAAAACCACGACTGTTTGCCCCATTTCATGTCGAATAATCCCTAATCCTGAATTATTCAATGAGTCAAAAGAGATACATCTTTGGAGGAAAAAACTGTAGAATTCTTTCTATTTTTGTCTTCTGTCCCATAAGACCCCAGTAATGTTCTGCCACAGATTGTGCCCTATCCCATGAGATACACATCTCTTCCAGCTCAGCAACCACTGTAGCTTTTGGCTACTAAGGGAGATTCAGGCAATAGATTTTACATTTCCATAATACTGTATTCGTCCTCAGCATAAATGAATTGGAGAAGGATCCTGTCTTTTTCTGCCTCAAGTGGTGAGTAAACAAAATGTAATGCCAAAATCATAATATTGGCAGAGAGGACAGTGTTTATATGTTTCTGCCTAATTCTTCCACAGTTGATTAAAGACTTTGCCAACAATGCAGAACTGTGATTCACACATTTCCAAAACCTTTCCTTGTGTTGACTTGTCACAGTTCAAAAAGTGTAATTGTGTTCGTCTCCCCCTCAAGTTTTTTTGGGGGGAATCACAAAAGTATAAAGGATTCTAGGATACTAGTTCTGACTTTGCTGATAGCTACTTTACTGAGGAAAAATTTACAGTTTCCCTCATCATGTGCTACTATCTTCACACGCCATTGTTCTGCCAGTGGTATAATCACACGAGTCGGCATAGACAATGTGTTGGTCTATATATCACTCTGCTCATAATCGCTGCACTCTGACAATGTGTTACGACCCTATGAGGGCTTTTTGAATTCCCAATCAGAGAACTTTTCTCTGACGAAAGCATTATCTCTCTCTTATCTCTCTCTCCTAATCTCACTTGGTTTGGTTTAATAATGTTTTTATTTCTGGGGCATATGTCCAAAAGAACCCAGATGTCTCAAACTCTCTGCGACCCCAAATGTAGCAGAGTTTCCACGGCCAGTCAGACATGGTATCCGTTTGGCTTAATGCTCCAGAGGTCAGGATTTTACCCATCTGTCCATGTTGCTTTTGTTTGTGTGCCACTACAGACAAACAAGTGGCAATTTGCATGAGGCTCTTTTCACAAAATACCAACTGGGTAACTTTTGTGTGTCTAGACACCACCTTACTTTTGAATCCTTAATATTCTGCAATTCACAGATGTGAAAGTAATTGTTTACATGTTTTTGAAAATATATATTTTTAACACTCTAAAGCAATATGAAAATGAAGTTGCTTACATATCTACTGCCTTATGCTTCTGCTTTAGGGCTTGACATTAACTTTGTACTTTTTTGGCCAATTTTCCTTTGGACAAGTAGGATTGATTCTTTACTTGTCCAAAAGCCACCCCCTCCACGCTTAAACATTCCCTCATTCAATGAACCATGGATCAAATGGCTACGTTGGGCGAGGTAGCTAACTAAGATGTTTATCTATCTGTAAGGTTAAAATATTCAGTGTTCAGGGGAGATCTTGACAGCATAGGAGTTAATTGTCAATTAGGCTCTTCTAAGAGTATTTGTTTTACTTGTCCATTCAAACAACTTAAACCTATATTCTTCTTGCCCTACTATTTATTTTACTTTCCCCGGGCAAGCAGACAAGCGGTAATGTTGAGCCCTGTGCTTACTTGTATCTCAGCTCTGAAGTCATCCTCATTGGCAGAAGAAGAAGAAGCAGCTTCCTTCCTGTCAAAGGGTCTCAGCTGTTAACAGGCTTCTACTAGACGAGGGCTTCGTTCCCAAGAGATGTGTGTATCTTGGATCCATTAACATAGGTATTTGAAGCTTCCTGAACCTTGTGAATCTGTGTACTTAATATTCTACATATTATATTATTATTATTATTCTACATGATTTGAAACTATGTCTTGAAATGTCCATAACTGCCTGACCTAGTTTGTGCAGTAGAATTCATTAATCCCTGTCCTCACATTGAAAAAGAAAAATATTTTGATGTGTGATAAAGTGTTGATCAGTTCGTAATAAATAGGTGTTTTTCTTAGAACACTGATGCTCAAGTAGAGCTAAGAAAAACAGTGCCCACCCCTCTGCCAGTGACAGACTGACTATGTACCCATCCAATTCACACAGCTTGTCCATAATTAGTTATTGTCAGCATCCAATATCTCAATGATGAAGAAATGCTTGCTTCAGCCATTTTAGTGTGTACTATAGGAATAATGATTTTTACTCTTCCAGTTGTAAAAACTGGTGATTTGCTCTAATTCACACTTTGAGCACTACTCAGTCTTTACATACTGACAGCCATCTTGTCTGTAAATGAAAGGTACAGACATGACAGAAGCCTCACTGGAGCAGTTTGTTTACTACATTCTGAATGCATTATCATCAGGGCGAGAGCAAGTTAGACTTTGCATTAGCAGCTTCCCACTAAAACAGAGGTCTCAATTAATTATACCGAAATCTATGATGAAAATGCAAATCAAATTATCTCATAAATTGTTTTAAACTCAGGAGGTGGCGATAACCTGCTGGCTGGAACAGTGGGAATTCCACATTTAATAGTGTGTTCTCAGCTATGGCAGCGAGATGATTAATTTTCTTAAGGGGCTGAGTTCAAAGAGGTCTGTTGATGTCTCTCTTCTCACTCTGAACTTTCTATTCTAAATATCCAGGTGACTATTTGTATACTGTCTTTTCTTCACTAGACAGTGATTATTAATGAGCCACAGTAATGAAACATTTGTGTGCATCTGTGTTAATTAGATTTGCGTTTAGGGTGATGTTCGATCTCTAAATGTGCAGATGGGTTAGTAAGATGATGGACGTTAATTGGCGAGAATGGGTGTGCCCCCCCCGTACGCCCCGCACCCCCATTTTCACCAATTCATCTGCATTCTGTATAATCTTATGTAATAGACTCTTATGATGATAAATGACATAATTCAATAATACTTTTCCGTCGACCAAAAACGTTGTTCATAAATTACAGATCCTTGAATCAAGATCATTTTAACCACATCCACATCTGATAAACTGATGCACACTTGATTATTATAGTCTTGCCATGTGCAGGTATAGGTGTAATCAACTGAAACTGTAATCTGTTTTAATGGATATTGCGCTTGTAGTACCAATGTAATGATGGGCTTAATTTGCCACACATCAGCATTGGCTAAACTGGCTATTTTCTGGATGGTTCAGTCTACAAAGCCTGTAATTGATTTTAGAGTGAATTCTAATACCCACTAGGTAGGAGGGTTGCATACCATTATTAGTCTGTGTCCAACAGCTCATAATGAACTAAAGATTAAGAGTAAGTAAATGGTAAAAAGAGTTGTCTTTGTAACTATTTTTTGTTTCAATTTGTTTTTAGACCAAATTGGGTTTGATGTTCACGGAGAGATGTACAAGCCCAGATTAATCATCCTTTATCTACGATGAGCAGAATGATTGACAGCCATAAATCGTTGCCCACCATGACCACTTTCTAACTTGATCCGGTATATGAAATCCTTGCAGTCTGATTATTGTGAGAGCTACTTTGTCCATTCCATTTGTTTTCTTTTTATAATTGATATGACTGGAAGGCAGTTTTACCATGATTCTCAATTCCTTCCATGGGAAATAACCTCATGGATAAAACATAAACAATTCTAGCATATGTATAGCGTTAAATGATTAAAATATTCAATAAACAAATCTCCATAGCCCATTTATATGGCTTACTGTACACACCAACTCACCTGGGAGAGCGTAGGGCAAAATATAACAAAAAGGGCTGCTTCACAATTTTACTCAAGAGCATAGGCAAGTACTCAGTGTTGTCATTGACACAGAGGCGCATGCATGTACACACACACTCACATACACTCCCCACCCAACCCCCACTTATTTGTCTCTTAAGATCTCATAGATGTGACACTATGATATCCAGGCCGCTAGTTTACAAGCCCTCCGGCACCTCAGTGAGTGCTGGGCACCATGTCTACTGAGAGTAGTGTTGTGTTAAGCATTACATTTGGATGACAGTCCCCACCTACAGCTTCCTGACACCACGGCAGTCCAACACTGCCACAACACATCACTTAGAAAAGCTCAACCGTCTCCCAACTGGGGAAAGCTTGGTCTAAAGCCCTGAAACTAAACTTTGGACCTCAAAGCCAGTTTTACTGCTTTTTTTCATTGTGCCCCTCTAATCAGGGACTGATATTAGACCTGGGACACCAGGTGGGTGCAATTAATTAACAGGATTAACAGGTAGAACAGAAAACCAGCAGGCTCCGGACCTTGTGGGGTAAGAGTTGAATACCCTTTGTCTAGAGCTTGGTCTCTTGGTACTAAAGCCTTTAAAGAACAAACAGTTGGCAATGTTGTTTGACTGTTTAAGTTTAGAATAGTCAACATTCAATCAGTCCTGACAGGTGGGGCAGGAAGTCAACACTGAGTTGTACAAGCCCAGATTAATCATCCTGTATCTACAATGAGCAGAATGATTGACAGCCAGAAACCATCATGATCTCTTCCTAACTTTTTAAAATTAAACTAGACAAGTCAGTTAAGAACAAATTCTTATTTACAAAGACAGCCTACCCCGGCCAAACCCTCCCCTAACCCAGAAGACGATGGGCCATTTTTGTGCCATTCCAAATCACGGACAGTTGTGATACAGCCTGGGATTGAACCCGGGTCTATAATGATGCCTCTAGCACTGTAATGCAGTTCCTTAGACCACTGTGCCACTCAGGAGGCCAACTGGATCTGGTATATAAAATCCTTGCAGTCTGATTACTGTGAGGGCTACTTTCTCCATTAATTTGATTTATGTTTAATGATAGGACTGGAAGGCAATTTTACCATGATTCTCAATTCCTGGGAAATAACCTCATGTATAAGACATGAACAATTGTAGCATATGTATAGCGTTAAATTATAAAAATATTCAACAACTAAAATCTCCATAGCCCATTTGTATGGCTTACTGTACACACCAACTCACCTGGAGAGTGTAGGGCAAAACATAACAAAGAGGTTTGCTTCACAATTTTACTCGAGGGAAGTGCTCAGTGTTGTCATTGACACAGAAGCGAGTGTAAAGTATGTACACACACACACACCAACACCCTTCCCACCCCCCACCTATTTGTCTCTTAATTAAGATCTCATAGATGTGACACTATCTGCATCAATGCTCATGATATTCAGAACATTAGTACACAAGCCCTCCGGTACCTTAGTGAGTGCTAGGCAGCAGGTCTACTGAGAGTAGTGTTGTGTTCAACTTTACATGTGGATGACAGTCCCCTTCCTGACACCACAGCAGTCCAACACTGCCACAACACATCACTTAGAAAGCTCAACTTGGGAAAGCTTGGTCTAAAGCCCTGAAACTAAACTCTGGACCTTGAATACAGATTTTATGAATTTTTTCATTGTGCCACTCTAATCAGGGACTGATTTAGACCTGGAACACCAGGTGGGTACAACTAAATAACAGGTAGAACAGAAAACCAGCAGGCTCCGGACCAGCAGGCTCCAGATCTCATGGGGTAACCAGCAGGCACATACCTTAACCAGCCATACCTCATGGGGTTGCCAGCAGAATCTTTACCTCATGGGGTAACCTCCGTACCTCATGGGGTAACCAGCAGGCTCCAGACCAGCAGGCTCCATACCTCAAAGTCACCATTATTAGTCAGTTGTACAACCAAATGCCTTCAACCGAAATGTGTCTTCCACATTTAACCCAACCCCTCTGAATCAGAGAGGTGCAGGGGGCTGCCTTAATCGACATCCACGTCCACGTCCACGTCTTCGGCGCCCAGGGAACAGTGGGTTAACTGCCTTGTTCAGGGGCAGAACAACAGATTTTTACCTTGTCAGCTCGGGGATTCGAATGATGAAGCTTCCCTCCGGTTACAAGTCCAACACTCTAACCACTAGGCTACCTGCCACCCCTGCAGGTTACCCCTCGTGGGGTAACCTGCAGGCTCCGTACCTCGTGGGGTTACCAGCAGGCTCCGGACCAGCAGGCTCCGTACCTCGTGGGGTAAGAGTTGAATACCCCTGGTCTAGAGCTTGGTCTCTTGGTACTAAAGCCTATAAAGAAAGAATGCAAGAACAAATGGTTGGCACTGTTGTCTGACAGTTTAAGTTTTGGATATTCAACATTCAAACACATTGTGTTTTTTTGCCAAATTGATTTCACAGGAAACGTTAACGTTGTCTGAATCGCAACAGTTTGAGAAATGCTCTCTGATTCATAAACAACCATTTACATGTAAGTGTGAAAGTCTGAGGCATTCTAGCAAGTAGTTAGGTTAGTGGTTTAGGTAAGGTTACATTAAGATATGCTAGCGAGGGGTTAGTTTAAGGTTAGTATTCAGCAGAGCCATGCATTTCTAAATGCCTGGCTCTGGTATTCAGTTCCAGGTTAATTCATGCCAATATGTAAAAATGAAATAGTGCCAACAAAATGAACAATATTAACCAAGGGCCACAAGGTTAATAAATCAATAGGACATTTAGGAGAGATAACATTACCTGACTAGTACATAAGGGCATAAAAATTATGAAAAATAGGAAGTACCGTACTCACTGCTGCCAATCACTAGCCAAACCTAGGTGAAAGGTTTCCAAACAGCACATTCATTTGAACTGGGCTAAAATTGCTGTGGTGATGTGAAACGTCAAGTTTGAATTGGAGCCTCACATTTCGCTCGCATTCTGGTCAATCAATGAAATCCCAACAGCTACTCATGGTTCAGACTAATCAATTGCACCTTGGACCTCTGAAAAATGCAGCTGAGAATGGTGCTATAACTCAGTCTGACATTGGAGAAATCCAAATAATGTCGGGAGTGTTGGCTTGGGTTCCCCCTTGTACTTCTCATCTGTAAAAGGAGGACTTCAAAAGCTTGAATCAATAGTTAATTATATAGAGCATAAACATAAATAAAGTTACAATGCCCTGTAGGGAGTTGGAAGGTTTGTGTTCAGTAGTTTTCAGTACTTTTATAAGTCGTTATCTATTGTTGTATTGTGAGAAAAAGAGAGAAGGAATGAGAGAGAGAGAGAGAGAGAGAGAGAGAGAGAGAGAGAGAGAGAGAGAGAGAGAGAGAATTCACAGCCTATGCTTGTTCTCCAGTATAAAGAATAAGAGACAGAGTATGGTTTAGCTTGGTGCAGGGCTCAAAACGTTTCACCAAACACGTTTAATGTAAAGTGGTACAAGGGACTGAGTTGTTAAGCCCTCCCCACCACACCAAACACGTACACGCGCACACACATACACACACACATACACACAAGCACTCTCTACATTTAGTAAAAGAGTGTTGTGCCTAATTGCTCAGTAACTCTTTATGTTTACATGGCTTTGCCCGTGTGTTTAGCGGAGACAGCAGGTGCTTGTTTAACTGACTTTGGGGGAATACGAAATCCACGGTACAGATCTGACAATCAAAGAGCCAGCCGCTGTCTAATCCCAATGAATCACCAGCTGACGCCTACAGAGCAACCTGGAGAGCTACGGTAAGATCAGCTCGTCAAGCACCTGCTCCATGCCTCTGATCATTTATTCTCTGTGTTCCTCGGCTGTGTTAAACACTGCAGCTTTTTGAGGGTGTGTGGCTCAATTTGGTTGGATCCATGACATGAAAGTGGACTTTAATCCAGTGTTATGTTGGGTAAAAAAAGAGTTGTGCTTGTGATGTTGGTTGATGATGTCACACATTGTACGGCAGCAATTTTGTGATGGTACGTACTATCAAAGAGGACTGGGACTTTTTATAGGCATTTCATTTTTTGTGAAAAAGTCAAGCTGTTTTGTATATAATTAACTTTTGTTCTTTGAAATGATGAACCAGCACTCTTAACTTTATGTCTTGTGTATGCCTTTCGGTGTCAGCTATCCGATGCTTATGTCCCCATGCAAGGTAAAATGCATAAACATGAGGTCGGCCATGTTTTAGGACCGTTTCTTCCACCCACCAGTCTCCCTTTCTTAATTTGATACCCCTTCCTACGCGAACCATCTGTCCCCTTAATCCAGGCTGGGTCCCCTGTCTCTTCCTACTCGTCTGCAGATGTCTGCCACCCGCTGACTGTGTCCCAGGACACACACCAGATAGGTGACTATTGGGGAATGATGGATCCAACCTTTACCTATTCCCCTTCTGCTAAAACTTTACAGGACTAAATCCAGCTTCTGGCTTGTGTATGACAGTTTGCTGATACTGTATTAGCTCTTTCCTCAAACTTCAGTGTAAATTACTGAATCTTTTTAGCTGAATCTAGAAACAGCTATGGTGGAATTTAAACTAGAAATATGCCTTAAACCGTTACCTTGCCAATGTGACAGCTCTACTACTTGAATAATCTGCAATATACTGGTAATTCTATTTCATCCATTGTATGTGGTGCAAACTACACTTCACGTGACTCCTACATGGATTGGATGTAGCACCAATGAACTGTTGTAAACAGCTAATGTTAGCCAGCTGACGTCCATGTTTTGGTGTATGGATCATTGGTGGAATTAATCATACCGACTCCCACCTCTACAGCATGACCCATCTGTTCTTTTGCTTGTCACCCTCCTTATGTAATTTGTGAAATTAGCCAAGAAACCAAGATGTGCATGTTTAATCAACAGCATATAACTCATTGAACCTATTGTGTGATGCAAATATGATTTTATAAAGTCTTTTTTCCCTCTTCTGTAACGGGGTTAGGGGTTAGCAAACGTATTTTCATTTGGATCATTGGTGATTTAACTGTAACAGCCCATCTAAATTAATGACAGCTCAAGTTTTTATTCTAAGCCTGGGGCATGCCATTACAGAGAGATATAATACCAATCAATGTTGAAAGGTTAGAGGCCAAATCATAAGGTTGATGACTTAGAGCCAGGCGTCAATCATGTCCGTAACTGTTTCGACTATGCTGTCCCAAGCACACATGATCATTCTTGGATCGTTCCTCTGTCAAAGCCATTCTAAAACAACTGAATCGGTTTATTGTGTAGAGAAAGATCTAAGACGAGAGAGAGCTGCATTCGTGGAGCACACGGGTGCCATGTCCCTGCAAATGTACTGGCGCCTGGTGGAGGGGGGTGATCGAATCACAATAGGTGTTCAGTTGCCTTGAATGTCAATGAGTCATTTCCAAGAATGCATGACTCAATTGGCGAGGACATAAAACAGTCTACTGTCTGTTCAGTAACACATTGTCCTTGAGACTCCGGACTTCAAGTTGACTTCACCACAGTTATATCACTAGCATCATTGCTGTCATTGATGTGAGGAATGTAATTCATTGTTATTAAATTCAAAGCAAGTCTTATGTTACAAAAGCTTATGTTTGACCATAAAGTTACAAAATGATATCTAGCAATTTAAATGTGTCACAATAATGGACATAGATAACCATTTCAACCATTAATAACAGTATCAACACAAATTTAAATTAAAATAGCCCAAGACAAAAGTATTATTGATTTACTTGACATTTATTCAGGGCACTAATGGCTTCTGATCATTTGATCTGGCACTGCCTCCAGGAAGATGTGTATCTTAGCAAATCTAGCTACAGCATTTATCATTGGCTGTCGGCATATTTTGTTGCTCAGTATTACTTGCCGTGATTGCTTGCATTAATTGAAGCCGATAACGACATCCAAATGTTGACTAGACTGGGGCTAGTAGAATCCAATGGATAGCTATAGTAGAGACATATGTAAATCTATCTGGTCGCCATGGACATGCTATCAATCATTCTGTTATGCACCACAATTGAAACATAAAATGCACCTACTCAATAACTTCAATCATGGTTAATTGATTTGTTCTCCGTGGTGCCACTGCTGTTTCCATTGTCATTGAAAAGGGCCCCAGACAACCGATCATCTGCTCAACATGTCGAATGACTCTCTCAGAGGAACTACCAGGGTCCCTCATCCAATTTAGTGATTTGGCAATTCCTCTGGTTGCCTCATTTAATAGAAATAGAAGGAGAAACCCAGACTGACACAGATTTTAAAAAGGAGGGACAGATGAATGGGAAATGCCAGAGGGCAAACAAATCATACAAGATTTAGAGGTTGGATATCATGAAATGTTTGCGTCATCTACAATCAATCTCCTGGTCTCTGAGAAGATAAGAAAAATTGTAAGGAGGCTGAAATGTCACACAGGGCAGTTCTCAGGTGGAAAGAGCACTGTGCACAGGAGACACCTCTCAAGATTGATGGATAGCTATGACTGAACAATATAAAACAGTTTTTTATCCAATACAGTAGGTGTCAAGGTTATAGGTTGTTGAGGCCTTGTGGAGAAGCCAAGGATAACAGTTGTAATCCTTGGGGATGTATTCAATATTTGCACTAATATACTACTGAATGCATGCTTGACCCCTATGCTGGTTGAGTGACCTACAGTAAATGGAAAGCTTGAACTACTGCCCGTCAACAGGAAGGAAGGATAACAAGACAAAAATATCACTATACCATCGTAAATGCTGATATCCTCAGGCAGGATACTGCATTGAAACCAAAATGTTTAAATATTGAGTCATTTTATATTAATTTTCAATTAGCTTAATCCTTTGATGTACTGAAAACATAGTACAATTTTATTTTATACACACACACATAATGTACAGAAGTAAACACACACAATGTACTGCACAAAAATATACACACTTCTATCACAGACAATGTTATTTTCAGAGTTTGCTTTTGTTTACATTAGGTTGTTTATTTCCGTAGCATTTTGGGTTATGGGCATTGCTAGTGGGTGGCCGCTTGTCTAATTAGGCCATGGTATAAATAGCAGTAGTTTGGGGAATAGGAAACTGAGAGGTTGGACCAGCAGTACAGCACAGTGTTGATAAATGCATGAGGTATAGAATCACCAGTCTCAGTGCTCAGATAGGGTCCTTGATCCATCATAGAGCTCTATATAATAAACCTCCAGTCAGTCTCTGTGAAAGTGAAGACATTCAATTTATTTGTTTCCAATTTATGACACAAACACTGGAAAACTAGCTTGTATCCTCAGCAACTTGCCCAAACTTATCATCAGATATAGTTTTATTATACAGAATCCAATGAATTATACAAGGAAATGCTGCAGTATTAGTGCAATAGCCACAGAAACTCCAATAGCAGTATTAATAACATCAAAACAAACCAACCAAATGGATGCCAGGATATGTCAGCATAATAACTATCATTATTTCTTAGAGCAGTCAGAGAATTAAAATGTAGTCTATATTTGCTCATTCAGGGATCTGCTGCCAGGGTGACAAATAACATTTTCTCTTCTCTCTTTTCCCTCATGTAGGAGAACATTTTTAAATCATCTCCCTGCAGACAACATTTCATGCTTGGTTGGTGAGCAACACCAACATCTGGTAGGGTTCCTCTGATGAGGTTTTCTCCCTTCCCACTTAGGCTGTGCTGGTGCAGGGCAAACATCCTGCCAAAAGAAATGCATGTGGCGCTGAAATTATAAGACAAAAAATAACAAATTAATATTTAGACTTTTGTCCCTCTGTGAGACTCCAGTGAAGCCTAGCTGGCATGTAAAAATTGCTGTGTTGGATTCATGTCACAACGCTGTGTACACCTGAACAGAATTTCCTTCGGTGAACACAGCAGAAACCTGGTTTCTAAAGCGAAGCTTGAGGCAATGCTTTGATTTCTGGCTCAGTCTCTGGATGCATATTATCAGTGAAATCTATATGACTCAATAGCACGCCCTGATTGGCTGGTACATAGGGATCATCAGTGTGCCTCAGCAATTCTAGGAGGATTTTAGAAGAGCCATAGCAATAAAACCAATACAAATACCCTCACTAAAACATGTTAAGGTAGCACAGTTCTACCTTTTTAAGCATCATTTAACAACTTGAATCATTTGGCCATTCAATCAAAAAAATATGGGCCAGCATTTCTTCCCTAACTGAAGGAAAGTCAGCTTTTTCCCTCACTCACTGAGCAACAATTAGGTATTGATCCCTCCTCTAAAGAGGGCTGTAATGGTGGAGGGCAGTTACGTTAGAGAGAATCAGTCATGCTATTTAGTGGCGGCTTTTTAAGGAACCATCATTCATCCGAGAAAGTGCTGCAATGCAGAAGAAATGCCCTAGCAGATCACAGAGCCCCAACTGAAAACCATGGGTCTGAGTGCTCTACAGTACCACAGCCAGACCAACACCAAGTCAGTTAGACTCAGGTAGATAGGTCTGCCAAATGTATCATTGCAAAATATCAAATATCACAGCAGTATAATATATATTTTTTCAATGTACCACAATAAATTATCATTGATGTCAGACATTCACCTACCCCAAATCTCTGTTGCTGATGACTGGGTTAAATGCAGGAGCAGATTTCAGGAGCAGGACAAGACACCGTCTTTTTGACTGATGACTAGTATAAGGTCATGTACACTACCGGTTTGGACACACCTACTCAATCACGGGTTTTTCTTTATTTTTACTATTTTATACATTGTAAAATAATAGTGAAGACATCAAAACTATGAAATAACACAAATGGAATCATGTAGTAACCAAAAAAGTGTTAAAAAAATCAAAAATCAAATAGCCACCTTTGCCTTGATGTCAACTTTGCACACTCTTGGCATTTTCTCAACCAGTTTCATGAGGTAGTCACCTGGAATGCATTGCAATTAATAGGTGTGCCTTCTTAAAAGTGAATTTGTGGAATTTCTTTCCTTCTTGATGCATTTGAGCCAATCAGTTGTGTTGTCACAAGGTATGGGGGGTATACAGAAGATAGCCCTATTTGGTAAAAGACCAAGTCCATATTATGGCAAGAACAGCTCAAATAAGAGAAACGACAGTCCATCATTACTTTAAGACATGAAAGTTAGTCAATATGGAACATTTCAAGAAATTTGAAAGTTTCTTAAAGTGCAGTCGCAAAAACCAACAAGCTCTATGATGAAACTGGCTCTCATGAGAACCGCCACAGGAGGGAAGACCCAGAGTTACCTCTGCTGCAGAGGAAAAGTTCATTAGACTTACCAGCCTCAGAAATTGCAGCCCAAATAAATGCTTCACAGACACATCTCAACATCAACTGTTGAGAGGAGACTGCGTGAATCAGGCCAACATTCAACACCATAGTACCATCCAAGATCATCATTAAGCTTGAGGCCTTGGGTCTCAACCACGCCCTGTGCAATTGGGTCCTGGACTTCCAGATGGGCCACCCCCAGGTGGTTAAGGTAGTTAACAACATCTCCACTTCGCTGATCCTCAACACTGGGGCCCCACAAGGGTGAATGCTCAGCATGGACAAATTGAAATGGTCCACCCACACAGACAGTGTTGTGAAGAAGGCGCCTCTTCAACCTCAGGAGGCTGAAGAAATTTGGCTTGTCACCTAAAACGCTGTTTGTATTATGTAGTTGTTGTAGAATTGTTAGATTACTTGTTAGATATTGCTGCACTGTCGGAACTAGAAGCACAAGCATTTCGATACACTCACACTAACATCTACTAACCAATAAAATTTGATGTGATTTGATGTGATTTGATTTGAATTGAATTGCTGCAAAGAAACCACTGCTAACGGAGACCAATAAAAATAAGAGACTTGCTTGTGCCAAGAAACACGAGCAATGGAGATTTGACCGGTGGAAATTTGTCCATTGGTCTGGAGTAAATAGTTTAGATTTTTGGTTCCAACCGCCGTGTCTTTGTGAAACTCGGTGTGGGTGAATGGAGGATCTCTGCATGTGTATTTCTCACTGTAAAGCATGGAGGAGGAGTTGTTATGGTGTGGGGGTGCTTTGCTCGTGACACTGTCTGTGATTTATTTAGAATTCAACGCACACTTAACCAGCATGGCTACCATGTCATTCTGCAGCGATCCACCATCCCATCTGGTTTGGGCTTAGTGGGACTATCATTTGTTTTCAACAGGACAATGACCCAACACACCTCCAGAGTTATTTGACCAAGAATGAGAGTGATGGAGTGCTGCATCATGACCTGGCCTCCACAATCCCCCAACCTCAACCAAATTGAGGTGTTTGGTATGAGTTGGACCACAGAGTGAAGGAAAAGCAGCCAAGTGCTCAGCATATGTGGGAACTGTTTGAGAGAATGCCAAGAGTTTGCAAAGCTGACATCAAGGCAAAGGTGGCTATTTGAAGAATCTCAAATATAAAATATATTTAGATTTCTTTAACATTTTTTTGGTTACTACATGATGCCGTATGTGTTATTTCATAGTTGTGATGTTTTCACTATTATTCTACAATGTAGAAAATAGTAAAAATAAAGAAAAACACCTGAATGAGTAGGTGTTCTAAAACCTTTGACAGGTAGTGTGCGTGATAGGCCTATCTGGCTTATAGGATTATGATGGTCATAATGCATCTTGACAGTGTCATAAAGTGTATTTATTTAGTCCAAGTAAAGTGATACAGGATGGTCATAGTGCTTCTTGACAGCGTCTTAAAGTTTATTTTTTTATTCCAAGTAAAATGATACAGGATGGTCATAGTGCTTCATGACAGTGTCATAAAGTGTATTTAAAATATGATGGAAAAAACGTGACTGTAAAGGATTTATTACACTCTTATGTAGGTGTCATAACCATCCATAAAATAACACAATCTATGTCACAACAGGTGTAAACATATGGGTCATGACAGTGTTATGACACTGGGTGTCAAGTAGTGTTACCTTTTAAATCGGGCAGGTTTCTGACATCTTTGATTGTCACAGTCTTTTTCAATATATTGATTTTAAGACTCAAGTTCATATTCCCTGAGTCATCTTATTTTCTGGGAGAATGTCACTGTTAAAACTGCTTTTATGGATCACTCCTCTTTTTTCCTTAGCTCTGTAGACATGAGGTTGACAGGGCATGCCAGGACATGTTCCCTGTTTTCATCAATATCCACAAACTCACTGTCATGACCCATATGTTTACACCTGTTGTGACATAGATTGTGTTATTTTATGGATGGTTAAGACACCTACATAAGAGTGTAATACATTCTATACAGTCATGTTTAATCCATCATATTTTAAATACACTTTATGACACTGTCATGAAGCATTATGACCATCCCATATCATTTTACTTGACTAAGAAAATAAACTTTAAGACACTGTCAAGAAGCACTATGACCATCCTGTATCACTTTACTTGGACTAAATAAATACACTTTATGACACTGACCGACTGCTTCACTGTCTTCTAAGAAGAAATGGACTGCACATTGACTTACATGCCTTCTCTCGTTGTTTGACCACTTTCATCTTCCAGACATCATTTACACCAACGCTGGTTGAACTATCAATTTATTCTTATTGCACAGGGTGTTTAATTGAAATATCCATATGTTTCAAAGCACACTGTGCACTGTACTTACACTTTCATACCTTTATTTAATTAGGAAAGTCAGTTAAGAGCAAGTTCTTATTTTCAATTACAGCCTTGGGTTAACTGCCTTGTTCAGGGGCAGAACAACATATTTTTTATCTTGTCAGCTCAGGGATTCAATCTCACAATATTCCGGTTACAAATCCAATGCTCTAACCACTAGGCTACCTGCCGCCCAGCACTCTAACCACTAGGCTACCTGGCCAAACTACTCCTGGCCAAACTACTTCATACAGTAGTTCGGCCATACAATAGTGTAACTTATAATTGCAACCATTCTTGAGGGACTTGAGCATGTTTATTTGTGATTATCCACTCAGGAAATATTTTTTATCCATACAATTGTAAAGACAAGTAAACAAGTTCTTAACGTAGCAACTTTGGCATCGCCATATGTCACTAAGACAAGAAAACATCCTTTCCATACGTCTAGGCATATGGTAGGTCCTGTTAAATAAAACGTTGTGTCACCTTGCTAGCTAGCCACCTGTTGGCGTGTGACCAACAGAGATGGGATTTGAAATGACATGGAAAAACAACCAAAACACAAATTCCTGTTGATTTTATGCAGGTGGCCATATGTTTATCTTGTTGACCTTTGAGGTGTCCAACGGCATGTCATACACTCTGTTGCCATAGCTACAGAGGCATGAAGAACAAAACGTAGGGGTCAAGAACACAGAGGCTTTGAAAAACATACCCGTCTGTTCTCCCTCCTTTTTTTCCCTTTCTGATGCAGCGCACGTCCTAACAAACGACTGCGATTTGCATGATGTGATCGGCTACTGCTTTCCTGCAGCTCTTTGCAACAACAGGACTGACTGCCAGAGCTGTGAGGGAAAAGGCTGTAGGCCTATAGATATCTCGCAGAGCAATCAGGAAAATATGGTGTGCCCAAATGTGTGACAGGCACAAAGTGTCACATCACATTAATCTTTTATCCTGTTGGGGTTTATGTGACACAGTGTTGCAGGGTTGAGGTGAGCTGATTGTTAGAAAGTGGGACAGGTCGGCTGGGGGAGATAGTTTTTACTGGCAACAAATTGTCCATTCAGTTGAGACACTGATCTACCCTCCAAGGCTGCTTCCTACTGATCCAACGGCAGTAAACTTTACTGTTTTTTCTTCTTAACAGTACACATATTTTAAACACTCAAATAAACAAACTTTTAATAGGATGTCCTTCAAATAGAACTTTATACATATTGTTAGCTGGAGAGAATGACGACGGGAGGAAGCAAGTTCAATCTTTGTGATTAAACCAATTACTGGTGAATTATGGGAAATACTACACTTAAATACTATCACAAATTTGCCATTAACACAATTTATTAAGGTACAGCTGGTGGGAGCAGCAGACGTGCCTGCAAGTTAATTAAAATAAAGCAAATAGAATGTACGGCAGCAGTCAAAGCGAAAATAAAACTCTAATTTGATATTCGGAAATTCAGATATGGAATAATTTACATCAGTGAATCGAGAGAGACATGAGCAAACTTTGGGGCTGCACATTTGTATCTATTGGAATGTAAATTATATATTTATCACCCTGGGCTGGGAAAACAGCAATCACTTGGATGTTGCTTGTTCTGCTTGTATGATAATCATTCCAGCTGGGTGGTTAACACCACTATTTTCTTATTTGGTAAAAAGTAGTTCCTCTGTGTATACTATACATAAAGTATATTGTCAATGTTAGGTTTTACCCATTGTTCCAGTGCACATTCTGCAGATGAATTTCCTTATTGTTAGGAATAAAACATGTTTAGGGTTTGTGTTTCATTGCAGTTCCATTTCTGTTATAGCATCGTTGCTGTTAATACATCAATTTTATTTACCTAGACTAGGAATTATACAACCTGCACAAATAGTGAAATACAGCCTTGCCAAAATAGATTAAGTGTTGAGGGGAAACATGCTGTAAACCTACTTTACTCACATCACAACTGCTGCTACCAGACTCTTATTATACTGCTGTTTATACACTGCCCCCCATCCCCCCTTTCCCAAAACACATGTAAATATTGGAATATAAATTGTGCCTTCCTGTATTATATTTATTCTAAAATGTATTTTCTATTCTACTGAGCCATTTACTTTATGTTCTTATTCAGATGTTTATTTATTATTCGAGAAGGAACGTGCAAGTAAGCTTTTCATTGGATGATTTACACCATGCGCATCCCATACATACGACAAATAAAATTAGAAACTACTCCAAATGCCCTCTAAGGAGAGAGTAGATCGTTATAGTGGTAGAGACCTTTTACTTTAAGTTGTCAAGAGTAATAATTCAGTAACAATTCAGCTGCAATGGTGTAGCTGTTGTAAGAATGAATCAGTAAAGGAATAGAAGAACTAAACTCAGCAAAAAAAGAAACAGACCTTTTTCAGGATCCTGTTTTTCAAAGATAATTCGTAAAAATCCAAATAACTTCACAGATCTTCATTGTAAAGGGTTTAAACACTGTTTCCCACACTTGTTAAATGAACCATGAACAAGTAATGAACATGCACCGGTTGAACGGTCGTTAAGACACTAACAGCGTACAGTCGGTAGGCAATTAAAGGTCACAGTTATGAAAAGTTAGGACACTAAAGAGGCCTTTCTACTGACTCTGAAAAATATCAAAAGAAAGATGCCCAGGGTCCCTGCTCATCTGTGTGAATGTGCCTTAGGCATGCTGCAAGGAGGCATGAGGACTGCAGATGTGGCCAGGGAAATAAATTGCAATGTTCCTACTGTGAGACGCCTAAGACAGCACTACAGAGAGACAGGACGGACAGCTGATCGTCCTCACAGTGGCAGACCACGTGTAACAACACCTGCATAGGATCGGTACATCCGAACATCACACCTGCAGGACAGGTACAGGATGGCAACAACAACTGGCCGGGTTACACCAGGAACGCACAATCCTTCCATCAGTGCTCAGACTATCCGCACTAGGCTGAGAGAGGCTGGACTGAGGGCTCGTAGGCCTGTTGTAAGGCAGGTCCTCACCAGACATCACCGGCAACAACTTCGCCTATGGGCACAAACCCACCGTCGCTGGACCAGACAGGACTGGCAAAAAGTGCTCTTCACTGAGAAGTCGCGGTTTTGTCTCACCAGGGATGATGGTCGTATGTACGTTTATCGACAAATGAGTGAGTGTTACACCGAGGCCTGCACTCTGGAGAGGGATCGATTTGGAGGTGGAGGGTCCGTCATGGTCTGGGACAGTGTGTCACAGCATCGTCGGACTGAGCTTGTTGTCATTGCAGGCAATCTCAACGCTGTGCGCTACAGGGAAGACATCCTCCTCCCTCATGTGGTACCCTTCCTGCAGGCTCATCCTTAACTCCAGCATGACAATGCCACTAGCCATACTGCTCGTTCTGTGCGTGATTTCCTGCAAGACAGGAATGTCAGTGTTCTGGCATGGCCATCGAAGAGCCCGGATCTCAATCCCATTTAAGCACGTCTGGGACCTTTTGGATCGGAGGGTGAGGGCTAGGGCCATTCCCACCAGAAATGTCTGGGAACTTGCAGGTGCCTTGGTGGAAGAGTGGGGTAACATCTCACAGCAAGAACTAGAAAATCTTGTGCAGTCCATGAGGAGGAGATGCACTGCAGTGTGTAGCTGGTGGCCACACCAGATACTGACTGTTACTTGAAGTTGGCAGAAAATAAACGCAGTTGATAGTGAGAGGATGTTTAGTTTAGAAGAACTTCTCAGGAGCATGATGTATATTTGAGTAAAATTGGTCTTGAATCAAATGAATATATATATAATAAAGAAAACACAAGAAATAAGGTAGGAAGCTACAGTTGAAGTCGGAAGTTTACATACACCTTAGCCAAATACATTTAAACTCAGTTTTCATAATTCCTGACGTTTAATCCTAGTAAAAATTCCCTGTCTTAGGTCAGCTAGGATCACCACTTCATTTTAAGAATGTGAAATGTCAGAATAATATTAGAGAGAATGTTTGATTTCATATTTTATTTCTTTCATCACATTCCCAATGGGTCAGAAGTTTACATACACTCAATTAGTATTTGGTAGCTTTGCCTTTAAATTGTTTCACTTGGGTCAAATGTTTCAGGTAGCCTTCCACAAGCTTCCAACAATAAGTTGCGTGAATTTTGGCCCATTCCTCCTGACAGAACTGGTGTAACTGAGTCAGGTTTGTAGGCCTCCTTGCTTGCAAACACTTATTCAGTTCTGCCGACAAATGTTCTATAGGATTGAGGTCAGAGCTTTGTGATGGCCACTCCAATACCTTGACTTTGTTGTCCGTAAGCCATTTTGCCTTAACTTCCTGACTGATGTCTTGAGATGTTGCTTCAATATATCGACATCAGTTTCCCTCCTCATAATGTCTTCTATTTTGTGAATTTCCCCAGTCGCTCCTGCAGCAAAGCACCCCCATAACATGATGCTGCCCCCCCCGTGCTTCACGGTTGGGATGGTGTTCTTCGGCTTGCAAGCCTCCCCCTTTTTCCTTTAAACATAACGATGGTCATAATGGCCAAACAGTTATATTTTGTTTCATCAGACAGGAGGACATTTCTCCAAAAAGTATGAACTTCGTCCCCATGTGTAGTTGCAAACCGTAGCCTGGCATTTTTATGGCGGTTTTGGAGCAGTGGCTTCTTCCTTGCTGAGTGGCCTTTCAGGTTATGTCGATATAGGACTTGTTTTTCTGTGGATATAGATACTTGTGTACCTGTTTCCTTCAGCATCTTCGAAAGGTCCTTTGCTGTTGTTCTGGGATTGATTTGAACTTTTTGCACCAAAGTACGTTAGTCTCTAGGAGACAGAACCCGTCTCCTTCCTTAGCGGTATGATGGCTGCGTTGTCCCATGGTGTTATACTTGCGTACTATTGTTTGCACAGATGAACGTGGTACCTTCAGGCGTTTGGAAATTGCTCCCAAGGATGAACCAAAAATGTGGAGGTCTACAATTTCTTTCTTGGCTGATTTCTTTTGATTGTCCCATGATGTCAAGCAAAGAGGCACTGAGTTTGAAGGTAGGCCTTGAAATACATCCACGGGTACACCTCCAATTGACTCAATGGATGTCAATTAGCCTATCAGAAGCTACTAAAGCTTGACATCATTTTCTGGAATTTTCCAAGCTGTCCAAACATTCAACTTAGTGTACGTAAACTTCTGACCCACTGGAATTGTGATACAGTGAATTATAAGTTAAACCTGTTACAGATCCAATCCCGTGAACAGGATCAATTTTTACAACATCCGGTGAAATGCAGAGCGCCAAATTCAAACTCCAAAAATACTATTTTTAAACATTCATGAAAATACAAATGCTGCACACCTTTCAAAAGCTTAGACTCTTGTTAATCTAACAGCATTGTCAGATTTCAAAATGGCGTTACGGTGAAAGCAGAACATTTGATTGTCTGAGGTCAGCGCCCCAGTCAAAAACCAGCAGAGGTGTCACAAAACTCAAAAATAGCATAAAATAAATCGCTTACCTTTGATGATCTTCCTCTGATGGCATTCCCAAGCGTCCAGGTTACACAATAAAAGGTCATTTTGTTCGATAAAGTTCCTCTTTATATCCATATAGCTCCGTTTGGTTTGCGCCATTTTGTTCAGTAATCCACCTGCCCAAATCCATGCAGACAAACGACGAGAAAAAGAACTGAGCGCGCATTCCCCTGTTACGCGCAAAATCCAAAACAGGACACTTGACGTGAACTTAGGAACAAGTAGTTTTACTCCCTTGATTTTCCTGATTGAAGCGTCAAACCTTTTTATAAAGACTGTTGACATCTAGTGGAAGCCATAGGAACTGCAATCCTTGGGTTAACAGTTTTAGAAACTTCAGAGTGTTTTCCGTCCAAAACTACTAATAAAATACATATCCTAGCTTCTGGCCCTGAGTAACAGGCAGTTTACTTTGGGCACGTTTTTCATCCAAACTTCAAAATAATGCCCCCTAGCCCTAAGTTAAATAATCTATCTGTAAACAATTATTGGAAAAATGTATTGTGTCATGCACAAAGTAGATGTCCTAACCAACTTGCCAAAAATATAGTTTGTTAACAAGAAATTTGTGGAGTGGTTGAAAAACAAGTTTTAATGACTTTAATGACTGATGTAATGACCTAAGTGTATGTAATCTTCTGACTTCAACTGTATATACAAGGTCAGTGCCAATACCAAAATATACTGTCTCACCTAGCTATCTTAAGATGAATGCACTAATTGCAATTCGCTCTGCATAAGATTGTCTGCTAAATGACTAAAATGTAAAATCTGCAGGGGTACTGGAGTTTTGTGCGTATAGGCAGGGATTAGGAGAAAGTGACTGGTAGACAGTTAAGAACAAATTCATATTTTCAATTATGGCCTAGGAACAGTGGGTTAACTGCCTGTTCAGGGCAGAATGACAGATGTGTACCTTGTCAGCTAAGGGATTTGATCTTGCAACCGTTTCGGTTACTAGTCCTACACTCTAACCACTAGGCTACCTGCCATCCCAAGTTGTGGGTGAACAGGGAGTACAGGAAGGGGCAAAGCACACAACTTTGGGGGGCCCCTATGTTGAGGGTCAGCGTGGCGAAGGTTTGTTGAATACTCTTACCACCTGGGGTCGGCCCATCAGGAAGTCCAGGATCAGTTACAGAGTCACAGGATCCTGAGCTTGGTGACTCGATTGGACTGCACTATGCTGTTGAATGCTGACCAGTAGTTGATGAACAGCATCCTCACATACTCTAGGTATTATTTTCTTCTAGGTGGGAGAGGGCAGAGTGAATTGAGAATGCATCGTCTGTGGATCTGTTGGGGCGGTGAACAGCCTTTCAAATAACTTTATTTTTACAGATCTGACAGCTACAGGGCGGTAGTCAATGTGACAGGATGCCTTAGAGTTTTTGGGGACAGGAATGATGGTAGTCAGCTTGAAACATGTTGGGATTATAGACTGGGACAAGTAGAGGTTGATAATGTCTGTGAAGATAACTGCCAGCTGGTCTGCGCATGCCCTGAGGACATTCCCTGGAATATCGTCTGGCCCTGCGGCCTTACGAGTGTTGACCCAATTAAAAACCTTACTTACGTCAACCTCAGAGAGAGAGAGAGAGATCACCCAGCAGGGTTCTGTGTTGTTTTTGTCAAAGAGTGCATAAAAGACATTGAGTACATCTGGTTCGTTCTTTACGTTAACTTAAAATACGTCTTTCAATTTAAGTAATTCAGTATATCCTTAAAACTTCTTAGGGATAGCCCCCTTTTTTTAATTTTCGCCTAAAAGGACATACCCAAATCAAACTGCCTGTAGCTCAGGCCCTGAAAAAAGGATATGCATATTCTTGGTACCCTTTGAAAGGAAACACTTTGAAGTTTGTGGAAATGTGAAAGAAATGTAGGAGAATATAACACATTAGATCTATTGGAAATGCAAGAGAAAGGCCATAATGTAATATTCCAGCCAAGGTTCAATTTATATTTTGGCCACTAGATGGCAGCACTTTATGTGAAAGGTTTTATACTGATCCAATGAAACATTACATTTCTGTTCAAAATGCCAATATCACATATGTCTATGTCCTGGGAAATGTTCTTGTTACTTACAACCTCATGCTAATCACATTAGCCTACGTTAGCTCAACCATCCCGCAGGGGACCCACCAATCCTGAATTGCTACAATCCCATATTGTGTCTACCCTGCACATGAACCTCTGATCAAGAATGTTTTTTTTCTGTGAAAACATCGGCACAATGTTGGGTCCTCAACGTCTAATACTTCAATAATCAACAAGAAATGTTGTACTTCTGAGTCATTCTGTGTCGCCTGTTTGAGTGCTGCCATTCTGCAGGGTGGAAGGCACCCATAAAAAAATTATCCATCTACAACCACAGCCTCTGAGGGAGCATGTCTTTGTTGATTTGTCACATTGAGCGTGCTGTGAGAGATTTCAGTCCCAGGCGGTCTGTCTGTCAGACAACGTGAGCAGGATACACACTCACTGGAAAAAGGGGAGAGGAAAAAAGGGAGAGCGCAGAGGAGGAGAGGGGAATTCGGGCCCTGATGGGTCTGGTCTGGCCAAAGGTTCACGTCAGATATGTGAGGTTGCTGCGAGCACATGGCATCTGCACGTTGTCCATACCGCAGGATTCCACAGTGCACTGTGGTCCCCTAGACCTCATACGCTCAGGTCCTCCATTAGCAGTCCAGCAGAGGAAAGATGAGCCGACCAGATGTCGGTCCCAAGAAACAGACCCACTCTGTCATGGCTGAGGTAATGACTGGTCCTGGGACGATCACAGGACACATCACTGTACTCTATACTCTTCTGTAAACTGGTCATCTCTGTATAGCCGTCGCAAGACCCAATGGTTGATGCTTATTTATAAAACCCTCTTAGGCCTCACTCCCCCCTATCTGAGATATCTACTGCACCCCTCATTCTCCACAACACCCGTTCTGCCAGTCACATTCTGTTAAAGGTCCCCAAAGCACACACATCCCTATGTCGCTCGTCTTTTCAGTTCACTGCAGCTAGCGACTGGAACGAGCTGCAACAAACACTCAAAATGGACAGTTTTATCGCAATCTCTTCATTCAAAGACTCAATCACGGACACTCTTACTGATAGTTGTGGCTACTTTGCGTGATGTATTGTTGTCTCTACCTTCTTGCCCTTTGTGCTGTTGTCTTGTGCCCAATACTGTTTGTACCCTGTTTTGTCCTGCTACCATGTTGTCCTGCTGCCATGTTGTGTTGCTACCATGTTGTTGTCGTGTTGTGTTTCTACCATGCTGTGTTGTGGTCTTAGGTCTCTCTTTATGTAGTGTTGTGTTGTCTCTCTTGTCGTGAAGTGTGTTTTGTCCTATATTTTTATTTAATTTATTTTTGTTTTTAATTCCAGCCCCCATCCCCGAAGGAGGTCTTTTGCCTTTTGGTAGAATTTGTTCTTAACTGACTTGCCTAGTTAAATAAAGGTTAAATTTAAAAAAAATCAGAGGATGCATGCCATGTGCCTTATAAATAAAGGACAAGATTATGTGTGTAATACCAAGACCACATGAAGGAGCCACCCCTCCAATATGATTACAATGATTAAGATTTACTTCTGTGATTGATATCTTCAATGCCCTGATTGATAATCCCACTTTCATTATGGGTTTTCAGGAAATTGCACTTATATTTAACAATGGCTTGTTAGTGTCAAGATGTTTTTGGGAAACTCACTCACTGCTGTTCTTATTACCCCATTTCGGAATATTTTTGTCTGTTGTCTCTCTCTCTCTCCTCAGTATTCTCTGCCAGTGCCAAGCGCCATTGATTGGTTGCCACTTTTTGTTTTGCATAATCCCGTTCATTGACAAGGTTTTTAGCGACTCTTCTATTCTGTTTACTCACCTAATCCTCACATATGTTTGTTGACTGCTGCATCTTATTTGCCTATATTTCTTCAGAGGAGAGGCGGGGGTACTGTTTTTTGTCAATTCAATAATGCCATTGAAATAAAAGGGTTGTGCTGCATTTTGAGCGCCAATATGATTATGCATATTCTCTGCATATCGTTAAATGAATATAACTGTCAGCTCATAGCATAGGCTTTATAATACTGTACAACCACAGGTGCATTTAAAAACACCCTTTACAACTGATTCATGTGCTGCTGCCTTGAAAGGTTGAGTCTCATAGCCAGTAGTGTAACTGCTACAGCCTGATCAACAGATCATAGCCAATTGTGAACCACCATGAAAGAAGAGGGCACAAAGGTTGTGTCAAGTAAGGTTATGACTGTCTATAGAAAAAGCACAAAAAAGAGAATGTTATTTCAAAAGTAGGCTAAGCAAGTCAAAAATAGCTATGAAGGGCTCTGACTCTGAAATACAGAATCCCAAGAGTATGGCCTCTGAGGTGAAAGCCAATGGAATCGAGGTTAGAAACGTATCCTTGTACGGTACTACAGACAGCATTTTAAAAAGATGGTTTGTAAACCGCGTTGCTATGCTAATTGTGTCATGACATAATTATTCATAAATACTTTTTTAGTATGGCCATTGCTGTATTTGAAGCCCTGGGTCCTATGTTGATATACATTGATCATATATAACCTATTACCTCTCCAACTTAATGTCTTATCTGCTCAGTCCGTTGTCAGAATATGTAAAACTGGACACAGAAGGCCCTAAAGTAAATTCACCATCATCAAAATGTGCATTCTGATTCCCCTCTGAAAATAAGGTGCAAACGTAACACTATTACAAACACTTCACAAATCTATCACCTTGTATATTAGCACATCTTATCTTGTTGTTGTAGTAGGGGGGAGTGATCTACTGTGATGTACTCCGGGAATATGTATCTCCTACTACAATAAAAGCCTAATGTACGCAAATGCAAATAAGCGGGCCACCATATGGCAGCCTCCTCTAGCGTCACAGAGAGGGAAATAAGGAAATGATGACAGGCCAACACGGCCAGGCCTGATTCCCAATAGTCACACGTCATGATTACACGGCACCCAGTTTGAAGAGAGGGAAATATCAGATGTAATGGAAAGCGTTGTGTCATTGTCAAAGCAAATGGGTCTACCACAAATATACACTGACCCGACAACGCATGTGCCTGGAGTACTTATGAATGCCGCAAAATGACAAGTATCGTTGTTTACTGAAGTGGAAATGTGTGCGGAATCAAAAGGGAGACATGAGAACAGTATCAGAATTTGGACTACTTAGAATGCAGTGAGCTTTAAGAATACAGTTGTGTCACGCCCTGATCTGTTTCACCTGTCTTTGTGCTTGTCTCCACACCCCTCCAGGTTTCTCCCATCTTCCCCATTATCCCCTATGCACTTATACCTGTGTTTTCTGTTTGTCTGTTGCCAGTTTGTCTTGTTTGTCAAGCTTATCAGCGTTTGTCCTGTCAGCTCCTGTCTTTTCCCAGCCTTTCTTTTGTATCCGACCTGTCTGACCTGACCCTGAGTCTGCCTGCCGTCCTGTACCTTTGCCCATATCTCGATTTCCGACCTCTGCCTGACCTGACCCTGAGCCTGCCTGCCGTCCTGTACCCTTGCCTCTGTTGCTGTAATAAGCATTGTTACTTTGACCTGGTCTGCATCTGGGTCTTACTTTACCCTCATACACTGGTATGCATTAGAATATTATTCTGTGCCTTTTGAGAAGTCTAACTTGGTAAAAAAAAAATATTCCACTTAATTTTAACATTATGTCATAAAGAGAACATGTTCAACTTCATGAAAAAACAAATTTTCCCATCTCAAGAGGTTAAATAAAAATGTACTATAGTAAGTGCCAAATAATGCAACAGGGTTGCCCGTTACAGGGTTGACCATAACAGGGTTGACTGTAACATGGTTGACCGTAACAGGGTTGATAGTAACAGTGTTGAACGTAACAGGGTTGACGATTTCATCTTAAATCAGCCATAAATCCCCTTGTGACAGGGGGAATGGAAGCTTGTTGTGTACAACAGAGAGTGGCAAATAAATGCAAGTTTCACAAAAAATATGTAATTGTTCAAAAATGTTGAACCTGTCTATCTGTCGGTAACAGTGTTGACATGTTATGCTTGAACCGCTCAGTTTGCCACCACAAAACACCAGAAAATGGCCAAAAAGATTAGAACCAGCTCACCTGCTTTTACACTATGATTTGACTATTAAATGTTCAATGTTTCTTTTGAAAAATATATTTTAAAAGGAATAACAGGGTTGACCTTAAAATGAGGGACAGACGGAAATGAATCACTAATCACATTGAATAAATAATAATCTTAAAAAATGACTTTGTCAAAGCAACAAAATAACTTGGGCCTTACAATGATGGTGAATGGAGACGTTCAAAGTGGGTCAAAATCTTCCTAGACGTGACACAGGGTTGACATGCTGAATTTTGGTACTTTAGCAAGTCTTTATTCATAATGACATAATTACAATTACATTTATTGAAATCTCCATGTTGTCTAAAATTCTAAATTGGTGAACAATTTCTACTTAAAATACCAAAAGGATGCAAAATATGGCATATACAATCCTACTTTTGCCTTGGTTGTGAGTGTCTGATGTGCTTAAAAAACAATTGGCTTAAAAGCCATTCAATCTAATAATAATACTTTCAATTGATGAGGTAGAGAATGTTGTTGAAGAACAAGTTTGTCTTGAGGCAATAACCTTCATGGCGTCCTCTCCATTCAAATATTGAAGAAGTTTAATTAAACTAATAGAATGTCATATCTTTGTCCATGAGTCACAGCAAGCATTTTCTACTTGCATCTATTGAAATGAGGACCAGGACAAAACAAAAAATATAAAATGTATTAAGATCCCTTTTTTTGGAAAAGGCTTTATAACTTTACAAAGAAAATGGCTGTGTGAAGGTATCTCTTTCATGGAGGCGGTAAAAATTATCATGGCTTTTTCAAACATAATTAAGAGTGCACATGTGAAGTGTGAGAATCAGTGCAATTTGCTTAAATTCCCTTGGCCTTTATCATGACAACTATTGGTCTGTTTTCATTAATTAAAGTAATAAATAGCATTCTTTTTGATGGCTATTCAAAGGTAAAATTCAAATGCCTGCTTAAAGATAAACATGTACTCCCATCGACCTGAAATAACAAATCCATCTGTATTTCTGCTAGTAAAAAAATTATAATCCAAATACCTATTTTGTATTGCATTTTTTAGCATTGATTTAAGCCATTTTTCTCATCAAGTGAGTGTAGTTTGTCAGTTGACATGCATTTGCACCTTGTTTGGCAGAGAACAAAATGGCCCGGGAATTCACTCAATAAGCGGTATTGCAGAGTGCTTACAGTATATTCCATTTATATTGAACTGTTCAACTCGCTGGGGGCCAGGGCTGTATCTGTTTTGGTTTTTGGAAAAGCATTATGATAATTAAGGAGAAAGAATTGAACTGTCCACATAATATTATAGGTCATTCACTGGTACAATTACCATGTTTGTATCAATTCATTTGGCCAATTGTGATGGGATTCCCAAGTAGACTGCCTCACTTATTATGTTCATTTTGATTCATAAGGCAATTCCCCCAGAAGACCAGCAGGTTCTCATTTAACTTCTTAGGGAGCGGCAGCTGAGGTGTCGGTTTTAGAGAGTCTGGCGTGCCCAAAGTAAAAGGCCTGCCACTCAAGCCCAGAAACTAGGATATGCACATAATTAGTACTATCGGATAGGAAACACTCTGAAGTTTCTAGGAGTGTTAAAATATTGTCTGTGAGTATAACATAACTGATATAGCAGGCGAAAACCCGAGGAATTTCTGTCCTGGAAAAAGTGTTTTTGACACATTGCCTCATTTTGAACCCCTCCCCTATTGAAAACATATGGGAGTAAGATTGCAGTACCTATTGCTTCCACTGGATGTCAACAGTCTCTAGACAGTGTTTGGTGATGTTAGGTTGCTCTGGATGGTAAAAGAAGAAGAATTTCGAACTAGTCACCAGATGTAAACAGAAGAGCAGGCACGTTCACGGGGTCGCGCGCACTGTGGTTTTTTCCTTTCCTATCTTCCAGTTTATAATCCGGTTGAAATATTATAGTAAATATACATTAAAGTGTTCCTAAGGATACATTATCAATGATGTTTGATTGTTCTTGGACAAGTGTATAGGTATAGGTTGAACGTGTTCTCTTCACGGTTCAATGGGCGAGTGGACGCTGTATTATAAACATAACGCGCGCCAACCAAACGGAGATTTATGGATATAATAAATGACTTTTTCTAACAAAAGAACCAATGGATGTCTTGGGAAGCCCTCAGCAGAAGTTCTTCGAAAAGTAAGGGATTTTATATTAGCGATTTTATGCGTTTTATGAGACCCGCTTTGGTAATGGATTTATGCTAATGCTTAAAATATGAGAGGGGCTATCCTCAAACGATCAAATGTTGTGCTTTCGCCGTAAAGCCTTTTTGAAATCTGACAACGCTGTGATGTTGCCAAGAATCAGAGCTTTTGATGACTGTGCAACACTTGTATATTGATGAATGTTTAATAATTCAACTTTTGGATTTTGAATTTGGCGCCTTACATTTCACCGGGTCCATAAATCTCAGTTTGGTTGGTGCGTTATGTTCAGAAAATCCAACATTGAATCGCCCATTGAAACGTGAAGAGAACGCATTCAAATATACCTATAAACTTTTCCTAAACAAATCAAATACCAGTTAAAATGCATCCTTAGCTATCCTTTTATGAATATTAGCGATAATATTTCATTTGGATGGTCACCTATACCTTATATAAGTAAAATAAAGTGGGGCGCGCCAGCCAGACTCGCGCACGAGAAATCTTGTTGACATTTGAGGTCCCAATGCAATTTCCTGTACCTATTCTTCCTCCTCCAATTTCTCCGACACCTTAGAGAGACTCGTTTTTCTCAATGAGTAGTGTACTTTCCATCTGCAGTTTGTTAGTCCACTCTCCTCTTACGCTGTCACCTTGACTCCTTTAACCTCTTCCAGCTAGGGTCCCATTTTCCAAATTTTCGCCTGTCTGACGTGCCCAAAGTTAAATGCCTACCACTCATGGCCAGAAACTAGGATATTTACATATTTAGTACTATTGGATAGGAAACACTCTGAAGTTTATAAAACCATTAAGATATAGTCTGTGGCTATTCCAGAACAGATTTAGCAGGCAAAAACCAGAGAGATTTCTGTCCGGAATTTATTTTTTTGTTGCTCTCCTCTCATTTTGAAGCCCATGTAATATTTTCTATGGGGAATAGGACCGAGGTTGCAGTACTTATGGCTTCCACTAGATGTCAACAGTCTCTGGAAAGGGTATGGAGGAAAAAGCTCTGACCAGATCCTTAGAGAGAGAATTACTACGGGTAGGGAAAAAGGTAAACAGACGTGCACGTTCACGAGAACGGAACGCCCAGCGCGACCAACTTTCTTTTAGTCTTTTAACGTTTCACTTACCGTTCTTGTAAAATATGATCGCTATTATTCATAAAAGAATACATAAGGATGCATTATTAATGATATTTGATTTGTTTGTGAAAAGATGAGAGGTATAATTTGAACGCGATCCTTCACTGTAAAACGGGCGAGTAGACTGACAATGCTTGGTGGAGTAGCTGAACGTAACGTGCCAAAAACAACGGATATTTATGGATATAATTATTTACTTTTTCTAACAAAAGAACCATGGATTATCTTGTTTGGACACTTGGGAAGACCTCAGAAGAAGTTATTTGAAAGGTAAGCGATTTATATTAGCTGTGATATGGATATTTTGAGAACCGAGCTGGATATGAATTTATGCTAATGTGGAAAATATGTGAGGTACTAGCCTCAAACAATCAAATGTAGTGCTTTCGCCGTAAAGCCTTTTTAAAATCTGACAACGCAGTGATATTGCCAAGAAGCAGAGCTTTTGATGGCTATGCAACACTATGCAACACTTGTATATCGAAGTTAAATATTACGAATATGTATTACGAATATGTATTTTGAATTTGGCGCGTTATGTTTGCTCTGAAAACGATCCCGCTAAAGGGATCGGCGCGCGCTAAGAGGTTAACAACAAAATTCAAATTTTATTTGTCACTTGCGCCGAATTCAACAGGTGTAGACCATACAGTGAAATGCTTACTTACAAGTCCTTTATGAAAATACAAAAAAAAGGTAAAAGATAAGAATTGAGTCTTTGACAATTCTTAGGGCCTTTCTCTGACAATGCCTGGTATAGAGGTCTTGGATTGCAGGAAGCTTGGCCCCAGTGATGTACTGGGCCATACGCACTACCCTCTGTAGTGCCTTGCGGTCTGAGGCCGAGCAATTGCCATACCAGGCAGTTATGCAACCCGTCAGGATGCTCTCGATGGTGTAGCTGTAAAGTCTTTTGAGGATCTGAGTGCCCATGTCAAATCTTTCAGTCTCCTGAGGAGAAATAGGTTTTGTCGTGCCCTCTTCACGACTGTCTTGGTGTGCTTGGACTATGCTAGTTTGTTGGTGATAAGGACGCCAAGGAACTTGAAGCTCTCAACCTGCTCCACTACAGCCCCGTCGATGAGAATGGGGGCGTGCTCAGTCCTGCATTTCCTGTAGTCCACAATCCTGTAGTTCCTGTAGTTCTCCTTGCACCACACGGTCAGGACTCTGACCTCCTCCCTATAGGCTGTCTCATCGTTGTCGGTGATCAGTCCTACCACTTGTGTCATCAGAAAACTTAATGATGGTGTTGGAGGTGTGCCTGGCCGTGCAGTCATGAGTGAACAGGGAGTACAGGAGGGGGCTGAGCACGCACCCCTGAGGGGCCCCCCCAACACAAGATGTTGTTTGGAGTAACACCCGACTGCAGAAAACTAATCAGACATGAAGTCACTCATTCCAATGCCCCTCTCTGAGTTCTTAATTTAACTCCTATGATAGATATGTAAATTATGGACTCAATTTAATCACCTTCTCATCAATCAAGCATGTGACTTCCATGCGCTGTCATCTAGGAGACACAGTATGAGGTCTAGGTGAGGATAATGTGAAAGTACTATCATTGTCTAGGGAAAGAGAGAAAAAAGATACTTCGACTAGATTAAGTAAAACGATGATGTTAGATGTAGGAATTTTGTTAAAACATATTTACGGATGTTGTCACTTCCACTGTGGACATAATCAAAGAACCCATAAGAAGACTTACATATATTGGATGCAATATAAAATGAACATGGCAAATGTCATTGTAGAATGGTATATTATGGAAAGGCTGCTTTGTCACCTCTCCTATCTTGTCCCTTAGAATAAAGATTTAATTGTGCAGTCAGGGAAACATTGAAAGCGTGGAGGTAAAGTGGGCAGTTGCAGAAAGTGTTGAGGTTCTATGGATGCTGTTGGAAAGAGTAATGATTACAAACTTGCCGAACACAATGCGACAAGCAATTTGGAAGATGAAGGGGACTGCTTTTCGTCGTTTCAGTGGAAAGGTGGGAAGACTTGGCCCCCAATCACCTTTTATAGGCCCAATGCAGCCGTTTTATCTCAATATCCAAATCATTTTTGGGTAACAATTAAGGACCTTACTGTGATTGTTTCCAGTTAAAATGGTTAAACATGAACAAAAATAGCTTCTTAGCAAAGAGCAATTTCTCAAGCAAAATTTTGCTAGGACTGTCCGGAAGTGGTCTGCATGGGAGGGGAAAACTGATAACTAGCTGTGGTTATCAGTTTTAGTGGTTTAGAACTCTTTCTTATTGGTCTATAAACTAATTTGGTGATGTCACCAGGCATTCCAAAACTCCATCCCACCAAAACAGGCTGAAAATTCAGGTGGCCTTTTCAAACAGCACTTACACTAAAAGGGCATTATCACCATTCTCACAATTTCACAGTATTATTCCAATCTCATAGTGTGGAAATATACTGCGTATTATCATGACACAGATGCAGACACAGGACATCTGTGTCATGGACAGGCAAAAGGTCAAAACCAGATCCAGGAGGCACAGAGTGGCAGAAAGGCTTGTGGTAAAGGCAGACAGAATGGTCAGGCAGGCGGGTACAGAGTCTAGAACAGGCAAGGGTCAAAACCGGGAGGACTAGAAAAAGGAGAATAGCAAAGGAGTACGGAAAAAAACGCTGGTTGACTTGGAAAATACAAGACGAACTGGCACAGAGAGACAGGAAGCACAGTGATAAATACACTGCGGAAAATCAACAACACCTGGACGGGGTGGAGACAATCACAAGGACAGGTAAAACAGATCAGGGTGTGACAGTATATAAAACACAGTAAAATCACTTTTTTACAGTTCTGAGCCTTTAAACTGTAGCTGGTAACAAAGCAAGCAAGCTGGTGGTCAATACACAGATTATAGCTTTTCATTTATGATCCACAATACTCTGCCTGTATGTTGTGAATGTGACTCACCACTGAAACACTGTTTATGTGAATCAGTCACACTTCTCTCCCCAAGGTTCACTGGTGATTGAATGTTCTCTGCTGTACTTTTGGGAACAATGTCTTTCTTTCTTCTCAAGCCAGTCAATTAGGAAGTTACAGCTAAGCAGTGAGTACATTGTTGAAACTGTTATGTTGGAAAATGCACTCAGGGACTACGTTCTCAGTCGTCTGTGTAACAGACCTTGCCTTCTGTAAATCTTTATCAATAAATGTATCCGAGATGTGTCTATGGTCGTTCTCAAAGTCAACAAAACGTTGTATATTCATGATGAAGTCAATATTGTACACTCTCAAATGAAAGGGAATGTCTTGGACATTTACTTTCTCGTGGAAACAATTTCTCACCGAGGACATCTGCATCTTAGATGTATCTTTCTTTCTCTTGTAAATACTGAGAGGAAATAGTGAGAGAGTCGATGACAAGTTACTCCAGTTTTTTGCATCTGTCTACCTACCGTCTGTTGCCACGGATCTGTGCATTAGCAATAACGGTCAACTACTGTGAAATGGAGGGCCAGGACACAAAAGCCTCTTAATGACATTACCATTAGCATAATGCATTACCAGTGATCTTTTTCACCAGTGTCGAATGCACATTTATGAATCATATTATTATTGAGAGTTAGCTAAAACAATAAGACTGAAAGTAGCTCTTCATAACGAGGAGGCATTTCAGCAAGGGTCCAACAGAGACTCAGTAGCTCAAAGTGAAACAACACTGAGAGCCAAAGAGCCGGATAGATCCCTCCTTTCTAATTAACCTCCCAATCCAATAAAATCTGAACCATTTTTGCATTCTGCCGAGGACATCTACCGCCCCATAGGTAACAAGGGTAGTTAGTTGCTTCACTATTTTTATACATCTTGGCATGGAAACTGGTGTTAATGCTGAGATGTGAGCTCTTTTTCCCTGGTTTAGCGGGAGGGCAGGTCCTCAGATGCAGAGCTGAGCCTGTAAACTGCAGCACTAGGCACCTTTGTTAACCCTTTTGATTCAAATCCACTCAGCTTTGTAATGGTAAAATGATGGGGTTCGGTGACCCTGCCGAAACCTGCCATACCCTGCTAATGTCAGGTGCTAAATGATTTAGAAAGCTCTATTTCCCAGTCTTGAATGACAAACGTCTAATCAGATGATACAAGTTCAATACCCCCTTCTTTTTAAACTTTCCGATCGTATCCTGTGCATACAATATTTATGTGAGACATCAAAGAGGTTATAGAAATACTAAATTATGTGACAGAATGATAGTAAGTTATGTTGAGTGAAGCTGTAAAAGAATTGTGCTGATGAAAAAAAAAAACTGACAGACTGATCAGTGTGACTTGCAGGAAAAAATACTGGGCACCTTCCCCTGTGACGCTCACCCCGCTGTGAATTACAGTAGGAGAATTAACATCAAACCAATGATAGATGGAACCATCATATGTTATCAATGTCTGGTGGATTTGAATAAATCAAATGGTACCCTTTCATGTTTCAAGTACAGGTTCCTGCATTTCTTATCTTTTTAAACATAGATGACAGTTTCCACCCACAATGGTTGTCATCTCGACTTCTTCCTCCACTTAAACTGACTTATTCTTAGAGCATCAACTCCATTTTAGAGCCTCAAAGTGAAATATGTATCAGGATTGAGACTATAAAATGATATACACTTCATTTACATGTTGTAGTTCAACTTAATTAAGTATTTATAAGAACAATATTTTACTTAAAATGTGTAAATTAAGTAATCTGTCCCTGTGTACAAGCAGTCACACCAGGTGTATAGTAGTAATCCGTCCCTGTACTGTATATAAACAGTCAGACCAGGTGTGTAGTTGTGCATCCTTTGTGTGACTCACCTTTTGAAATCAGATTAGTAACATGACCTCTAAAAGTAGATTGAGTCTTTGGTTTACACAGCTTTGATTATGAAAATAAATTAAGAAAAAAAACCTCCTCTCAGTTATATTTCACAACAAGCAAAGATCCCCATTGACATAATCTATTTTGTAAGACAAGATGAAGGTAATGGGAAAGTCTTGACCACGTTTGCTGTAGTTATAAGCCTAGAAGACGAATCGATAAACCATAAAATCACCAAGAGAAGTCAATTTTGAACCTCTAAACCTGTTTATGATCCTTCTGATATTTTAGGACTTTGTCAAACAACTAGTTACTGACCAATACATGTAATGTTTGATGATTTCTGTGTTAATATGGAGGAATGAAAAAAAATATGTATTTTGTACAGTAGTGGTGCACCACTAAGGTGAACAACCACTATGGCAAACACTATAAAAAAAATAATATTATAATAATGTAAAAATAATTAAAAAACATATTTCGATTCCAGTCAATGTCTCTATACCAAGTTGAGAGCCTCATCTTTAACTTCTTAGGGAGCGGCTCCCGAGGTGACGGTTTTGGAGAGTCTGGCGTGCCCAAAGTAAAATGCCTCCCACTCAGGCCCAGAAAATAGGATATGCACATAATTAGTACTATTGGATAGGAAACACTCTGAAGTTTCTAAAAGTGTTAACATAATGTCTGTGAGTGTAACAGAACAGAAATAGCAGGCGAAAACCAGAGAAGAATCTATCCGGAATTACTGTTTTTTGTCACATTGGCTCTGTGTGACAGTCTCCCTATTGAGTTCTATGGCAAGCAGCTCCGAGATTTCAGTACCTATGGCTTCCACTAGATGTCAACAGTCTATATATAAAGCCTCAGAAAGATTGGAGGAAGCAGGAAGAATAGGTACAGGAAATGGCCAAGGTAGCTCAGATGTTTTCTCCTGCGCTAGTCTGGCTGCGCACCCCACATTATTTTACTTATATAACGTTTAGGTGACCATCCGAGTTAAATATTATCGGTAATATTCATAAAAGGATAGCTAAGGATGCATTTTAACTGGTATTTGATTTGTTTAGGAAAAGTTTATAGGTATATTTGAACGCGTTCTCTTCAAGGTTACATGGGCGATTCGACGTTGGATTTTCTGAACATTACGCACCAACCAAACTGAGATTTATGGATATAATAAATTACTTTTTCTAACAAAAGAACCATGGATTGTCTTCGTTGGACACTTGGGAAGCCCTCAGCAGAAGTTCTTCAAAAGGCAAGGGATTTGTTTTCGCTGTGAAATGTGTTTCGTGTGAGTAGTTAATGAGGGAAATAAGTATTTGACCCCCTCTCAATCAGATAACAGGATAGCTAAGGATGCATTTTAACTAGTATTTGATTTGTTTAGGAAAGGTTTATAGGTATATTTGAACACGTTCTCTTCAAGGTTACATGGGCGATTCGACGTTGGATTTTCTGAACATTACGCACCAACCAAACAGAGATTTATGGATATAATAAATTACTTTTTCTAACAAAAGATCCATGGATTGTCTTCGTTGGACACTTGGGAAGCCCTCAGCAGAGGTTCTTCAAAAGGCAAGGGATTTGTTTTCGCTGTGAAATGTGTTTTGTGTGAGTAGTTAATGAGGGAAATAAGTATTTGACCCCCTCTCAATCAGATAGCAGGATAGCTAAGGATGCATTTTAACTGGTATTTGATTTGTTTAGGAAAAGTTTATAGGTATAAAGAGGAGTGGGACAAAATCCCTCCTGAGATGTGTGAAAATCTGGTGGCCAACTACAAGAAACGTCTGACCTCTGTGATTGCCAACAAGGGTTTTGCCACCAAGTACTAAGTGATGTTTTGCAGAGGGGTCAAATACTTATTTCCCTCATTAAAATGCAAATCATTTTATAAAGTTTTTCACATGCGTTTTTCTGGATTTTTTTATTTTATTCTGTCGCTCAGTGTTCAAATAAACCTACCATTAAAATTATAGACTGATCATTTCTTTGTCAGTGGGCAAACGTACAAAATCAGCAGGGGATCAAATACTTTTTTCCCTCACTGTATTGCCTATGGTGGTCGCAATCTTAGGTCATTGGTTCCCAACCCTTTTCACTTAGTGCACCACCAACTGAATTTTGCTCTGCCCAGAGTACCCCTGAAGTACTCCCTCATGTGTATTTTACCAGTAAGTCTATGGTCTCATGAGTCTTCTCAAGTACCCCCTGGGGATAGGCCATGTACCCCCAGGGGTCCTAGTACCCCTAGTTGGGAACCACTGTCTTAGGTAAAACCAGTACATCAGATTAGCTCAATAACCAATTTCTCAGCTTCTGAGTATTACAGAAACATAACACTTTGAATGAATAAAATGTTATTAATGACAAGTTACTATGGATGAAATTTATCAAAATAACTTTTTAAATTGTTTTATATTTTTCTATCAAATTTGACTATATATTTGTGAAAATGTTAACATACTGTATATGCTTATCTTGGGGAATTTATGTCATAGGCCTGTCACGACCTGATCTGTTTCACCTGTCTTTGTGTTGTCTCCACCCCCCTCCAGGTGTCGCCCATCTTTCCCATTATCCCCCTGTGTATTTATACCTGTGTTCCCTGTTTGTCTGTTGCCAGTATGTCTTGTTTGTCAAGCTTACCAGCGTTTGTCCTATCAGCTCCTGTCTTTTCCCAGCCTCTCTTTTTCTCGCCCTCCTGGTTTTTGACCCTTGTCTGTCCTGACCCTGAACCTGCCTGCCTGACCACTCTGCCTGCCCCTGAGCCTGCCTGCCCTCCTGTACCTTAGCCCCTATCTAGATTTCCGACCTCTGCCTGATCTGACCCTGAGTCTGCCTGCCGTCCTGTACCTTTGCCTCTGTTGCTGTAATAAACATTGTTACTTCGACACTGTCTGCATCTGGGTCTTACCTTATCCTGAGAAGGCCTGGTCATAGGGATACATAAGCATCAATGAACACATATAGCAAGTCTTGAGATACTTTATATCATGCTGCCTTTGTATAACACGTTATGCATGTGCTCATAAAACCTAAATGATGTCATAGAGGTCCATGATTTGTATGATTCCCTATAACAAATAGTTTAATTTGCTATTGGGTAACGACACTCCAATGCCATGAATAGTGCATTGTTCACTGCTGCTTTACAGAGAGTGTGGAGCAAATGTGACTTATAAACATAATGAACATGTTGGAAAGCTACATCAAGGTCTTTAATTTGGAGCCTTGTAAATTTCTGACCCTGGCCATATCATAGCAGTAGCCTTCCCTTATCCATTATTTTTTATTCTCTTTCACCTTATCACAAATCTCTATTATCACTCTATCCTATCTGTGCCATGCAGCGTCTGTCTCTCTCAAACACCGCCTCTTCACTCAAGCATGGTGTTTCCTCTGGAGGAGAGAACCAGAGCCGTCTTTCATTTCCTCTACTTGGCTAAGCAGCTTTGCCCCCTTCCATGGTTCTGGTAGCTCCTGTCTGCCCCCACGAGAGCCCCATCTAGTCCTCAATCTGAGGCCCTGTAATGCACTCCCGGGCCCATGATGATAGCTCTTATTACATGGGGGACAGCATTGTCTGCCTCACTGATAAGCCAGTAGAGTAGGGAGTGGTGTGTGCATTTGTGTGTTTGGGTATGTGTGTGTGTTTGTGTTTGTGTGTGTGTGTGTTTGTCTCCTTTCTTCCTTGTTTCTCTAGTTATTGTGTTGCTGGGTCGGACAGACATGATCCTATTAAGAATGTTGAATCATTTCATGAGAAAGTCTGCCTTTGCATTCTTAAACAAAGAAGTATGATAGTTCCCAAGAGGCAATGAGTCAGTACTGCCTGATACAATTGTTGAAATATTCCCAACTAGATATAATTGTAGTGTGCATCAACGTACGTGTGGAATTAGAAGTGAACCTAATTGTAGACTTGACAGAATCAGCTTTGTGTGTGAGTGTGTGAATCCTTCTTAAATGTAATATGATTTGTGGATTCAAATACAGTGTGTGTGTGTGTGTGTGCACGTGTTCCATCATTTATGTGAGTCCTAAAGAGAATACGTATGAATTGACGAAACTCGTTGCTTGTTTGTGCTAGTTGTATTCACCCATTTTTGTCTGTGCTATCAGGAATTATGTTTTACATCTAACCCTTTACAGTGGTGGGAATAGATCTACTTGCACAGGGCCAAACTGAAATGTATCAAACAGAAGAAATATGATAAACCTCATGCATAACCAAGGTAGCGATTAAAAGGGAACACTTATAAGACAAAAGATGAGGACACAACAGTTCACCTGATACAAGACTGAATGCAGACATTACCCTGTTGATTGTATCTGCATTTTACATGAACTGTACTTTTCACAGCATTTGTCATTAACAAAATATGAAAATACTCTGTATACATTCAGTAACATAATAATAACATTCCTGGAAAATGTGGGGTAGGTGCAACATAAGACCAAAAAGCAGGGTTTGAGTCCGAGGTTTAAATGAGGTTTAAATGGTATCTCCAAATGGTCACACATCTCTTCAAAGTGTGCACAATTACAGAAAGATTTCAATGGCTCAAGGAACTTGGCTCAAGGAAAGAGCCTTCCACTATGAGATGCTTTTGTGAGCTCTCCTAGCTGTGCCGTTGAGCAACTGAAGCAAGCACACTTTCATTTTTGTGTTTGGAACACAGCCCTGCATCCTCGCCATCACACAATTTTTGTGTGGTTTACACGATCCAAAAATGGTCCATTATAAATTGCAATCTGGATCAGGTGGGCATTTTGAAAGCTTATTCTATTTCCACCATGACTAGGTAAGTCATAAAATATGATCTTAAACTGTTAGGCTTTCACAAGACACTTCAGAGAAACAGATTTTGGTGCATGCTCCGTGGCTAATTGTGTTCACAATACAACAAACATAGGCTCATTCTGTTCAGAACAACCTAGGGTATGACACCATGTCATCCTTGTAATTGTACATAAACATTGATAGTGTATATGAAATGAGTTTTATAATATGGAAATGCGAAGTGCACATTTGGACGGGTGTGTGGTTTGCTTGTATGACATCAAAGCAGTATTTATTTGCTTACCTTTCAGAACAAATTGAGTCCTCTTGATTTACAGCATTCCCCTCTGCTTTCCCAACAAAACATAAGCAAAACTAGCCCGATTAGCAGGAGGGATGGGGGCATATTCTTGTTGGCTTGGTGCTCACATTTACAATGTCAGTCAGTTGAATCCCATACAGCGCTGTAAAGAGGAGCCCCTGAGCTCTGTCGTCATTTATAGCATGTTACTGCACAGCCACTGCGTTCCAATTTAGGCGTTTATCAGTGACCAAATCTGTCATTTTCAACACGTATACGGGTTGTGAGTGTAAAGTGTAAATGGTATTTCTGACACTTTTTGGCATTGTGCAGCTGTGCCCCACTCTTTTATCTTGACTTTAGGATAAGGCATAGCCATACAGACTCAATCTTAGGTAAGTGTATTAAAAAATATGCGCGTTAAGTGTACTTAAATAACCCAACTGTGGCCTCCAAACTGTTCCAAATTATCAAATTAATTGGCCAGTTGTGGTGCTGCCTCCTCAGTGGTGTGGATAAGAGATGTAGGTTTGTCTCTAAATGCTGTTGTCAGTACCTGCACTAACCCCCACTCTAAACACACACACCTTGAGGGTCTGGCACAGGAGATGTGTACGTCCAGCTTAGTGTGGAGTGTGTTTGTTGCTAGAGGTAGTTGTAACAGTTTCCTTCCTCCCTCTCAGCGCCTCGAGGCCCGCCCGTGGATGACGGTAAACAGCCAAAATGATGCTGAGGAGACAAACAGCTGCTATTGAACTAAAATTTTCCTTTTGTTGTGGTGGATAAGATTGCGCATTTACTCTGCGTGTTTGCCTGTCCGAGTCTGAGTTATACTTGGCTTGGCAAAATACTGAGCATGTCTTTGTCTTCGGAGAAATTAGACTTGTTGTTGAATTCAGGTAAGAGCCACGACAAGGACGTCAACAGCACAGAACATTTCTCCAGTGTGTCCTTGGAGTCCATTAGCATTGTTAACCGATTTTATGCTAGCTTTGTATGAGAAATGTACAATCAGTGGATCAATAAATTCCTGAAAATCTGGCATTATTCAAATGTGAAAGCTCAATTTAGATACAAAACCTGACTCCCACTTCTGACAGCTTAAAGGCATGGATTATTATAATGATGCATTACACGTTACCTAAGATGCACAATGAGTTATAGATTTACATTGTTACTGCAATATTTTGCAGGAAGGTCGCAGAGTAACCTTGTCGCTTATTTAATTACTCAAGAATTCATCATATTTCAATCAGGAGCATATCTGTGGACATGAGATAATGACGGCCATAACTGGATTAGCGTTCAAATATGTGAAATTGGACACGTGGCAGGCCACAAACTAATTCATTTTGCTGATGAGGGTGGGATATGTGACATGATCATTAATGTTTCCTTGGGGAATCCTGGACAACAGGTCCTGGACTTACCAGGACTTTTGCCCCAAAGTAGCATTACATGATTGAAGTATCTTGCATAATTAGACACATTTAAATTACGCCTACTACATAATCATACGCATGTCTGTTCAGTATCCCCTGGTGTTGTTTAAACTGTGTGTACGCAGTATACATTTCGACAAACAAATAGATCATGCCATTGGACCTGTCAGCCTTCACTTGTACAAATAATTGTAGTCTTATGCAATATTTGAAATTTGTTTTTACAGAGCACAGTGATAAAAAATATACAACAAACACATTTGACCACCACTAGAGGATAATACAATCAGTTATTGCATCAGTTTCACAAATCTCCATGTAATAACATCATGAGAGGAAAGCATGTCTCTTCCGATCCATTCCCAAATGAACAGAAATAATGGGACTGTACACTTCTGGCACAGTGTTTATGATGACGCATCAGGGCTCTATTCAATTTTCAGTGTCCTTTTTATGAATCGTGTGCAACTAATTATTTACCATTGTCGTGCTAATAAAAAATAATGAAGCATCAATGAAGTGCAGGGAGCAAAATAGTTGCATGTTTCAAAACACGCTGCGAGCTAAGAATTAACGAGATCTATATCTCGTTGTGAAGCTGCCAAAAAACAAAATGCTACACGAAGAATAGATGAAGACAAAGGGTGGGAGAGAGAAAGAAAGAGAGAGAGGCGGGGGTAGGATGGAGAGAGGGAAACTTGGGAGAGAGAAGAAAGCGAGGGGGGAGAGGAAGACTGAGAGGGAGAGAGATAGAAAGAGCATTAAAGGGGAATTACATGGGAAGTTGAACATAATAAACAAAAGCAATCAGGAGTCTCTTGTAATGCTTTTCTTTTCCCTGAGAATTCTCAGTGATTATCTACCATCAACATCAAAGCCAGAGAAAAAAAATCTGTCACTTCAAACTGTAATAATAATGTTGCATTAGAACCAAAGAGTACTGAGGAATGTACATCTTTTGAACATTTCGTTGGATCCTAATCAGTAATAACAGTCATTTTTCCACCTTCTTTTCTCCATTTGAAATAGAACTGTGGTCGTGTGTGTGTTTGTGTGGGTGTTTTTGTGTGTGTGTGCGTGTGCGTGCGTGCGTGCGTGCATCTACACATGCATGCATGTGTAGATATGTGCATGTGATTGTCTGCTTATGTGTGCTTGTATGTGTGTGTTTGATTGTATGTGCTGCGAGTGGTTGTCCCCAGATTATAGTAATCAACCCTGTGCTTAAACCAGAGAATGCCTCTCTTTGCACTACAGATGGCCTCTTCGGCAATAGTCTGTAGACCCTATCCACTACTACACAATAAATCACACACAAATGTCCAGCAGCAGTAGTAGCAGTGGACCGAGCCCGTTGGTGAAAGTGGAATGGTTGAAGAGGTGTCTTGCAGATAAGTCATGCTAATAATGGTGTGGTTAAGCGCTGTGGAAAGCATGCTTAGAGTGTTTTGTCCACTTACAAGGCCCTCTCCATGGCTCGCTGCCCCTTGGAGGATTACTGTGTAAGGCTTGCAGTGAGGGGCTAAGCGCCCAACTGTTTAAGCAGAGGGTTGGTGGCAGCACTGAATGAGTGGCCAGGTGTGACGCAAGACAGAGGGGTTTATTAAGCTGCATAACATCTGTTACAACCAGTACCAGTACCAGTGCCTTTGGAAAGTTTTCAGACCCCTTGACGTTCCCACATTTTGTTATGTTACAGCATTATTCAAAAATTGATTTTTTTTTTATTCTCAGCAATCTACACACAATACCCCATAATGACAAAGCAAAAACAATATTTTACCTTATTTCAATAAGTATTCAGACCCTGTGCTATGAGACTTGAAATTGAGTTTAGGTGTATCCTGTTTCCATTTATCATCCTTGAAATGTTTCTACAACTTGATTGGAGTCCACCTGTGGTAAATTCAATTTAATTAACATTATTTGGAAAGGCACACAACTCTCCATATAAGTTCCACAGTGGACAGTGCATGTCTCAGCAAAAAACAAGCCATGATGTCAAAGGAATTGTCCGTAGAGCTCCAAGACAGGATTGTGTCGAGGCACAGGTCTGGAGATGGATACCAAAACATGTCTGCAGCATTGAAGATCCCCAAGAACACAGTCATTCATAAAAGGAAGACGTTTGGAACCACCAAGACTCTTCCTAGAGCTGGCCACCCGGGCCAAACTGAGCAATCAGGAGAGAAGGGCCTTGATCAGGGAGGTGACCAAGAAACCGATGGTCACTCTGACAGAGCTCCAGAGTTCCTCTGTGGAGATGGGGGAACCTTCCAGAAGGACATCTGTCTCTGCGGCGCTCCACGAATCAGGCCTTTATGGTAGAGTGGCCAGATGGAAGCCACTCCTCAGTAGAAGGCACAGGACAGCCCACTTGGAGTTTGCCAAAGGCACCTGAAGGCTCTCAGACCATGAGAAACAAGATTCTCTGGTCTGATAAAATCAAGTTTGGATTCTTTGGCCTGAATGCAGGAAACCTGGCACCATCCCTACGGTGAAGCATGGTCGTGGCAGCATCATGCTGTGGGGAGGATTTTCAGTGGCAGGGAGTCTAGTCAGGATCGAGCCTAGAAGGCTGTAGTCGCTGCCAAAGGTGCTTCAACAAAGTACTGAGTAAAAGGTTTAAATACTTATGTAAATATAATATTTTCGTTTTGTATTTTTAATAAACTTCCTAAAATTTTGAAAAACTGTTTTTGCTTTGTCATTATGGGGTATTGTGTGTAGATTGATGAGGGCGAAAACAACATTTCAATCCACTTTAGAATAAGGATGTAACATAACAAAATATGGAAAAAGTCAAGGGGTCCGAATACTTTCCGAAATGCACTGTACATTGACAGTGGCATGCTGTTTTTTCTCATAAACTTACATGACCTGTTGTGACTCTTGATGAGATCAGTTATTTTTGTCTGATGACAGGGTTATGTAGGGTCAATAAAAGTATTGCCATAACATATTAATAAAGTTTGAACAGTTTACTATAGTTGCACAAGGGCTGTTACTTGTGCAAGGGGCAATTACTATTTTGGTGACAGTGAATCCCTCAGTCCCAAAATAACAGCATTACAGTACAATGCAGAGTAGATTCTCAATCAAAGTGACGTTGCGTCAATTTTGTTTTCATTTCAAAAATGGGAAGTATCCCTCTAACAGAATTAATTAATTGACAGTTTGAGACAGATAACTCTGCATTGTGTAAGAGAAATACCCCATGCAAAAACTAGTTATTTGAAGAAGAAAAAAAAAATCTGTGAAAGCTGAAGCAGGTGAATGCAAAACTGTTGTTCCCACCGTGAACTCAATCAACTAAACTGATTGAAATGGTGATTGTTTGGTGTTAAAATTGTAAATCAAATGGGCCATTGATTAGAAAATGGTTTCCAACATAGCTTACATTGAGTGACATTGTTGAATGTGAACAAGCTGGGAGTGATACGTTTCTATCATGTGGTAGATATGAATGTATCTATTCTTACAGAAATATATTCCGCTTTGACATATCTGCTTTTTACACAGGTCACTGTAGGATACTCATGTCCTTAAATGGTAACTCTCAACCCCAATTTCAGCCTTTGCCCAACCCTTTCAAATAAAAAAAATATGTGAGACGTTGTGGGTGGGGGGAATTGCTCATAAAAACTCATTTTGGGGGTGGGTAAATGTAGTTGTTCCTGATCCCAACACTTTCTCACTAAAGCCTACAGTACTTACCAGAAGTCTACTGGCACGCTCTGATAATAAAATGATGTGCATCGTGAGCAAATACGGCTCTGGACAGTTAGCTCACAGTGGTAAGGTGCCGAGTTCCTGACATCTGTTGCCACTTATGGTGTAAATTCAAATCCCCCATGTGGTGCAAAAATGAATCTTTCAAACGTGGACTCATATTTATGGCGGTATTATGTTGGGAAGAAAAGCGCAATCCTCACCTTGAAAATGAAGATTAGGGGCTCAATTCAATCCACCTGCATTACAGTATTTACACAGTAGCTCTTTTTACCATGGTCAGATTAACTCACAGATTGGTCTTAGGTACTGTATAAAAACCTACAACTACTACTTTTTCAGAATTAGAAGTGTGTGGGACCGGGATGAATATTGAAAACAAAGGATTTTAAAAACAAAGGAATCTTCCTTAAGTGGGATTAGAACTCCTAACTTTTAAACTCTGAGCCAACGGTTTAAGCAGACTGCACCAGCAATCAGTCATACTGGTTTGGGAAAAATACAACGAATTGACATGACCACCATTGTTATCTATTTCCTGTTACAATGGATGTAGCTACAAATATACACATATAGTCATATACCCCATAGTCTACACGTAAAATCACATAGATGTGTATGAAAGGGTAAACCATTTTATTTATTTTATGCGGAAATATGCCTTACTGCCTTTTGAATTGTGTGTAATGTCAGTTGTCTAGTCAAGGAAGCATCATGCTAAATGTATTGGCCCACTCCACTTATCAAGACCATTGCCAAATAAGGTGCACTGTCACCTGCTTTTATAGTAAACCTTGAGGTGGTACCACCCAGCAAATCTAGAAGGGAGTGTATTTCAAACCGAACCTGATGACATAGAGGAACCTTCTCAAGGTGCCTCTACATCACAATTTCAATAGTAGAGTTGAACTAACTGTCAAAATGAAGACCAGAATTGACGTCTTTCACTATAACTTAGAATAAAACATCTGGATTTCGAAAGTTACACTTAAAAAAAATCACAGAATCTGATTTTTTCGAAACCGTCATTATCTGAGCTACAGTCGATAACGAAATAGAAGAAAACGTGCCATCAGTGCAACATTCTCTCTCTCTCTCTCTCTCTCTCTCTCTCTCTCTCTCTCTCTCTCTCTCTCTCTCTCTCTCTCTCTCTCTCTCTCTCTCTCTCTCTCTCTCTCTCTCTCTCTCTCTCTGTCAGACACACACGCGTTCACACACGTTCACACACAGACATACAAACAAACCCACACACATGCACACACACGCTTATTAGAATGTAATCTCAATACTCCAGGGCGTGCACATAGATGTATTGTCATCTTGGAGGTTCAGTATTAGGTCAGACCTCTGCCAGTGGCAAAACAAAGATATACTTTTATTTGAATCAGTTCATTATGAGTGTCTTAATTGCAAAGTAATTTCTCTAATCAACAGCATCCCCAAAGTCAGGGTGTTCCCTGTGAAATGAGTCCGTCGGGGGAATCACAATTTTCCTCCAAAATGAGATATACTAGCAGACAAACTGCTCTTAATTTCCTTTGGGTTAAAAACAGAGGGGGGAAACTAGAAAGGGGAAATGTGAAATTGAATTAGGTCTAATTACCAGCGCAATCGATGGCAAATTGAGTTGATATTCATTTGACTTTTTTCTCATCGCTAGATCTCAGATAAGAGTGTTGCCATTGTAACATGAGCTGATACGGTGGAAGGTAATTTTGATGGCAGGCGATAGGGAGTCAGTCTGGAATTATCTGATCTGTCAAGGTTGCTTCTCAGAGAGCTTGGCTTGGTTCCCAAATTGGGATGAGCGGAAAGGTTGGAACAGGGAAAGGTTGGAACAGGGAAAGGTTGGAACAGGGAAAGGTTGTTTTTATCATCTGCGGTCTTCTAAGTTGTTGAAACTGTCATAGTGCCAATGTAAGATAAGCTTAGCTATGTTCCATAATAAGATACTAGGTTTGGCTTTATCATAGTTTCAGTGATGTAATTATTATTGATGTGCTCTACTATCCCTTTACATATGCCTTTGTTAGTGTGAGATCTACTGCATCCGTAATATATAGTGCCTTCAGAAAGTATACATATGCCTTTGTTAGTGTGAGATCTACTGCATCCGTAATATATAGTGCCTTCAGAAAGTATTCATATCCCTTGACTTACTCCACATTTTGTTGTATTACAGCCTGAATTCCAAATGGATTATAAAGTAGTTGTTTTTTCACCCATCTACACACAATATCCCTTGATGATGAACTGAAAACATGTTTTTAGAATTTTTTTCAAATGTATTTAAAATTAAGTACAGAAATATTTAATTGACATAAGTATTCACACCCCTGAGACAATGCTTTTTAGAAGCAATTTTGGTGTCGATTGCAGCTTTGAGTCCATAGATGCTCAATGGGATTCAAGTCTGGGCTTTGGCTGGGCCTCTCAAAGACTTTCACATTCTTGTTCTGATGCCATTGCGGTATTGCTTTGGCTGTATGCTTAGGTTAATTATCCTGTTGGAACATAAATCTTCGCCCATGTCTAAGGTCGTTTGCACTTGGAGCCAAATACAGGATTTGCCTGTATTTGGCTCCATTCATTGTTCCCTCTAGCCTTACCAGTCGCCCAGTCCCTGCTACTGAAAAGCATCCCCATAACACGGTGCTGCCACCACCATTCTTCATGTTAGGGATAGTGTTAGACTGGTGATGAGCTGTGCAGGATTTTCTCTAGACATAGCCCTTTGCGTTCAGACCAAAGAGCTCAATTTTTGTCTCATCAGACCACAGAATCTTTTGCCTTATAATCCCAGAGACTTTCAAGTGCCTTTAGGAAAACTCCAGGCATGCTGTCATGTGCCTTTTTCTCAGGAGTGGCTTCCATCTGGCCACTCTCCCATAAATCCCAGATTGGTGAAATGCTGAAGAAACTGTTGTCCTTCTGGCAAGTTCTCCCATCTCAACGAAGGAACTCTGTAGTTCTGTCATTGGGTTCTTGGTCACCTCCCAGATCAAGGTCCTTCTTGCCCGGTTGCTCAGTTTGGTCGGACAGCCAGCTCTAGGCTGAGTCTGGGTAGTTCTATATATTTGCCATTTCCCAATGATGGAGACCACTGTTCTCTTGGAAACTTTCAACACTCTAGTTTTATACCTTTCCCCTGATACTATATGCCTCATCACAATTCTATCTCTGAGATCTACAGACAGTTCCTTGGACTTCATGGTATAGTTTCTGCTCTGACATGCACTGTCAACTGTGGGACCTTATATAGACAGGTGTATTTCTTTCTAAATAATGTCTAAACTATTGAATTGGCCACAGGTGGACTCCAACCAAATTATAGTGACATCTGAAGGATAATTAAAGGAAATTGGATGCACCTGAGATCAATTTGGAGTGTCAAAGCAAAGGGGTGTGAATACTTACAGTACCAGTCAAAAGTTTGGACACACTTTATTTTGACAGTTTTCTACATTGTAAAATAATAGTGAAGACATCAAAACTATGAAATAACACATATAGAATCATGTAGTAACCAAAAAAGTATTAAAACAAATCAAAATATATTTTAGATTTTAGATTCTTCAAAGTAGCCACCCTTTACCTTGATGACAGCTTTGCATGCTCTTGGCATATGATCCAAGAGAAAAACCCTTGAATGAGTAGGTGTGTCTAAACTTTTGACTGGTACTGTATGTACATGACAAACTTCTGTATTTCATTTTCAATAAATGTCCAAACATTTCTAAAAACATGTTTGGACTTTTTCATTATCTACTTAAGGATCATTGGGGCGCTAGCACCCCATTCCCGACACTACCCGGAGAAATGTAAGGCGCCAAATTCAAAATCCAAAAGTTGAAAAATAAAACATTCATCAATATACAAGTGTTGCATACTCTTCAAAAGCTTAGACTCTTGGCAATGTCACAGCGTTGTCAGATTTCAAAAAGGCTTTACGGCGAAAGCACAACATTTGATTGTTTGAGGATAGCACCTCACATATTTGAAGCATTAGCATAATATCATAACCAGCTCGGGTCTCACAAAACACATATAAGAGCTAAAATAAATCGCTTACCTTTGATGATCTTCTGCTGAGGGCATACCGAAGTGTCCAAGCAAGACAATCCATGTTTCTTTTGTTAGAAAAAGTAATTGTTTATATCCATAAATCTCAGTTTGGTTGGCGCGTTATGTTGAGAAAATCCACAGTCTACTCGCCCATTGAACAGTGAAGAGAAAGCATTCAAATTACACTTATCACTTTTGCCCAAACAAATCAAACATCATTTATAATGTATCCTTAGGTATGCTTTTATGTATATTAATGATCCAAGAGAAAAACCCTTGAATGAGTAGGTGTGTCTAAACTTTTGACTGGTACTGTATGTACATGACAAACTTCTGTATTATATTTCACACGGATAGTATCCTAAACGATAGAAAAGGAAAATACAGAGGAGCGCGCTCACGGTCTCGCGCACAAAAAACTCAAGTGACTTCCTCCATCCTCTTACATATTCTTCTTCTATTCGGCTCTCTTCCGTGATAATCGCATGAAACCTTGTCTAAAGACTGTTGACATCTAGTGGAAGCCATAGGTACTGCAATCTGGGTTCTATTTTACTGAGAATCCCCTAGGCAGCCATTGAAAGTGAGGGCATGTCACAAAAAAAAAAATCTGGACAGAAATTCCTCGGGTTTTTGCCTGCCATATCAGTGCTGTTATACTCACATACATTATTTTAACAGTTTTAGAAACTTCGGAGTGTTCCCTATCCAATAGTACTAATTGTGTGCATATCCTAGTTTCTGGGCCTGAGTGGCAGGCATTTTACTTTGGGCACTCCAGACTCTCCAAACTTCCGAATACTGCCCGAAGAGGTTATCAGGTATTGTGTGTAGACGTGTGATAAAAAAAAAAAATCTGTTTAATACATTTTGAATTCAGGCTGTAACACAACAAAATGTGGAATAAGTCAAGGGTTATGAAGACTTACTGAAGGCACTGTAGGTACCAGTCTCTATCCACCAGTCAATTCCAACCATCCTCACTTTCTCTCCATATGGTGTTTTACATCAATGAGTCTTGAGTAGAACCTGGACATATTGAACTTTTGACTAGCATTGTGCTAAAGGCAAAACAATATAATTATCTGACTATAAATCTCTAAATTGTAGCTCTAAGCAGTAAGGTAACAAGGTATCAATTAACATTTTGGGATCACAGTTTCTTCAAAGAGAAGACATACGGAAGATCATTGCAGCATGGGGAACAAAGGACACAGGAGGTGGTCGGATCATCTCTGACAACTGAGACACTTCCAATATTGAACAAAAATGTGCGAGCGGTTTGCTGATGTCAACGTTGTTAACAGATTGACCCATGGTGGCGGTGGGGTTATGGTATGGGCGGGCATAAGCTACGGACAACAAACACAATTGCTTTTTATCGATGGCAATTTTAATGTACAGAGGTACAGTGACGAGGGATGCTCTGGATCAACGTGTACGACAGTGTGTTCCAGTTCCAGCCAATATCCAGCAACTTTGCACTGCCATTGAAGAGGTGTGGGACAACATTCCACAGCCCACAATCTCTATGCGAAGGAGATGTGCTGCACTGCATGAGGGCAAATGGTGGTCACACCAGATACTGACTGGTTTTCTGATCTGCGCCCCTACCTTTTATCTGTGGCCAACAGATGCATATCTCTATTCCCAGTTGTGAAATCATAAATTATGGCCTCATGAATTAATTTAAATTGATTGATTTCCTTATATGAACTGTAACTCTGTAAAATCTTTAAAATTGTTACATGTTGTGTTTTATTTTTGTTCAGTGAAATAAACCTTTTTGTATTGTAATTCCAATAAGAGTGTGGTATTGCATTTTGGTGAGCGGCAGCAGGTAGCCTAGTGGTTAGAGCATTGGGCCAGTAACCGACAGGTTGCTAGATTGAATCCCCAAGCTGACAAGGTAAAAATCTGTCGTTCTGCCCCTGAACTAGGCAGTTATCCACTGTTCCTAGGCAGTCATTGTAAATAAGAATTTGTTCTTAACTGACTTGCCTAGTTTAATAAAGGTTAAATAAAAAAATGGATGCCATACTCTGGCAGATCAAGTCACAGACTCTTGACCTCTAGTCTTTTGAATCCTACGAATGAATAGACATTTTCCAATGGTAGTGTGTGCGACTGTGTGGTGTTTGATATCTTGTTTGTGATGGGATGCACCAGACGTGTGTTTGCTTGGCTCGCTTACTATGAGGTGTCAGAGTTCATTATAGAGCCTTGACAACAAAAGTGAGTCTGACTGGGACTCCGTAGCAGGGGATGGGAAGAGATCTGATTGGGCAGGGCCATGCCTCCAAGGGGATGGGCGAGATTTGTTAGCAGTGTTGGATGGTGAAGCTGTATCCGATGCCATTGGCAGAAAGAAAGCACCTGCTGTAGGGGATGTTGAAACATTCCAAATAGGATGGTACCAGTCTGGCCATTTAGTACTGAAACAGAAAACATAATCACAATAGGTACACTTCAATGTATCTCTAGCTTTATGTTTTGCAATTCCAAGGAGAGTGTGGTATTGCATTTTGGTGAGGTTGGTTCATGCTACAGAGTATGCCACCTCAACACTTCTTTCCCCTTTTTATAACGTCTTACTTTCTTATGCTGCTTTCATGTAGTAACAATACGTTCAAGCCTGAACATTTTGCTGTGACCTCTCTCAGTCACGCTCTGACAGTGTCACTGACCGGCACATAGAATAGTCTCAGACTGGTGATTTTGCAAGAAGCAGTGTTCCACGGAGCAATGTTTCTTCAAGTGTCCAGAGAAATGGTATTGCTCCTATTTACCCTGTCTGCACCTATACTACCTCAACAGGTACACATACAGCATACTAATATGATTCATAATAAGTATACCCCCATTGTTATATGAATCTTTTTTTGACTGTGCAAGCTTTCCTTTTGTGCCCTTAAAGCCATTGGGTATTATTTCTAATGACTTTATTGAGATTAATCTGCTACCTTTAATCAAAGGGGCCTTTAAAATCTGTTTGTTTGGCACTTTTGTGTTTATGCTGCTGGCTGTTTTCATGGACTCGGAAAGAATGGATCAGCCGAACGTGCTAGCCTTCATTTGCTGAATGTATTACAATAATTAAGGGAATTTTAATTCTCATCAGAATTTTTTTTAAATGCTTTCCTTTGAAATGCATCACCTTCATCTAAGGTCAGCTGGACGATTGGACTGATTAAATATGATTAAAACAATGACTATATTCATGAAGAAATCATTACATTTCAGTAGACAATCTTATCCAGAGTGACTTACTGGAGCAATTAGGGTTAAGTGCCTTCCTTAAGGGTACAGAAAGATTTTTCATCTAGTCAGCTCAGGGATTCAATCCAGCAACCTTTTTGTTATTGACCCAATACTTCTAACCACTAGACTACCTGCCACCCTAAAAATCATGGACAGGCTTGCCTGAAAGTGTTTGAACAATATGGCAGCATACAGTACATGTTGTATTACTTTTGCGAGACAAATAACGTTTTTTCTTTCATTTTCAGTTAAGCCTGCATCAGCGAGTCGTGTTCAGACAGTCTCATTGTTCAGGGATTTTGTTCCACTTTTTTTCAGTGAGCCAGAATCAAACTATAGAACACATTCAATCATATGTTCTGTATTTCTCTTTGTTCTCTGAGCCTTTGTGTGCTGAAGAACACATTGTCAGTAGAATGCATTATATCATAACTGAGTTCTCGGCAAACCAAAACGTAGTTCAGCAAGTTAGAACACAAGAACACCTCTTTGCTACACTATCTTTAGAAGTCGGCAGTCACCTTGGCCGTCCTAACTAGCTTGTTCAAGTTAGTGATGAATTGTGTGATGAATCATGCATTGGATCAAATCAAGGTGTCCTTGAGGGTGAACATGCCTGAACAGGTCTGTCTCCTCCTCTTCCTTCTCCACCTGCTGGCCCCAGTCACCTCCAGTCACCGGCCACAGGTAGGACTGTCTCCAACGATGTCATCGAAGTGACCGTCCCATTAGAATATACCCGACGGAAGTGAGTTTTATTTAGTGACTCTCCTAGGTGAGTCTCCTCCACACTTCAATGCCTCCACAGCTGCTACTTGTTGGCTCCCATCTGTTAAGGGTATTGTTTGTGTGGTTACTGATCCTGAACTCATTACCATCAACCTCTCTCATAAACTATTGTTCTTCCCGCTAATATGGAGTCACGGATCCAATCTGTCTCCAAAGTTTTGCGGGGAAACTGAAATGATCTCAGCTGCACTGCTGCGGACCTGATTACTTCACAGGGAGTCAATTGGGAGACGAGACCAGGCCCAACCTGGTTACTCGTTTGTCGGTCCACCCTCTGAAATCACAGGGAATGGAGACATACTGTGCCCTATGATGTCACTGGCCATAAAAATGGCTTGACGTTTGTTGTGGTGCCTATAACTGATGTAGTTTTGTCACAAGGAGTTTGTTTCTGTAACTACTGTTCTTGTTTACCCTTGAGATTAAGCAGAGAATCAGAGTTTATTTCTTTATCTGTCTGATGAATAGACATATTGTGTCCGTCCTTTACTATCTTCAATCTGAACGCTAGACTGGCGATCAAATTGTATTCGTTCATTGTTTTGAACTTTTTGACTAAAAAGCATTGCATTTTGTTGACTTCTGAATCCAGGTAAATATTGGTTGAACGTGGTGTCTAGATCTGAGATGAGTGTAATTATTAGACATTAATTAAGGTAATTATCCGGAACTCAACACAGGTTACACATTGTCTTGTATTGACAATCCATCTACTTACTTTAAAAGAGTGTACTGTTTTATTTGGCAGAATGCCATTCCTATATCCCTATCCCTGCTGCTCGGGTTCTTTTCTGCTGGCCTGACAAAGAACAATAACTTTGAGTTTTCATTTAATGAACTCAGATTTTTTATGCACTTTTTAAAGGTACTGTGACAGTAGAGAAATCAACCAATTATTACTCCATCAGCTCTTCTGTCTGCAGACTTAAGTCCCCCGGTGTAGAACTGCTGTTGTACACCCAGCAAAAAGCTCTTACAGCAAATTGCCTCCGTAAATACTAGCTGTATAAACAGGTAATATGTAAAATACTGGCAGCGCTTATCAGCCTGGATAGATGAGTCTGCTACTGTAGGTCAATGAATAATGGAAATTAAACTAATTCTTCCTGACCCAGTGCCAAACTAATACACATTTATAAGCAAGGCCCAGAGATTCTAGAGACTCTAATTATGTGAGGGAAGCAATCTGTGTTTTAATAATCAGGATAGAATATCCAGGCCTTCCTCTTTCGAACACAGCTTACCTCCACTGACCTCTTCCTCAGTTCAAACCAAATCAAATCTAACTTTATTTGTCACATTCCCCCGAATACAACAAGTGAAGACTTTACCGTGAAATGCTTACTTACAAGCCATTAACCAACAGTGCAGTTCAAGAAGAAGAAAATATTTACCAAGTAGACTAAAATAAAAAGTTATAATAGAAAGTAACACAATAAGAATAACAATAACGAGGCTATATCCAAGGGGCACCGGTACCGAGTCAGTGTGCAGGGGGGGTACAGGTTAGTTGAGGTAGGTGGGGGCGAAGTGACTATGCATAGGTAACAAACAAACAGCGAGTAGCAGTAGTGTAGAAAACAAACATCTACATGTAGGTGTGGGAGGGGGCACCGCCTATTATATAGGTCCTGGATGTCAGGAAGCTTGGCCCCAGTGATGTACTGGGCCATTCGCACTACCCTCTGTAGCGCCTTACGGTCAGATGCCGAGCAGTTGCCATACCAGGCGGTGATGCAACCGGTCAGGATGCTCTCGATGGTGCAGATGTAGAATCTTTTGAGGATCTGGGGACCCATGCCAAATCTTTTCAGTCTCCTGAGGGGGAAAAGGTTTTGTTGTGCCCTCTTCATGACTGTCTTGGTATGTTTGGACCATGATAGTTTGTTGGTGATGTGGACACCAAGGTACTTGGACTCTCGACCCGCTCCACTACAGCTCCGTCAATGTTAATGGGGGCCTGTTCGGCCCGCCTTTTCCTGTAGTCCACGATCAGCTCCTTTGTCTTGCTCACATTGAGGGAGAGTTTGTTGTCCTGGCACCACACTGCCAGTTCTCTGACCTCCTCCCTATAGGGCATCTCATCGTTGTCGGTGATCAGGCCTACCACTGTTGTGTCGTCAGCAAACTTAATGATGGTGTTGGAGACGTGTTCGGCCACGCAATTGTGGGTGAACAGGGAGTACAGGGAGTACAGGAGGGGACTAAGTGCACACCCCTGAGGGGCCCCAGTGTTAAGGATAAGCGTGGAAGACGTGTTGTTGCCTACTCTTACCACCTGGGGGCGGTCCGTCAGGAAGTCCAGGATCCAGTTGCAGAGGGAGGTGATTAGTCCCAGAGTCCTTAGCTTAGTGATGAGCTTCGTGGGCACTATGGTGTTGAACGTTGAGCTGTAGTCAATGAACAGCATTCTCACATAAGTGGTCCTTTTGTCCAGGTGAGAAAGGGCAGTGGGGAGTGCGATTGAGATTGCGTCATCTGTGGATCTGTTAGGACGGTATGCGAATTTGAGTGGGTCTAGGGTATCCGGGAGGATGCTGTTGATGTGAGCCATGACCAGCCTTTCAAAGCACTTCATTGCTACCGAAATGAGTGCTACGGGGTGGTAATCATTTAGACAGGTTACCTTCACTTCCTTGTGCACAGGGACTATGGTGGTCTGCTTGAAACATGTAGGTATTACAGACTCGGTCAGGGAGAAGTTGAAAATGTCAGTGAAGACACTTGACAGCTGGTTCGCGCATGCTTTGAGTACACGTCCTGGTAATCCGTCTGGCGCAGCGGCTTTGTGAATGTTGACCTGATTAAAAGTTTTGTTCACATCGGCAACCGAGAGCATTATCCCACAGTCATCCAGAACAGCTGGTGCTCTCTTGTTCTTGTATGCTTCAGTGTTGCTTGCCTCGAAGCGAGAATAAAAGGCATTTAGCTCATCTGGTAGGCTTGCGTCACTGGGCAGCTCGCGTCTGGGTTTCCCTTTGTAGTCCGTAATAGTTTTCAAGCCCTGCCACATCCGACGAGCGTCAGAGCCGGTGTAGTAGGATTCAATCTTAATCCTGTATTGACGCTTTGCTTGTTTGATGGTTCGTCTGAGGGCATAGTGGGATTTCTAATAAGCATCCGGATTAGTCTCTAGCCTTTAGCTTGATGTGGATGTTGCCTATAATCCATAACTTCTGGTTGGGATATGTACGTACGGTCACTGTGGTGACGACGTTATCGATGCACTTATTGATGAAGCCGATGACTGCGGTGGTGTATTCCTCAATGCCATTGGATGAATCCCGAAACATATTCCAGTCTGTGCTAGCAAAACAGCCCTGTAGTGTAGCATTCGCTTCATCTGACCACTTCCGTATTGAGCGAGTCAGATTTGCCAAATTGAGGGCGGGGGAGAGCTTTGTATGCATCTCTGTGTGTAGAGTAAAGGTGGTTTAGGATTTATTTTATCCTGGTTGCACATGTGACATGCTGGTAAAAATGTTGTAAAACTGATTTAAGTTTGCCTGCATTAAAGTCCCCGGGTCACTAGGGGCGCCACTTCTGGGTGAGCATTTTCTTCTTTGCTTATGGCCTTATAGAGTTGGTTGAGAGCGGTCTTGGTGCCAGCTTCGTTCTGTGGTGTTAAATAGACGGCTACGAATAATACAGATGACAACACTCTTGGTAGATAGTGTGGTCTACAGATTATCATAATGTACTCTACCTCAGGCGAGCAATACCTTGAGACTTCTTTAATATTAGACATTGTGCACCAGCTGTTATTGACAAAAAGACACACCCCCACCCCTCGTCTTACCAGAGGTAGCGTCTCTGTTCTGCCGGTGCATAGAAAATCCAGCTAGCTCTATATTGTACGTATCTTCGTTCAGCTACGTCTCGGGTGAAGCATAAGATGTTACAGTTTTTAATGTCCCGTTGGTAGAATAATCTTAATCGTAGGTCATTCATTTTATTTTCCAAATATTGCACGTTAGCAAGAAGAATGGAAGGCAGTGGGAGTTTACTCGCTCGCCTCTGGATTCTCAGAAGGATGCCCAATCTGCGGCCCCTTTTCCTGAGTCTTTTCTTCACGCAAAAGGTGTGGATCTGGGCCTGTTCCAGTGAAAGCAGGATATCTGTGCTGCGCAGAAAAGTACAAGGACAACTTTGTTTGTGATCAATGATGCACATTGACAAAACAGGGCGTACTATATCCTATACTGTATCCTGTATCTAACTTTTTTCAGGACCCTTACTTTCATAAGCCAGTAGTCTTGCACAGTATATCACATGGTCAATTTAATAATCAATTAATCATGGCATAGTCACTGACAAAGTACAGTAAGGGTAGTACCCTTAAAACTAAAAGCTTGTCTTCATAGAAGGCAGTAAGACTGGTAGTGTTAGCCGATGATAGTGAACAACCTAATACTATATATGAAAAGAAAAAAAAAAACATGGAAGATTTCAGATAATATTACCTTGACATCATTTAAGACATTTCTTTGCTACATCTTCAATGTGTCACTGTAAGAATATGTCGAAGATAAATACACAACGCAGAGGACGAGAGGTCAAAAGTACTAAAAGTCAATAGAGTACTAAAGGTCAATAAGGAATTATCAATGGAAATTGTTGGTTTTCAGTTCAAAATCTGTTAGGAATGTCAGTCTGGGACTCATAGCTACATGGCAAGTTCTCATTGGTCCAAATTGTTTATACATTGAACCTGAAATAGGATACTTATTATTTGGCCATTGGCCCACTTTTATTGCAAGGAAATCTAATTGGTCAACCACAGGCTAGGGCTGGTTTATCAAACTACATCTGTACCTTTGTTCTGTGGAGAGAATCACTGTAGAGAATCACAGAAGAGAATCACAGGGGAGAATTACTGAGGACAGGGGAGCATGAACATCTACCATCTACCTCCCCGCATGATTTGTCCTCTTCGAATAAGAATAAACCAATTTTCCTCCCCCTGATTTGCTTTGGGGTCTGTGTTATTGAAGAGTAACATCAACTGCTAACAGTCACAGTACCAAACAGTGGTTTGACAGGGTTTGGTATTGTAGTATATAGAGTGAATTTATGTAGCTTTTTTAGGACATGAAGAATTATTATTATGATTAATCTGAAATGGATGGCAATGGACAATTTAGTGTTTCGATTCTAATTCATGACAGATCATGTTTATTACCAAGCATTTGTAGCACTCTCCTAGTCAACTGGAGTAGCGCCTGCACATTAAATGTCTAATTTCAAATAAATTTTCTGACGAAGACAATATTCAGTGCGTTTGCTTTATGCGTCTGACAAATTGAAAGACTTATTCAACAATATTCTCTGCAGATGTTTCTTCTCCCCCTAGATTAAAAAGTGGTGAACCATGAATATCTATTAGATTCTTAGATTTCTAAAAACGCTCTCAGATAAATCTTCATTGGGAGGGGATGTCCCACCTTCACACAGGGAGACTTGTAATGAAAGTCATGTTAACTTTAGATCCGCCATGAATTACTGGATAATGTGCAGAACATATAGTGGATACTTGGGACTGAGCTTCCCTGCACTGTATACAGTATGTGCTGTTGCTCTGCACGACTCATTGTGGACCCCAGGGCTCAAAGATACTCATGTGGATTAAACTGGTGTCAAATGTGTACGCCCCACTGTATATCATGTTTGACTCGCTGGCGCCAAAATCGATACATTTGGAATAATTTATTACAGATTGGCATTCACTGAATTTATCAAATATATCACAGATCTTTTGCTGTCATGCGAGCATCGCAGAGCTCTGGTTAGTGACAATGGACAAGTATGACAATCTTTTAGATTTACAGTTGCCATTTAGCTCTTTTCCGTTTCAATCCTCCACATTTGCAGCTGTATGACAATAAGTGTCCCCTGAGGCAAAATGGGGTGATAATGGTATTCATACCGCTAGAGGCATTCTACACAATCCCGCCAAAATGACTTGTGTGACAATCTCGCTGCTAAACCAGACACTATCTTAATTGGGCAATAAGGAGACAGCAGACATGACACATCATGAATCACCTGATCCATATGCAGGTACAGTATGACTTAAAGGAAAATATTGTATTTCTTCCCACCTGGTAATGGTGAGGGGTTGCAGTAATAGCCATTTTATCACTGATAGGGCTGAATTCCAGATTGGTATGATTAAATTCATTGATGTAGCTTAGCATCGGATAAATCCAACTGTATTACTGTGAAAGCAAGGACACAATTGGCTTTTGAATAGATGCATTTAATGTATTCCACTTTCAGAAATGGTCCTCTTAAAGCAACTGTCCAGTGAAAATCTCACTTTTAAAAGTTCATATTCTCTTAACAGATACCCAAATAATGTTGTTGACTCATGCTATTGTAGTATTTGTGATGAAAGCATAAATTGGCTAAAATATATATATTTTTTAAACCCTACCTCAAACTTGCATTTACTCATAGACGATGATGTCATCCACCTGAGGAGGATGAGCTGGCCTATCAGCGTTCTACACGCATTCATATTTTTTACTTCTTCAGGCTAGGGTCCTTTTTTCTCAATTTCCCGCCTGACTGACGTGCCTAAAGCAAACTGCCTGTTGCTCAGGCCCAGAAGCCAGGATATGCATATAATTGGTACCATTGGAAAGAAGACACGTTGAAGTTTGTAGAAATATAAAAATTATGTAGGAGACTATAACACAATAGATATGGGAGGAGAAAATCCAAATAAAAACCAACCAGAATTTTTTTCAGGCTTGTTTCTTCCAAAACGAGTAAGAAATACGAGTTTTACTACAGGGACACTGTCATGGTTGTCTTCTCTCGGGAATGACCAAAGCGCAGCGACGTAAACAGAATACATGTTTATTCACAAAACGGGACGAGACGGAACAAAACAATAAACGATGAACAATACATGAACCCTACCGCTAAATCCTAACCTGGACACAGATCTAAACCTAAACACGACTGGCGAAACCAAACTAGACACGAAAGGCGAAACCAAACTAGACACGAAAGGCGAAACCAAACTAGACACGAAAGGCGAAACCAAACTAGACACGAAAGGCGAAACCAAACTAGACACAAATGACAAGAACCTGACTTAACACAATAACCATAACATAAGCAATAACCCACAAAACTAAAGTGCAAACCCCAAACATATATATTGTTCCCAATTAGAGGTAACGAGACTCAGCTGCCTCTAATTGGGAACCATTATCCCAACATAGAAATAGACACCACAGAACACAAGCAACCCCTACACCAAAGCAAAACTAAACCCTCCAGCCTGTGCACTCAGGCCTGGGCGTTACAGACACAGACATGGAATTTTGTGTATGCGAGCAATGAAGAGGACACGCACCTGCTAATATCATTTTCCTATTGAACATACTTCTTTCCGTATGAAATATTATATTTTAATTACATTTTAGGGTATTTGAGGATTATAAAAGAAACGTATTTTGACTCGTTGAAACAAAGTTTAGGGGTAGATTTTCGGATTCCTATCTTGGCATGTTGAACGAGTCGATTACTCAAATCGATGGCGCGAACTTTAACAGACTTTTTGGGATATGAAGAAGGATTTTATCTAACAAAACAACACTACATGTTACAAATGGGACCCTTTGGATGACAAATCAGAAGAAGATTTTCAAAAAGTAAGTCAATATTTAATTGCTATTTGTGAATTTATGAAACCTGTGCCGGTGGAAATATAATTTGATGTTGGGCGCCGTCCTCAAACAATCGCATGGCATGCTTTTGCCGTAAAGCCTACTCTAAATCGGACAGTGCAGTTAGATTAACAAGAATTTAAGCTTTTAACCAATATAAGACACTTGTATGTATGTAAATGTTTAATATACATAATTTGTATGATTATTTATTTGAATTGCGCACCCTCCAGTTTCACCTGAAGTTGTCCCCCTAGCGGGATGCCTAGCCCAGCTGTTTGCGCCCACACCATTCTGTTGTTGGGGTATGCCCACACCATTCCAACACATTTTATTTAATCTTTATTGCATCAGGGAGTCATACTGAGACCAAAGGGCTCTTTTACAGATAACACCTGAATTACATAAATTATAGATTGTACACACATCAAAATATGAATACAAAATGCAAGTAGAAAGAAAACAATGTTGTACAAAACGAACACATTCATCAGTAATAAGGTCCTCAATCAGCTTTCTGAATTGCCGTAGAGGCACCAAAACATCAAATGTAAGAACATTTTGAAGATCATTCCACAAATAAGGAGCAAGAAAACTAAAAGCTGATTTACCTAACTCAGTAGAGACCAAATTAATTTCCAGAGTTAGCCATCCCTGAGACCGGATGTGGTAACTCGTATGTCTACATTTTAGTAGTAGTACAGTGGGACTTTTTCTAAAAAGGCTTTAATAAATGAACACAAATTTGAAGGTATCAACCTATTTAACATCAGAGGGCCAACCAACTTTCTGGTAGAGAACGCAGTGATGAGTACCAAAATTGTCACCCGTAATAAAGCGCGGGTGGTCTATGATAAACTGCATCTAACGGCTTTAATGAAGTGGTAACTGCGTTCATATATATGATGTCGCCATAGTCTAGGACTGACGGGAACATCGACTGAATAATTTGCTTTCTACTATTTAGCGTGGCAGGCCCTATTTCTATAGAAGAAGCCCAGTCTTATTATCAGCTTCTTAAAGGAAAATATATTTTTGGTATTTGTTTCATTAGTCCATTGTTGACATCGTCCCAAAATGTTTTGCTTGTCAGCAATCAAGTTTTCAAGATATGTAAGATTCAAAATGCTGAAATTAACCCTGTATGATGCATTTTGTATCATGCAAAATCTATCATATGGGGATAAAGCCAATCTCAATGCAAAACACAACTATAGAGTATGTCCTTTGTATTGTCAATGACAATTGCCGGGCCCCACCACATCCTGCGCACCTGTCATGTTACATTGGGGTTATCTCACTCAGTCATTGTTTTAATAATGCATGTTAATGAGTGTTCAAACTTTAATTCAAAACAGAATATTATCATTTGCTCCATCTGGTATTTCAGAATCTGAAATCAATTTAGTCTTGTTGGTCCCAATGTCTCTTACCACTCACTCAGAGGGCCTTGCAGAGGGAAAACCTAATTCAACTATCACTCTATAAATTATATTACATCTCTGTGGGTATGACTGTGAATGTGATGTATCAAATGAAGTGCTTGCAGCAGACAGGCTGCTCCTTGGAGCTATTGCACAATACAGGAGGTTATGGGGGCGCATTGGAGTGTCAAGCAATAGCTCCAACATTATGGCTTGCAGAGATAAAGTGCCTTTTCCATTTAATCATAACTAGATGGTATTATTCGGTGGTATATATAATACACACACACACACACACACACACGTACACGCACAGAGTTAGTTGGTGGGGACACTGACAGTATGTGGTAAAAAAACATAAGAATAGCATTCTATGGAAATATCTGCTACTTTGCACTTCAAGAAATATAAACAATAGTCTACAGCCCTGCAGACGACATGCAACATTAGGTCACTGTACTCAAGCTTGTGCAAGCTCAGGTAAAGTAATCCTCATGTCCATCAGGAAAAACTGTTTGATGGTAATGGTTCTCGCTCACTGCCAAGACTCCCTGGGTTTGTAAGTGCAGCAATGGAATTCCTGAGTCAGCTACATTTAAGTGTGCTGAGACTATGAATAAAACATACAAGGCAAAGGTCACCTGCAGGTCATGTCATTAACCTAACAGAGTGTGGCCCCATGTGGCCCCTGGTGTTGCATACTTAAAAATCTGCTCAGACACATCCATCAAAGACACCTACTTTATTTTACATTGGATAGAATTACTCAAGTAGAGGTCAACAACCACTACCTTTCTTATTAGTGTAATAAAACAAATCCCAGTGACTCAGAGTAGAAGTGCTGATCTCGGATAAGATCCCCAATGTCCATGTCAACTCCAAATATTCTCTTAACTTCTTAGGGAGCGGCTCCCGAGGTGACGGTTTTGGAGAGTCTGGCGTGCCCAAAGTAAAATGCCTCCCACTAAGGCCCAAAAAATAGGATATGCACATAATTAGTACTATTGGATAGGAAACATTCTGAAGTTTCTAAAAGTGTTAACATAATGTCTGTGAGTATAACAGAACTCATTTAGCAGGCAAAAACCTGAGAAAAAAACATCCGGAAATCAATTTCTGGTGACCTTTGGCTCTGTTAGACACACTCCCTATTGAATACATTTGTTACCAGGACTGAGACTGCAGTACCTATAGCTTCCACTAGATGTCAGCCGTCTATATACAAAGACTCAGAGAGATTGGAGTAAGCATTGCGAATAGGTACAGGAAATGGCATGGGGACCTGAAATGTCAACAAGTTTTCTCGGGCGCGAGTCTGGCTGGAGCTCCCCACTTTATTTTAATTATATAAGGTATAGGTGACCATCCGAAGTGAAATATTATTGCTAATATTCATAAAAGGATAGCTAAGGATGCATTTTAACTAGTATTTGATTTGTTTAGGAAAAGTTTACAGGTATATTTGAACGCGTTCTCTTCACGTTTCAATGGGCGATTCAACGTTGTATTTTCTGAACATAACGCACCAACCAAACAAAGATTTATGGATATAATAAATGACTTTTTCTAACAGAAGAACCATTGGATGTCTTCGTTGGACACTTGGGAAGCCCTCAGCAGAAGTTCTTCAAAAGGTAAGGGATTAGTTTTCGCTGTGAAATCTGTTTTGTGTGAACCGCGATGGTTTATGAATTTATGCTAATGCAGAAATATTGGAGGTGCTACCCTCAAACAATCAAATGTTGTGCTTTCGCCGTAAAGCCTTTTTGAAATCTGACAACGCTGTGATATTGCCAAGAAGCAGAGCTTATGATGACTATGCAACACTTGTATATTGATGAATGTTTAATGATTCAACTTTTTTTTTTGAATTTGGCGTCTTGCATTTCACCGGGTAGTGTCGGGAGTGGGGCGCGACACTGCTCCCTAATTAGTTAACCATTTACTAGAAGTAAATTACAATATTACAATACAATATAGACGAGCTAAATGCCTTTTATGCTCGCTTCGAGGCAAGCAACACTGAAGCATGCACGAGAGCACCAGCTGTTCTGGATGACTTTGTGATAACCCACTCACTAGCCGATGTGAACAAGACCTTTAACAGGTAAACATCCACAAAGCCGCGGGGCCAGATAGATTACCAGGACGTGTACTAAAAGCATGCGCGGACCAACTGTCAAGTGTCATCACAGACATTTTCATCCTTTCCCTGACTGAGTCTGTAATACCTACATGTTTCAAGCAGACCAAGGAAGCGAAGGTAACCTGCCTAAACGATTACCACACCCGTAGCACTCACGTCGGTAGCCATGAAGTGCTTTGAAAGGCTGGTCATGGCTCACATCAACAGCATCCTCCCGGATACCGTAGACCCACTGCAATTTGCATACCGCCCCAACAGATCCACAGACGATGCAATCTCAATCGCACTCCACACTGCCCTTTCCCACCTGGACGAAAGAAACACTTGTGTGAGAATGCTGTTCATTGACTACAGCTCAGTGTTCAACATTATAGTGCTCACGAAGCTCATCACTAAGCTAAGGACCCTGGGACTAAACACCTCCCTCAGCAATTGGATCCTGGACTTCCTGACGGGCTGCCCCCAGTTGATCCTCAAAACTGGGGCCCCTTTAGGGGTGTGCACTTAGTCCCCTCCTGTACTCCCTGTTCACCCACGACTGCGTGGCCAAACACGTCTCCAACACCATCAGTAAGTTTGCTGATGACACAACAGTGGTAGGCCTGATCACCGACAACGATGAGACAGCCTATAGGGAGGAGGTCAGAGAACTGGCAGTGTGGTGCCAGGAGAACAACCTCTCCCTCAATGTGAGCAAGACAAAATAGCTGATCATGGACTACAGGAAAAGGCGGGCCGAACAGGACCCCATTAACATCAACGGGGCTGTAGTGGAACGGGTCGAGAGTTTCAAGTCCCTTGGTGTCCTCATCACCAACAAACTATCATGTTCCAAACACACCAAGATAGTCGTGAAGAGGGCAAGACAAAACCTTTTCCTCCTCAGGAGATTGAAAAGACTTGGCATATTCATCTTCAAAAAGTTCTACAGCTGCACCATCGAGAGCATCCTGACCGGTTGCATCACCGCCTGGTATGGCAACTGCTCGGCATCTGACCGTAAGGCACTACAGAGGGTAGTGTGTACAGCCCAGTATATGACTGGGGCCAAGCTTCCTGCAATCCAAGACCTATATAACAGGCGGTGTCAGAAGAAAGCCCATAAAATTGTCAGAGACTCCGTCAACCAGGTCAAAGATTGTTTTCTCTGCTTCCACATGGTAAACGGTACCAGAGCGCCAAGTCTAGGACCAAAAGGCTCCTCAACAGCTTGTACCCCCAAGCCATGACACTGCTGAACAATTAATAAAATGGCCACCTGACTATTACATTGACCCCCCCATTTGTTTTGTACACTGCTGCTACTCACTGTTTATTGTCTATGCATAGTCACTTCACCCCTACCTACATGTTCAAATTAACTAACCTGTGCCCCCACACACTGACTCGGTACTGGTACCCCCTGAATATTTTTTTACTTTTTTATTTCTGCCTTTATTTAACCAGGTAGGCAAGTTGAGAACAAGTTCTCATTTACAACTGCGACCTGGCCAAGATAAAGCAAAGCAGTTTGACACATACAACAGACTTGGCATAGTCAGGTGGCCATTGGCACCTGACTATGCCAAATGGAGTAAACAAACATACAGTCAATAATACAGTAGAAAAACAAGTCTATATACAATGTGTGCAAATGAGGTAAGATAAGGAAGGTAAGGCAATAAATAGGCCATGGTGGTGAAGTAATTACAATATAGCAATTGAACACTGGAATGGTAGATGTGCAGTAGATGAATGTGCAAAGTAGAAATACTGGGGTGCAATGGAGCAAGATAAATAAATAAATACGGTAGGGGATGAGGTAGTTGGTTGGGCTAGAGGTTGAACAGGCTAGTAATAGGGGTTGCAACAATTTCGGCAGATAATTTTAGAAAGAAAGGGTCCAGATTGTCTAGCCCGGCTGATTTGTAGGGGTCCAAATTTTGCTGCTCTTTCAAAACATCAGCTAACTGGATTTGGGAGAAGGAGAAATAGGGGAGGCTTGGGAGAGTTGCTGTGGGGGGTGCAGGGCTGTTGGCCAGGGTAGGGGTAGCCAGGTGGAAATCGTGGCCAACCATAGAAAAATGCTTATTGAAATTCTAAATGATTGTGGATTTATCGGTGGTGACAGAGTTTCCTATCCTCAGTGCAGTGGGCAGCTGGGAGTAGGTGCTCTTATTCTCCATGGACTTTACAGTGTCCCAGAACTTTTTTGAGTTTGTGTTACAGGAAGCAAATTTCTGCTTGAAAAAGCTAGCCTTGGCTTTCCTAACTGCCTGTGTATATTGGTTCCTAACTTCCCTGAAAAGTTGCATACCATGGGGGCTGTTCGATGCTAAATTGTCCGATGGACCTATTTAGCTAGCAGCCGATATGCTCTAGACAGCTAACGTTAGCGGGCCGCAGTTAGCAGATGGGCGTTTAGGTGCCGTCTCGACGGAGGGGCCAGTTGAATAATCCCCTCGAACAGATAACGTCTGTAGTCCAGTCGTGAAGGCCCGGTGGGGCTCCTCACCAGCAGTAATAACGGGTCCGGATAGGTGTTGTAGCCCAGGAGTGGCTGATGGAACTGTTCAGCTAATTGGAAGACGGGCCTAGCATGGGCTAGCGTCAGGCTAATTGGTGCTTGTATATAGCCTCGTTATTGTTATTGTGTTACATTTTATAATTTATATTTTTTTATTTTATTTTATTTGGTAAATATTTTGTTAACTCTTCTTGAACTGCACAGTTGGTTAAGGGCTTGTAAGTAAGCATTTCACGGAAAGGTCTACACTTCTTGTATTCTGCGCATGTGACAAACAAAGTTAGATTTTATTTGATTAGATCGTGGAATTAGGCTCAGCAGCTTCAGGGAATCTGACTGCCATAGCAAGGCTCAATCATTACTATAATAATAAACTACAGGCAATGAGCGCGGTATAGTTACAGTATACCAATCCCCCTGACTGGAACAAAAGCAGAGCCAAACAGGTGGAGGCTGGGGTGGTGGTGACAATCAAATGTTACAGCAACAGCATAGGTACAAGAAACACCAGTGCATAGCTTGCGTTTGGCAGCCATCAGAGAAAGTCTGTGCAGAGCTGCTCAACTTAAATAGACTGCCATGTTAAGGTAGAGTGATGGATCTAATTGGTGCAATATCAGCTGATGCTATCAGCGGACACAAACACTTGGATTCCCTGTCTGAACTGGATTTGCTATATTCATTACAATCAAAAAGGCTAAACTGATCTTAGTTCAGCATTTCTACTCCGAGATGCTTTATGAAGACAGTACCTGGATACCAGTATTGAGATGAGTAGCCTATCAATGCATGAAGGTGATATGCCCGTAATGGTATGTAATAGTTGATTACTTAACCTTTGCATGAATTGGGAGGTTTTGAATGTAAGATGTCACTCATTAAAATTCAACTACGACCGTACAGGAGAGGAATTGAAATGTGACAATCTCGTGCAGTTATTATTCTGGAGAATTCAGCACCATGGATGGTTACTTTGACATCAACCATTCAAAATGTTGACCACCAGCCTGCAGGGAAGGACATTTAATGGAATACTATATTTTCGGTTTGGGGCCCCAAAGAAATTGCCTAATATTTTCCACCCTGTACAGTATGCCAGCATTATGTCACAGACGCATATAATATGTTACTTATAATATTACAAAATCAGAAATTATTCATACCCCTTGACTTACTCATTTTGATGTGTTACTGCCTGAATTCTCACCAATCTACACACAATATCCCATAATGACAAAGTGAAAACGTGTTTGTAGTTTTTTTTGCATTTTTTATGAAAATTAAATACACCCCTGAGTCAATACATGTTAGATTCACTTTTGGCAGTGATTACAGCTGAGAGTCTTTTCAGGGTAAGTCCCTAAGATCTCTGAACTCCTGACATGTACAATATTTGCACATACTTTTTTTATTTATTCTTTGTTGATCATTGCTAGACAGCCATTTTCAAGCCTTACCATCGATCTTTTTTAAACTGATTTAAGTAAAAAACGTAACTAGGCCACTCAGGAACATTAAATGTAATATTGGTAAGAATCTCCAGTGTACATTTGGCTTGGTGTTTTAGGTTATTGACCTGCTTATAGGTGAATTTGTCTCACAGTGTCTGGTGGAAAGCAGACTGAACCAGGTTTTCCTCTAGGATTTTGCCTGTGCTTAGCTCTATTTCGTTTATTTTTATTTAAAAAAACCTCCATTGTCATTTCTGATGACAAGCATACCCATAACATGATGCAGCCACCACCATGCTTGAAAATATGAAGAGTGGTACTCAGTGATGTGTTGTGTTGTGTTTTATTTGCCCTGAACATAATGCTATGTATTCAGGACATTAAGTTAATTTCTATGAGAAATGTTCTGCTGTTTTATTTTAAGCAGGATGCATGTTTTGGAATATTTTTTATTCTGTACAGGCTTCCTTCTTTTCATTCTGTCATTTAGGTTAGTATCGTGGAGTAACTACAATGTTGTTGAGCTATCCTCAGTTTTCCCCTATCACAGCCATTACATTCTGTAACTGTAAACATTGGCCTCATGGTGAAATTCCTGAGCGGTTTCCTTCTTCTCCAGCAACTGAGTTAGGAAGAGTGCCTGTATCGTTGAGGTGACTGTGTGTATTGGTACACCATCCGAAGTGTACTTAATCATTTCGCCATGCTCAAAACGATATCCAGTGTCTGCTTTAAAAAAGGCATTGGAAAACCTCCCTGGTCTTTGTGGTTGAATCTGTGTTTGAAATCCACTGCTCCACTGATAGATCTTACAGATACAGTGGTTGTTCAATTAAAGGTTTTGCCATTTCAATTAACTGAATGATGAGGATGAAGAAGGTTATTGAATTTAGAACAATAGTGTAAGAATTGCTATTCCTCTGTCCTGCAGCGCACACCTGGAACAACACACAATTTGGATACTACTCGTCAGTATTACCAACTAAAACTGTTGTTACACTAAGGTTTTTATTCTAAGAGAAACTTAGACTACAATTAGGATGTGGAAATGTTGGGATTATTTTGCTCTTACGGTAGTACTGTACCCTACTCCCGACCGCTCCCGTTGTACAGCGCTCGAGAGGTGCAGCGGTCTATCGCAGTGCAAACTGCATGGCTAAAGATGCTGATACCCATGCTGACCAGGAGACCCAGGAGGTGATGGTAGGCTTTTGATTTCTCTCCTTCTAAAAACATGAATAAATAATTATACATAACAAACTGGCTTAATTTACAAATTAGTAACAATGTCTTACCTCATGTTCAAGAACGGCCCTTTTCTCGCTCACTTTACGTTATTTGAAAACAAAATCATCTCCAAAATATATTTATTTTTAAAACAAAGCTATTATTATTATTATTATTATTATTATTATTAATATTATTAATGAATTTAGAATTATATGAAAGCCCCTTAGATATTCTCACAGATATAATTTTACCAATGTTTTTCAAAAGCGTAGCAGACTGTGAATTTTTCAAACAATGTTTCTAGCAGGACAATATACACTACCGTTCAAAAGTTTCGGGTCACTTAGAAATGTCCTTGTTTTTTAAAGAAAATCACATATCTTGTCCATTAAAATAACATCAAATTTATCAGAAATACAGTGTAGACATTGTTCATGTTGTAAATGACTATTGTACCTGGAAACGGCTGATTTCTTATGGAATATCGACATAGGCGCACAGAGGCCCATTATCAGCAACCATCACTCTTGTGTTCCAATGGCACGTTGTGTTAGCTAATCCAAGTTTATCCTTTTAAAAGGCTAATTGATCATAAGAAAACCCTTTTGCTGTTATGTTAGCACAGCTGAAAACTGTGGTGCTGATTAAAAAAGCAATTAAACTGTCCTTCTTTAGACTAGTTGAGTAACTGGAGTATCAGCATTTGTGGGTTTGATTACAGGTTCAAAATGACAAGACACAAAGACCTTTCTTCTGAAACTCGTCAGACTATTCTTGTTCTGTGAAATGAAGGATATTCCATGTGAGAATTTGCCAAGAAACTGAAGATCTCGTACAACGCTGTGTACTAATCCCTTCACAGAACAATGCAAACTGGCTCTAACCAGAATAGAAAGAGGAGTGGGCCTTCTAGGCAGAGTTGCAAAGAAAAAGCCATATCTCAGACTGGCCAATAAAAATAAAAGATTAAGATGGGCAAAAGAACACAGACACTGGACAGAGGAACTCTGCCTAGTAGGCCACCATCCCGGAGTCGCCTCTTCACTGTTAACGTTTAGACTGATGTTTTGCGGGTACTATTTAATGAAGCTGCCAGTTGAGGACTTGTGAGGCGTACTATGGTACTGTAGTACCTTTCCAGTACTCCTCACCCCTCCCCAAACTCCACCCTTAAAACAATTACCATTCAAAAACAAGCTGTTTATCTAAAAAAAATGACATTGCGACCAAAGGCGAACAGACAAAATGGACATCGTTTTCATCAAGCCAGCTTCTTTCTATGGTGCTACCCATTCCAGGGTTCGGACCATAACCACCAGAAGACTTGAAAATGATCAGAAGATGAAAGGATCACCAAAACTAAAGGTATTTTGGTTCCAGTGCATTTTATTAAAAAAAAACTGTATTGCCTATCAATGTGTAGGCATACTGTGTAATAAAATTGATAGTTAAAAAAAGTTAAATAATATATATTTTTATTTTATTGTGTACTATAAACGTGAATGTGTTTTTGCAGAGAATACAACCATCCGTGGAGATCAGTGGACAAAGGGCTGGACAACGGGCCGTACTGAAAAAACGCATGGTTGCCAAGAAAGCGGTTCATTTTTCTAGATTCATAAAATCTGTACACAGCATTTGTGTGTTGGAGTCACTTTTAATTCTTAATTGATCTACCGTTTCAATCATAGGCCACTGTAATCGATGGGGGCTCAGTGTGGTACCATTCTGCTCATCTGATGAAGGTGCACATGGATCAGATTCAAACTTTGAAGACCGAGATCGAGTCATTGAAGGCAGACCAGCAGAAAGAGAAACATTCTCTGAGGACAGAGATACGGGCGACAGCCCGTTTCTCTCCCTCTAAAAACAAAAATATGTTTTGGCCTTTACAAATACTATTTTGGTATTTATTTAGATTACAATCGCTCACTTTCGGGGTTTTTTAAAAACAAAAAAATATTCTAAATATCTTTATATATAACCAAGTTGATGGCACAGTCATACAGCGGCACCTACATAAAGCTGAGTGACTCACTCATTCATGGCTTTGGATCAAAATAAATAAGTACCAACATTCTTTCTGATAGTCTTTAACAATTAAGTGTTTTGGTTATCCTGACCTGGACACCATGTACAGAATTACAATAGCCCATTATGGGCTATTAGCAGGACAAAATACCTTTACCAACACCTGTATTTTGATACTTTGTGCAAGGCAATTGATCAGCATTAAAAACTTTGTGGATGGGGCCTCCCAAGTGGTGCAGCGGTCTAAGACACTGCATCGCAGTGCAAATTGCGTTGCTACAGATGCGATATACTGTAGGCCTACCGTAGGCGAAATGAGTCTTACTAGTGTTGAGTAAATGCTGTTAAAAGTGGTGTAGGTCTTATTTATTTAAAAAGCATATTGAAGTTAGAAGCAATAGGATTTGAAGCAATAACTACTTCAGCATAGGGACTGGTCTTGATAAATCAATGAGATTTTTATTTTCACTGAATCTCCGATTGGGTATTGGTTACACTACAATTAGGGTGTGGAAATGTTATATCCCTTAGATTTTAATTTAGAATCCTCCAATCCCCCTATGCTCTTACTACTGTAACCTACTGCCGACCATCATGTTGTACAGCACCATATTTTCCGTTCCATCCTAATGGAAACCCTGAGGGTTTTTGTTTTTTGTTTTTCTTGGAATCCCTTATACTATGTTCTTAAAAAAATGTTTTAAATCTCTAGTAATGCCAATATTGAAGACTATCAAATGCTTCTCAAAGATGCCCTCTGATGGTCAAACTTGCACTAACTTGCATAAATGGTAAAAATGGCTGACAATTAAATAACGTGCCATAGAATTCTGCAGCAGCCCTCAAGGTGTGCTGCAGTATGACTCAACTTTTAAAGGAGGAACCTCTGTAATTATTTGTGTGGGGTACAGAGGTGAGGTAGTCATTTAAAAACAATTTTAAACACTAGTATTGCACACAGAGTCCATGTAAGTTATCATGTGACATTTTTACTCCTAAACTTATTTAGGCTTGCCATAACAATGGGGTTGAATACTTTATGACACAAAATTTTTTGCACATTTGTAAAATAATCTACAAACATAATTCCACTGTGTGTATGTAGGCCAGTGACAGAAAATCTAAATTTAATACATTTTACATTCAGGCTGTAAAACAACAAAATGTGGAAAAAGTCAAGGGGTGTGAATACTTTCTGAAGGCACTGTATGCACTATAATATGTATGACTTTATTATTCTTGTGAAGGTCTATGGTTTCACTCAATCTTGACTGAAAGTTAGATTACACCAGTAATTCATTTTTTCCAGAAATGGTTGCACAGGTCTTTCAACACATTGTGGAGCACCATAATTAACACCAAGTGTTGAATAGTTATGGTGTACGTGCATACATGCTGTACAATATGACTTCACATAATTGTGCTAACCTATCTAACCTCTCCTTTCATACAGTTCATCAATAATGAACCTTTGGAACCTTGCCAACAGTATAAAAGAAACTCATTAAGTTTACTTTGTTTGAATATTCTTTAGTAACCCTAAATAGTTTCACTCAAACAAAATGAATGTGCTTACCGATTTTCACCACAGTCCATGTTCAATACTTTGTCATCAAGATGGATTTTCCAAACAGTCGAAAGCCCCCCAAGCTCAATGGGTAGAAAAATAATTGTTTGTATATCACTGATGAAATAAACAGTGTGAAATGGAATGAAATGCTCACAGACATTTGCCGTCTCTGAATTGAGGTAATATAGTGCAATTTCATGGGAATTAGAAAAAGATAAGACAATCATCGCTTTACAACAGGCAAAAATGGCACATTACAAAAGCCACATTACAAAACCACTTCATAATCTATTGAACACTGGCATGCACTTTTAGAAAACATGATCCTCTATCATATCTGTAAAAGAGGATTCTGTTCAACTGTGGTGACATTATATGACTCTGTAGAGTCATAACCTATTTCCACATCTTTCTATGTCAACAGTTATTCATGATCCAAAGCAGATATGATCACTTGAAGTACTTGAGGATGAGAACACAGCCATTCACAAAGACTTGCTTGGAGGGAAAAGAAATCTCATTATCTATGCATATTTATTATCCACCAACTCCCCTCCTCGTCTTACATTCATAAATGACCCTCACTTTACTGGTGACTCATCCCAGGGATGCCTGCGAGCAGCGGCTATACAGGGGGCCAGCGGACGTACGTCATTATGTTACATTAATGGACATGGCTAGTTCATTCATCGCCACTGGCTCGGAATGAAGGCAAGGGAGGGAGGGAGATCGACACATTGCATTTTCTTCATGTTTTATGAGTGGATTCAAAGGGAGGGCAGGGTAACCTAATGCTACAATAATTTACAGATTGTTCCAACCCACCTCCGTGTAAGTGTACCGCCTAATTTCTATTGCCCTTCAGAGGCCATTACGGCGCCTAACCCAATAAGGTAATTGACTCGGTGCACTGGGCTTCAGGGAATATCTCTGCCTAGCAATTTCCTCCAGGGAAGATGACTGGCTGAAATACCAACACTGTCTGCTTCAATTGAGCCGGGCTCTCGAAACAGATTGTGTCCTTTTTAGCACTGCACTTGTATTAAAGCGCATATTTGAACTGATTGCTTTTTTGGCAGGTTGTTCCTCAGCCTATAAGATACAGTCACTAGTGGAAGTCTACACAACCCTTGCATAGTCTTCACATTTTGCTGCCTTAAAATGACAAAAAAAATGATTACATTTTTCCTATCGATCTACACAACCTAATCCACATTTTCAAAGTGAAAGAAAAATTATAGAACATTTCTCAAATTACTAATAATACAAAATGAGGATGTACTTAAAACGTGGTGGAAGCATCTTTGTCAGCCGTTACAGCTGTGAGTCATTTTGAATACGATTCTACCAGCACAACACATTTGGTTGGGAATCATTGATGGACAGCAATACTCAAAACTTGTCTCAGATTTTTGTTTAAATCAGGACGGAGAATGAACCTTTTAGGAACACTTAACACCTCTTGGGAAGCCATTCTGGTGTTTTTGGCATTACAGTTTGTGTAATTCTCACGTGGAAAAATAAAACTAATTCCCAGGATTAGGTTTACCTGGGCTTTGCTCCTTTCATATATCTTTTGATCCTAACAAAGTCCCCAGTCCTTGCCGGTGACAAGAACACCCATAACATATTGCTGCCACCACAATACTTAAAAACACAAAGGGATCAACAACATTGCATTCACTCCACATTACTGGCTTGTTTGAAAAAGTGAAAGGAGGAAGCCTGTGTTAAAAAATCCACTCCAAATCATGCATTCAATTTGCAACAAGGCCATTCAGTAAGACTGCAAGAAAACACGGCAAAAATATGAACTTTTTGGCCTAAATTCAAAACTACAGCTTTGGGTCAAATCCAATAGAACACAAGACAGAGGGAAACCCTTTGTATTTTCAAGTATTGTGGTGGCAGCATCATGTTATGGGTTTGCTTGTCATTGGCAGGGACTGGGGAGTTTGTCAGGATCAAACAAAATATGAAAGTAGCAAAGCCCAGGTAAAAAGTTAAAGGAAAACCGGCCTTGGTCTTCTGAAAATCTAAACCTGGGAAAGAGTTTTATTTTTCAGAGAGACAATTACACTATTGTTTATGCCAACAGACACACTATAATGGCTTTCCTAAAGGTGTTCAGTGTTCCTGAGTGGTCTAGTCTCAGTACTGACTTAAATTTGTTTGAAAACCCAAACAAATGCAAATGCCTGGCATTGGCACTTGGATTGGAACCGGTGCTTTAGTCAGATGACATGAAAATAATAATAATAATAATAATTTCCAAATTTGTTTGAGTATTTTAAATATGTATTTTATACGGTCCTTTTTGCTCATCTTTATCAAGGATGTCAATCATTTCAGATTCAGATGCTTCCAGTAAGTATTAACTCTGTTAAAGTTGGGGTGGTGTGAGGACATGCAATCAAGACATCCTATTTTTTATCAATTTGGTCAGGTTTTCTATAACTTTTGGAGTAAGTTGTGTAGATCCGTAGGAAAAAAAATCTAACGTCATCTGTTTTTAGATTAAGTTTTAATGCAGCAAAATGTGAAAACTGTGCAATTTGTGTGCAGACTAGGCATTGTAGGTAGCTCGTGGTTTAATTTGTTCAAAATTCCTCAATCAAATCTGAGATTTTTGTGGGAATGTTTTGTCAGACTTATTCCTCGCAGAAATGTAGTAGTCAGAGTCAATAATCATTTTACCTTAAAGTGATAGCATAATTATTGTGGGTGAAAGCTCCATGCCACAGTTAATGAAGTATATGCCTTGCAACTAATTGATCCCATCAAAATGTATATAACACAACACTGGGAGACTTCGAAATTAAACTTTATCTCATCTATACTAGCAGATAAATCTGTTAATTGAAACAGATAAACACATATTCCAAATGTAAGGTATATGGCTGCTTACTCCTACCCCTTAGGGATCAAGGTAATTTAATTTAATTGATTGTAGATGGCCAGTAGCCTGTTACTGACAGACAATCCAAAAATGTATTCTACTCTGATGGGGGTTTCTTGGTAGATTTCTTAACAAGCTATCTCATTTTAGGTTGAGGAGAACTATGGCACTATTACTTTAGGAAACAAATATTGATCGGTACAAATCAGTTTGATCTCTGATGGATCCATTTGATCTCTGTGTAATTTGAGCTCTGGTAGCTAACAGGTCAAAGGTCACAAGAGAAACAACTTATTATTGTCACGGATCCCTCCGTGCAACACTTATACAAGTACTGATTAGTACTTGTATAAGTGTGCCCTTTGGTTTACACTGGGCTGTCGTTTATTGTTACTATGTCCGTTGGTGCGTGTTAGTACCTGTGCTGTGTGTTTTGCCTTTCGTGCCATTGTGGATTGAGCAGATGATTACGGGTCTCATCCCGTGTGTTAATCATTGTGTGCATGTCATTTATTTGAGATACTCCTCGCTCTTTTGTTTGGGTTTCAACCCTGTGTTTTTGTATAGTGTCTGGTCTTCGTCCCCGTGCCTTTACATGTCACGTCGTAATTTGGGTGAAATAAAAACCCATATGCGCCTGTCTCCTGAATCTCTTCATACAAACGTGACAATTATGATGAATGGTATTTTCATTCTCTCACTTCTCCTGTTTTGCAATCAACCAACATCATTCATAACATTGGGAAATTGGAAAGAAGATGACATTGGGGAGATGAGAGAAGAACAGAAAAGAAAAGAAAGGAAAAGAAAAGAGGTTCAAAATAAAACTCCACTTGTAATCAAAGCCTTATGTCAAGTGTTATTTTTTTTAAACCTTTATTTAACTAGGCAAGTCAGTTAACAAATTCTTATTTACAATGACGGCCTACCCTGGCCAAACCCGGATGACGCTGGACCAATGGTGCCCGTCCTATGGGACTCCCAATCACGGCCGGATGTGATACAGCCTGAATTAATGTTTAACCTGAATTAATATGCATAGTCCTATCTGAAGCAGGTAGCAACTTAAGTCCTCTATTTAGGGAACTTTGAACAGTTCTGTATTGGTTCCAACCAACATTTTTGAGTACAAAGCATACTTTCAACAACGCAACATCAATTGCTGCACACTCCGTGACAGTCCTGCTTTCCATTCCGTTCTCCCCTCTGATCTGAGATGCGGTATGTGAAGTCTGACACCTCATTTGCAGAGGGAGCGACACATCACATTTTCTGGCCTATCCAGACAAAGGATCAAGCTCCCCTGTCTGTGAACCTCGCAGCTCCGATTACAATATACAGTAGCATATGAAACGGGAGACTAGTGATTGCAGCAAACGCAGTCTCATCTCACTGTGATGTTCTCAGATGGATTGTGAGCTCTCAACATAAAAACAACTATAATTTCATAGAATTGAAGCAAGACCCCTTTCTCTTGGTCACAGAGGGATGAAAGTTTTAATGAATGGTGTTTGTGTGTCGCTCATAGGACGCTGGGCATAAAATGCTCTGCCATTAGTTGTATAAAATGTTGGCAATTTTGTACTGTCACTAACTCTGATGTATTTTACAGTTATAAGATAGGTGAAATATTACAGTAAGTTGTTGATAACTTGATTGTTACTATATTTGGGAAGCGTTACAATCATTTCAAGCCCTGTTCCCCTACTTTTGTTGAATAGAAAAACAAATTATATTATGATTCGTCATATCTGTACTGTGTACATGAGCTTTTTTCCTCAAAAGTGACTACACCTCAGCACATTAGAAGGTGAGATTTTTGTCTTTCTGGCTGTACAAGCTTTAGTAGATATTGTTTATGGCCCCCTCATGATACATTTTTTTAAATTTGGGGCAGTGTTCCCTCTGATGCGAGAACTTTGCCCATGATGACTGCAATATTTAGATAGATAGCTGGCTAGACTAGCTTACCTAGCAATCTATAAAATGTTAGCTGACATGGGCTAATTGAGTGACTGTCAGTGACTGACATAACAAGAGAAAAACTGCTGATCAACTATCGAATTTCGAAATTTCACATTGTGTATTCTACTATCCTAACTAACAGTAGGTTCAGACCCCAATTGACTTCCTAGGGCGGGGCCCAAAGTGGCCGCATATGTCTCTTATACCTAGAAACGACACTGGAGAGCATCATAGTATACAAATAATATTATTTAATTGGGCAGTTTCGACACCAACGCCTTGAGCGGTCTCTAAGAACTTCGATGAACAAACATTCTGAAGACAACATGTTTTATATAATCCCCTCCCTCACTGCTGGGGTTTAAATGGCAGTGTTAGGCTGTAGCCTGAAAATAACCAAAATCCACCTCACTCATCTCATACTGCTGGCAACAAAGTTTGTATCTTTCTTGCTTCATCATAGAATTAGTAAAGAAAGGGCAGTGGAAGTTTATGGTATTTAAAGGGATAGTTCACCCAAATTACTCAATTACATGTGGTATCCTTATTATGTAAGCAGTCTATTGACAAGGTTATCTGGCCAACATTCCTGTCACGGATCCCTCCGGAACTGTCATTGCGCACACCTGGCCCCAATTACCAATCATTTGTGTTTGTATGTAATAGGTCCGTTAGTTGTGGGCTCTGTATTTTGAGATGTATTTTGTGAACATTTGAGTAAATACGTGTATTACTCAAATCTGATGTCCTGCGCCTGACTCCTCTACACCAGCTACACACAGGATATTTTTACAGAATCACACACCAGGCAAGAGGCCGGGAGTATGGGAGTGTGATCCATTGACTGCTCCTCTGTGTCATACATCCGGGACAGTGCGTTTGCCTTAGCGTTCTGGGAACCTGGTCGGTAGGACAGGGTGAAAACAAAACGGGTAAAAAACATGGCCCACCTTGCCTGGCGAGGGTTCAGTCTCCTCGCCGCCCGGATGTACTCCAGATTGCGGTGGTCAGTCCAGATGAGAAAAGGGTGTTTCGCCCCCTCAAGCCAATGTCTCCACGCCTTCAGAGCCTTGACGACAGCCAACAGCTCCCAGTCCCCCACATCATAGTTTTGCTCTGCCGGGCTGAGCTTCTTCGAAAAGAAGGAACAGGGGCGGAGCTTCGGTGCCGTACCCGAGCGCTGAGAGAGCACGGCTCCTATCCCAGCCTCGGACGCGTCCACCTCCACTATGAACGCCAAAGAGGGATCCGGATGAGCCAGCACGGGAGCCGAGGTAAACAGAGTCTTCAGGTGACCAAAAGCCCTCTCCGCCTCAGCCGACCACTGCAGTCGCACCGGTCTCCCCTTCAGCAGTGAGGTAATTGGAGCCGCTACCTGACCAAAGCCCCGGATAAACCTCCGGTACTCCCGGCCTCTTGCCTGGTGAGTGATTCTGTAAAAAGATCCTGTGTGTAGCTGGTGTAGAGGAGTCAGGCGCAGGACAGCAGAATTGAGTAATTACACGTATTTACTCAAATGTTCACAAAATACATCTCAAAACAACTAACGGACCCACAACTAACGGACCTGTTACACACAAACACTAATGATTTGTAATTGGGGCCAGGTGTGCACAATGACAGTTCTGGAGGGATCCTTGACAGTACCCCCCCCCCTTGACGCGCTGCACCAGCAGCGCAACGACACTGGCCTCGAGTACAATCACAGGGACGCTGTGCGAGTCGATCAGGACCCGATGCAGCTGCCAAAGTTGTGTTGTTGTCAGACGGACCAGTAGCCGTGGCGTCGGATGAACCGGTTGTGGCGGTGTCGCACGGGCCAGTTGTAGCTGCTGAAGTTGCGGCGTCGGACGGACCCATTGTGGCGACATCAGACGACCCAGTTGCAGCTGCCGAATTTGCGGCGGCGCCGGACGGACCAGTCGAGCTTCGTCGGACGGACCAGTCGAGCTTCGTCGGACGGACCAGTCACAGTGGCGTCGGAATGGCCCGTCCGACGACGCTCGACTGGTCCGTCGCCACTGCGACTGGTCCGTCCGACGACGCTCGACTGGTCCGTCCGGCGCCACCGCAACTTCGGCAGCTGTAACTGGGTCGTCCGACGTCGCCACAACGGGTCCGTCCAACGCCGCAACTTCAGCAGCTACAACTGGCCCGTGCAACGCCGCCACAACCGGTTCGTCCGACGCCACGGCTACTGGTCCATCGCAACTTTGGCAGCTGCATTGGGTCCTGATCGACTCGCACAGCGTCTCTGTGATTGTACTTGAGGCCGGTGTCGTTGCGCTGCTAGTGCAGCGCGTCAAGGGGGGGTAGTGTCACGGATCCCTCCGGGAACTGTCATTGCGCACACCTGGCCTCAATTACTAATCATTAGTGTTTGTATGTAACAGGTCCGTTAGTTGTGGGCTCTGTATTTTGAGATGTATTTTGTGAACATTTGAGTAAATACATGTATTACTCAATTCTGCTGTCCTGTGTTTGACTCCTCTACACCAGCTACACACAGGATCTTTTTACAATTCCAAATGCTAACATTTTTGCATTTTAGCATGTGTGGTACATATATTAGCATTTTCACACTTCATGTCCAAATCAACCTAAAGTATTAAAAAAAATATTTTGTAACTCAATGTAGTTACTGATAGATGTTTTGGACGTGAAGCATGAACATTATAATATAGGTACCATTGACTTGCATTGGATTTGTGCCACAAATGATAAAAAGTTAGCATTTGAAACAGTGCCAGGTAAACAAAACCATCACATGGATTACTGTCATACCTTGCCCATAGACTGCTTACAAGGTAAGGACACCAATAAGTCATTAAAAACATTGGGTGAACAATACTTTAAAGACGGGACTGCTAGGAATGTTTTTGCTATATATATCATTTCAAGCAGGTAGCTGCACTATGTGGAATACTATTGCCTTAGAATAGTGAGATGGTCTTTGTAGTTCCAGGCTTGGATCTAGCATTATAGAACTTTACCTCAGCCATTATCCTTCTCCTACTTTGTATTGCACAACATATTAAAGCCGGCAACAGGTAATTTTTGTAATTTTATAAATTGTATCAGGGAACCGATGATTACGCTTTGAATAGAGTAAATGTGTTCATAAGGAATGGCCCTCTCTTCCGTTTGATGAGATGAAACATTTTAATGTGAGGGGTTGCTAACCACCCTGGCACCATACGCAGGCCCCTGTTTGAAAACAGCGGGTGCTTGGTAAGTCTTGGAAATATAACTAATACCACTAGCACTGGTACAAATTACACTAGACTACATTAATACAACATACAGTATATGTAGTATCGAGACTGCCCAGGCTATCTGCCCCCCTCATACAATGATCAAAGGTGTTTCTATTTTTTGATTGGGGTACTGTAAGTATTTTTTTTTACAAGGCAGAGAGTAGCGACCGTCCTAAGTGTGTCTTTGTGTTGATGGTTGCTGTCCTTGACTCCAGTCTTTAAGCCCCTTGAGGGTTGGTGTTGGCACACCCAATGTACTGTTGATTGGTTTCCCCGCTGTGTCTGTCATCTAATAAATCACCCCATCCTCTCTCCCTTCACCCACGCTTACTCAAAGTCAAACTGATGCGTAAAGAGCACACTAACATTATTTTAAGAAAAATGGCAGAACTCTAACCTACCGCATCCTTAAATGACTATACTTCACTGTCACCGGAGGTTCGGACACATAAACACAGCATCAACAGTTAACCCAGTTCTGAATAAGTGCAACGAGGAACCCTTTTGCTCTCGGTTGAGATGGATGGCAGAGTCTGAGGGCTATCTGAGATGAGGAGAGTGTTTTGTGGAGAGTGATTGCACGAGGACGGCAGTGGCACAAGATGTACTCTATAGAGTGATTAATTCAGGACCCAATGTGATTGATTGCCCCTCCACTCCTGTTTTGTAGGTCACTTTGCCATATCAGTCAAGCTGTGCAAACACGGGTCCGATATCAGCGCTGAATACATTTAAGGAAGATACAGAATGAAAAGAAGAAAGCAAGATCACAGATGTTCATAACATTTATGTTGATGTTGCGTCTGAAGCAACAATGTGACAGGGACAGTAACAATGCAAAAATGAGAACGCAACAAGGTAGCCTATCACTTTGCCGTGGCAAAGCAAAACCCCAATTCAGTCAATTCGGTAAAGGAAGATGGGTTTTGATTAGTGGACATTATCATTTGATATTGACGCAAAACCACAATGAATTAAAATGTGTAAAATAAAAAAAATATACGTTATCAATAGTTATCAGTTATATCTGACTCAAATGTCTTCATGTAGAAAAAGGTATTGAGTTAATTGAGCCAAAGATGTATGCAGATAAATGTCTGAGGTATTCCAGTAGGCTTAAGTGACTGAAATAAAGCCTTAATTTGAAACTCAAATTAATGGTTGCTAAGCAACATCAATCCTGCAATACTTTTTTTTTGCTCTGCTCGTGTTAATACATTTTTTCATTGTGGCTCAAGGATTATTCATGAAAATGTCTAATGAGAAAAGTATTTAAAACATTGAAGTCTAAATAAGTAAGTTACTGTAACAAGGTTGTGATGTCCCGAGTATTACGTTGATTGACAACCACTCCTTCCTATATAGCCTCCTGTCCTACTAGTTCAGCTGTGTTCAGCTGTGTACAGCTGAAGTGTAAAGGGGCTAAACCTATCTTGAGATATGTGCATGACACAATTTGCTCCAATATACACTAACACATGATTTCTACTCAAATGTAGAAAGGTCGTATTCACCCCTGAGAGTAGAGCAGCAGCTGAAACATGTTATGGTTCAGTACCTCATGATTCACTTCTCAGGCCAGATCTGTGTGTCAACTTACCAAGTGTCCTGCACATTGAATACTGTACATTGCTCCAGTCCCCAGGAAAGCACAGTTTTTGTATCCAAGGGTTCAGTTTTTTACAGCAAAGAGGGCCTCATTGAACTACACGATCCATTTTAATGGTGAAGTGCACTCAAGGAAAGCTTCTGTGGTCTGCCACTTTGATATCAATAACATGCACAAGTTATAATTAGCTTGGATAATTCCATCCTTCTCGTCCAGGGTTCTTTCACCAAGGGACTTCAGGGGACACTCTGATCTTATTAAAATATGAAATATTGTTTATGTACTTGCTAAAAGCCTAGATGCCACTCCAAAATACATTTCCCTTGCATTAAGTCAACCTCTGTGTTTCTCTATGTGTGTGGTTGTGTGTCTGTTGTGGTGTCGTGTGTTGTGTTGTGTTAAGTTAATTTGTGTGAGCGTGTAAGTGCAGTGTGTGTGTGTGTGGGGGGGTACTTTCTGAAATTCAGATTGCAAATGAATACATAAACATCAACATCCTCATTAATGGATGGAATGAAGTAGGTGAAAAGAAAAAGTGAACAATGTATTCTACCCTACCAAGCAAAAAGGCAGTAACTGCTCATTTGGTTGACAATTTGTTAATGTCATTTTTGATACATTAAATACATTTTATTTTTTTAAGTCAGCTAAGAACAGATTCTTATTTTCAATGACAGCGGGTTAACCTCCTTGTTCAGGGGCAGAGCAACAGATTTTTACTTAGTCAGGGATTTGATCTTGCAACCTTTGGCTACTAGGCCAATGCTCTAACCACTAGGCTACATGCTTAATCATGTGGACAAGTATCATGCCTCTATTGTTTTGGAGAAAATGGGGGTCATGTTGAAAGAAACTGCATCAAGTTACTGTGAAACCAAGGTAAATAAAAGCTATTTTTCTCAGTTCCATCCTATGAGCAGTTACTGCCTTTTTGCTTGGTAGGGCAGTATTATACTTTCAGCACCAAGTCCAGCCATATTGTAGTTCAAAGACAAGGTGAAGTGATTGCTATTGGCAGGGCCGGCTCTATAATGGCTTAATCTGACACAAACACTCTCGTTAGTGGCTCCCACTACTATAAATTGCAATTTATATTGAGCATATAATCTATTATGCAGACCTATTGATTGATCATTTTCTTACCCCTGTGAAAGCAATAGTTTATGTATCAGAATGGCTCTAGGGGTTGATGTTCTTTCCCAGTCAGAATGTTTAAAGGTCTCACTCTACCACTACTACAAGCAAGGTTTTATGGAACGATGGATGCAGTGGAGTGTAAAACCGGGCTAACAGTGTTTACGCACTATTTTGATATGGCGAACATATTTTACACATCACACGCTAGCAAGTTAACAATGCTAATGTTAACATTTATGTTGAACACTGGTCAGTCATCTCAGGTGTTCAGTGTTAATTAAGCCACCTTTTTACACCACTATATCACAGACGGAAATAACTCAACACGTTCCTGTCCTCCTCCATCTTTGACAAGGTGCATGGCCATTGAGGTAGATTGCAGAAGGTTGGCTAGACTTGAGGGCCAAGTTTAGGGTCAAGTTATTACCTGCCTCCATTCTAAATGTATGTTGTTTTTACTATAATTGGTTATATTTTTGCCTATGTAAAGGTTTGAGATAACACTGTAACGAAAAGCGTTATACAAATTACATTTATTGTCATTATTATTAAACGCGAGGGCCACTGTGCACAGCCCACATCACCCTGGGGCGAACCAATGCAGTCATCAGTTACAGCACCAGGGTAGCAGAGGAAACATCTAGAAGGCTGTGGATAAAGAGCAAGAGACACCGCGGGGGTCGGCTAAGACGTTGCTAATTGTATTCCATGATCAACTAACTGGAGGCTAAGCCATCTCAATTGGACGGACCAAAAATACTATCTCTCGTTTAAATGTGAGTAATATTATCAATGACACAATGTATGTCAGGGTTTGATGGTACTGTATGTCAGACTGATTTCCTCCGAGACATTCACAAAGTGTCTCATTACTTTGAGCCAGATTCTGCTCCTTAGTTCTTGGCTCGGGTACAAAAGAGTCAGACAGACAATGACGCCAAAGCCTAGGCATAATGTTAGTGTAGGTTTTATCATGTCGTTTCGGATTGGTGAGGACAAGGATACAGGCAATAGTAAAGGAAAGACCTGGGTTACTGTAAGCCTTCGGAAAGTTTAATATGAGTAATTAACACTGAATTGACTTTGTAAGAAAGTGCCTCAATGTTTTCTTTAAAGACCTTGAGCTTATCTCGACCTTGAACACTCCCGAGACTGTTTGGTATTGAATGAACAAACAGTTTGGTATTGAATGGACAATCAGTTGCATAAAGGATGAAAAGCATGCATAAAACAAGATAAGATGAAGATACAATCTTAAAAATGTAAAACATAATTTGCTTGAATTTGGGACAGCCTGTGTTTTACAATATCAACATGAACATAAAAATATCAAACATGAATAGCTTAGTTTCTTTCTTAATTACAACAGACATTTATGAATTTGATCAAGAAATGGCTTTTTTGTTGTATTTTGATATATCACAAAAATAAAAGAGTGAATGCAATTGAATCTTATCACAAAATATTCCTCCGTATTTAAGATTCAAAGCGCTTATATTTCCTTGCACTTCCATTTGCATTATAAACGGGTGCATCGCTATATTCATCAAACCATACATCAATGTAATTATATGTCAAGATTTTGTTTGTTCTGTTTATCTTGCTTGCTGTAAAAAGACAGAGAAAGAGAGAGCGAGAGAGAGAGAGAGAGAGAGAGAGAGAGAGAGAGAGAGAGAAAGAAAGAGAGAGAATAACAGTCCTGGTGCAATGCTACCTGTGAGTTTCTCTCTTTCCATCTGCATGATTGATGACATTTTCCCTAATCCACCGTTTGTTGTCACAAAGACACTTCATCTCTCTCCAACCTGGGAAATAGCCCTTATGAAAATGTGTTTCTTAAACGAGTGACTCAAGCTCGGAAAATAAACGTAAACAGTGTTCATATTGCATTGTCAGACGAATAATACTTTCAGAAAACAGATAAGTCATTGCCTTAGGCCAGTCAACTGAAGCTATAGGCCTGCAACTGCACCCAAAGATAAAGCATATTGATACTGCCTGCCTCAATGAGACAGCATCACAACCTATGTACCCATACAGAAACAGTAATGTCCACCTTACTCTAACATGTGAATTACTTCACATGTGACTGGGAACACCTGACAATAGGGAAAGGGACTGTTGATGACACAGAGCTGCTGAAACTGTCTCAATCGATATCTCAAAACAGATCCATAAGCATTATGATGTTAAGGCACTCTTAGTCTGGACATGCTGAGTCTGAACTGGGGAGAGGAAAGGGTGATTCACACCTTTAACTATTCATGGACACTTTTAAGTAACACTCTCATTCAGTTTGATGGCTTGAGGAGAACAAGCCTGCAAGCAGCTTTACTTCCTTGAGATCTCATTAGCTAAAAGTGCAGCGTCAGAGCTGCAGAGTAAGAGGAACAGCACAATCAATTATTTGTCTGTTTCTCTGACGATCACACTTGAATCAATTCAAAGTCAGAAACATCAGGCTATCTATGCACATTACTTGAAAATAACTCCACTAGTCTACTTTGTGCTACTTTGTGTCTCTCTCTTTAGAAATTCAGACGTTTTAGCAATGAAGGACTAGATGGGGAAACACAGAAGAAAGGAAAGTAGACATAAAAAGGAAATGTTAATGTGAGGACTTCACTGGAAAATAAACATTGGCTTTTATGATGTTAATTGCACCTACATTTTATATGCACTTCTAATATGCCATCATGTAAATGAGGTCATTCGGGTTAGAGAAATAACTTCAAAGCGGGAGATAATGGAGTTACTTTCCCTCAATGCATATATCAAATTAATTTAATTACAAGGGGGAGGTAAGACGGTGATTCAGTTCACAGAGGACGGTGTGTATATATTCACATGTATTAAGTACAACGTACTGACGAAACCTGAAGGTGACTCAATCTTCTTCGCACCAATGGTACTGTGTAGCTCAGTTGGTAGAGCATGGCACTTGCAATGTCATGATTACGGGTTTGATTCACGCTGGGGCCAACCATACAAAACATTTATGCACAAATGACTAAGTCACTTTGGATAAAAGCGTCTGGTAAATGGCTTATACTGGACATAAATGTTGGTTTCATGAGCTGAAACTAAACATTTGTTTAAATCGCAGTTAGTGAGCATTTCTCCTTTGCCAAGATAATCTATCCACCTAAAAGGTGTGGCATATCAAGAAGCTGATTAAACAGCATGATCATTACACAGGTGCACCTTGTGCTGCGAACAATAAACGGCCACTCTAAAATGTGCAGTTTTGTCACACAACAATGACACAGATGTCTCAGGTTTTGAGGGAGCGTGCAATTGGCATGCTGACTGCAGGAATGCGTAGCAGAGCTGTTGCCGGAGAATTGAATGCTCATTTCTCTACCATAAGCTGCCTCCAATGCTGTTTTAGAGAATTTGGCAGTACGTCCAACTGGCCTCACAACCGCAGATCACGTGTAACCACGACAGCCCAGAACCGCCAGATCCGGCTTCTTCATCTGAGGGAGCATCTGAGACCAGCCACCCAGACAGCTGATGAAACTGAGAAGTATTTATGTCTCTAATAAAGCCCTATTGTGATGAAAAACTAATTCTGATTGGCTGGGCCTGGTGCCCCAGTGGGTTGGCCTGGCTCCCAAGTGGGTGGACCTATGCCCTCCCAGGCCCACCCATGGCTGCACCCCTGCCAAGTCATGGGAAATCCATAGATTAGGGCCTAATGAGTTTCCTTATATGAACTGTAACTGTAAAATTGGTAAAATTGTTGAAATTGTTGCACATTGCGATAATGTTTTTGTTCAGTAGTATAATCTCTTGTGGACAGGCACACATAACATATAATGGTATTGTAACGTCTCTCAACAGACTGTGGGACACAACAACTAATGAGGAAACTTTTACCAGGGCACAGATCTCGTCACTGATCATTTGGACAAATCACAATTATGCGGATTACAGGTGCTTGCATCTTTTGAATTTCAGAAGGGAAGGGGACATTTGGTCCATGCTTTGGCTGAAGCTGTCTGGGTGGCTGGTCTCAGATGCTCCCTCAGATGAAGAAGCCGGATCTGGCGGTTCTGGGCTGTCGTGGTTACACGTGATCTGCGGTTGTGAGGCCAGTTGGACGTACTGCCAAATTCTCTAAAACAGCATTGGAGGCAGCTTATGGTAGAGAAATGAGCATTCAATTCTCCGGCAACAGCTCTGCTACGCATTCCTGCAGTCAGCATGCCATTTGCACGCTCCCTCAAAACTTGAGACATCTGTGTCATTGTTGTGTGACAAAACTGCACATTTTAGAGTGGCCGTTTATTGTTTTGTTTTATTTGTCAAGGTAATGTGGTCTTCCCATTTTGGTGACATGTATCATTTGGATGGTGATATTAGAACAGTTTCTAGTACTGTCATTGATGCCATTTGGGGAACTTCCAAATCCTTAAGGAGAAGTCTCCTTTTTCCCCTTTGGAATGAGTCATAATTCCCTGGCGGAATAACAATGGGATGCCAGTGTTTGCAGCAGAAAGTAGCAGATGCTCAATCAAGCCTCGCTGCACTTTCCCTGGGCCATTTGTGTAATTAGACACCTATATTCAACTAACAGTAGGGCCATTCCCCCTTCTTCCCGAACATGTCATAAGATGTTTTGTCATAAAGATGTTTTCATCCAATACTGCACTTACGTTGAGTCAAATGTCTAACTGAATATATAGATAGTATTTGTAGTATATCATATATAGCATTATAGCAAATATGGCTAAACATGTTTTAAATGTTTTAAACATAATGCAGTAGATACTCACTGAACAAAAATATAAGCGCAACATGTAAAGTGTTGGTCCCATGTTTCATGAGCTGAAATAAAAGATCCCAGAAATGTTCCATATGCACAAAAACATTATTTCTCTCAAATTGTGAGCACAAATTTGGTTATATCCTGTTAGTGAGTATTTCTCCTTTTCCAAGATAATCCATCCACCTGACAAGTGTGGCATATCAAGAATCTGATTAAACAACATGATCATTACACAGGTGAACCTTGTGCTGGGGACAGAAAAAGGCCACTCTGTCACACAACACAATGCCTCAGATGTCTCAAGTTTTGAGGGAGCGTGCAATTGGCAAGCTGACTATATCCACCAGAGCTGTTGCCAGAGAGTTTAATGCTAATTTGTCGTTTTAGAGAATTTGGCAGTAAGTCCAACCAGCCTCACAACCGCAGACCACATGTATGACGTCGTGTGGGCGAGTGGTTTGCTGATGTCAACGTTGTGAACAGAGTGCCCCATGGTGGCGTGGGGTTGGGGTTATGGTATGGGCAGGCATAAGCTAAGGACAACAAACACAATTACGTTTTATCTATGGCAATTGTAATGCATAGATGTACCGTGACGAGATCCTGTCGTGCCATTCATCCGCCACCATCACCTGCATATCTGCATTCCCAGTCAATAGAAATCCATCGATTGGGCATTATGAATTTATTTAAATTAACTGATTTCTAAGAACTGTAACTCAGTAAAAAAAAATCTGCATATATGATGTATTAGTTGAAATGCTAGTGGAAAAAAGTACAATCTTGTGACCTATTTTTTATAATGATATCCAGAAACAGCCAGGGAGGAGATGACTGTTGCTACTGGCAACCTTTATCTCTGAGAGTTCTGAGGGGGAGATGCCTGGGCAGGCAAGGCCGGATGATGTGTGTTCTCCATTTGTCTTGCGACTGGAGGCTGAGGACCAACAGAGTCATGAGTTATGAGCCTGCCATTCTAAGTCCCCAACCCCCTCGTTTGGTTCAGCGCTAATTCAAATATATAGCAGAGCGTGGTTTTGAACTAGTATTGTGTACATCAACAAAGAAGCCTGGGCTAATGTTGTTAGACTGTACGTGGGAATCCCCCAATTACAGAGAGTACCTGCTGTTTTGCTTCACTGAGATCTATCTCAATGGTCAGGCATCAAGCTAATTCCCTCAGTCTCTGTTGAAATAGCATCCCTCCAAAGACGAACAGAAGGACACAGAGTCCAGGAAGCTGAAGCATCTAATGATTTCTCCCCTTGGCACAGAGCAGCATATTTTGGAGAGGGCATCTGTTTGATGGAAAACTGGCAGAGGTTCGTCCCATCCCACTGGTTTACACATTTAAGCACATTTTCTCATTAGTGGGTTGTTGAGGGTGGAAATCATAGCGGAAAAACAAGACTTTGTGTAATCCGACCCTAAGCCATACTTAGTGGGATTCTTAATGATGCAATGTTTTAGTCTATCTTCCCAAAATTTTTTAGTGTTGGCGTATGCCAAAGTCAAAATTAAATTCTGACTAACTATGGTTGGAAATTATGTCACTTCCTGCTTCTACATAAATATCATCATGAGCACATGACTGTCCCTCTGTCAGAATTTTTGGGCATAATTTTGAAATTTTTCCAGTGGCCATTAAAGATTCCCTTGTATACAGAAGGACATTAACTTGAGCTTTTGCGTTTCATTAGAGTACGTTTTTGCAATTTCCTTTGTTGTTGGATTTTATATTGACTTCTCTATTTCTCATCTTGAGGCATTTTTATGCATGCTCCCTTCACTCCTACAGTATCCCATTTTCCACAACTCAAATTGACATTGGAGAGCACTATCTTTAAAATGTATAATTTCACTGCATTACACATGCATTTTTCCTTTATCTGTTTTCCTCAGAAATATTTTTGTTCTTTTCACATGAAAGTCCTGATCTCAATGATGTCTCTGCTAGTCTGCTTGCAAAAAGAATGTAGGCCACTGCTCAGAGCATCACTGATGTGCAGTACCTTTTTGGCAAGGAACATCACCTTTTAAGTATGACGTTCATCTCAGAACGTCCTCAAGCTTCAGCCATCAGTTGTTAAACCTTGATAAAAAACAATGTTTTTCTCTGCCCTGGCAGCTCAAAATCAGACACCAAAGGAAATGTTTACAAACTCAGGAAAACAACCACCCTTTAGACAGGTCTCCTGTGATTTCATCACAAAATCATGTTACGCTAACTTTCTACCACATACAGTCATGTTTAACTATAATAGCTACACAATTAGCATGCTCTCCGCAGCAACTAACCTCACATTTCAATCAGATAGATGCTACAGTACTTTCTCTCAAAAGCAATGAATTTCACCAACCAAGACGCTTAGCTAACAATCAGCACTGTCAGTGTGCTAAACTATGGAAATCAAACATCCCTTACAGCATTTCTCTTATTGCACATCATTCATATACTCCGGGGATGATCGAGTGTATGGAAATTCAATATTTTTCCTTTAACTTCTTAGGGAGCGGCAGCAGAGGTGACGGTTTTGGAGAGTCTGGTGTGCCCAAAGAAAAATGCCTGCCACTCAGGCCCAGAAAATAGGATATGCACATAATTAGTACTATTGATAGGAAACACTCTGAAGTTTCTAAAATTTTTTAAATAATGTCTGTGAGTTTAGCTCCTAGATTGCAGTACCTATGGATTCCACTAGATGTCAACAGTCTCTGGACAGTTTGGAGGCTTTAGCACTGAACAGAACCATACAGAAGAAGAATTACTGCAGGAAGCAGAAAAGTCAATAACATTTTCCAGGCACGAGAACGTGAGCGCGCCCCACTTCATTTTCCTTTTATAACTTTTAGGTTATCATCCGTGTAAAATATTATAGTAAATATACATAAAAGGATACCTAAGGATACATTAAAAATTATGTTTGATTTGTTTGGAGAAAGTTGATAGGTATAATTTGAACGCGTTCTCTTCACGGTTCAATGGGCGACTCGACGGTGGATTTTCTGAACATAACGCGCCAACCAAACTGAGATTTATGGATATAATAAATTACTTTTTCTAACAAAATAACCATTGGATGTCTTCGTTGGACACTTGGGAAGCCCTCAGCAGAAGTTCTTCGAAAGGTAAGTGACCCGCGCTGGATATGAATTTATGCTAATGCATAAATATTGGAGGTGCTATCCTCAAACAATCAAATGTTGTGCTTTCGCCGTAAAGCCTTTTTGACAACGCTGTGATATTGCCAAGAATCAGAGCTTTTGATGACTATACAACACTTGTCTATTGATGAATGTTTAATAATTCAACTTTTGGATTTTGAATTTGGTGCCTTACATTTCACCGGGTAGTGTCGGGAGTGGGGCGCCAGCGCGCCGCTTCTCCCTAAGTAGTTAATCAGTATCCTGTCTGGTCTGAACCCTCACAGAGCCAGCATATTTTACAATTGACATAAATCACATATATATTATTGGCCATCTGCTTGGCAATCTGCAGCTATTGTTTCAGTGAGGAGTCTACATGCATTTTCCTGTTTTATCAACTCCACGCACTAATGTAGTGACTGTCTGACGAAAACCTTATAACTCAATATTGGAAAAAAAATACATTTTATTGAAAAGCAGTAACTCCTCTCAATGTACTCTGAACATGTCATGACTCTAGGACCAATACAATGTATTCAAAATAGCTTGTGATGGCTTTTTTTTCCCCATTTCCTGCGATGACAGCTACTGTATGTTTATTTTTGAGCTTCCATAGTGGGTTGTGTTGTTAGTGAAAGATAAGATGCTACATTAATTATCCCTATTATCCTTCTTAGGGATAATTAAGGAGGAGTGGGTCACAAGCACCCCACCTGCGACAACTTCCACCAAAATGCAGAGCGCCAAATTCAAATTACAAAAAAGTGTTGCATACTGTTCAAAAGCTTGCAATCTTGGCAATCTCACAGCGTTATCAGATTTCAAAAGGCTTCACGGTGAAAGCATAACATTTGATTGTCTGAGGATTGGCATAATAACATAACCAGCACGGGTGTCACAGAACTCAGAAAAAGCGATAAAATAAATCGCTTACCTTTGAAGATATTCTTCTGATGGCATACCCAAGCGTCCCAGCAAGACAATACATGTTCCTTTTGTTTGAAAAAGTCCCTCTTTATATCCATAAACTCTGTTTGGTTGGCTAGCGTTTTATTCAGAAAATCCACCGTCCACTCTTCCATTATACAAGACATACAAAGCTTTAAAAATATACCTATAAACTTTGTCCAAACAAATCAAAAAATGTTTCTAATCGATCCTTAGGTACACTAATATGTATATTAGCGATAATATTTCACATAGATAATATCCTGGGCGATAGAAAAGGAATAAAACCGAGGCGCACGCACACGGTTCCGCGCGTTCAAAGAGAAAAGTGACTTCCTCCCTCCCCTTGCCAATTCTTGTCTTACTCCTCGATTTTTCTAGATAAACGCATGAAACCTTGTCTAAAGACTGTTGACATCTAGTGGAAGCCATAGGTACTGCAACCTGGGAGCTGGGTTCCAGTATTTCCTATAGCAAGTCAATTGGAAAAGATGCATCTCACAGAGTAACATTTTTCCAGATGGATTTTCCTCTGGTTTTCGCCTGCCAAATCAGTTCTGTTATACTCACAGACATTATTTTAACAGTTTTAGAAACTTAAGAGTGTTTTCTATCCAATACTACTTATGTGCATATCCTAGTTTCTGGGCCTGAGTACCAGGCATTTTACTTTGGGCACGCCAGACTCTCCAAAACTCTGAACACAGCCAACGCTCCCGGAAATGAGAATAATTTTCAGAAGAATGGAAACAACTGTGACACAGAATGCAGTCATACACAAATGGCAATTTAAAACCAGACTATGTGCAGTCAATGCATGTTCGGGAATAAGATTGAGTGCAGGGAAAATGTACTGTATAGCATTGATATAAGCTTTAAGACATGTGTGTGAAGGATTTGCACTAGCATACTGGATTACTGTGGCTAATAGAGTTGTACATGTGTTGCTGTCACTATCTTTTATTGTTTTCTTATCTCACATTGTTCTTGCTTTGTCCAGAAGGAACCTGCAAGTAAGCATTTCGTTGGACGATGTATACCATGCGTATCCCGTACATACGACTAAAAGTTGGAACTTGAAACTACAGCTAAGTTTGCTGAACTGATGCTGTCCTAATGGGAAAGAAAATAGAGACATTTCACAATGCAGATCGACGTGGATATTGACAATGATAATGTATTCACAGCAGATCTCCCAATAAAGGGTACTGAATTGCTACTAGTTATAGTTTGATTTACAAATGCCTCATTATTAATAAACAAGCATTCATATAAGTGACGTGTGTAACTATTTACTGTATCAACATATTAGTGCACTACACCACTTTCCAGTATGAATCGACTTGTACAGTCGTCTAAGTCAAACTGTTGGAAAGTAAAGACTTCGGTCCGATTCAAATCCTCCAAGTCCTTGAGTTCTACACAACTGAATACAGTATTCAAAATTCCTTTGTTTTCATCCTGTGGATTGTGTAGCCTTGTGCAGGCTTCTCTCGCATCATGCTAAGTTATGTTCTAATGAGTACTACCTCATGGAGACAAATCTGCTATTATTTTGTTTGTGCCACCATGTGGTCAAAATGGACAGTCAGCTCTCCGGGGAAAAACATTCAGCACATGAGAACACAACAGCCAGTCTGCAGGGCCCGAGGAGCCACCTTCACTCTGAAAATAACACTCTGATCCTACACCTTGGGCAGTTACACACTAAGTTTTACCCTGCTGTTTGCCAATTTGACTTTGGACTTCCCTGGATAAATGTATCATTAAAGGGGATGACAATCGCGAAGTGGCCAGGCCCAGGGGCAGTACAGTACACAACTCCATCTCAAAGCTTTGCCATTCTGAGAATAGTTAACAATAGAAACAGTGGATCAACATGTCCATTGCAATATGGTGAATGGTAGTAGGCTGGTTCTGTTTTTACATCATTCTGGCATGTTTCAGTGTGCAGCATTAGAATCTTGGATGTAGAATGTGTTATACTAGTATAGTTAATGAAATCATTATTAACCCATGAAAGGACTTAATTTGTTTCTGATTAAGCGTGATCAGTGATTGTTCTGCTGCTCATTTTCAAAAGTAAGAGCTTTCTTATGAACAGGCCCACTGTTCAGTAAGGTCATCATGTTCAATGAAAACCAAAGCGCATACATAATACTTTTTAATTTGGCACATATACATAATGTATATGTGTCATAATGTGTAAGTATACTCATAACAACATATACTTGTATCAAGAAAATACGATCTCCAAAGTGTTGCTTGACCCAGTAGTTACCATAGTCTTATGTACTAATATGAACGTCATGAATAAGTACCTAGTTACTTTATCTTCTGAGGTAAGGGTTTGCTAAAATTTTTCTGTACCGATCTATGAGGAATAGACGTGTGGTGTCTCTATTACTTACACAGTACATTTATTTTTAATTTGTTTTTATTTCACCTTTATTTAACCAGGTAGGCAAGTTGAGAACAAGTTCTCATTTGCAACTGCGACCTGGCCAAGATAAAGCAAAGCAGTTCAACACATACAACAACACATAGTTACACATTAGAGTAAACAAACACACAGTCAATAATACAGTAGAAAAAAAAAAATAATTATATACAATGTGTGCAAATGTGTCACGGCCGTCGACAGAAGTGGACCAAGGTGCAGCAAGGTATCCAGTATACATATTTTATTTATTACGTAACTGGTAAAAATAAAGAACAAACAAAGATCGTAACACCGGTGTGGCTACAAAGTGCACACACCACTGAACATACCAAAACAAAAACAACAAACCGACCGTAACCGACCGTAACCAACCGTAACAAAGGTGTAGCACATACAGGTACTCACACACAAATAATGACCCACACCGCAAGTGGGGGGGGGGAAGAACAAACATATATGGTCCCCAATTAGAGGTAACGACACTCAGCTGCCTCTAATTGGGAACCATCAACAAACCAAACCTAGAAAATAAAACATAGAACAAAAAAACACCCCTGCTCATGTCCTGACCAAAACCAAAATGACAAAATGACAAAATGAGGTAAGATAAGGAACGTAAGGCAATAAATAGGCCATGGTGGTGAAGTAATTACAGTATAGCAATTTAACACTGGAATGGTACATGTGAAGTAGATGAATGTGCAAAGTAAAAATACTGGGGTGCAAACGAGCAAGATAAATAAATGAATATGGTAGGGGATGAGGTAGTTGGTTGGGCTATGTACAGGTGCAGTGATCTGTGAGCTGTTCTGACAGCTGGTGCTTAAAGCTAGTGAGGGAGATAAGTGTCTCCAGTTTCAGTGATTTTTGTAGTTCGTTCCAGTCATTGGCAGCAGAGAACTGGAAGGAAAGGCGGCCAAAAGAGGAATTGGCTTTGGGGTTGACCAGTGAGATATACCTGCTGGAGCGAGTGCTACGGGTGGGTGCTGCTTTGGTTACCAGCGAGCTGAGATACATAGAACTATGAGGTATTTTTGTGTTTCTAGCTAGCCCCATGTGGACATAAAAGGTTCACAGTTCATTGCTTTAGTCCCATCTCCTGTGCGTGTCATGTGACAGTCTTTCCCCCTCAATCATGGGATGCTCCCCTTCACCTTGTCAATTGAAGGTCCAAATAAACTGCATTGTTTAGAGATGCCTGGAGACATCGATTTGACTGGGTTGAGTTCACTCGGACTTCTACCTTTAGATGTACTTTTTTAATTGAAGAACCATGATGAATTTGTTCCCCGGCACAAATAAGCATATACTAATTTCATTTTGAACTCGTAAACGCATTTGTCCCTAGCAAATAATATTTGATGCTGGCCAGTAAGACTTTGTCACAAACTGTATTGTGTTGTGCACTTCTGGCATTGAAATTGAACCCTGTCAACCCAGTATGCTACTTGGGTCTTTCTATAAATAAAGGGGTCAATGTGTGACATCAGGGTCAACATTTCTTGCAGCTACACATGTCTAGTTACAGGAATAAGAGTCTAGATAGGCACAATGACAACAAAACATCTACATGTCATTTAATATGTCACATGAAACATGGACACGGCATGTTTCTTTGTCATGCCTAGTAGGCTGGTCTGTTTGCTTTAGTCAACTTCTTTATCATTTATAGCCATGCAAAACATTACAGAAGAATGAAAAAGATAAACAACATTTTTCTATATATTTTTACAGTTGCTATAATAATTTAATACAATAATATAATACAATGGCTTCTGTCAATGAATAACCAATAATGAAATCATCAGTAAACTCTTCAAGCAGTGTGTATGTGTGTGTGTGTGTGTGTGTTTGTGTGTGTGCATGCGTGTGTGTGTGTGTGAAAACTAGACATCACATTATTGCTTCCTCTGTCCTTGTTTCCTCCACCCCTTGCTTCTCCTTGAAAGTGCATTGGAGCCTGATGAGAGGAACCTCCTCTCCCCCAATATGCTTTGAGAGGGAGGTGATGGAGGAAACAAGGGGATAATCTCAATTGCATTTCCTTCAATTTTCACGTCCTCTCTCCTCACCTCCTTCTCAAAACCCATTGGATAAGAGAGGGGAGGGACCTCTGACCTTCTCATCCAATGGGTTTTGAGAAGGAGACGAGGAGAGAGGATGCAATAAATCAAGTAAACGCATTTGAGATTCTCCCCAGAACAGAGGAAGCAAGTTTATGACAACTATAGAAACAAAATTGACAATGCCAGACTGACTATCATAATACCATTGGCCTGTCCAGAAACAACCCCTAGCCCAGAGTCTAGACACTGAGAGGGATTGATGGTGGTGAGAGCTTCTCCTAACCCTCTGATAGGCTTTTTAATTTTTAATTTTGCCGGTATTGCTTACACCTGTCCAATTCTCTCAGATCTCCACAAGTGTTTAGGGGTTGGGCTAGGAGTTGTGTCTGGACAGGACCCCACAACCCTTCGGGTGTGTGGTGGACCTACAGCACGACACTTAAGGCATTGGTTGGATGTTTAATTCCATTGCTATACACACACATAGTTGCACAAGTGTGAACTGGACACACCCACGGCACCCTTTAAGGCTGATCAGACAGGTCGTGGTAGCTGGAGACCTGCTGTAAACAGTGAAAGGATATATTTACACCCTTTCTTCATTCCAGCTAGTTAGATGTGCAACCACTAACTATAGCTAAGGGCATATCTCTAGTCTACCAATAGATACTGTTGTTTTGGCTGTATAGCATCATATAATAAGATTGCCAATTGTTAGCTAGGTAGCTAGGATATATCAGCCAGCTAACACCTTTACAGTAATAGCAGTTAATGAATAAGTCAATACATACTAAATCTTTTGAAGAAATTGAAAAATCGTACCTTATCTTGGCACTGTGGCACGGTATGTGCAGCTATTAATCAATTAATTAATATATTATAGATTAATAGATTAAGATAATGGAGTTAGAAGGGTGACCTTTTACTTTGAAAGGACAGGAAGTGTTGGCTGTGCACTTGACCAGGCATTCCACATTTAACCCCACCCACATTTAAACATATAAATATCAAGTTGTTTTTGGTTTAATATGCAAAAACAAATAAACAGGCTGTTTTCAAGTTCACGATTTCTCAGTTTCAACTCGGAAAACAAACGATCAAAACGTACAAGGACCATAATCTTACCTCTAAACAGCTACACATCGAACGCACATCAAATAACTATTACATGTAATTATTGAAGAACCCTGTTAATTAATGACAGTATACATTTTTATTTTATTAATCCTATTAAAGTTACTTTCTGTTTGAAGCATTGGATTTTACTATCACATGCATTATTTTGGATATGAGTGCCCATGAAAAATGGTTTCACATCATAACATAGAGAGATACCAAATGTTACGAGGTCACAGTACACTTCTGAGATACAAAAAAAGAGTCTGACAGCAATATCCAGGAATTTCACAGGATCCCCTCCCCTGTAACTATTTCCCAGGTCATTGCTGTAAATAAGAATGTGTTCTCAGTCAACTTACCTGGTAAAATAAGGGTAAAATTAAAATGCTTAGTATTTGATATAACAACAAATAAAAAATCTGTGATGACTCCAAGCATGAGAAAGGGTTTAAACATAGGTTTTGATTAAGCTCATGAATTATATTGAATGTATCTATTATCTCTTTATATCATAATGTATTCACTTGAAAAATGGCCAATTATTATTAATCAAAACAAATCTAATGTATTTATAAAGCCCTTTTCGCATCAGCAGATGTCACAAAGTGCTCACACAAAACCCAGCCTAAAAACCCAAACAGCAAGAAATGCAGATGTAGAAGCACAGTGGCTAGGAAAAACTTCCTAGAAAGGCAGGAACATAGGAAGAAACCTAGAGAGGAACCAGGCTCTGAGGGGTGGCCAGTCATCTTATGGCTGTGCCTAAAGTAGATTATTGGAGTACAGATTGTTCTTCAAGATGTTCAAACATTTATACATGACCAGCATGGTCAAATAATAATCACAGTGGTTGTAGAGGCTGCAACAGGTCAGTACCTCAGGAGTAAATGTCTTTTCATAGTTGAGCTTTCAGAGGTCGAGACAGCAGGTGCGGAGAGAGAGAAAGCGAGGGAGGGAGAGGGAGAGTTGAAAACAACAGGTCTGGGACAAGGTAGCATGTCTGGTGAACAGGTTAGGGTTCCATAGCCGCAGACAGAACAGTTGAAACTGGAGCAGAAGCACGACCAGGTGGACTGGGGACAGCCAGGAGTCATCAGGCCAGGTAGTCCAGAGACACGGTCCTTGATCATAAAAGTACATATAGAATCCCTATTAATTCAATAGGATCTCTGTGGGCCTAGTCGTAAAGATTTGTCATTTAACTTTTAAAATGTATTACCTTTTATTGTGGCATAAACACAACCGTTCATGATCTTTTCATCTGATTGTCAAACAAATACTTCAAAGGGCTCCTTTACTAGGCTACCCGAGCACGTTCATCCACTCGCAACATATTTCCAGACACATCTGTCACACAAAAACATAAAAAAAGTGCAATGACATTTGGCGATTGTCATTAGGCCAGAATTTATGTGTCCATGTGAGTTTCGGAGTCAGATAGTCATCTCTGCCTTGGCAAAAGGTCTGTGTTTCGTCGAACCACATCGCATTTTGGACCATAGGATATACCAGCCATTTTCAAGGCCTTTCGCAAATGTTTCATGCCTCTGACATGCATTAATGATGAATAATGGTGTAGTAGCCTACGTTCTTGACATTTAGTTTCAATTACTGTGATAGGCTCATGTTTTACCGATACTGCGTGCCCCCACTATTTATTTTGCTGGGACACTGCACCGTACCGCCTTACTTTCACCCCTGCTGAATACAGAAAGATTTTAACTTGGGCCTTTGCATTTAATTTTGCCATTTCCATAGTTGGTGGATTTGATATTGACTTCTCTCTTTTTCATTGCCAGGCATTTTCATCAGCCTGCAAGCTCCCCTTGCTCCAATCCTATTTTCCACAGCTCAAATGGGAATTCGAAAGCACTATCTTTAAAATGCATCAATTCAATTGGCTCATTTCACCACATTACACATGCATTTTTCCCCAATCTGTTTTTCCCAGAAATAAATTTTGTTCTTTCCACAAGGAAGTCATGATCTCCATGATGGATTGCCTCTGCTAGTCTGCTTGTAAACATAATGTAGGCTACTGCTCAGAGCATCATGATGTGCAGTACCTTTTTGGCAAGAAACAACACCTTTAAGTACTGTGTTAATCTCAGAACATCCTCAAGCTTCATCCATCAGTTGCAAAACCATGATCAAAACAATGTTTTTCTCAAACAACCACCCTTTAGACAGGTCTCCTGTGATTTCATCACAAAATCATGTTTTCTGACTATGCTAACTTGCTTCCACATATAGCCATGTTTAACTAGCTACACAATTAACTTGTTCTCAGCAGCAACCAGCTTCACATTTCAATCAGCTAGCAAGCTACGTTCTCTCAGAAGCAACCCATTTCACAAACCAAGGAGCTTACCTAACAATCAACGCTATCAGTCTGCTAAACTATGGAAATCAAACATCACTTGTAGCATTTCTCTTATTGCACATCATTCATATTATCCGGGGATGATTGAGTGCATGGAAATTAAATATTTTTCATTTAATCAACATACTGTCTATTCTGCACCCTCACAGAGACAGTATATTTTCCATTTGACATAAATCACATACATATTATTGGCCATCTGCATGGCAATCTGCAGCTATTGTTTCAGTGAGGAGACTACCTGCATTTTCCTGTTTTATCATCTCAAAGCACTAATTATGAGACAGACATATCGACGCTGTCTGAAAAATAATGTTACATTTATTGAAAGCAGTTTTATGAATGTAGGACCAAGAAAATGTTTTCAAAATAGCTTCTGAAGTTTCATAATTGTATGTTTGTTAATGGGGAAACATGGTAATATTTACAATTTCCTAAAAAGTTTCTGGTTTTCATCAGACAGCGATGATAAGCCTACTGTATGTTTATTTTATTGAGCTTCCATAGTGGGTTGTGTTGTTAGTGAAAGATTGGATGCTACAGACTTAAAGGAAATGACAACGATCATCGGAAGGATATCATCAGCGGATGTAAACAACTGTGACACAGAATGCAGACATACACAAATCATAATTTAATGACAGACCATGTGCAGTCAGTGCATTTTGAAATATGATTGAGTACAGGGAAAATGTACTGTATAGCATTGATATAAGCTTTAAGAAGTGTGTATGTATGCTTTGTAGATAGTACACCGAATTACTATAGCTAAAAACAAGTTGTATTGAGCTGTAAACAAAGTATGTGTTGCTATTGCTATCATTTATTATTTTGTTATTTCTCATTGTTCTTGCTTTGTCCAAAAGGAGCCTGCAAGTAAGCATTTCGTTGGATGATGTATACCATGCACATTCCGTACGTACGACTAATACAACATGGAACTTGAAACAGCGGAGTTTGCTGAACTGATTCTGCCCTAATGGGAAAGAATAAAGTGACAACATGTCACAATGCAGATCGATGTTGATGTTGATAAAGATAATGAACTTGTTTTTCAACCACTCCACACATTCATTGTTAATTAACAAACTATAGTTTACTTTGTGCATGACACAAGTAATTTTTCCAACAATTGCTTACAGACAGATTATTTCCCTTATATAATTCACTGTATTACAATTCCAGTGGGTCAGAAGTTTACATACACTAAGTTGGCTGTGCCTTTAAACAGCTTGGAAAATTCCAGAAAATGATTGACATCATTTGAGTCAATTGGAGGTGTACCTGTGGATGTATTTCAAGGCCTACCTTCAAACTAAGTGCCTCTTTGCTTGACATCATGGTAAAATCAAAAGAAATCAGCCAAGACCTCAGAAAAAAAGGTAGATCTCCACAAGTCTGGTTCATCCTTGGGAGCAATTTCCAAATGCCTGAAGGTACCACGTTCATCTGTACAAACAATAGTATGCAAGTATAAACACCATGGGACCACGCAGCCATCATACCGCTCAGGAAGGAGACACGTTCTGTCTCCTAGAGATGAACGTACTTTGGTGCAAAAAGTGCAAATCAATCCCAGAACAACAGCAAAGGACCTTGTGAAGATGCTGGACGAAACATGTACAAAAATATCTATATCCACAGTAAAACGAGTCCTATATTGACATAACCTGAAAGGCCGCTCAGCAAGGAAGAAGGCACTGCTCCAAAACTGCCAGAAAAAAGCCAGACTACGGTTTGCAACTGCACATGGGGACAAATATCATACTTTTTGGGGAAATGTCCTCTGGTCTGATGAAACAAAAATAGAACTGTTTGGTAATCATGACCGTTGTTATGTTTGGAAGAAAAAGGGAGAGGCTTGCAAGCCAAAGAACACCATCCCAACTGTGAAGCACGGGGGTGGCAGCATCATGTTGTGGGGGTGCTTTGCTGCAGGGGGGACTGGTGCACTTCACAAAATAGATGGCATCATGAGGATGGAAAATTATGTGGATATATTGAAGCAACATCTCGAGGCATCAGTCAGCAAGTTAAAGCTTGATCGCAAATAGGTCTTCCAAATGGACAATGACCCCAAGCATACTTCCAAAGTTGTGGCAAAATGGCTTAAGGACAACAAAGTCAAGGTATTGGAGTGGCCATCACAAAGCCCTGACCTCAATCCCATAGAAAATATGCGGGCAGAACTGAAAAAGTGTGTGCGAGCAAGGACCCCTACAAACCTGACTCAGTTACACCAGCTCTGTCAGGAGGAATGGGCCAAAATTCACCCAACTTACTGTGGGAAGCTTGTGGAAGGCTACCCAACACGTTTGACCCAAGTTAAACAATTTAAAGGCAAAGCTACCAAATACCATTTGAGTGTATGTAAACTTCTGACCCACTGGGAATGTGAAATAAATCATTCTCTCTAATATTATTCTAACATTTCACATTCTTAAAATAAAGTGGTGATCCTAACTGAGCTAAGACAGGGAATTTTTACTAGGATTAAATGTCAGGAATTGTTAAAAACTGAGTTTAAATGTATTTGTCTAAGGTGTATGTACACTTCCGACTTTACTACTTTACATTTTTAGAACAAAAAATGAGTTCTCTTGTACATGAATATCTAGTACCCAAAGTACCCATTTGGGATTCATGAAAGGGTACTTAACTGCTACTAATTATAGTTTGCTTTACAAATGCCTCATTAATAATAGACAAGCATTCATGTAAGTGACGTGTTTAACTATTACTGTATCAACATATTAGTGCATTACTCCACACCCCGGTATGAATCCACATTTACAGTCGTCTACGTCAAACTGTTGGAATGTAAATCCTCCAAGTCCTTGAGTTCTACACAACTGAATACAGTATTAAAATTCCTTCAATCTCTTACTGTGGATTGAGTAGCCTTGTGCAGGCTCCATATTCTCATGCATCATGCACAATTATGTTCTAATGAGTACTACTGCATTGAGACAAATTATATAATTTTTGTTTGTGCCTCCATGTGGTCAAAATGGACAGGACGCTCTCCAGGAAATTACATTCAGCACATGAGAACACAACAGTTAGTCTGCAGGGCCAGAGGAACAGTCTTCACTCTGAAAATAACAGTCTGATCCTATCTCTTGGGCACTTATACATTATGTTTTACCCTGCCCTTTGCCAGTTTGATTTTTCATTTCCCTGGATAAAGGTATCATTAACGGGGGAGACAATTGTGAAGTGGCCAGGCCCAGGGGCAGTACAGTACACAACTCCATCTCAAAGCTTTGCCATCCTGAGAATAGTTAACAATCTAAATAGTAGATCAAAATGGCCATTACAATATGGTGAATGGTTCTGTTTTTACATTATCCTGGTATTCTTCAGTGTGCAGCATTAGAATGTGGAATGTAGAATGTGCTATACTAGTATAGTTTAGGAGTTATTTGCTTCCTGATAACATTTTAACAAGCATTTGTAATGAATGGCTAATATTAGGCTTTTGTATTTAGTTTATTAGACAGGGGTTAAAGTCGTCTGATACATTGATTGAATGGATAAAAATTTTGCCTGACATGTAACAGGGGAAGGTCAAGGATGTTAATGGCTGGTGCATTGATATGAAATCATTATTAACCCATGAAATTACTTATTTTGTTTCTGATTAGGCGTGATCAGTGATTTCTGTGCTGCTCATTTTCAAATTAAGAGCTTTCATATAAACAGACCACTGTTCAGTGAGATCATTATGTTTCATGGAAACCAAAGGATATAGTATATAATACTTTATATTTGACACAAATAAACATTGATATGTGTTAGAATGTGTACAGTGCCTTTAGAAAGTATTCACAACCCTTGACTTTTCCACATTTTGTTGTGTTACAGCCTGAATTTAAAATTGATTAAATTGAGATGTTTTGTCACTGGCCTGTACACACTAACCCATAATGTCAATGTGGAATTATGTTTTTTAAAGTTTTTACAAATTCATGTCTTGAGTCAATAAGTATTCAACAAGTCACATAAAAAGTTGCATGGACTCACTCTGTGTGCAATAATAGTGTTTAACATTATGTTTCAATGAATACCTCATCACTCTACCCCACACATACAGTGGGGCAAAAAAGTATTTAGTCAGCCACCAATTGTGCAAGTTCTCCAACTTAAAAAGATGAGAGAGGCCTGTAATTTTCATCATAGGTACACTTCAACTATGACAGACGAAATGAGAAAAAGAAATCCAGAAAATCACATTGTAGGATTTTAAATTTATTTATTTGCAAATTATGGTGGAAAATAAGTATTTGGTCAATAACAAAAGTTTATCTCAATACTTTGTTATATACCCTTTGTTGGCAATGACAGAGGTCAAACGTTTTCTGTAAGTCTTCACAAGGTTTTCACACACTGTTGCTGGTATTTTGGCCCATTCCTCCATGCAGATCTCCTCTAGAGCAGTGATGTTTTGGGGCTGTCGCTGGGCAACACGGACTTTCAACTCCCTCCAAAGATTTTCTATGGGGTTGAGATCTGGAGACTGGCTAGGCCACTCCAGGACCTTGAAATGCTTACGAAGCCACTCCTTCGTTGCCCGGGCGGTGTGTTTGAGATCATTGTCATGCTGAAAGACCCAGCCACGTATCATCTTCAATGCCCTTGCTGATGGAAGGAGGTTTTCACTCAAAATCTCACGATACATGGCCCCATTCATTCTTTCCTTTACACGGATCAGTCGTCCTGGTCCCTTTGCAGAAAAACAGCCCCAAAGCATGATGTTTCCACCCCCATGCTTCACAGTAGGTATGGTGTTCTTTGGATGCAACTCAGCATTCTTTGTCCTCCAAACACGACGAGTTGAGTTTTTACCAAAAAGTTCTATTTTGGTTTCATCTGACCATATGACATTCTCCCAATCCTCATCTGGATCATCCAAATGCTATCTAGCAAACTTCAGACGGGCCTGAACGTGTACTGGCTTAAGCAGGGGGACACGTCTGGCACTGCAGGATTTGAGTCCCTGGCGAGTGTGTTACTGATGGTAGGCTTTGTTACTTTGGTCCCAGCTCTCTGCAGGTCATTCACTAGGTCCCCCGTGTGGTTCTGGGATTTTTGCTCACCGTTCTTGTGATCATTTTGACCCCACGGGCTGAGATCTTGCGTGGAGCCCCAGATCGAGGAAGATTATCAGTGGTCTTGTATGTCTTCCATTTCCTAATAATTGCTCCCACAGTTGATTTCTTCAAACCATGCTGCTTACCTATTGCAGATTCAGTCTTCCCAACCTGGTGCAGGTCTACCATTTTGTTGCTGGTGTCCTTTGACAGCTCTTTGGTCTTGGCCATAGTGGAGTTTGGAGTGTGACTGTTTGAGGTTGTGGACAGGTGTCTTTTATACTGATAACAAGTTCAAACAGGTGCCATTAATACAGGTAACGAGTGGAGGACAGAGGAGCCTCTTAAAGAAGAAGTTACAGGTCTGTGAGAGCCAGAAATCTTGCTTGTTTGTATGTGACCAAATACTTATTTTCCACCATCATTTGCAAATAAATTCATTAAAAATCCTACAATGTGATTTTCTGGATTTTCTTTCCTCATTTTGTCTGTCATAGTTGAAGTGTACCTATGATGAAAATTACAGGCCTCTCTCATCTTTTTAAGTGAGAGAACTTGCACAATTGGTGGCTGACTAAATACTTTTTTGCCCCACTGTACAATTATCTGTAAGGTCCGTCAGTCGAGCAGTGAATTTCAAACATAAATTCACTCACAAACACCAGGTAGGTTTTCCAATGCCTCGCAAAGAAGAGCACCTATTGGTAGATGGGTAAAAAAACAAAAAAATGACTGAATATCCCTTTGACCATGGTGAAGTTATTAATTACACTTTGGATGGTGTATTAATACACACAGTCACTACAAAGATACAGACATCCTTCGTAACTCAGTTGCCGAAGAGGAAGAAAACAGCATGAGGCCAATGGTGACTTTAAAAAAGTTTAATAGCTGTGATTGGAGAAAACTGAGGATATATCAACAACATTGTAGTTACTCCACAATACTAACCTAAAAATAAGGACGCCTGTACAGAATAAAACATATTACCGTCCTGTATGCTACAAGGCACTAAAGTAAAACTGCAAAAAATGTGGCAAGGGAATTAACTTTTTGTCCTGAATACAAAGTGTTGTGTTTGGGGCAAATTCAATAAAACACATTACTGAGTACCACTCTCCATATTTTCAAGCATAGTGGTGGCTGCATCATGTTATGGGTATGATTGTAATCATAAAGGACTTGGAGTTTTTCAGGAAAATACAAAATCACAGGCCAAATCCTAGAGGAAAACCTGGTTCCATCTGCTTTCCACCAGACAATGGGAGATGAATTCACCTTTCAGCAGGACAATAACCTAAAACACAAGGCAAAATCTACACTGGATTTGCCTACCAAGAAGACAGTAAATGTTACAGTTTTGAGTTACAGTTTTGACTTAAATGTACTTGAAAATATATGGCAATACCTGAAAATGGTTGTCTAGCAATGATCAACAACAAATTTGACAAAGCTTGAAACGTTTTGAAAATAATAATGGGTAATATGTTGCACAATCTAGCTGTGGAAAGCTCTTAGAGACTTACCCAGAAAGACTCACAGCTGTAATAACTGGAAAATGTGCTTCAACAAAGTATTTAGTCAGGGTTGTGAATACTTATGTAAATGAGATATTTCAATACATTTTCAAAAAAATCTAAAAACATGTTTTCACTTTGTCATTATGGGGTATTGTGTGTAGAAGGGTGAGAAAATAATACATTTATTCAATTTTGAAATCAGGAGTAACACAACAAAATGTGGAATAAGTCATGGGGTAAGAATACTTTCTGAAGGCACTGTAAGTATACTTACAACAACTTGTACTTGTATCAAGAAAATATTATCTCCAAAGTGTTGCTTGACCCAGTAGTTAACATAGTCTAAACTACTGATATGAACGTCACGAATGAGTACCTACTTACTTTAAGTTTCCAAAAGTTTTCGTTTTTTTCTGTACCGATCTATGAGGAAGAGAGGTAGTGTGGTGCCTCTATTACATACACAGTGCATAGAACCATGAGGTATTTTTGTGTTTCAAGTGAGTCCCCCCATGGACTTAAAAGGTTCATAATCAATTCCGTCAGTGCCATACCATGTGCGTGTCGAGTGGCACTCTTTCCCTCTCAATCATGGGAGATACTCCCCTTCACCTTGTCAGTTGACCGTACACATAAACTGTATCGTTTAGAGACGCCTGGAGACGTTGCTTTGACAGTGTTGAGTTCACTGGGATTTTTTTTAATGATTTGAGGAACTATGATGAATTTGTTCCCTCGGCACAAATAGGCATATAATTATTTCATTTTGAAAACGTCAATGCATTTGTCCCTAGCATATAATAGGTGATGTTTTCCAGTAAGACAAAGTCACAAACTGTATTGTGTTCTGTGCTTCAGGCATTGAAATTCAGCCCTGTCAGGCCAGTACGCTACTTCCAAAAACACTGATAGGCCTGTACCTTTCTCCTTTCTAACCCTGTCTCTCGAGTTATCTCTGTTCCTCTCTGAGCTGACATTGCTCTTTGACCTCTCCTACAATGTGCTGACATGCGTACTGTAATCTACTCCGCACTCCTGGTTCTTTCTGCCCAGCCCTCGGATGCCTTTGATTATCCTAGCAGCTCAACTTGTTCATCTCAACTCAGGCTGGCGTCATCATGGCTGTCATTATGTTACAGTAAAAAGGTAACTCACAATGGTCTACATTATGATATAACAGTATTCTTTCAAAGTCACGTCCTGAATCATCACAAAGGGATGCAGTAGCTCACAAGCCTCTGAATCGTAATTCTGCTGAATTTAACTGTGCACCATTGAAGGCATCTGGGCGGGTAGTGTACTGACACCCTAATTATAAAGTAGGCCAATCACGCAGCTTATATCATCCCACAAATTTTCTTTGCACTGAATTGCCTCAGACCACTCGAAGATCAGCTTATTGTGTTGTTAGAGGCTTTTTTGCTATCCCATGTCACTTTATACACAGAACATCTCCGCTAAACATAGAATCACAAGGTTTATCCGTCTCTCTCTGACCGGGCAACTGCCGATAACTTCAGAGCAAAGTTCACTACAAATTTTATAATTGTGTCTTTGCAATTGATACAAACAAGTGACATATGAAATGAAAACTGAGATGACAGCATTGAAATATACAGTGGGGAAAAAAGGTATTTAGTCAGCCACCAATTGTGCAAGTTCTCTCACTTAAAAAGATGAGAGAGGCCTGTAATTTTCATCATAGGTACACTTCAACTATGACAGACAAAATGAGGAAAAAAAAAATCCAGAAAATCACATTGTAGGATTTTTTATGAATTTATTTGCAAATTATGGTGGAAAATAAGTATTTGGTCACATACAAACAAGCAGGATTTCTGGCTCTCACAGACCTGTAACTTCTTCTTTAAGAGGCTCCTCTGTCCTCCACTCATTACCTGTATTAATGGCACCTGTTTGAACTTGTTATCAGTATAAAAGACACCTGTCCACAACCTCAAACAGTCACACTCCAAACTCCACTATGGCCAAGACCAAAGAGCTGTCAAAGGACACCAGAAACAAAATTGTAGACCTGCACCAGGTTGGGAAGACTGAATCTGCAATAGGTAAGCAGCTTGGTTTGAAGAAATCAACTGTGGGAGCAATTATTAGGAAATGGAAAACATACAAAACCACTGATAATCTTCCTCGATCTGGGGCTCCACGCAAGATCTCACCCCGTGGGGTCAAAATGATCACAAGAACGGTGAGCAAAAATCCCAGAACCACACGGGGGGACCTAGTGAATGACCTGCAGAGAGCTGGGACCAAAGTAACAAAGCCTACCTTCAGTAACACACTACGCCGCCAGGGACTGAAATCCTGCAGTGCCAGACGTGTCCCCCTGCTTAAGCCAGTACATGTTCAGGCCCGTCTAAAGTTTGCTAGAGAGCATTTGGATGATCCAGATGAGGATTGGGAGAATGTCAGATGAAACCAAAATATAACTTTTTGGTAAAAACTCAACTCGTTGTGTTTGGAGGACAAAGAATGCTGAGTTGCATCCAAAGAACACCATACCTACTGTGAAGCATGGGGGTGGAAACATCATGCTTTGGGGCTGTTTTTCTGCAAAGGGACCAGGACGACTGATCCGTAAAGGAAAGAATGAATGGGGCCATGTATCGTGAGATTTTGAGTGAAAACCTCCTTCCATCAGCAAGGGCATTGAAGATGAAACGTGGCTGGGTCTTTCAGCATGACAATGATCCCAAACACACCGCCCGGGCAACGAAGGAGTGGCTTCGTAAGAAGCATTTCAAGGTCCTGGAGTGGCCTAGCCAGTCTCCAGATCTCAGCCCCATAGAAAATCTTTGGAGGAGTTGAAAGTCCGTGTTGCCCAGCGACAGCCCCAAAACATCACTGCTCTAGAGGAGATCTGCATGGAGGAATGGGCCAAAATACCAGCAACAGTGTGTGAAAACCTTGTGAAGACTTACAGAAAACATTTGACCTCTGTCATTGCCAACAAAGGGTATATAACAAAGTATTGAGATAAACTTTTGTTATTGACCAAATACTTATTTTCCACCATAATTTGTAAATATATTCATAAAAAATCCTACAATGTGATTTTCTGGATTTTCTTTCCTCATTTTGTCTGTCATAGTTGAAGTGTACCTATGATGAAAATTACAGGCCTCTCTCATCTTTTTAAGTGAGAGAACTTGCACAATTGGTGGCTGACTAAATACTTTTTTTCCCCACTGTAAATACAGTAGGCTACATACTGTATGCCTTTTTCAATCATGTTGAAATACATTTCATGTTCAATAAATTGAGTTCTAGTTTGCTACTTGTCGTCGACTGTTTGTAATTTGTCTCACTCTGTTTTATAATGTGTAGCCTAACATGTGCACAGTGATATGCCAAATCTGTGATTTAGTGCATTTTTGGGTGATTAGAATAAGCCAAGTCAATAGTTGTAGCCGTAAGTGGTAATATCTCTCTAGAAGCTGATCCGTCGTCAGTACTGTGAAATAATTATTATGTTAAGGTACGATTTGAATTGAGAAACCTGATCCGAGAGCAGCGGTGCTTTTCTTTCAATCTTAAGTAGCTAGGAATACTTTTAGCAATAACGTCCTATGTTTTCCAGAGCTGTTGTCTTCTGAGTAACTGTCCCCCTCTGCTGTCAATGTCTGTTATGTATTGATCTAATTGTTCAAGAAATGGCTTGTGCACTGTAATAAAATAGGGCTTAACTTGAAGTGACATTGACTTGGCCAAGGAAATGTCTGGCACTGCCACCCTACGGACTTAAACAGCAGAGTAATATAAGTTAAATCATGCATATCAGTTAGCGTTTTATTCAGGATATTAATTTTGAACTTCAGGGGCTTCATCATAAATACAAATGTGACATAGCAAAGATTCCGGAATGAGCATCACAAAGATAAACTGTCATTCTGTCATTTGAAATGTTCAGTCATCTCACACTCAGAGAGGCAACATTATGAATATTGTACTGTACATTCTGAGATATTAAAACCTCTTGTCCTGTACAATAAAAGTTATATGCCCACTCAAGTATTTTGTATTCTGTCCCTGTCAGTTCATCTGGCACATAATGTGTTTGTCAGGTATGAGAGGCCCCGGGCGGCACTGCCTCAACTTAAGCCATACGTCTTTCTTTCATTACTTTGTCATACGAATCCAGTGGCCTTGAACAGTGCGCATTAATCTCAGGACCAGGCATCTGACTCAGAGTGGCATGCCATGTCAAGCCTAGCCACTGTTTGATGGGGGAATTACATTACGGCAAGTTGCAATCTGTTCAAATAAAGATGAGTGTGTATTTGCATTTAGTCACGTCGTTTGCTAACGTTTTGTTGTGGAGACATTTTTGGTAATACAAAAACACATTTCTGTTTTACATTTATTATGAATAAGGTAGACACAAATTGGTATGGCAGTTGGGGTGAATGTGAGGAGTTAGCGGAGAGATTTGTATGTACTGTCTGGAATATTCAGAGAGCTAATTATGATTATAGATGGTTGCCAGAGCCATCTGTAATTCCCGTCTTAATGACTTTTCTTGGGGATAACAACACAATTATTTGGAATTCAAGCGCAAATTACCTTTATTAGATTTTGTCATGTTTGGGTCCTCTTTTAATCTCGAATTTAGCAGTCATGAGGTGTGATTCAATTAATTGTATCACAATCAGAAGTCAATATTACAGGTTGGAAATTGGGCCCAGTAACAGGGAGGTTCTGAATGCATTCAATAATTTCCCTCTTGTTGTTAGTATGCATTACATTCAATGATTTACACTCAATTTGTGAACTCAGCCACACTAACACTGGCCTGGGTAATTTACTGGACAGAAAATTGGGTTGTCTAGCAAAACAAATAAATAAATTAGCATTAGACATTCATTAAGGCATGTTACAGTACTTGACACTGATCAGTGTCTATTAGGATTGGGTCTGATTTATCAAATACTTGTTGTCTTAAACACAGACGTGAGAGCACAGTCACGCACCTCACTGAAGTCCTTGATGTCATTATCTACCTAATTGGTTTTAGAAAATTATCATCATGAAGGAGAATGATCCCAAAAGCCTGTGCTGGACCCTTTCCAAAAAACCATTTCAATAAAATAAAAGGTTTCTATTCTTACTGTATATGTATGACGCTGACCTATGCATTTCTCCCAACTGCCCTCCCTATGTTTTAACCTGTTAATTAAATGCATGTGATGTTCATCACACTCCATATTTTGATTTGATTAAATATGAAGACAGACAGACTGGGATTCACTGAACAAATGATCTAATTGTGTCTGGTGTGCATTCTAATGAGATATTATTGGCTACATGAAGTGTTGTCTTCAATACTGTACTTTAACCTAGCTTATCATTGGGAAGTTGATGCTCCATAGTTGATTTTGCTTGGAGCTTGCACTTTCAGAACAATTCCATTAATCCCATTGTGCTATGAAAACGGAATTAAGCGCAGCTCAAGTATTTGGAAGTATTCAGCATATGTATTCGACCCAGGTCTGTAGGTTATGTTTACGACTCTGCATTATGGTTTGCATTTTGTCCTTTGACTGAAAGGTGAGCTGTTGTATTGACAAGAGCGTCGGGATAAACCATGCTTATGTTTACCAATGCATTCCGCTAGACTTTAGTTAATCTCTCTTCATCCCCTCGTAACTCTGTGTACGACTAAAGCATTTGCTATTTGTTCATTTGTGTTGTGTGCAGTGTGTACAAAGGGGCTTGATTTGCTTGAATGCCCTTCCCTTTCTCAGCCAAACAAATCAGAGCATACTTCACTGGGTCTTCAGTGTTTTCATGCATACCAATGTGCTCAAATCTGCCAATCGATGGCATTTTTTAATTGAATGTAGATGAAGCCTTTTGTATTTAATGTGATTCATGCACCCTTCACACTTCTGTCAAAACGTTGCGATTGCAAGGCCATCATATGTTTCAGTTAAGTGTGGACTTTGTTCCGGACAAATTGTCTGGATTCATTCCTCTTGAGGTAGAACCATTACTGATCTGTAGAACTAAGGCAATAACATCATTAGTCACTGAACAAATGTTTAATCATCCCTCCCTCAGCTATTGATTTACCATTAGATGGCAACTTTTTAAAGAAAACCTTGTATTGGAATCCAAATTTCACGAACAGCATCTCTTAATCACAATGGTAAACTGGATGACCTTGGATGGTTATTCTCTTCCTGTTGTCTCACTGCTGATTCCCTTAAGTTGAATCACAGCATTCTGTCATGAATAGACAGTATGCACACATTTCTAGGAAAACATATCACTGGAACGTCCACTGAGTACTCTTTCTCTTTTGAGTGTATTTAAGGAATACATGAGTAATAATGGATTGTCTGGAAGCAGGGCTGTCTGGAAGCAAAACATTAAATTAAAGGCTTGGTTCTATGAAGATATTGGCTGCTTTGGTAGCAAAAGGCTTTCAAAAGCAAAGAACGTCAATGAAAGTTTTGACAAAAATCATGTTTTGAGAAAAGGACAGATGTTCTTTTCAAAGAAACCCTATACCCCTCCCACAAAATTCGAAGGGGCTCTCATAGCGGGATGTTTCATCACAAGCCGAGCATGGAGGCGTATAACAATGTAAGGTAAATTTGCTAAATTCCATCAGCAAGTATCACCAGTCTGAATAGGTTCCATTTCCATCACAGGGACTGGGGCTGAAGAATAGATAGTGAAGAATAGATAGGTAACAATAAAAGTGACCCCAAAATAATAATATCTCTCCTGAGTTTTGTCATGTTATCAAGAGCAGTGGGAAGTGAGCCCTGACTTTGGCTTACAGGACATGAAGTCAATTGCAAATCCTATAATTGCTTTTATACAGAGAAAACACAGCACTAAGTTGTCAAGTTTCCATATAATGCTGCACTTCCACTGAAAGCTATTTCAAATAAGTCTGCAATTTATGAGTAAAAATTAAAACAAGGAAGTGGGAGACAATTTAGTTTGCATGATTATGTATTTGTGATGGCTTGCATTTGCAACTCTAATGTATCCATGGAGAAAAAAAAATGCTAGCTCCCAACATTTCTCCCAGTCAAGACCCCGAACAATAGGCTTCTCTGACACGCATACCTGTACAAAACAACCTCTTGTGGAAAAAACAAACAGAATAAATTGCTGTTGGGGTCCTGCAATGTTAAATAGAGCAAGGTTATGCAAAGGATTTCAAGCTTTCAAGCATTTAGCATGCACATCTCCTAACAACTAATAATTTATCTGTGGGACCTCTTCATTGGCAAAAAGTGGCCAGACTTTTCCTGTAACCTATGCTGGAAATAGTCTTTTAGACTTCAGTGTAACCTTAGAACGTACTGTATGCTGTCTTGGTAAATCACTATTGTCATGAAAGACAAGAAGTTATTTTTCTGAGAAATCCATTAATCAAATCAATGAATCAAGATTGATTGTCCATTGAATTTGTCTTACACACACCAACTATACCAGAGAACTGCATCAATACAGGGAAAAGGGGTTATGCAATGAGCAATGTTCAAGCTAAGCTATTTGTTTCTAGTAAGGGAGTGTTATCTAAGGCGAGCCTCCCTCAAGCTCCAGTTCAGGTTTATTACTGCTAATGGTGGGAGCTGACTGTGATTAAAACCACAGAATCATTATTGATACTTTGGAGGAGGAGGAATGGAAGCATGGAAGTTTGGAGGTCACAACAAGTTTTACCGTTGTGACTCAAGGGGATTCACTCCATTTAAATGCATGTTAATGTAACTGTCATGTTCTACAGTATATGCATAGCTGAACCAGACATGAAAATCCCTCACTCACAAGCTGCACACAAGGGATGAGAGTTTTTGATGTTGTCCTTTGATGCTATTGTCTCTGAGACTCTGACAATAGCAGTGAAGGAAGGTATGCCCAAAAGATTTCCTCCCAAAGTGCCAGTGTGTTAAAGTTAACTTGTTAGACTCCGGATCAAGTTTGAATATGGACTTGTTTAATAGTTGCATAAATTATGCTGATTTGGCAGCTAAGGTTGGGACAGTGTCTCTTGGAAATCCATGGGGAGCCTTCTTAAGGTAGGGCCTTTATTGTATGCATAATGCACGCATGCCATCTCATTCAAGACACATCTCATTTTCATGTACACATTTTTTAGAGGAGTTACAATCCCTTGGATCCTGGAAATTGATGATCATACTCATTACTGAACACTACTAAGAGCTTGCCATTTTCGAGGAGCACCCAGAACAAACACCTGACATGATATGACATGACATTTATCGGATATCAATTGTATAATTTGGATTTTTGATCTCCGTATCTCTATCATATTTAATGGGAGTACCTTTTAATTTGGACAGTTAATTTGGGTCGGCTAACCTGACCGTTGAGCTCCTGAGGCAATGATGAAAATCTATGTATAACTTCGGAAACATTCCCTGATTAATCATTTTATAATGCTTGCAGAATAGTACACGTTGTTAATATGTAGAATTTTGCCAAAGAAATAGCTATAGTACATTGAATGATTATGCCCATATTTCCTCAACAGCCAATGTTACATGACATACTCTGGTCTATTTCCCTTCCCCAACTGTCAAACAAATCAACCTTTCCTTGAATAGAAGCTGTTAGTTTACATCTCAATAATTCTTGCAATCCAGATTTAGCTGTCCTGTTATCTAGAGATGGGGATTGAAGAGTTGGTGATGAATACTGTGATAGAGACAGATCATTAACATGTTGGCAGTGCACCACCAGATTACCAACAGTGATTATGTGATTACATGATGATCCTTAGCCATAACCTCAACCCTAACAAGTGTATATTTACCTTTGTGTAGTTTGAGCAAACTGTAGTTCTTAGGTTTTCTGAATGAGAGGCTTCGATAAAATGGGTTGACGCCAAGTAACATCCGAACATACGTGCTTTGTACATGTCAAACTCACAATGACACTCATGCAAGCATTTCGTTAGTGGCTGTTTAGTCATCTGGATAATTTTACATCAATCCCCAAGGACATATTCTATATTATTTACCTCATTACTTCCTCATCATGACTAAATTTACATTTGACTTTGCAGAATTCACAAGTATTATGTGTTCATAGCTAATATGTGAGTAGGTTTTGGGTGAAGATACCAATTTCCTTTTAGACCAGGTGAAATTGAACATCAACTTCGTCTTTCAGTCATTTCCAATGTTTAAGAGACATGAAAGCAAAAATATTCACTTTGTGGGGGAAGGAAAATTGACCAAAGGATGTCCATTGACACAAAAGTACAGAATCTGCCACCAATGTGGTTAATCTCTCCTCAATGGGAAGTATTTTTTTGCCAAGAACACACATAAGAAAAATTATTTAGTCCCACAGACCCTCCAGAGCCATGGCAGCAAGAGTTGTAATTTAATATCACTTGAGACATACACACCACTTTACTCTGGAGGAAATACTTAAGATTTTGCTGAAGGGCTTTTCTTTTCAAACAGCTCTAGTTTGCCTGGGCCCCCTGGAGTGCCTTTCCTGGTCCCTTACTGTGAGTATGGCCACTGTGTGTCAGGATGATTACGTGTACTTGTGATAGGGTCTTTGCATCCTTCCCTGGCTCTTCCTGGCATGCATCTTGTCAGTTTTTGTATTGTCTGTTTTATTTTTGGATTTTTTTGTACATTCTTCCGCCCTCCTATTTCTCATTAAATCAATTTCTATCACGCTTTGGATGGCTGTCATATTTAGAGCATATTCATATTGAGGCGACAATCGGTTTCTGCTTGGACAAACACCAATTGGTATGGACTTGGACTCAATGTAGTGCTCCCTATTCTCCATCTTACAGCACCTGGAAAGCCGTTGACCAATTTTTTCTTTGTAATTGTGCTGTTTTTAGCATAGAACTATATAGAGAATTTTTGAAATAGCATTAAACATTACTATCATGGCAACAGTGATAAATAAAGCACTGCCTTGGTGCATAAGTGGCTTCGAGAGCCCTTCCTCATTTCAGTGCCCTTGAGTTCGGATTTAATTACCCATGACAATTACAGTGTCTGCAAAGAATATTGGGTATAAAGCAGTGAGTTGACAAGGACAAAGATGACTGGATATCTCTCTGTGTGTTTAGTAGTCATGTACATGGATTCAACAATAATAGCACTGGATAACACAATAATTCCTCTGGCTTTCAATGGTTACTGGTTGCTATGTAATGGAGTCGTAATTGGAACTATCTCAGAACAACTAGTGCTAAATCATATAGTATTTGTTTTCTTTTTTTTTAAATGACAAAAAAATATTGTCACATACACCAGATAGGTGCAGTGAAATGTGTTGTTTTACACCACGGGTCAAACTCATCCCAGGCACTAATTAGTAAAGAACTCTCTTAATTGAAAAAAAAAATTTTTTAAACCCGCAGACACTAGGACCTTCATGGAATGAGTTTGACACCCCTTGTTTTACAGGGTCAGCCATAGCTGAAGTATTCAAACCAGCAACCTTTCAGTTACTGGCCCAACGTGCGCCCTGATAATAAGCCCTGATAATAAGCCTGATAATAATCCTGTCAGATTGGCATGGTTTGCACGATGGGACAATTCTAATGGTTCAAATGTGTTAGTTAAGCTAAAATAGAGTACAGCTACAGTCTTTCAAAGAAAACCAATCCTGTTTGAACCCAGGTTTAAATTCCTCCAGGTTAAATCAACCTGTAATGAAGCACTAGACTGATAGTGACGATACTGAACTCCTCTTTAAGACACCCACTTGAAAAACCTCAGAGGCTGTCGTCCATGGAGCCTCATAATCATGCTCACCATGCCTGACCCTATATGAAATATCCACCTATCCCTGGGCCATTTGAACTCCATTTCAAGTTGAAAACTCCTTTGAGCTTCAAAATAGTAATTTACTGTGACCTGGCTTCGTAAAATGTGGCCATGGAACTCACGATGATTAAACTTCCAATCCTATGATTAATCTTTAAATGGACTTTGCATACAGTACAATGCCACTGGATAATAGTTTACAGCACAAATGAGAACATTACATAATCGATGCTGTCTGTACAAGGGAAAAGAATAACAAATACACAACAACTTTATCTAAACTGAAGTATATCACTGCCTGTTTGATGTTGGGTACATAATGCTACTTATTACATTGCCCTTTAAATATTCTAGAAGGAGATAAGTTTGAACGTCTGCGCCACAAATGATGGACAGAGACAGCATATTAAAGTGTAGTGTCTCTGTCATTGCTAGGCTACAGCATGGGATACTGCTGGGACCAAGATGGCAGTCTATGGAGTATTGAGGTGAAGATAAAGACTTCGGGAAAGGTCACAGCAAATGACATCAACATTTCACCTACGGATTTAAACGCACTCCACTTCAACAGTAATGGCATACTCCGCAGTAAAATGTGGTTAGCAGATGAAATATGGGTCACAACACAATATGGGTCACAACAGGTTGTGCTATTGTTCAAATGGGTACATGGCTTCCAGTTGGCACAGTTTTCTCAGTTTGAAACATTCCTCTTTACATCTACAACAAAGCATACATCGAGCATACACACACAACAGTACAAGCAAAGCAATCTCACAGAAATGTTGTGAAATGACACACCAACATATAAGTACATTTCTAAATAGGTTTGAGACTGATATACCAGTCAGACAGTGGAATGTACAGTATAAAAATATAAATACACATTTTAAGTAAGTATTTTGTTTTCTACTATTTTTACCCACAACCACTTGTACTCTCTTTTTTAAGAGATGGGGAGGGACCAGCAGTACCAGTAATAATTACATACTTGAGTTTCCTGTTCATTTACCAAACACTTCCTGACAAACCCCTACAATTAAAATGTGACTTGCTAATGAATACCTTACAAATGTACTCAGATTTTTAGGCCCTTACCAGATAAAAAAAAAAAAGTTATTTACCCTGACAAGTATGACTTAATATCTCTTTATAAATGACGGCATGACCAGTCACAGATGTTGTTGAGTCACTGTACCAGACAGACAAACTGCATGTTCTTACACCTTCATGAATGTGGTAGGAACACTTCAGGCTTATATATGCTGTTATGAATGGTTTATGTATGTGACCTTCAAAGCAAGTGTTACCATTGTTTTCCCCTCTGGGAAGGTAATGCAAGCATTCACACTTGATGCTTTGAGCATGTAATTATTTTCGCATGACTGACTGATTGACAGTCATACGGACCAGGGAATTGCATGGATGGACCACCAGCATAGAGTACTGATATAAATTGTGATATTTTCTAGACAGCTATTCAGATTGGCCAGGTTTTGCTGGAACATCACGTCCTCTGTGATTGATTGCACATTGGCTGAAACTGGACTGGCAAGAGATTTATGCAACCGAACCACCTGTTTCCAATGACCCCGCCACTGTGGGAACAGGGCAGGGCACAACTCTCCCTTAGGGGTTCAAGAACAGGATGGAACTCCGTCATGGACTGTGTGGTTCTTCTAAATAGGAACGCAATTTGGTTCCAGTGAGACAGGCACTTGTCCTTACAAACACAAGTGTATTAAAAAAACAAGGATGCAATTGTATTTTAAGGAACACAATAGTTCCTAAAATACATGCATTGTGAGCGAGCGGGTATTGCTGACAGTCAAGCGTGTTTAGTCATCACTTTATCATCATTCATTAGACTGAACCAAAGCCAAGGACTGCTAATGCCTATTTAATGACATGGTGTCAGGATAATCGTTTTTATTTTATCTTCGTCTGGGGACGGGGGACGGGGGGGTCAACATTATCGTTTTAGAACATTCCCTGGCCTCTGGTGCACCTCCGAGTCTCCTATCTAAGATAATCCCTCTCACACAATGTTCTCAAACAGTCTCGGTCGGCGATGGCAATTACAGACAGGAGGGCGCTACGCAGGGGGTCTCTGAGCTTGGTATCACGCATTCTACAGGGGTCATTTAAACCAGCACACTGAACTCCCAGCCTCAGAGCCATGTTGGGGATTGTTTATGTTCTTTTTCTCGCTATAACTTCTAAAACACTTCTGATTCTATCAAATGTCGTGCTTTATGGGGTTTTCCCTGTCATATTTTCTTCTTTGGTTTTCTTGCGTCTATATGGAGAGAGGCTTAGTTGGCCGTGAACTGAGGTCTGGGATTTTTGAAAAAAACTTGTAGAAATGGAGGAATGTCATACACACCGAGATAAGAGAGTAAAAGCCTTGCTGATGCTCTATAAGAGCCATGGCACGTGGCATTGTGAATGATTAACCTACAAAGTCAGGTTGGCTCAGGTGTGAGATCTTCTACACTATACTTCCTGGTGGGTGACTCCATGCTCCTGGGACTTCCTTTGCCTTGGATACACCCTCTCAGGCAGCAACCTGGGATGAGGCGTATTGAAAAAACACCCCTTCATGTCTAAGACAATTGCCTTCAACGGGTTTCTAAATTGACGCGGAAATAGGTTGTTGAGAGGCACCTACAGTTGAAGACGGAAGTTTACATACACTTAGGTTGCAGTCATTAAAACTCGTTTTTCAACCACTCCACAAATGTCTTGTTATTAACAAATTATATTTTTGGCAAATCGGTTAGGACAACTACTTTGTGCATGACACAAGTAATTTTTCAAACAATTGTTTACAGACAGATTATTTTGAGTATAATTCACTGTATCACAATTCCAGTGGGTCAAAGTGTACATACACTAAGTTGACTGTGCCTTTAAACAGCTTGGACAATTCCAGAATATTATGTCATGGCTTTAGAAGCTTCTGATAGGCTAATTAACATCATTTGAGTCAATTGGAGGTGTACCTGTGGATGTATTTCAAGGCCTACCTTCAAACTAAGTGCCTCTTTGCTTAACATCATGGGGAAATCAAAAGGAATCAGGCAAGACCTCAGAAAAAATATTGTAGATCTCCACAAGTCTGGTTCATCCTTGGGAGCAATTTTCAAACGCCTGAAGGTACCACGTTCATCTATACAAACAATAGTATGCAAGTATAAACACCATGGGACCACGCAGCCGTCATACCGCTCAGGAAGGAGACGCGTTCTGTCTCCTAGAGATGAATGTACTTTGTTGCGAAAAGTGCAAATCAATCCCAGAACAACAGTAAAGAACCTTGTGAAGATGCTGGAGGAAACAGGTACAAAAATATCTATATCCACAGTAAAACAAGTCCTATATCGACATAACCTGAAAGGCCGCTCAGCAAGGAAGAAGCCACTGCTCCAAAATCGGCATAAAAAAGCCAGATTACGGTTTGCAACCGCACATGGGGACAAAGATCATACTTTTTGGAGAAATGTCCTCTGGTCTGATGAAACAAAAATAGAACTGTTTGGTCATAACGACCATTGTTATGTTTGGAGGGAAAAGCGGGAGACTTGCAAGCCGAAGAACACCATCCCAACCATGAAGCACGGGGGTGGGCAGCCTCTTGTTGTGGGGGTGCTTTTCTGCACCAGGGACTGGTGCACTTCACAAAATAGATGGCATCATGAGGAGGAAAATGATGTGGATATATTGAAGCAACATCTCAAGACATCAGTCAGGAAGTTAAAGCTTGGAAGTAAATGGATCTTCCAAATGGACAATGACCCCAAGCATACTTCCAAAGTTGTGGCAAAATGGCTTAAGGACAACAAAGTCAAGATATTGGAGTGGCAACAAAGCCCTGACCTCAATCCTATAGAAAATTTGTGGGCAGAACTGAAATAGCGTGTGCGAGCAAAGAGGCCTACAAACCTGACTCAGTTTCACCAGCTCTGTCAGGAGGAATGGGCCAAAATTCATCCAACGTATTGTGGGAAGCTTGTGGAAGGCTACCTGAAACGTTTGACCAAAGTTAAACAATTTAAAGGCAATGCTACCAAATGCTAATTGAGTGTATGTAAAATTCTGACCCACTGCGAATGTGATGAAAGAAATAAAAGCTGAAATAAATCATTGTCTCTACTATTATTCTGACATTTCACATTCTTAAAATAAAGTGGTGATCCTAACTGAGCTAAGACAGGGAATTTTTACTACGATTAAATGTCAGGAATTGTTAAAAACTGAGTTTAAATGTATTTGGCTAAGGTGTATGTAAAGTTCCGACTTCAAATGTATGCTTGTGACCAGCCTGTGAGGAAGCTGTACTATTGTTCAGCTTATGAGGTAGCTCTACTGTTGATCAGCCTATGAGGTAGCTGTACTGTTTATCAGCCTATGAGGCAGCTGTACTGTTGATCAGCCTATGAGGCAGTGTTGTCAATGTTACTAACTGTAACATGAACCACAAACTTACACAACTTGCAATTTGCAATTTGCAAATAAGTCTAATGTATATCCTCACTCCCCTCTCCTTGTTTTTACCCAGCGAGTTGTACAAGTTGATTTCCATTGGCGAGTTTCAGGCGGGGATGAACTCTTCAGTCACAGTTCAGCAAAATACATGGGACAACATTGACATGGCATTCCATTGTCATTAACCTCTGTTTTCACTACAAACTGATGGCTTTGGGAAGACAGGCCTCTCTAACATTCCAGAACGTTGGGTGACAAGGAGGCAGGGGTAGATTGAACATGATGAATGCTAATCATTGGTACAGTATGCTCTAAACTGCATAATGTCCATGCGTCTCCACAGCTCGGCAAATGCAGTTTGGCTTTTTCACTCATTTAGTATTCAAGCCACTAAGAACTATTGAATCCATTCTTGGCTTGGTGAGCTTGGTGAAGAATAGCCCCAATAGTTGTTATGGCTGTTATTTTTTAATATAACATTAATTTGATCTGATTCTGGCCTCGAGATTTGGCCTTGTATTGTGAAAGCATGTGTTTTGTTTGTTTTGGCAGGCAAACTGGTACTGTTGATCTGTACCGTCGAAGATGGTGATTTGCCAGTTTATACCAAACCCTTTTGGCTCCATTTTCCTCCCAAAAGCAAACAAACAAACAAACTAAAGTTGATATGGGAAGAGTGGAGAAAACCATGTCAGGATGACTTTTTGATAAGTCTCAGGAAACTTTTGTATTGATGTATTGCACATAAGGCACTGCACCAAATACCGTAGTTTCGTACCCCTAGTTATTCTTACACCTCTGAAGACTCTTGCAACTTCCTTGCCGCTCTGACGATCTTTTATCTTTTATCTGATGACTCAAAAGCAGCGTTACCTCGTGACTGTTAGAAACACAAGGTGTTAACACCACTCAGTAGGCACTGTAAATCCTGACTGGCACTGTGTCCACCATTGATAGATGTTGGAAGATATCAAACCACACCTTTGCTACATACTTAGCCTTTGCTCGTTAGGATTAAAGACGTTTGGACACACCTATACAACACACATTTAGGCCATTTTACGCAGTGAGGGTATTTGATAGAAAAATCATGATTTAGTTTAGAAACAGGAAAAGTTATTTCGAGTCCTCTTCTTTTTGAACATGTTCAATCGTCAATCGACTCCAGAATGATTTCATTGCTCAATAAAAGTCAGTCTCTTCAGTTTCCTACAACCAAATTAATATTGGTATCTTCAATTATAGTTTTAATTGTATTAGAGTTAGATTTTCAACTTGATACACTGTTCTGTCCAATTCTCCATTGTCACATTCATTGAACTTTTGATTCCATTTAATGAAAAACATAGAGCCTAATCTGCTGCTATTTCCACAAATGGCACAGAGACCATATTTAAATCATGCCTGAAAATGGCAGGCTAAACTACAGCCTGCGATATTCTCCAGTCATGTGATGGTTGACATGTTCCTGGGATGCATCAATCAGTTCAGATCTGTTATTAGTTTGACATTTCCAAGAGGTCTATCGCAATTAACTTCAGTACGTTTAATATGGATATTATATGCCTTTATTATTATGCAGAGTTCTTTGATACCATCATGATATACACAAGAGACAAACTGTCTGTTGTTTTCCTTAACCAAGGAAATCATGTGTCTTCCCATGACCAAGTAAATGATCAAAGATGGACAGAATGATGAAGCAGACAGAAACGTGTGCGCTCTACTGATTGCATCACACTGCCCAAGTTCCAATCATTTCAGATTGGATTACCATTGTGGTTTTCCTACACTGTAAAAGTGACTAGCATTCCGCTAGCAACATTCTGTACATACATGTACCTGCTATGTTGAAGACTGTCAAAAAAGAACAAAGAAGTTAATGGCTGCTAACGCTAACCAATTTTAAAACAGGGTTTGATTCTCAAAGCGCCATTCGTATGGTAAATACAAGGAAGGAAGCCCAGCGATATCCCGGATTGGTTGCTTGGTACAGTATGAAAGAGGGGAGTTTGGGTAAGACCCTAGCCACAGGAAACGTGTCACTATAGATGAAGATGAAGGCAAGAGTGTCATTGTGGAAGTAGAAACATGCCCTTTGTGCTGGTGGGGTGTTCCCTAAGGAGACGACACCCAGCGGTGAAACAAATGATAAAAAGGGGAGATGATCAACCCTTGGCTGTTGGACTTGGCTGCAGGTTGCCCAGCTCTCAGTCGGGAGCCTTGGAGGTAGCTCAAACAGTAAACAATGACTGCAGGAGCAAAGAGGGGTCTACCTCTGTTCAGCAGCATCAAAACGGAGGCTCGAAAATAACAATTTACAGCGTTAAATTAAACAGAGCGCATTCTAGTCCCAATGCCCCTCAGTTCTCCTTAGGAATGGCATATAGTCAACCAGCTAACCATCCTTCAATACATCTGAATTCAGTCTACATGAATCCTCCCCTCAAGTGAACTAAGGAAGTCATTGTAAGCATCTATCCCACCTACTATACAATGCAAGTAGCATAGTTAAAGAAGAAAGGTGCCACATAATTTATTGCACTCTTTGACATTACCCACCGATTATCCTATTATACCCTAGTTGTCATGAGAGAAAAATTCTACCTGCACTGAAATTGCTTTTACTCAGTCGGAAACAACGTTGTATCACTAAACTGTTACACTACCCGCCATGGACGAGAGACTTGAGACCAATTTCAGTGGATCAGGTAGAGTGCACCTCAATGCGATAGTGACACAAATGAAGTGTGACATAGCTATTGACCTCGTCATTTGCTCCTTTCTGTCCAGGTAAGAAGTCTGGATTGTTGTCAGGCCTATCATATCATGCTCTTCAAGCAACCACTCTTCTCTTCAAAGACCTGTTCCATAGATCGAGGGCGTTCCTCCACTTTGATGTTAGACGTGAAAATGTCAACTCTTTTTGTTGACAGTGAAATGTCCGTTGTTACGTGGTATCTGATGGTAGGCGAACAACTTTTTTACACTTCTTAACTTGAATTTACTAGGTGGATATGGGTGTTTCCCTATGGGATATTCTCACTCCAGAATTGAGTTCCTTGTTATGATTTATTCTTTGGGAGAACCTTTGTCATATTCTTGTCCACCAGATTTGTACAGAATGGCATGTCTGAAATGTGTATGACCCTCAAAATGGCTTTTCATTTTTGGTTTTACATTAAGTTGTTTTTATTTATAAAAAATGAAATTTCCACCCTCTAACATTTGATAACATAATGGACTAGTCAGGAATATCCCCATAGTGATGTTGTGAATTATGTTGTACAAAACAACATCGCCCTTTCAGTTATCTGCAAAAAGCTTTTATATATCTCAGATATATATTTTTTCCTTCCCTCACTAACACTCAGAAATATTACGTTCACCTTGAAAATAGGATTCTAGGTTGAAACTATTTCATGAACTGTTTTGTTAGAAGGTAAGAGACATTGTGAATTGAATTGACGTCTTTGAGAATTGAAATGTCGCATGTGAGATACTGAAATGCATTGAGATACTGAAGTGTTTGTACACATTTCTACCTCTATCATTCCAGTATCCCTGCACATTGTTAATATGGTATTGTAATTGACCCTGTATATATGTTCTTACTTTCTCATTTCTTGGGTGTTTTTATTCTAGCTTTTGTATATTCTTTTGTACTATTGATATTGATCACTGCATTGTTGGGTTTAAAGCTTGCAAGAAAGACATTTCACTGTACTTGTGCACGTAACATTAACACTTGAAACTTGAAACACACACAGCAAAATAAGATTTATAGATTCCTGACAGGTAATGATAAAGAGATAATGACATTGCACCTATTATCATTATCTCGTTCAATATCAATCCATGGTCATCAGGCTGCAGTCAATTTTACAGTTGGAGGTTGAAGGTTACTCACATTAAGCTGACGTGAAAATGGCCAAGCCTTTTCTTGCTGTCAAGCATGTCACCACTGGAGAGATATTACAAGCTAAGCCCATAAGGCTACTGTGTCTGAAATATTTTCCTATTATCCAAATCGCAAAGACCCAGTCCCATCAAAAAAGTGATTTTCCTGTGTTTTATACACAGTATACTTCCACACTATGAGGATGGAATAATTCTGTGAAATTATGGAAATTATGTTAGCGCCCTTTAAGTGTAAGAGCTGTTTGAAAAGATCGCCTGAAATGTCAGCCTGTTTTAGTGGGATGGCATCACCAGGCGGTAAATTAGTTAATAGACAAATAAGATCGAGTTCCAAGCCTCTCTGCCAATAACAGCTCCCCAGACCAGTCCCATACAGTCCTATTGAAATTCTTGCTTGATGTCACGATCTTCAGTAGTGACAGACCAAGGCGCAGCGAGGCATCCAGTATACATGTTTATTTAACAACGAAACACACGTAACCGGGCAAAATGAACGAAACGAAGATTGTAACATAATAACATAGACAGACAACACGAACAAAGCTATGTCTAAACAATAACCCACAAAACCTAAATGAAAACCCCAAACATATATATGGTTCCCAATTAGAGACAACGACACACAGCTGCCTCTAATTGGGAACCATTACCCCAACGTAGAAATAGAACACCTAGAACTCAAAAACCCTACACCAAAAACGAAACCTAAACACGCCAGCCTAAAACTCTGGCCTGGATGTGACAGTACCCCCCCCCAAAGGCGCGGACTCCGACCGCGCCACCAAAAAGTCCATGGGGGGGTCTTTGGGTGGGTCTTTTGATCCCAGGTGGCGGCGCCGGTGCTGGCCGTGCTGGTCCGAAGTCACGCACCGGAGGCCCTGGGCCATTTGCAGGACTGGGGACCCTCACTGGTGGCCCCGGACAGGGGACCCTCACTGGCGGCCCCGGACAGGGGACCCTCACTGGCGGCCCCGGACAGGGGACCCTCACTGGCGGCCCCGCACTGGGGAACCTCACTGGCGGCCCCGGACAGGGGACCCTCACTGGCGGCCCCGGACAGGGGACCCTCACTGGCGGCCCCGGACAGGGGACCCTCACTGGCGGCCCCGACTGGGGACCCTCACTGGCGGCTCGGACTGGGGACCCTCACTGGCGGCTCGGACTGGGGACCCTCACTGGCGGCTCGGACTGGGGACCCTCACTGGCGGACCTGGACAGGGGAAGCACACTGGCCCTCTGGTGCGGGGAGCAGGAACCGGCCGTACTGGGCTCATAACGCACACTCTGGTGCGGGGAGCAGGAACCGGCTGTACAGGGCTCATAACGCGCACTCTGGTGCGGGGAGCAGGAACTGGCCGTACTGGGCTCATAACGCGCACTCTGGTGCGGGGAGCAGGAACCGGCCGTCCTGGGCTCATAACGCGCACTCTGGTGCGGGAGCAGGAACCGGCCGTACTGGGCTCATAACGCGCACTCTGGTGCGGGGAGCAGGAACCGGCCGTACTGGGCTCATAACGCGCACTCTGGTGCGGGGAGCAGGAACCGGCCGTACTGGGCTCATAATGCACACTCTGGTGTGGGGAGCAGGAACAGGACGTGCTGGGTTCCCGACGGGCACAGGAATCCTGGAGCGTGGAGCAGGGACAGGACGTGCTGAGTCCACGACAGGCACAGGAATCCTGGAGCGTGGAGCAGGGACAGGACGTACTGAGTCCACGCCGGGTGCAGGGACCCTGGAGCGTGGAACAGGGACAGGACGTGCTGAGTTCACAACGGGCACAGGAATCCTGGAGCGTGGAACAGGGACAGGACGTGCTGAGTCCACAACAGGCACAGGAATCCTGGAGCGTGAAACAGGGACAGGACGTACTGAGTCCACGACGGGCACAGGGATCCTGGAGCGTGGAGCAGGGACAGGACGTACTGGGCTGTGGATGCGAACCGGAGATCCCACACGCAGAACCGGTGCAGGATATCTCTGTCCCAGAAGGTGTACTGGAGCCCTAGCGCGCAGAGCCGGCACCACTCTCCCAGGTAGCACACTCACCCTTCCCTGACAGATGAGTGGCGCTGGAATCTCACGCACCGGGCTCTGGACACACACCGGAGACACTGCACGCAGAACAGGTGCAGGATATCCTGGTCCAAGGAGGCGCACCGGAGACCAGGAGCGCTGAGCCGGCACCACCCTTCCAGGCTGCACACTCACCCTCCCCTGACAGATGAGTGGAGCTGGAATCTCTAGCACCGGCCTATGAACGCGCACTGGAGACACCGTGCGCAAAACTGCATAGCACGGCGTCTTACCAGTGCGACGCTCTCCCAACGCTCTCTCTCCACAAAGCACGAGGAGTTGGCTCAGGAGTCCCTCCTGAACCGGCCAACCTCCTCGTGTGCCCCCCCAAAAAAGTTTTTTGGGGCTGCCTTTCGGGCTTCTGTGCCAGGCGAGTTCCAATGAACTTTTCTCTCTCCGGATCCCATGCTCCGTATAGCTTCTCACACCTGGACGTGACACTTGAGAAATGTATCTTTGCTAAGAAGTTTATTTTTTATTTATTTTTTGCAATTTTAATTTAAAACAATCACAGTAAGGTATTTAACTGTTACCCAGAAATTATTTGATGTTGAGATAAAAACGGCTGCATTGGACCTTTAAGAAAAGTATATTTTATGATACTGGTGCTGAAAGTCATGGTCCTCAGAGAAAGTGTGCCGTAGCACTTTCTTGCAGTCAAATGACCTAGTGGGCACATGAGTAGATGGTTATTAATATTTATAATAACGAGTAGACATTATTGAAAAAAAATTGAATATCCAGAAAATGTAACTCACTGACCAAAATTCACAATTGTTCTTTTGAATTAATATATCTAATGCCCCAGCACGCAAGTACCTTAGCCAAACCTGAAGACACTTGCGTGCTGAGACAAAGGTAACTCTACCAAAACAGTCTCTGCGGTGTGAGGGTCTAGATCTGTCAAACGTGCTCAGCGACTGCGGGCTCATGTGGGACAATTAGACTCACACATTCAGCCTTTGATTTGTATGCACACTGATGGGGCAGCGACTGAAGAATAATTTATTTCCCCTAGTAAATGTGATTTTATTTGAGCAAACGAGTTGAGGAGGCTATGCCTATGATGTAACGGCCCTAGTCTTCCCTCTCTGGGTTTACGGAGAGTTCATCAGTCTAAGACCATGGTGAACATTTAAAGCAACGTGATTAGAATGATTGAGTGCTTGTGGTAAAGCCATGATGACTTACATGGACATGTGTAAAAAAAATTCATAGGCAATTTGTGTTATGTACATCTATGTCCATTACAATAATAGTGCTCTACATTACACTGGGGGATGCCTTCATTCTCACTTTGTTTCAACTGTTAGAATGAAGCTGATCGATCTAGATCTGGGGTCAGATCGGATAGATCTAACCACATATCCAACACCAGTCTTCTTTTCATTAAGCATGTTGGAAGAAATGGTCGGCATTTCAGGGGGCCTATATGAACGTTTTTTTTTCTTCATGAGTTGAATATGCTGCCTGACATGGCTTCACTTATCATAACATTTCTCTCTGTTCTTGTATGACTCCATGACATGTTGTCACTGAACTAACAAAATGACAAAGCTCAGAGCTCCACACATGACCCTTTAAGCTGTGTAGGGTTGTGAGTTGTAATTCAAAGGTGCTAGTGAAATTTGTAAGCATCCACTATTGGTAAGTGTCAAAGGAAACAATACTGTCGTTTCCCACGCAGAAAATAAGATTGTGTGAGAATAATCTCTCCACCACTCTACTTGAATACATGAATACATAAACAGGGTAGTAAATACCAGGAATATAATGTTATTGCGTCTACCTTGAGCTTTTTTTTGCAGATAGCTCTAAGAAAGATTTAGCGCAGCACATTGAAATACTGTACACTCCAACCTAAAAGGGTTCTTCAACTGTCCCCATAGGAGAACCCTCTGAATAAACTTTTTTGGTTCAAGGTAGAACCCTTTTGGTTCCTGGTAGAACCCTTTTGGTGTCAGTTACAACCCTTTTAGGTTCATTTTAGAACCATTTCTACAGTGGGTTCTACATGGAACCCTAAAGGTTATACCTGGAACCAAAAAGAGTTGTACCTGGAACTAAAAAGCATTCTTCTTTGGGAACAGTCAAAGAACACTTTGGAACTATTTTTTCTAGTGTTTAGAGTGGTACAACCTTATTACTAACGCCTTGCTACCGTCTAATGATTTATGAATGAGTTATTATCATGTATCCTATTCTAAAGTGTGACTTGAAGTATAATTTATGAATAATTTGCCACTTTCTATAACCGTCCTCTGAGTTTTTTACTGCAAAATGTGTCAATTGATGAGGAAAAATATGTTTATTAATAAAATAGTAATTTGCTTGCATCTGTTCATCTTTTGTATCATATAAGTTACTGTACATTCCGAGTGGAGCAGCGGTCTAAGGCACCACTACAGCCTGGGGTTCGATCAGACGGCTGTAACTGGGAGCCCCATAGGGCGGTGCACAATTGGTCCAGCACAGTCCGGCTTAGGGGAGAGGGGCTATCCATGGCTCATAGCGCTCTAGCGACTGCTTGTAGTGGGCCAGGCACCTGCAAGCTGACTAGGCTGTTCAAGGACGTTCAGTTGATGTCGGAGGTTTACATACGCCTAATACAATTCATGACATATAGTCCAAGTAAAAATTCCCTGTCTTAGGTCAATTAGGATCACCACTTTATTTTAAGAATGTGAAATGTCAGAAAAATTGTAGAGAGAATGATTTATTTCAGCTTTTATTTCTTTCATCACATTCCCAGTGGTCAGACGTTTACATACACTAAATTAGTATTTGGTAGCTTTGCCTTTAAATTGTTTAAGCTGGGTTAATTCTGGCCCATTTCTCCTGACAGAGCTGGTGTAACTGAGTCAGGATTGTAGGCCTCCCTATTCCCACATGCTATTTAAGTTCTGCACACAAATGTTATATAGGATTGTCAGGGCTTTGTGATGGCCACTCCAATACCTTGACTTTGTTGTCCTTAAGCCATTTTGCCACAACTTTAGAAGTATGCTTGGGGTCATTGTCCATTTGGAAGACCCATTTACTTCCAAGCTTTAACTTCCTGACTGATGTCTTGAGATGTTGCTTCAATATATCCACATAATTTTCCTCCTTATGATGCCATCTATTTTGTGAAGTGCACCAGTCCCTCCTGCAGCAAAGCACTCCCACAACATGATGCTGCCACCCCCGTGCTTCACGGTTGGGATGGTGTTCTTCGGCTTGCAATCCTCCCGCTTTTCCCTCCAAACATAACGACGGTCATTATGGCCAAACAGTTCTATTTTTGTTTCATCAGACCAGAGGACATTTCTCCAAAAAGTATAATCTTTGTCCCCATGTGCAGTCGCAAACCGTAGTCTGGCTTTTTTATGGCGGTTTTGGAGCAGTGGTTTCTTCCTTGCTGAGCGGCCTTTTAGGTTGTGTTGATTTAGGACTCGTTTTACTGTGGATATATAGATACTTTTGTACCTGTTTTCTCCAGCGTCTTCACAAGGTCCTTTGCTGTTGTTCTGGGATTGATTTGCACTTTTTGCACCAAAGTACGTTCATCTCTAGGAGACAGAACGCGTCTCCTTCCTGAGAGGTATGATGGCTGCGTGGTCCCATGGTGTTTATACTTGCGCACTATTTTTTGTACAGATGAACGTGGTACCTTCATGCGTTTGGAAATTGCTCTCAAGGATGAACCAGACTTGTGGAGGTCAACAAAAAACAATTCTGAGGTCTTGGCTGATTTCTTTTGATTTTCCTATGATGTCAAGCAAAGAGGCACTGTGTATGAAGGTAGGCCTTGAAATACACCCACAGGTACACCTCCAATTGACTCAAATTATGTAAATTAGCCTATCAGAAGCTTCTAGAGCCATGACATAATTTTCTGGAATTTTCCAAGCTGTTTAAAGGCACAGTCAATTTAGTGTATGTAAACTTCTGACCCACTAGAATTGTGATACAATGAATTATTAGTGAAATAATCCATCTGTAAAAAAAATTTTTTAAATGACTTGTGTCATGCACAAAGTAGATGTCCTTACCGACTTGCCAAAACTATAGTTTGTTAAGTTAACAAGAAGTTTGTGGAGTTGTTGAAAAACAAGTTTTTAAGACTCCAACATAAGTGTATGTAAACTTCCGACTTGAACTGTATATACTCTACCGTTCAAAAGTTTGGGGTCACTTAGAAATGTCCATGTTTTTGAAAGAAAAACACATTTTTTTGTCCATTAAAATATCATCAAATTAATCACAAATACGGTGTATGTAAACTTCAGACTTCATCTGTATGTCTTGGGCTTCGCCTCTCCCGGGCCCATTGAGTAGCAATGAGACAAGGTCGTAACTAGCAAATGGGGAGAAAATGGGGTAAAAACTACAAAATAAGGTACTGTAGATGGTGCAGTTGGGAATATTTGACACAATTTTTTTATTAATTTTTTGAAGTACCACACACGTACAATTATCTGTAAGGTTCCTCAGTCAAGAAGTGAATATCTAACACAGATTTAACCACAAAGACCAGGGAGGTTTTCCAATGCCTCGCAAAGAAGGGCACCTACTGGTAGATGGGTAAAAATAAAAAAGCAGACATTGGATATTCCTTTGCACATGGTGAAGTTGTTAATTGCACTTTGGATGGTATATCAATACACCCAGTCACTACAAAGATACAAGGGTACATCCTAACAAATTTGCTGGAGAGGAAGGACACCGCTCAGGGATTTGACTATGAGGCCAATAGTGACTTTATCCCTTCTGTAGTCTTAACATTCTGTGTACTCCCCTTGTAATAAGGGTCAAAAGCGACCCGACTTCACTAAACCCCTAAAATAAAGCAGCTTAATTAAATTCTAAACCCCAAATATTTTCTATTAAGAAAAAACCTGTCATTCATCACAAACTTTGTGAATATCTGGGTTTTCCATCTTCACAATGCGGAAAGACTGCATTTAATCAGTAGACACCACTCATGTATTTTTATTACAACACACCTGTCATGTTTTATTATTATTATTATTATTGCCAAAGGTACTGCATAGGTGTAAACATGAATTGTTTAGCAAGAGATAGCACTTGCATAGCCTAAGAAAGTAGCAGAAATGTGCCGAAAGTTGTTTTGAATGCATTTTATTGAAGGGAAACAATAACAGTCATGAACGTTTTTGGCGACATAGTGATATATTCTTACAATGAGGAATTCAACTACAAAACACTAGTCTTCTCCCATTTTTTTAACCATTGCCCACACCTACAAGTTGTATAAACAACAACAATAAATAAGAATAAAATAAGATAATAGATACAAAACAAAAATGTGAAGAACATAAATCAATCAACTCTAATTAACACATGTAGGACAGTATGCAAGTGTGTGTGCATGGACTTTGCAGATGTATTTCTCACATGTGCAGCACATGGTATATGCTTTATAGTCCTTCTTTGGGGGTCAGAATTGGCATCTTCTCCTCTTGCCTGCCCCAGCTGCAGCCTCAGGTGGATCAGGACAAGATTCAGCCCCCTGAACAGCTATCACAAGCGCTGCAGAGGCTGCTGTGCGGGGGAGGCGCTCCCGTCTTTGAATGTGTGGGGTTACAAGTGCCTTTCCCAGCTGCTCCAGGAACACCCTCCTCTTGTTCCGCTTATCAGGCATCCAGGTAGGGTTGATCTTGTTCCATATCACGAAGCCATTGTATGAGGACACATCAATGATGTTATGGAAGAGGCCAGCGGGCAGTCTCCGTTGTTGTGGTTGGAGTCCAGGATGATGGCTGGCTTCCTGTCCTCAAGATCACTGATCTCAGCCGTTTTGTGCAGTGGGCTCAGGACGACCACGTTCTTGTTCCTCTTTGGGAGGTAAGAAACTACAGTGGTGGTGGGGGTGAAGGCAAACTTTGATGAGAAGGCCTCTCTCCCCCTTGTTGCGAGGAGTGCAGGGTGGCGCTCAGGCTTGTTCTTTCTAACTGTGCCAACCATGGTGATCTGCTGGCTGACTTCATAAGAGGTTAAGAAATTGTCAAACGTGACATTGTGCCCCCTTTGTCCATCTGTCACATCAAGCACAACCCGCATCACCTGTTTCTTCTCCGGGCCTTCACTGGTCGGCTTCCCTGTGTAGACTTGCATCTTCCAAGCGTAGCTGGATTGTACGTCACAGGCCACCCATATCTTGATGCCATACTTTGCTGGCTTGCTGGGCATATACTGCCGGAAAGGACAGCGACCTTTTGACAAAAGAGATGACTATCAGTAATTAGTATCAGTGTCACAGAAAACAATCACATAAATCAATGATATTACGGCAATAAATACTAAAAGGAACAGTGAAAATCACTTACATTACAGATATGAAAATACAACTGTACCTCTGAATGGAACTAGTTGCTCATCCACTGTTACTTCAGGCCCAGGGTTGTAGAGGTATGGCAGACGCTCCACCCACTTCTCCCAGACCTCTCTTATGGCCGCCAGTTTGTCTCTCACATGTCTTGGAGGTCTTGACTAACAGTTTTCAAATCGTAGCATTCTTGAGAAAGTGTGAAAGACTTTCAGTGGCATTGTGGCATGGAAAATCGTCCGTCCACTCTCTGCATCCCAGAGACTACATGTAGCCTCACCTCGGGACCTATACAACAGACCCTGGGAGACAAATGCATCTTTCAACAGGACAATAACCTAAAACACAAGGCGAAATATACAGTGGAGTTGCTTACCAAGACAATATTGAATGTTCCTGAGTGGCCTAGTTACAGTTTTAAATCGGCTTGATAAACAACCAACTTGACAGAGTTTTAAGAATTAAAAAAATAATAATCTGCAAATATTGTACAATCCAGGTCAGGAAAGCTCTTAGAGATGTACCCAGAAAGACTCACAGCTGTAATCACGGCCAAACATCTATTAACTCAGGGGTGTGAATTCTCAAGTAAATTATATATTTCTTTATTTCATTGTCAATCTTTTTTTTATTCTAAAAATATGTTTTTACTTTGTCATTACGGGGTATTGTTTGTAGATTGGTCAGAAAAACAACAACTATTTAATCAATTTTGAATTCAGGCTGTAACACAACAAAACATTGAATAAGTAAAGGGATATGAGTAATTTCTGAAGGCACTGTATCCAATGTATCAAGACGTAACGCATGAAGCATACATATTGCAGCAGCATGTTAGAAAAACATATTGGGAAAAAAGATAGAAACTCTGAATTCCACTTCTGTGTGGATGTGGCCCTGTGAACTATGGTCTGCGAAGGTTGCTGAAAATCAATCATATGAAATATTGATGTATATCAAGGCTAGAGACAACAGAAGTGTACTGAGCTGTTTACAGTTAAGGTCAAAAACAGGTGCTTGACCTCTCATGAGTTGAGTCCACATTGCATTAGACTTTTAGAACATAACACAAATGTATTTTAGGATTATATGATGCATGAGGACTGCACCTGTTTAAATTTGTATCTATTGCTCCCTTTTGAATGTTACATACTTTATTTGCAATGTTGAAATTGTAATTGTGTAGTATTGTATTGAAATGATCATGCTTGAATTATTGCTCCAATGGCACCATGTGAAATGAGACCCTGGTCTTAATGGGTTCCCCTGCTTAAATAAAGGTAAAAAAATATATATATATATATATATACACACTTCTGTTCAAAAGTGTTGGGTCACTTAGAAATGTCCTTGTTTTTGAAAGAAAAGCAATTTTTTTGTCCATTAAAATGACATCAAATTGGTCAGAAATGCAGTGTAGACATTGTTAATGTTGTAAATGACTATTGTACCTAAAATTATCAGCATTATCAGTTCCAATGGCACGTTGTGTTAGCTAATCGAAGTTCATCATTTTAAAAGGCTAATTGATCATTAGAAAACCCTTTTGCAATTATGTTAGCACAGCGCAAAACTGAGTAGTACACAGTGTTGTACGAGATATTCATTTTCTAGGCAATATCTCACATAGAATAGCCTTAATTTCTCAGAACAAGAATAGACTGACGAGTTTCAGAAGGAAGTTCTTTGTTTCTGGCCATTTTGAGCCTGTAATCAAACCTACAAATGCTGATGCTCCAGATACTCAACTAGCCTAAAGAAGGCCAGTTTTATTGCTTCTTTAATCAGGACAACAGTTTTCAACTGTGCTAACATAATTGCAAAAAGGTTTTCTAATGATCAATTAGTCTTTTAAAAGGATAAACTTGGATTAGCTAACACAGTGCCACTGGAACACAGGAGCGATGGTTGCTGATGATGGGCCTCTGTACACCTTCATAGATATTCCATTAAAAATCTGCCATTTCCAGTAACAATAGTCATTTATAAAATTAGCAATGTCTACACTGTATTTCTGATCAATTTGATGTTATTTTAATGGACAAAAAAAATGTTTTTCTTTCAAAAACAAGGACATTTCCAAGTGACCCCAAACTTTTGAACAGTTGTGGATAAAGATATTTTATTGGATTAATTATAGTAATCTTCACACTGGAGGCACTGACTACTTACCATCGAATTTAACCTCATCACCATTTTACCACCATCCAAGTTATAAATATATTGAACAGTATGAAGCACAGATACTATTTGTTTTCCCTCTCTTAGAAATAAATTACTTCATCTGGCGTGCTGTTAGAATGTTCCAGCCTTTCTTCTGCATCTAAGAAACATGCTGGCACCTAGTTAATTCTCCTACAATACATAGCTAAAATTCTTCTTCTATAATACATAGTTAATGTTCTCCTCCAATACTTCTGCACTGGAGCATGTAAAGCCCGGGCAACATCACACAGGGACCATATGTTCGCTCAACCAAATTAAGGATGGTATTGGATCCTTTGTGTCAATTCCTTTGCAATTTGACCAGTAGAGTGGAGACCAATGGAGCATGGGTTCTTATCGTCCAGCCTCCTGCCCGTGAAGTTTAAAATATGTTCCTCGTCTAAGCCATGAAGAAAGAAGAAAACCTGTAATCACAGCCATATCTCCATGAACAGACCCTCATGCTCATCACAACATATACATGTGACGGAAGGTTGTATTCACCTTTAAAGTTGTAGAAGTCAACTGCCATAGGAAAGTCAGGCCTGCTGACTTCAAAATGTCCATCACAATGTACATTTAAGATGATGCGTATCAGTGTTGTTGACGTACATAGACACAGGATAAAATGCTGTTTTTGAGATACTGACATCTACAGCTGAGCCAATTTAAATGGTGTAGCATGGTTCATTCTCCACACCTCCTAGTTGCTATTTACTTAGACCAGATAAGTCAAACCAATACCAGTTAGATTTTCTACTCTACTCTGTCCTTTTAGATCAGATGTACCCATAAAAATGAGATGACTATCTCTGAGCAGTAGAAGTAGGCCTTTATAAAACGAGGGATACTTTTAGTTCTATGCAGCCATGGCAAAGTGCCCCCCTGGAGACTTAATTGACCCTTTCACCCTGTCCAAGCTATAGCATCAATGACAGGGAGACACTGGCAGCCTTGCTTTGTCTCCACACCACCATGTTACATAACAATTCTCTGTCCCAAAAAGGCACCCTTTTCCCTATGTGGTGCACTACTTTTGACCTGAAAAAAGTGCATCACATAGGGAATAGGTTACCATTTGGCAAACAAGGCATTTCTTCTCCACTGTCTATTGTGTCAATGAGTGGACCCAGCTTTTTCATTTATAAAGTAAAATTGCAGCATCTCGCTGCAATTTTTAAGCATGCATGCTCGCTCATTTGTATTAATTGCGAAAACCCTTCACACTTTGCTGAGCATGTCGGGATACCACTTCACCACTTCTCTCTGTAGCCTCTGTAGCGCTGGCTCAGTCAAAATGGCTACCTGACAGTCTAGTTAGCCTCTAACCCCTAGATGATTTTCACCTCCTTAGCTGTGAGCAATCATGAATGTGGCAGAGGTCCGTGTAGACACAAAAAAAAAAGCAGAGGTGCTAGTCGGGAGGAAAGGGATTTTTCCTATGAGTGGCTACCATAGTTGTAGTGTAAAGTGTTAGGTATAGGTAACAGAAAACAACTTCCTAGTAACCTTTCATCACCCATCAATCCAAATGAATGTTTTATTTTATTTATTTAACTAGGCAAGTCAGTTAAGAACAAATTCTTATTTACAATGATGGCTTAGGAACAGTGGGTTAACTGCCTTGATCAGGGGAAGAACGACAGATTTGTACCTTGTCAGCTCAGGGATTCGATCTAGCAACTATTCAGTTACTGACCCAATGCTTTAACTGCTAGGCAACCTGCCATGTTTGCAAACACATTCTAATAGACAACAATGGATGGACATTTTTGTATGGACATTTTAGTTTTATCTCCCGCATCAAGCTGGTGTGATATCACATGTATGACTGAAATCCAGCAATATCACAGATGATATCAGGCTATCTTGTCTTGCAAAGAAGCCCATCTGGAGGTAGTGTTGGGACAGTGCACCTCACATCACCCTGGAGAGACTGATCTGGCCTTGTCTCTTTCAGCAAGGCATCAATGTGAATGATGCCAGATTACCTGCGAAACTCAATCCCAGGAAGGGATTTTCCGAATCCAGGAAGACTATTTCCAGGAGCACACCTCAGTGACAAATGCAGCAAAAGCAGCCAAATTCTACCTTCACAGTTCTGTATACCTCACTCCTCCTTAAATATCTGACTTGGAAGCTGCCAGTTCAGGTTTTCCAATCTCTCCTCAGCCAATTGGAGACTGCACTCAATGCACCTTTTCATGTGTAAATTATTTCACAGGGGGTTTAGATCTCTCATGTATTTAAATGAGAAAGAAGTGAAGAAGAAATATAGAATGTCATGTTTATCAAGCAAACCTAATGAGATCAGGCACACACATTCAGGTTAAGGGTTCTAGTAATCTACTATTGAGTTACTGTCGCCTGTAAGCTTCATGCAGTTGATTACAAATTACATTTCAGACTGTTATCTTGCCTTTGGGATTAGTAACAATCGTGTTAGGTTGTCACCTTTGCTGCTGATATTTGAAATATTCCCTAACCAAGGGTATATTTTGTTCATGACAGGTTGATGAATAAAGCAAAGTCATCCTATATGGGTGCATTGGACAGGGGAATTTACAATGCCAATTTGGACCATTTGCATACCATTTGACTGCATGTTAAGTAAGCCCATTAAATACGATCTTGGAGGAGGATTTAGTATGTGTTGAGGGCATTATTGACGTAAAACAATTATAATGTGTAATTAAATAGAACCTGCATAGTAATTACTTTAATGACTGTGTCACTACACAAGACGTTTTTAGATAGCATCTGAAATTATTTGCCACAGCTTAGCAATATTTGGGGGAAAGGCATTACAACTGAGAGGTATATTACCTTTTCTCTTTTCATTGAACCAACACTTCAAAGAAAATGCTAGTAGATGCTCAATCAATCTATGTTCTGTCCTATAATTGATTTAGAGGTGTTATAGGGTTTATGCTTTGAGCTTAATGACTTATCCACTATGATGAACAGAAGAAGCAGATATACATGTCTCTTCTGATGATGCAGGATGATATGATGACTGACCGCTACACTGTGTGTGTGTGTGTGTGTGTGTGTGTGTGTGTGTGTGTGTGTGTGTGTGTGTGTGTGTGTGTGTGTGTGTGTGTGTGTGTGTGTGTGTGTGTGTGTGTGTGTGTGTGTGTGTGTGTGTGTGTGTGTGTGTGTGTGAGATAAGGACATAGACCTAGAGAGAGAAAGAGATAAGATAGAGAGAAAGGGGGTGATGAGAGAGAGGGAGTGGGATAGGGAGAGACAAGATGGAGAGAGAGGGAGGGGATAGGGAGAGACGAGATGGAGAGAGAGAGAGAGAGAGAGAGAGAGAGAGAGAGAGAGAGAGAGAGAGGGGGGTAGTGAATTATGTTAGAGAGGTATCCCAGGGTATCCCCAACCCCAGGAGGAGTGCAAGATGGTCTCTGCCCTCATTAGATCTGGAGCTCATCCCTCTGAGCCAGTGGAGAGGAATCTGTCTAGAGGCCACCACAAATCCACTTTCTTATCCATGCTCCAACTCCTCAACTGACATCCTTCCACAGACACATGCTCTCCTCTCTCTCTCTCTCTCTCTCTCTCTCTCTCTCTCTCTCTCTCTCTCTCTCTCTCTCTCTCTCTCCCTCACACACACACACGTGCACAGTCTTGGCCTGCTACGAAATAATGGTAATCAGCAATTCAACCCAATAATACATTAGCAACTGGCTGCGGCAGAACTAAGCTTCTTCAAGAAGCTTAGTTCTGCTCTACGCAGAAATTGCTCCACCATTTCCTGGTTGATAAATTTATATAGGTTCGCCTAATTTCTGTTTATGTGACACAACAAGCAAGTATAGTGTAGAGAATATTTGTACCATCTATTGTATTTTCAGCTGTTTGAAGCTGGTGTGAATAACTGAAAGTAAAAGACTCAAAAATGAAACTTAAGAATGGGAAGCATAGATATTGCGCACAAAGAACATACAGGTATCTTCTACTTCTTAGACTTTTTTCAATGATAATGACAGATATATACCACGTATTTCTATATGAATTTGGTCGGGTTGCCCAAAATGTTACATATTGCAGCTTTAAGGAAGCGTCTTTCCAATTTTGCAGCCCATTCTGTGAATGTTGTGGAGATGGCAGATTTTGACGACTATGTTGATTTAGCCTCTGGAACGATGAGCTGGGTAGACAAGAATAAGCTGCGGGGCCCTTGGGGGTCCTTTAGTCTGAGGGCCCATAGAATTATAACTACCATTCCCCCCCAAAAATGAATGACTCACTAGCCAAGCATTAGATGTTGATGCACTGTGGCATTGCAGATCAACACTGCGTCACACTAAAGAGGTGCATGTTGTCTTCATATGTTATCATCTCATGTTGAGTTCTCCCAGTAGAAAATCCAAACATTACTCATGTGGGAGAGTTTAGGGATGAATTATGTAGCGATGCTTCACTTAATCGTTTCTGAAAGATTTTTATGGACACCAGATTTGTAATGTTTTCAGTTGTCTGTTTGATAGAACAGACACAAAATAACTCTGTACAAATAAAACATTTTGTAATTTGACAATTATTTTACAAGGTGTATCAAAATCTCCAGTGATGGAAAAAGTACCCAATTGTCATACTTGAATAAAAGTAAAGATACCTTGACACAGGTAAAAGTGAAAGTCACCCATAAATATCCTACTTGAGTAAAAGTCTAAAAGTATTTAGTTTTAAATATACTTAAGTATCAAAAGTCAAAGTAAAAGTATAAATTATTTCAAATTCCTTATATTATGCAAACCAGATGGTACCATTTAATTTTTTATTTACATATAGCAAGGGGCACCCTCCAACACTCAGACATAATTTTCAAACAAAGCACGTGTTTAGTGAGTGTGCTAGATGAGAGGCAGTAGGGATGACCAGGGATGTTCTCTTGATAAGTGTGTGAATTAGACATTTTTCATGTCCTGCTAAGCATTCAAAATGTAATGAGTACTTTTGGGTGTCAAGAAAAATGTATACAGTAAAAATTACATTATTTTCTTTAGGTATGTAGTGAAGTAAAAGTAAAAGTTGTCAAAAATATAAATAGTAAAGTAAAGTACAGATACCCCAAAAAATCGACTTAAGTAGTACTTTCAAGTATTTTACTTAAGTACTTTACACCACTGAAAATCTCCCAAAACACAATCTGGTGACGAAACTTATAATTGGTTTTTAGAACGTCAAAGACATTTGAGCCAAAATAAAATGTATCCTGAAAAAAATAAGTAATTTGTTTTCAATAAGTTGTAATCGCAGTCTACTCATCAGGTGAAGACAATCAATGGGAGGTTTATTACATTTTGAAATTAGTCTATATTCTTTTAAAGTAGGTCTACTACCAAGCAGGGAAATTAAATTGTGCAGAGTAAAAAAAAAAGAATGCAGTCCTGCTAGATGAGTACAGACATTAGAGTACGCCCTTGTTCTAGTGATTGGGCTCCCCGGCCCCCCAAAAGCCTTTACAGAAATGTTCACATTACGTTTCCATTTGTATTAATCCCATGCTAAACCAGCTAAACCATCGTTGGATAGACCAATATCTTCAATGATTTCCCAATACAGCTGTATTCTGGACTGTTGCTTGCCCTGTGTTTCTCATCGTAGTAGGTAACAACAGCGTAACAACATTTATTCGACAGCTTTCACATCTATTTTTCAATACACCATTCGATACAACCAATAATGAATCCATGACTACATTTCATGGTTGGACAACTGTAGCAACCTGACTGAGCATCTAATTCTTCAGCATCAATGTTCTTGTTGATTGGTGATTGTTTTGAGTATGTTGATGAGTCATCCCAAAATATACAATTTTTGAGTATTCTGTGTAACCATTACACAAGGCCAAGTCTCAAGCACAGGCATATTATTATGTATTCCCTGCAAGACGCCTACATACAGTACATCACGTTGATCCATCTCCGGAGTCATTAACAAAATCACTTTAGCGCGGTTTTGACAAGCCTCAGTGATTGCCACTAATGAACATAGCACATCACAGATAAATCAAAGCCCCGAAAAAGCTATGTTTATGCACATCTCTAAGGATCAGCCTGGAACTGGAGGTATCATTTCAGAGAAGGCCCCTTGAAGATCAGAAGCGTATTGGCCAAAACCTGTCACTGTCAGTGACCACATAGACCAGGCCAACTGACTACAAAGAGACGTGTATTAAACCAAGTTATATTTTTTTCCTGGATATACTAAAATCACCCATCATTAGTTTGATTCAAAATCATTCATCACTATTCAATAGAAAATAAATGTTGCTATTCCCCACTCTATTTACATTGATCTCGAAACTGACTGCAACGGAAACTGTGTATGCATTGTGCAAGTTTAATAAACGCAATCCACAAATGCAAAATATATAATCATTTTACATAAGTCAACCGGGTCGTGAAAATTCCTTGCCTTTTTTATTTATTAATATTAGGATTCCTCAATGTCACTGTCTCTCAATTGTGTTACTAGCCATCTCATCAGTTTTCTAACTTCACTGAAGCTTTCCTAATATGGACACCATATGCCCAAAGATGGAGGCGGGTCACAAAAACTGTAGACTCAAACCTTCCCTGAGATCCTTGATATATATATATTTATTTAACCTTTATTTAACTAGGCAAGTCAGTTAAGAACAAATTATTATTTACAATGACAGTCTAGGAACAGTGGGTTAACTGCCTTGTTCAGGGGCAGAACGACAGATTTTTACCTTGTCAGCTTGTGGATTCGATCTAGCAACCTTTCGGTTACTGGACCCGACGCTCAAACCACTAGGCTACCTGCCATCCCGATATACATAAGTTAATTTATGGTGGAACTGATTAATATATCAGTTCCACCCTTGTTGGTTATAAAACATACATTAGTTCAAATATTTGTCCAGGTTGTATGACTTGTGTATCGTTTATGTTATAGGTCTATCAGAATGCTGGTTGTCACTCACTTGAATCTAGAGGTCAACAGAGATGTTTTCAGAGGAACAGTATGCTCTGCATATGATTGTTGCAACTTTGTCTCATTGCCTTGATAGAATAAGAGAATCAATTATCTTTGGGATGCAACACAAAATAATTGTAATGGCTTGAATACAATACAACTGAACACAATTGTACAACTTTAGATGTACGCCATCACAGGACTCTCAATTTCCATGGCAATCCTAACTCTCCTTGGCACTGAATTTGTTGTTGCAAGCCTACTGCAGTTTGTACCCAGCTGGTCATGCATCTGCAAAAGTGTATTTCCAAACTCAAGCTGTTCATCCTAGGCCACTTCCTGTTGCCTGTCTTCTCTAAACGTAGATAATGCATCATTTTTGGTGAGTTATACTTTCTTTTGGCTCTGACGAAGCCCAACAAGTAAAAAAACAACAACCAAAAACACCAAAACTTTTTAAAATGGAGGCATGCAAGGGCACTGGTTCTTTCCCTCTTATCTCTGGCTCGGGCTTGCATCATATCATAGCACTCCCATAATTTGCTCTTGAAATGATAATGGTTGAGACAATTGACCCTTTTCACTCCATAGAGGCACAATCCCTGCATGCATTCTCTTTTTTTCTTTTGACATCACTCGATCCTGCAGGCCCCTGAATTTCAAATTGGCTCTGGCGCACAAAGGAAGAGCCCCCAAAAAGGTGCTTAATGAGACACAAAGGGCGTTACACTACGCTGCTGAGAATATATCTGGCATGTAAAACAGCTACTTTGATGAGCTCAGTCTGTCTCTAACTCGTCTCTCTCTCTCTCTCCTTTCACTCTACTCCCGTTCCAAACTCTTGGGTCCATACCACTGCTACTTGTCTCATCTCACAGGAAGCCAGCAGCAAGGATTGTTAGATAAGCCAAGTGGCGATTTCAAAGATTCATTCGATAATTAACTCATGCATATGATATGTGCTTAATCTCTTAGGGGGGGATTCTGTCCCGAGTTAAGCGTGCAAAAATTGAACTTCATTTACTTTGTATGCACTTTTCTCTCTATGCGTATTCTGACCATGAACTTAATCTCTTAGAAAACAAGTCATAGTTTAAACCCGCTTTCATGTTGTGTTACTTTGTTAATTAAAAAGTTACAAAATCATTCATTTTTGAGTATTGACACATTTTCAATTTGAGTGCTCTGGGAACAACCTTGGAAGGGTGTCCTTAGTCGCAGTCTGAAATTATGCAGGGGAATAATACCAATGCTTTCTGAGGAAAAAGTCACACATAATGAAGAGCCAACCCCAGAATATCAGCATATTATGGATGCTATGGTAGAACATGCTGTGGTAGAACAGAAGTGATTAGAGTAAGGATAATTGATAACACTTTATTTGAATGGTTCATCTGTAGATGCTCTACAGTCATTGCCAAAAGTTTTGAGAATGACACAAATATTAATTTCCACAAAGTCGGCTGCCTCAGTTTGTATGATGGCAATTTGCATATACTCCAGAATGTTATGAAGAGTGATCAGATGAATTGCAAATAATTGCAATGTCCCTCTTTGCCATGGAAATGAACTGAATCCCTAAAAAACATTTCCACTGCATTTCAGCCCTGCCACAAAAGGACCAGCTGACATCATGTCAGTGATTCTCTCGATAACACAGGTGTGAGTGTTGACGAGGCTGGAGATCACTCTGTCATGCTGATTGAGTTCGAATAAGACTGGAAGCTTCAAAAGGAGGTTGGTGCTTGGAATCATTTTTCTTCCTCTGTCAACCATGGTTACCTGTAAGGAAACAAATGCCATCATCATTGCTTTGCACAAGAAGGGCTTCACAGGCAAGGATATTGCTGCCAGTAAGATTGCACCTAAATCAACCATTTATCGGATCATCAAAAACTTAAAGGAGAGCGGTTCAATTGTTGTGAGAAAGGCTTCAGGGTGCCCAAGAAAGTCCAGCAAGAGCCAAGACCGTCTCCTAAAGTAGATTTAGCTGTGGGATCGGGGCACCACCATTACAGAGCTTGCTCAGGAATGGCAGCAGGCAGGTGTGAGTGCATCTGCACACACAGTGAGGCAAAGACTTTTGGAGGATGGCCTGGTGTCAAGAAGGGCAGCAAAGGAGTCACTTCCCTCCGGGAAGAACATCAGGGACAGACTGATATTCTGCAAAAGGTACATGGATTGGACTGCTGAGGACTGGGGTAAAGTCATTTTCTTAGATAAATCCCCTTTCTGTTTGGGGCATTCGGAAATAAGCTTGTCCGGAGAAGACAAGGTGAGCGCTACCATCAGTCCTGTATCATGCCAACAGTAAAGCATCCTGAGACCATTCATGTGTGGGGTTGCTTCTCAGCCAAGGGAGTGGGCTCACTCACAATTTTGCCTAAAAACACAGCCATGAATAAACAATGGTACCAACACATCCTCCGAGAGCAACTTCTCCCAACCATCCAGGAACAGTTTGGTGACGAACAATGCCTTTTCCAGCATAATGGAGCACCTTGCCATAAGGCAAAAGTGATAACTAAGTGGCTCGGGGAACAAAACATCAATATTTTGGGTCTCCCCAGACCTTAATCCCAACATCTGACAAAAATATCTAAAGACACTGAAGCAGCAAACTTTGTGGAAATTAATATTTGTGTCATTCTCAAAACTTTTGGCCACGACTGTACAGACAGATACGTAACACTTCAACTATCTATTAACCATAACCTAAAACCTTACCATAACCCTTATTCTAAACCTTACCCTAACCCTAACCAAATCTTAGCAAGCAGTTGCTTATCAACAGATAGGCAGTTGTTTATCAACAGGTAGGCAATTGCTTATCAACAGATGGACTATCCAAATAAAGTGTGACTGGATAGTTTTGTATAATCACTTTTCATAGAATGGAGTGAAGGTTGATATATGTTTGCTTGTACCTGTGCCTGTGGATATGTGTGTGAAGTGGTTTCATTGCTGGCATTCATTGGAACTATCAGCCTCGTTCGCCAAGCTTTTAATAATAAAACATTGCAGCTCACCCTCTAAGCTCAGCATCACTTCCATATGAATGCTAACGCTTATTATGTCACTCTCATTTCTAGAACATGTCACATATCCAAATATAGAAATCTTAATTGCCTTTGCAGAATGGTCTTTGTGGAAAGCAGTGCAGGACTGTTCTCTAGCTCCTGTCCCATTTACAAAAAGCGGCTGACACTGTAGTAATCTCAGAAATATTTAATTATACTGCAAATGTGTGTGTTTGTGTGAGTATGTGGGTGCATTTGTGGTTATGAGAGAGAGAGAAAGAGAGATATTGGATTCACAACTGTAACTGTAGGAGCTCAGAATTTGAAATCCCGTTATCGGGAGTCTCGCCCATGCAGCCAGCCATTGAGCTCCCATCTTCTCAGTGTCAGGAAATGGAAATAGCTCATGATGTTGTATTGATACCTTAGATTAAGCATCTGTATGAGAACGGTAGGCGGCTTGTTTCTCAAGAGCGTGACATTTCAATAAAGGAAAATGGTTCCTCTGAATCCTATAGGGAAGTGTTTACCTGTGTTTTAGTGTTTTAGACATACATCTATTACTTGTGTGCTTTCTTTAAATTCTTCATAAAAGGCTTGTAGTGCTCAGGGGGCTCTGGTAGTTCCTGAAGTTCTAAAATATTTCCTTTCAAATTTCACATTGGCAATGTCCCATAGGCAATGTGTGAGCTCAGCTTTATACCCATGAAATGGTGGTAACTCTGACCTTATGTCTTGCATGTTGGCAGGGGATCAGGCAGGGATCTGTGGAGACACTGATAAAGAGCACGGTACAAGGAGACAAACCTTTGTACTTGCATTTGATGATTCAGCCAGGTACTGTATAATCAATACTGAGTTAATCTAGACAAGCTAACAAGCAGACTGATACAGGTAATTCGCTGTAGTGTAGTTAAGTGCAGATTCCAGAGAAATGGAGATTCTATGATTTGTGTTGTTTTGTTTACTGATATTCGGAGGTCCAAACCTTATTTGGAAAAGACCATTGAATCGTGTACTCTCTACCCAGTTGTTTTGGAGAAACCCAGTCGGCCCAGCATTTCCTCCTGCTGTTGCATTCTGGGAGGATCAATATTTCCTGAGTGTGTGCTATAACAGGCCTCATCTTGCGCATAATAAAACTCGGAGCGAATTACTTTTCCGACCGCAGGGATGACATGGTGTATTCAGAATCCACCAGCTCACCAGCTCACCAGGAAAGATGTCTCAGCGCAGCGGGTCAGATGCTTGCTCAGATGAGAAAGCAGGGTAACGTCTGCTCCACAGGTTGCCCTGAGACAAAAGGTTTCTCTCAGAGTGAAAAGCGCAGCTGCTGTCTCTGTTATTACCATCGGCTTCCAGCTCTGACTGTTAGATCTGAAGGTATTTGTTAGGGCGCACTGGTAGTGTGTAGTACTGTAAAGTGTGCCATTTGTGCTGGAGAGGCTCGACACGGCTCTCGTTCGAACACAAAGACAATTTGTTAGGAATTTTTGTAGAAGCCCTGTGATCACAGGGTTTGTAATTGATTCTGCTTCCTCAACACAGAGAGCTGGTTACTTGTATGACTTGGTTTGGTGGATTATCTGACTTGCAATGGGGAAAGCTCTATCGACGGAAAAGGAAAAATCCTTTTTCCCTCGTTTTGTCTGTTATTTCTTGTGTTGGGTTCATCCGTAATAAGATGATCAAGTGAGTTATTCCGATCAACTCTGACAGGGTCATTAACTCACTAAACATCACATGTAGACCAGAACGATCTAGAAGAAACAGACAATAAACAACCTTATGGTAAATAATTACGTGTGAAAATTAAACACGCTGTGTCGTAGAGTCCTTTTTCTACATGCCAAGTGAAACTTAAGAGCAGTAATTGGTTCCCGAGCCCTACACCTCCAAAAAAGTACCATCATTACCAATGCCGTGGAAAATAAGAAAAAAACACTGAGAGAGATTCCCGACAATTATCTGTCCCTCGTGAACAATGCCTGGAAAAGTACTGAAGCAAGCGAGAGGAGAGGAGACGTATATCAAAGAGACTGTGTTTCTTTTTTAGTCATGCAAATGTACCGGCATTTTGCAAAAAAGGATGAGCCTCAGAGAGAAGAGGGGGATCTTGGGAAGAAAAGCTTGCTGTTCTCACAGTTTTGTCTTCTGGAACAAGAGGTTATTTTTAAAGAGCACAAAACCGTGTTTGTTTTACTTAGAGACAAACTGGTGGAAACTCACAGAAGGACAAACCGTGCCATAGACATTTGTCTTGTCTGTTCTCTGTGTCATACTGTATCTGCCGTAGCTTCAACGCCAAATAATTTGATATAAGTTGATTTGGTGAGATTAGCTTTTTGTATGGGGCTGTGAATTGATACTTTGATTCATTTTACATGGACTTGGAGAAGAACAGTCAAAACATATTGTCTCAGAAAGGTCCCATATACTGTAGTCTTGTTTCAAAAACAGTACAGAACTCATTCACTGCTACGGTCACATCAATAGTTTACACTCTCACACTCAGCTCCCCAGAGCCCAAGCACAGCCAGGCTATCAGCCCAATAAAATAGAATGCAGCTCCAATGCACTTGGAGCAGTTGTGAGGACACTGCTGTTTACTCTTTCACACCAGCGTTGACGTACATATGAATTAGCCGTACACTATCACCCAACTTGCTGTCCCTGGACAACCCTGCCCTTCCTCCCACCCTTCTCACTGCACACTGATCAAACACTCTCTTCATCTTCCTTTCCCTTCCTCTCTCTCCCCTTTATATCAGTTTTCTCCTCCTCTCTTTTACTCTTTCTTTCCCCCTTTCACTTCTTCCTGATTATGTGTGCGTGTGTGCGTGTGTGTGTGCGTGCGTGCGTGTGTGCGTACGCGCGCGCGTGTGTGTGAATGCATACGTGTGTAGAGAACAAGTCGGTAGCTATTCATCATGCACTCACTGAGTGGGTACATTGGGGATATGTGACTGTTGTAACCTTGCTTAGAGAGTTGTTGACAAAGCACTATAATACATGGAAGTATCCTTGGGTTCCTTTTGAACATTCTACAAACATTTACATTGTAATCATTCATATAATTTTACATTTGAACAAGTTTAATTCGGGTCATTCCAAGCTGGAAGTCAATATTGGGGAAAATGGACTTGCATTTAAAATTGTTAGAGAGGAGTAACGAACACGCGTCATTGTTAGATTGCCTTTGTGTTAATCAACTTTTGTGTTAAACAACGTTAATCTAAGATTATAATTTTTTTGTCCAGCTGTGGTCACCCAGAAAACCAAAATGAAAGCTTCAAAGCAGATATCAGGATATCAGATATCATCTAGCCAACTAGATAATTCTTAGGTAAAACATCTCACTACTTACACGCATACTGATCAATTTACACTACTCTGTATTTTGAATTGTTTCCTAGAATTCCTTCAGAAGTGCATTATTGTGAAATCCCTTGAATTTCTACCTCAAACCAAAGCTGTTCACAAAGTAGTGTCCTTTGACTGAGAATCATACTTCTGAAATCAAGTGGCCCTCGAGTAATCTGAGAGGGCCTCATCTTCAGACATTGTGAAAGAGTGATTCAACCTTTGATCACACATAAGCCAGTCTGTAGTTTTGTCCCCCAAGGGCAAATGGGCATTGCACATTGAGAGTACAAGCACTATAATGAACACTTAGAGTCACAAGAAGATATGGCGGAAATATCAAGGATTCCTGAAGAACATGATTGCTTTGCGTTTACATATAAGATGAATGGAAAATTACTAGTAACATCCAAAATGCACACCTGATAAAATGTCCAATCACTGATATTAGTACATAATAATCAGTATTTAGAATACAGTATCTGTTCATTGTAGTATTCGATGTAGTATTACAGTAGCTGCTATATAAGAAAAAAAAACATGATGTGTGTTTACCTCCTTAGCTGTTGTGAGGAATGCAGTGTGGACCCCTGCAAATTCCAAGAGTTCACATCAAAGCATTTTTGAGCCCTAAGAGGCTTTTTTAGTGCACAAAAGTACTGAGAGGAAAAGATGGAAAGCTAACTCCAAACACCATTGAGAAAGAGTCAGCACCTTGGGCGCTTAAAGCCCTGATCCTTTGTAGTGGAATCACAGGTCTGTCTCCCCCTACCCTGTACAGCGATCATTAATTGTATGAGTCCCCATCCACGCATGAGCAAAATTGGACCCATTTCCTCCTGCCAACACGTCTCCCTATTGCTTAATACGTGGAAAATATGCATGGCTGACCACACGTCCTCAATTTAATTAGCAGAAAAATACCTGTCGTGCATTTTCTAGTTATTGACCACTCACTCGATCTGCCTCTGCCGACAGCCCCTTGCAATGCAGTTTAATTTGAGATGACCAGGCATATGGTTGGAGAGTGTCTCGGAGATATGGTGGGGGGTTGTGTAGTGAAAATCTGCAGCACTATGGTGCTTCATAAGAACTGAGCAGAACTGAACAGAGCTCCTCTGGGATCCACACCCAGGTAATTATTTTGTATTCGAGCCCCTAAGATAAGCTACACATTATCACTGTGTTCTGTAAGGAGGAACTGCTTTATGTGAAATTCTCAAGAGCCTCCATCTAGGAACAGGCGCCTACTGCAGAGGATAGTGAGAACTGTAGGTGAGGGAGGCTGTTTGCAAGGGTGTGAAGGATTCCCACTGAAAACAGACTAACACATTAAAATAACTACTACTACTATTATTAAAGTACCATTGTTCAAGGTCTATTTGGAGCTGGAGCCTTCCATCTACAGTAATTATAGATGCTGATTAGTCCACTGAGGTGCAATCACCTTACATGTGTTTATCTTGTACTTGTGTACTCTTCTCAAAATACCCCTATACTCATTCACTCACTCACTCACCCACACACACATGCACACAAACATGTACACACACACACACACACACACACACACACACACACACACACACACACACACACACACACACACACACACACACACACACACACACACACACACACACACACACACATACACACACACACACACATAGCTCTAGATGCTCTAGTACACTGTTCCTCTCAACACATTCTTCGGGTGTATCCAAAGTCTTGGCAAAAGGCTGTGACACTGATCTGAGCATGATTAAAACAGAGGAACGCCCCCCACACACACTCTCTTGTCCATGCTTCAGCAGTCACATATTCTTTGAAGGAGAGATTTAATTGGATCGCTTCAGAAGGTGCTATCGGATTAACCATGCATAAAAACTGGGTTTGACTGGTCATGCTTCCATCAGAGCCTCGGATTGCATCTGACAGACAGCGATTCGCCTAATTCCATAGCGACATGATAAAAGGACGAGATAAATTAGATAAAAAAAGCATGTACTTTTTGAAAGCGTTCTGAAGGCATCGTAGGTAATTTTGAGATACATTTATGGTAGTGATGCTGTGCATTACAATAGTTGTCCCTCAGATGTGGAAAGAGAGATCTTCCCATATTAGTGGTGTAGTATATCTGGTACTGTATACAGTATCTGGTAAACCTGAGAAGTATTATATAATTGAATTTAATAACATGTAATAGCCTGATAAATATAATATAATATAATTGAAAAAACTTGATTAAACCTGATATATAGGAGCTATTGTATGAGACACAGTGTACCACAATCACTATCAATGGACAAAAATGAGCACAGACGATTGAAAAGCCCTCTGCTTATTAACCTCTTAAGGATCCGCCCCTTATTTTCAATTTTTGCCTAAATTGATCTGTACCGCATTTGTTCGGGCACCATTACTTAGTCAACAACCTCAACGGTACTCAACCTCCAAACAGATATAGATTGCCTAACTTGTGCAAATTGAAAAGCTACTTGGTTGCTATACGACAATAGACATATTCAATGGCATTGAGCTTTCTGAAAAGGCAATGATTTACAAAGCAAGACATTTATCTCAGAGGAACAGCAATGTATGTTATTAACAGCACCCAATTTTGATGCTTTGCCTTCATTCTAAGGCATTATTTTCCATGACTTTGACCACTGCGATGACACTCAAGGTAGCAATCATTGTGAGTGTTTTATGACTCAGTGGCACATCCATTCCTTCTTCTTCGTTGTATTGTTCTGTGCCTTTACCATTGCATTTAAGAAGGTCAGCTGTAGAAAATAACATTGCAGTCCAACATGCTGCTTTAAACAAAATATATTGACATTGGTTGGTTATGAGTTAATTGTTCATTGGCAGTGTACAGTATATTCGACAGCCAGTAAATGAGTCCGCTAACACTAACACTTTTATGCCTTTCCTTAATGCTAACCTTAGCCTTGCTGAAACTATATACAGTAACCTTAACCAAACCTTTGTTTCTAAACCTAACCTTAATTAATTTAGATCCCTATGCCTTAAATGTCCATTTTTGTTCTGCATGTCAAATATACACTACCCTTAATTTGCCATATTTCAGTCAATTTCTGGCATATCATTGGTCCATATCCATAGTGACAAGGAGCTGCTATGTACTGTTGGTCGCAGTTCACAGATTGATGCGTTGATGGCACTCTTATGCAGAGAGTGCCAATCATTTGTCAGAGTTCAGCTGTGAAACAATGACACAATGTGATCTGGCACTCTCAGGCAAGTTGGTAAGCTGCTAAATTCGGTCACATTTGTTCCCACATCGGCTGTATATTTAGGGGCACTTGGATGACTGTTGCCATGGGAACAATTGAGGAAGCTGGCCACCTCTGTTCTCGGTTAAAATGTCCTGTGCGATGCTTGAATGACCAAGGGAACAGCCTGCTTTAAGGAACATATTCAGCCACTCTTGGAGGACAATATAACTTTGTCTGATTTCAGAGATGCCTCTGTAAAAGTGTGTTGGTGTGTCACTATCATCAAGGTTTTAGAGATCAAAGAAGACAAGTTAAAATATTGATAATTGAGGCCATTACTGGAAGAACATGTATCTCACAGGGTTTCCTTAGTAAGTGCATGTATAAGTATGCGTATGGTCATTGCACACAAAACACATATATTTTGAGAAAACTATAGAAGTGGGGGCACTGCACTGTAAGTAAATCAGTTAAACTGATACAGTCTAACGCATTGTGTGTGTGGAGGGGTATTAAATGCTTAAGGATGGAGAAACAATACAAAATATTATAATGACTTTGCTTTAGGAGATTCGGAAAATTGCCTTATGAACAAGTGATGCATTTGGGAAGCATGAGATATACTTGTCTTCCTTGTCCCTATTGTTTGCTTTGAGTGCGTCGAAGGTAGCCTGATTGGGTACACGGTAATGTATTAAGTACACTACTGACAAATGGTTGTGCACATTGATATCACCCTGGTTTTGCAATGAACCACCTTCCTTCTGGCTGTGATTATAACCTGCCTATGAGGGCATCAAGCGGATCAATTATTTGTAAAAAATGTAATATTATTTTTTCAATTATACCCAGCTTACGAGCCCCCTTGATGATGTGAGGACTGAGGCAATTGCCTCTTCTGCCTATTGAGAACACCTTAAGTAATTAAAAAGAAAACAAAAACATATTTGACCTACTGTAGGTCTGGGGTGTGAATGAACTGAGCCCTCTCTGTAAATGTCTGTGTCATATTACCGCAGCATGTCGCATTTCTAAAACCATACAACATTTCTATGATAAACACAACACATTCACTCTCATTGAGGACTTGCTATTATCGCCAAGTGGGGAGATTAAAACAAAACGTGTGGGAACATCATTGTGTGTATTAGAGCTCTCTGACACCCTCATAATACCATTGCAATGAACTTTTTCACCAGCTGGGATATATGACCAATTACAGCTCAGGACGAGTCGTGACAGTACAGTAGAACACCAAAGATGTAAAATTGGGGGAAAGCTATAACCACTTGCTTAAGCGAGAGCTTGTTGTTCAGTGACCAATCTGAAACAACATGAACCTATCACCCGTTTTTATGATTCATTTTGATTAGGTTTTCACACTGGATAGAGTTAGTCACTGAGAAGTACTACTGAGAAATAACTCATGAACCCCATTAGCCAATGGTGTATTATGCATAGTGTCCGCGAGGAGTATGATAAACTCTCCCGTTGGAAATTACTTTTGATAAAGGTCATATGGTTAAAGACTTGCTAGATGCCTTTCGCAAATTTAATTTGCTGCGCCTGATGCTGCAGCACTCATTTCAATATTGCCCGTATTTTGGCTTGTCGGTAGTTGAGGGGAAGGACGTTAATATGCATTTTATAGAAGTAACCCAACCCATCAGAATACATTACAATAGATTCTCTCCACTTCTGAAGTAATATATTTACTAGTTGCAATCTAGAGCACTGCATCTTCTAAGAGTCTTACATGCTAACCACACCGCTCGCATCACATGCGCAAGCGTTGGAAAATAAATGTACACATACTGTACATGTTATTCAATCCCTACACCCACACTGCTCGCGCAAATCAACAAGCGTATGTGTAGCCAGGCGCTAAGATAGAACTTTGGTTGTATCTGTGACGCTTGATGCGCTGCAAATCCCGCCTCTCCCATCCCCTCATTGGTTTCTAGGAGCATATTACACGTGGGTGATTGAAAGATGAACTAAGGTCCATACTCCAGGCCAGTTGGTAGTGGTAATGCACCTTAAAGTTGGTTTCCAACCACCATATAAAGTCTAAAGAAGAAGAAGCCTGAAGGAGGAGAGATTACTAGAAACAAACTCGGTTTACCTGTCACGCCTGCTCCCGCTCCCCCTCTCTGGTGCTCAAGGGCGTCAGGCGGCTCATCATTACGCACACCTGTCACCATCGCTACGCACATCAGCGCTTCATGGGACTCACCTGGACTCTATTACCTTATTGATTACCTCCCCTATATCTGTAACTTCCACAGTTTCTTCCCTGTGTCTGCATTTATGGTGTTTTGTTCCCCTTGTCCAGACAAAGTTTTTTTTTTCACGTCAGTTATTTATTAAATATTCACTCCCTGTACTTGCTTCTCGTCTCCCGGTGTCTTTCCTCACAGAATGCAGACACCAACATTGTAAGCATTAGGTAGTTGTTTTGTTTTTTGTTGGGGTTGGTGACGTCAGGTCCGGGTGCCGCTGCAGAAGGAACTAGCGGTCTTGTCAGCATGTTAGATGGACAATGGGTGTTATGGCTGTGATTTAAAACAGGGGACTTTTTACTATGGAAAATGGAATTCATATAATCCAAAACTGGGAGCATATTAACTTATGTGTCCCTATGGGGCTCAAAGGACCGGGAGAAAGATGGCCACCCAGTGATTGGTGGACCCTGAAATAGGTGCAGATTAAAGGTGTAAGAACAACCCTAGGTCTGCGATTTGAGCAATAAGGACTTAGTATGAGAGAGATGTACAGAACACAGGTTTATCGCCAAGTCACATAAGAACACACACTATCAATAAAACCCCCAAGCTTTAATGTTATTTTTAAATCATCACTGTATGTCTAATAAATCAATATCAATTAAAAAACAAGAAGATTACATGTTTAACCATTTAACTATTCACTGTTTCCTTCAACTCATGCTATTGTTTGTCCTGATGCAGCTTGGTAATAAAACTGTGTTCTGTTTATCTGCCCGAGGGGATGTGGTATATGGCCAGTATACCACGGTTAAGGGTTGTTCTTAGGCATGCCGCAATGCGGATATACCACAGCTGTCAGCCAGTCAGCATTCAGGGCTCGAACCACCCAGTTTATAATAAAGAATAATACTGTACCAACCTCTCATCTTCTCTGTGTATGTGAGTAATAAAGTCCCTCTAGTTCATCGGGGTTAGGTGATTCATCTTAGTCCATGTCATGTTTCTAAATGGCAACAACAATTGTCTCATGATGTGATGTGTGAATGAGGCTCATGCCTTCTTGGCTGGGTTCATGCTCCATCTGCCAAGATTAGCTGGCCAACTGAGTTGCTGGGATTCCTCCATGTGTCCCGCAGCTCTTTCCAGAATGGTCTGAGCAGAGAGCCCTTTTCAATCAAAATCAATCACCAGAATTTATGGGAAACCGTGAAATGTCTCTCAACAACACTCATTCCCATTTGTATGTTGCCCTTCATCCTCCTCAAATCAAATCAAGTCAAATGTTATTTGTAACATACACAACAGGTGTAGACTTTACCGGTGAAATGCTTGCTTACGAGTCCTAATTACATTTGCAGAGTTAGAAAAAGAATAGTAACACAAGAGAAATATTAAACACAAGAATGGATCTATTTACACTGAGTACCAGTACCAGATCAATGTGCAGGAGGGATTTTGGAGGGATTTTGTCCCACTCCTCTTTGCAGATCTTCTCCAAGTCATTAAGGTTTCGAGGCTGACGTTTGGCAACTCGAACCTTCAGCTCCCTCCACAGATTTTCTATGGGATTAAGGTCTGGAGACTGGCTAGGTCACTCCAGGACCTTAATGTGCTTCTTCTTGAGCCACTCCTTTGTTGCCTTGGCCGTGTGTTTTGGGTCATTGTCATGCTGGAATACCCATCCACGACCCATTTTCAATGCCCTGGCTGAGGGAAGGAGGTTCTCACCCAAGATTTGACGGTACATGGCCCCGTCCATCGTCCCTTTGATGCAGTGAAGTTGTCCTGTCCCCTTAGCAGAAAAACCCCCAAAGCATAATGTTTCCACCTCCATGTTTGACAGTGGGGATGGTGTTCTTGGGGTCATAGGCAGCATTCCTCCTCCTCCAAACATGGCGAGTTGAGTTGATGCCAAAGAGCTCCATTTTGGTCTCATATGACCACAACACTTTCACACAGATGTCCTCTGAATCATTCAGATGTTCATTGGCAAACTTCAGACGGGCATGTATATGTGCTTTCTTGAGCAGGGGGACCTTGCGGGCGCTGCAGGATTTCAGTCCTTCACGGCGTAGTGTGTTACCAATTGTTTTCTTGGTGACTATGGTTCCAGCTGCCTTGAGATCATTGACAAGATCCTCCCGTGTAGTTCTGGGCTGATACCTCACCGTTCTCATGATCATTGCAACTCCACGAGGTGAGATCTTGCATGGAGCCCCAGGCCTAGGGAGATTGACAGTTCTTTTGTGTTTCTTCCATTTGCGAATAATCGCACCAACTGTTGTCACCTTCTCACCAAGCTGCTTGGTGATGGTCTTGTAGCCCATTCCAGCCTTGTGTAGATCTACAATCTTGTCCCTGACATCATTGGAGAGATCTTTGGTCTTGGCCATGGTGGAGAGTTTGGAATCTGATTGATTGATTGCTTCTGTGGACAGGTGTCTTTTATACAGGTAACAAACTGAGATTAGGAGCACTCCCTTTAAGAGTGTGCTCCTAATCTCAGCTCATTACCTGTATAAAAGACACCTGGGAGCCAGAAATCTTTCTGATTGAGAGGGGGTCAAATACTTATTTCCCTCATTAAAATGCAAATCAATTTATTACATTTTTCACATGCGTTTTTCTGGATTTTTTTGTTGATTTTCTGTCTCTCACTGTTCAAATAAACCTACCATTAAAATTATAGACGAGTAATTTCTTTGTCAGTGGGCAAACGTACAAAATCAGCAGGGGATCAAATACTTTTTTCCCTCACTGTATAGTGTGTATATATAGTCTTGTGATTGTGCATAGTCTGTGCAAGATAGGCTCAATGCAGATAGTCCGGGTAACCATTTAATTAACTATTTAGCAGTCTTAAGGCTATTTAGCAGTCATGGCTTGGGGGTAGAAGTCTTTGGCAACTCTCTGGGCCTTCCTCTGATATCGCCTGATATAGTGGTCCTGGATGGCAGGGAGCTCGGGCCCAGTGATGTACTGGGCCATCTGCACTACCCTCTGTTGGACCTTGCCATACCAAGCGGCGATGCAGCTAGTCAGGATGATCTCAATGGTGCAGCTGTGGAACTTTTTGAGGATCCGAGGGCCCATGCCAAATCTTTTCAACGTCCTGAGGGGGAAGAGAACAAAAGTATGAAAATGTATGCACTCACTACTGTACGTCGCTGTCGATAAGAGAATATGCTAAATTACTCAAATGTAAATGTAATGTAATATGAAGAAGCGCTGTCTTGCCCTCTTCACAAGCGGTTGTGTGGACCATGTTAAGTCCTTAGTGATGTGGACACCAAGGAAGTTGAAGCTCTCGACCTGCTCCACTACATCCCAGTCGATGTGGATGGGGGCGTGCTCCCCTCTTTCTCATGTAGTCCATGACCAGCTCACTGGTCTTACTGACGTTGAGGGATAGGTTGTCCTGGCACCTCTAGTATTCACTAATATTTTCACTAGCAAGAATAAGAAATACCGTAAAAAAAAATCTCATTTGGTGGGAATGAAATGGAACAAGTCACATCCACTAGATTCATTGGAGTTCCAATTGATGAAAAGTTATCCTGAAAGAGATCATATTCAATTTGTCTGCTGAAATCTGTTGGTATCATCAGGACAATTAATGGTTTGGTTCATCAGGCTTGCTTCCCAACTCTATACTATAGGTTAATTTACTCATATCTAATTTACTGTAATATTGTCTGGGCCAGTAGATATGCCTCCTACCTACACAAATTACTCATCATACAAAATACATTTGCAAGACTAGCCACCTCTAATTACCTGACTCCATCTGCACCTTTGTTTATGAAACTCAATGTATTGTCTATTTACGACATTAATGAACCCCACTTATGCCCTTCCATCTATAAATACTCATACCGCCCAAACAGTTTACCTAAACCCTTCGATGGATTCTTCCAGGTGAATTCTGAAATCCATCTATTTAATACAAGACACTGCGATAACCTTCACCCTTCCCAGTGTTGCACCTCACGTACTCAATTCTCTATCAGATATAGAGGTACCATACTCTGGAATTCTTATCTTCACATTGCCAAAACATTATTATCCCTCAATAACTTCAAGCGAAGACTCCTCCATATAGCCTAACTCTCACACAGTCACACGCTCGCATTACTGATTAATGAATGTATACATTTATAATTAGTAGGTTTTGTTTTCTGTTTTAACAAACCTTTTTTATTGTTGTACTTATGTCCTGTATATTGTTTTTGTGTGGTGTGGCTTTCAAATAAGCCCTTGGGCTTCCAACCACACCATTTATTATTTTTTTGTAATTTTTTGTTATTCATCACTTGTTTTCTTGGTGCAAATAAATGTAACTAAACTTAAGCTAAACCACGCTGCCAAGTCTCTGACCTCCTCCCTGTAGGCTGTCTCATCGCCGGTGATCAGACCTACCACCGTCGTGTTGTCAGCAAACTTGATGATGGTGTTAGAGTTGTAAGTGGCCATGTAACTGGAAGGTTGCTGGTTCAAATCCAGAGCCAACTACGTGAAAAATCTGTTTGTGCCCTTGAGCAAGGCACTTAACCCTAACTGCTCCAAAAAGTCACTCTGGATAAAAACGTCTACTGAAATGTAATTTGTTATTGTCTGCAAGCCCTACCACGAACTCCGGTGTAGTCCTTTTATTGTCCTTTTGCATGTTTGATGTCTAGTTGGAGTCAAACCACATACTGTACTAGTACAGTATATGCAGCATGTGTCTAATTAGGATAACAAAATTCCGGTAACTTACAAAAAAATATACACGTTTTCTAGAAATCCCGGTTGGAGGATTCCTGGATTCCCTGGTTATTCCCTCCTTATTCCAGGACTGGGATTTCCGGGAAAACCAGGGAATTTTGGGAAAGTTACTAGAATTTTGGAACTTATTTAATATTTTTACCAAACCAAACCCCAGGTAAAGCACTAGGAAATGACTAGAACTTGATCAGGGAAATTCACTGCATAAATAATGAAATGCAATAGAACTTTATTCATCTGTGGAGATTTGTATTCTGCTCACCTTTTAAATCAAATAATATTTTATTTGTGACATAATTCGTAAACAACTAACAACTGTAGACTAACAGTGAAATGTTTATTTAAGGGTCATTTTCCAACAATGCAGAGTTAAAGATAAAGATAAAAAACACACAATAAAAATAGAAATAGTGACACGAGGAAAGAATACACAGCGAATGACGAATAACAAGTAAAAATAACATAGCTATATACAGAAAGTTGCATTAAGCTGCATTAAGTACTGCAGTGCACCTCCTCCTCATGGACTGCACCAGATTTGTCATTTCTTGCTGGGACATGTGACCCCACTTTTCCACCAAGGCACCTGCAAGTTCCATGACATTCTGGGGGGAATGGCCCTAGCCCTCACCCTCCGATCCAACAGGTCCCAGATGTGCTCAATGGGATTGAGATCCGGGCTCTTCGCTGGCCATGGCAGAACACTTTCCTGTCTTGAAGGAAATCACGCACAGAACGAGAAGTATGGCTGGTGGCATTGTCATGCTGGAGGGTCATATCAGGATGAGCCTGCAGGAAGGGTACCACATGAGGGAGGAGGATGTCTTCCCTGTAACGCACAGCGTTGAGATTGTCTGCAATGACAAGCTCAGTCCGATGATGCTGTGACACACCGCACCAGACCATGACAGACCCTCCACCGCCAAATCGTTAATTAACCTTAATTCCTTCGACCGATAAACGTGAATCCGACCATCACCCCTGGTGAGACAAAACTGCAACTAGTCAGTGAAGCGCACTTTTTGCCAGTCCTGTTTGGTCCAGCGACAGTGGGTCTGTGCCCATAGGCAACGTTGTTGCCGGTGGTGTCTGGTGAGGACCTGCCTTACAACAGGCCTACAAGCCCTCAGTCCAGCCTCTCTCAGCCTATTGTGGACAGTCTGAGCAATGATGGAGGGAATGTGCGATCCTGGTGTAATTCGGGTAGTTGTTGTTGCCTTCCTGTGCCTGTCCCGCAGGTGTGATGTTCGGATGTACCAATCCTGTGCAGGTGTTGTTACACGTTGTTACACTGCAAGGACGATCAGCTGTTCGTCCTGTCTCCCTGTAGCGCTGTCTTAGGTGTCTCACAGTACGGACATTTCAATTTATTGCCCTGGCCACATCTGCAGTCCTCATGCCTCCTTGAGCATGCCTAAGGCACGTTCACGCAGATGAGCAGGGACCCTGGGCATCTTTCTTTTGGTGTTTTTCAGAGTCTTTAGTGTCCTAAGTTTTAATTACTGTCACCTTAATTGCCTACCTTCTGTAAACTGTTAGTGTCTTAATGACCGTTCCACAGGTGTATGTTCATTACTTGTTTATGGTTCATTGAACAAGCATGGGAAACAGTGTTTAAACTCTTTACAATTAAGATCTTTGAAGTTATTTGGATTTTAAAGAATTATCTTTGAAAGACAGGGTCCTGAAAAGGGGTGTTTCATTTTTTGCTGAGTTTATATACATATAGGTAGGGGTAAAGTGACTAGGCAACAGGATACATAATAGACTGAGCTATAGCAGCAGTGTATGTGGTGCAGTAGCTGCAGTGTATGTGGTGAGTGTGAAAGTGTGTGTGATTGTGTGTGAGTGGCGTCAGTACGCATGTGTGCTCATGTTATGTGTGTGTGTAGTGTGTGCCTCGCCCACCTGAGGATCTGTCTTTTTCAGCCATCTATTTCCTGAGTCACTTAAGGTACCACGTTCATCTGGACAAACAATAGTACGCAAGTATAAACACCATGGGACCACGCAGCTGTCATACCGCTCAGGAAGGGGATGCGTTCTGTCTCTTAGAGATGAACGTACTTGGTGTGCGAAAAGTGCAAATCAATCCCCGAACAACAGCAAAGGACCTTGTGAAGACGCTGGAGGAAACCGGTACAAAAGTATCTATATCCACAGTAAAACGAGTCCTAAATCAACATAACCTGAAAGACCGCTCAGCAAGGAAGAAGCCACTGCTCCAAAACCGCCATAAAAAAGCCAGACTACGGTTTGCAACTGTACATGGGGACAAAGATTATACTTTTGGAGAAATGTCCTCTGGTCTGATGAAACAAAAATCAAACTGTTTGGCCTTAATGACCGTTGTTGTGTTTGGAGGAAAGGGGGATGTTTGCAAACGGAAGAACACCATCCCAACCGTGAAGCACGGGGGTGGCAGCATCATGTTGTGGGGCTGCTTTTCTGCAGGAGGGACTGGTGCACTTCACAAAATAGATGGCATCATGAGGAGAAAAATTATGAGGATATATTGAAGCAACATCTCAAGACATCAGTCAGGAAGTTAAAGCTTGGTCGCAAATGGGTCTTCCAAATGGACAATGACCCCAAGCATACTTCCAAAGTTGTGGCAAAATGGCTTAAGGACAACAAAGTCAAGGTATTGGAGTGGCCATCACAAAACCCTGAGGAATTGTGAAAAACTGAGTTTAAATGTATTTGCCTAAGGTGTATGTAAACTTTCGACTTCAACTGTATTATAATTGTTTTTAAGACCTTTTAACAATTTTGATGATCGTTGGTAGTGTGTGTGTGTGTTGGGGTATCAGTGTAAGTATGTGTGAGTCTGTGGGTAGAGTTCAGTGTGTGTGCATAGAAAGGGGAAAACCTAGTCAGTTGTACAACTGAATGTCTTCAACTGAAATGTGTCTTCCGCATTTAATCCAACCCCTCTGAATAAGAGAGGTGTGGGGGGCTGCCTTAATCAACATCCACGTCTTTGGAGTCAGGGCAAGAGAGTTAGTAAAAAAAGTGTCAATGCAGGTAGTCTGGGTAGCCATTTGATTAGCTATTTAGGAGCCTTGGTGTACTGGAAATGTTTGCCTTGCTGTAGCAGAGAGAAAATCTATGGCTTGGGTGGCTGGAGACGTAGAATTTTTTGGAGACTTCCTATGACACCGCCTGGTATCCAGTGCAGTTGGAAAGTATTCAGGCGCTTTGACCTGTTCCACATTTTGTTACATTAAAGACTTTTTCTAAAATGGAGTAAATGTTTTTTTCACCTCATCAATCTGAACACAATAACCCATAATGACAAAGCAAACACAGATTGTTTGAAATGTTTGCAAATGTAATAAAAATGTAAAACATAAATACCTTATTTACATAAGTAATCCTTTGCAATAAGACTTGACATAGAGCTCAGGTGCATACTGTTTTCATTGATCATCCTTGAGATGTTTCAACAACTTGATTGGAGTCCACCTGTGGTAAATTCAATTGATTTGACATGATTTGAAAATGCACACACCTGTCTATATGAAGGTCTCACAGTTGACAGTGCATGTCAGAGCAAAAACTAAGCCACAAGGTCGATTGTGTCGAGGCACAGATCTAGGGAAGGGTACCAAAGAAATTATGCATCATTAAAGGTCTCCGAAAACACAGTGGCCTCCATCATTCTTAAATGAAATAAGTTTGGAACCACTAAGACTCTTCCTAGAGCTGGTTCCTGGCCAAACTGAACAGTCGGAGGAGAAGGGCCTTGGTCAGGGAGGTGACCAAGGACCCGATGGTCACTCTGATAGAACTCAAGAGTTCCTCTGTTGAGATGGGAGAACATTCCAGAAGGACAACCATCTCTGTAGTAATCTACCAATCAGGCCTTTATGGTAGAGTGGCCAGACGGAAACCACTCCTCAGTAAAAGGCACATGACAGCCCACATGGAGTTTGCCAAAAGGCACCTACAGGACTCTCAGACCGTGAGAAACAAGATTATCTGGTCTGATGAATCCAAGATTGAACTTTTGACCTGAATGCCAATCGTCACGTCTGGTAGAAACCTGGCACCATCCCTATGGTGAAGCATGGTGGTGGCAGCATCATGTTGTGAAGATGTTTTTCAGTGGCAGGGACTGTAAAACTAGTCAGGACCGAGGGAAAGATGAACGGAGCAAAGTACAGAGAGATCCTTGATGTAAACCTGCTCCAGAGCGCTCAGGACCTCAGACTCGGGCGAAGGTTCATCTAGGCACACAGCCAAGACAACACAGGAGTGGCTTCGGATAAGTCTCTGAATGTCCTTGAGTGGCCCAGCCAGAGCCCGTACTTGAACCCGTTCGAACATCTCTGGAGAGACCTGAAAATAGCTGTGCAGTGACGCTCCCCATTCAACTTGATAGAGCTTGAGAGAATCTGTAGAGAAGGGGAGAAAATACTCAAATGCTGGTGTCCCAGCTTGTAGCGTCAAGACTGTAATCTCGAGACTGTAATCGCTGCCAAAGGTGCTTCACAAAGTACTGAGTAAATGGTCTGAATACTTATGTAAATGTGTTATTTCAGCTTTTATGTTTTTACAAATATGCTAAAATCTATAAAAAAAACTGTTTTTGCTTTGTCATTATGGGGTTTTGTGTATGGATTGATGGGGGGGACGGACGATGTAATCCATTTTAGAATAAGGCTGCAGTGTAACAAAATGTAGAAAAAGTCAAGGGGCCTGAATATTTTACGAATGCACTGTAGAGGTCCTAGATGGCAGGTAGCTTGGGAAAGCTACAATTCTCCTCTCAGCCATCAGTTTTGGCATGTGTCTTCTTGATTTGATAATCAAGTACAATCAGACAGAAATATACATTAACTTGCTGTTTATTATTCAACCTAGGTAATAGGTTTAGATAAGGTAAATATAATCTCACCTTGTAATATACTCCACAAGAAAGAGTATAGGGCTTTATCCCGGATATGTCGAATATAAAAATAAAAAAAGAATAGCAGAAAACAACACACTGTAAGACAAAAACAGAGGCATTATCTGTCAATTAAGTGTCCAAGAGATGAAGAGATAACAGTATCTAAGCCTCATATCAAAGGTGAGCAGACATGGACAGTGCACAATTCCATTACACAGCTCTCATCAAAACAGGGTGAGGGCTTTGAAAAGTTGCAGTTTCCTAGGAGAAGCCCTTGATCTTCTCTTTCCTCTCTCTTTTTCCGTTCTTTTTTTGCTCCTCCACATCTTCAGGTTGTGACTGCATTCTCTTGTTCAACACTTTAACTATGTCCCTACATAGCAAAAGCATACTTACAAGCAAAATCAAATAGGTTCGCTCGCAATCAAGGGGATGATACATATTTGACTGGATAAACTGGCAAAAGTAATGGAAAATAAACAGTGACGTCTAGAAAAAGAGGCATGCATAGGCACATAGATAAGGAAGAATATAAAATATTTAAACATGTAATCAGCCAACAGTTAATTGGAAACCGACTAAAAATAATTATTGCTGATGTCTCCAGAGAGTGGTAAACTGATAACTCCAATCTGAGGATGATTATTCCTCGCAGATGCTTTACTTGGATGTTGTGTGTTGTGAATATGCTTCATATTACTTATTTTCTAATGTGAAACATTGTTATTATGTTTGTCACGGTTTCAAATTATTGTACAATTATCAACATGAGTGTTTGATTAATGAATAGCAATGTAAAATTGATTGAAAGGGTGATTGCAGAGACACACACCACCCTTACTAGACAAAGAAATAAAAAAACTAATGTTGGACATTTTTGCAGAATGTACAGTTTTATTTTCCCCTCCCCTAATCCATTTTGAGCATCTTGAATACACCCTTGGAATGCTGCACATGTTTTTACATTAATGAAGGATCATGATTCTATCAGGTGTCCAACCCATCCCAACAAATCGCTGCATTCATCCATCATAATGTTTAAGCCATTGCTCAGATAATATGCTAAGAGGAAGTGCTTTGAGGGACATAATGTATTCATGTTTATCAGTAATATGTATTAGATGATAATACAATTACTTTTCATTAGATTTATGTGAAGTGCATTGTGCATACATATTTGAGATTTTACTCTGTTTTAAAACAATATTGGAATGTGTATTCCAACAGGGTACAGATTTAAATGACTCACTCTCCAAACAGAGTTGACAAATTATGTTAATTACTTGCCTGATTTAAATGTAACTAATTCCGACTCATTTCTTATAGGCATTCTGCTAATTCCCTCTTGAAGTACAATGTGGTATCTGTGTTGTTATGGAACTTGGCACAATTTCACACAACCTGTCCATGAGAAAACATGTTGAACATTCCAGAAGTAGGCTAATCATTAACACAACATTCAGAATGCCTGTAAGCTTGTAAAACGCGATACCATGAAAGCGTAAAGTGAACATGAAATGAAACATTGCCCCTAAAAGAAATGAAATGATGAAACTATGAGAATAATTTGTTAAGGTGTGTATTTGGCCAAGACTATGGCGTGTCCCAAATCTGGCTTGCCTACTATTTACTTAAACTGCACACTTTGTACTTATCGTACTACAGACTTTTTATAATGTACTGTTTAGTAGAAACTAATAAAGTAAGCAACAAATACTAGCATACCTGGTTTATCCTACTGAGAATGCTTCATATAATGCGCAATGTCAGAATAACAGTAGAGAGAATGATACGTTTTAGATGTTATTTCTTTCATCACATTCCCAATGGGTCAGAAGTTTACATACACTCAATTAGTATTTGGTAGCGTTCCCTATAAATTGTTTAACTTGGGTCAAATGTTTTGGGTAGCCTCCCACAAGCTTCCCACAATACGTTGGGTGATTTTTGGCCCATTCCTCCTGACAGAGCTGGTGTAAATGATTCAGGTTTGTAGGCCACCTTGCTTGCACACACTTTTTCAGTTTTGCCCGCAAATGTTCTATAGGAATGAGGTCAGGGCTTTGTGATGGCCACTCCAATACCTTGACTTTGCTGTCCTTAAGCCATTTTGCCACAACTTTGGAAGTATGCTTGGGGTCACTGTCCATTTGGAAGACCCATTTGCGACCAAGCTTGAACTTCCTGACTGATGTCTTGAGATGTTGCTTCAATATATCCACATAACTTTTCTTCCTCATGATGTCATCTATTTTGTGCACCAGTCCCTCCTGCAGCAAAGCACCCCCACAACATGATGCTGCCACCCCCATGCTTGGGATGGTGTTCTTCGGGTTGCAAGCCTCCCCCTTTTTCTTCCATACATAACGACGATCATTATGGCCAAACAGTTCTATTTTTGTTTCATCAGACCAGAGGACATTTCTCCAAAAAGTATGATCTTTGTCCCCATGTGCAGTTGCAAACCATAGTCTGGCTTTTTTATTTGGAGCAGTGGCTTCTTCCTTGCTGAGCGGCATTTCAGGTTATGTCGATATAGGACTTGTTTTACTGTGGATATAGATACTTTTGTACCGGTTTCCTCCAGCATCTTCACAAGGTCCTTTGCTGTTGTTCTGGGATTGATATGCACCAAAGTACGTTAATCTCTAGGAGACCGAATGCGTCTCCTTCCTCAGCGGTATGACGGCTGCGTGGTCCCATGGTGTTTATACTTGCGTACTATTGTTCGTACAGATGAACGTGGTACCTTCAGGCATTTGGAAATTGCTCCCAAGGATGAACCAGACTTGTGTAGGTCTACAATTTCTAAAGCCATGACATAATGTTCTGGAATTTTCCAAGCTGTTTAAAAGGCACAGTCAACTTAGTTTATGTAAACTTCTGACCCACTGAAATTGTGATACAGAGATTTATAAGTGAAATAATCTGTCTGTAAACAATTACTTGTGTCATGCACAAAGTAGATGTGTTAACCGTCTTGCCAAAACTATAGTTTGTTAACAAGAAATTTGTGGAGTGGTTGAAAAACAAGTTTTAATGATTCCAACCTAAGATAACGTAAACTTCCGACTTCAACTGTATAGCTGCCAATATTGAGGTGACTTATTGTAATGTTTAGCCTACCTTATAATAATGCACTAAATCATTGATTTGGCACATCGTTGCACACATGTTAGCCGCATATTATTAAATATGTTGAGGCAAAAATGAAACAGTCTACAACTAGCAAAATAGAACTAAATTGAATGAACATGAAATTGATTTCAATATGATTTAAATATATAGCTAGGCCTATGTAGCCTACTTTATGAATTGTTCAATGAGGTCGTCTTGGTTTACATTTCAGGAATTGTTTTATCCTTCACTCGTTTGTAACAATTTAAATAATCTCGTTCCCAGAAACTTCTGCCCAAATGCGCAAAGAGTTTGGTGAGTCAACTTGGCCTTCATTAGCCAATACAGAGAGCCGGGAGAAACTCCTAGCACATAAGCATTTGCTTAACTACTTACGGAGTGGTACGCGGTGAAATGCAAGGCGCCAAATTCTAAATCCAAAAGTTTAATTATTAAACATTCATCAATATACAAGTGTTGCATAGTCATCAAAAGCTCTGCTTCTTGGCAATACAGCGTCACAGCGTTGTCAGATTTCAAAAAGGCTTTACGGTGAAAGCACAACATTTGATTGTTTGAGGGTAGCACCTCCAATATTTACCATTAGCATAAATTCATAAACCATCACAGTTCACACAAACACATTTCACAGCAAAAAGAAATCCGTTACCTTTTGAAGAACTTCTGCTGAGGGCTTCCCAAGTGTCCAACGAAGACATCCAATGGTTCTTTTGTTAGAAAAAGTCATTTATTATATCCATAAATCTCTGTTTGGTTGGCGCGCATTGAAACGTGAAGAGAACGCGTTCAAATATACCTATAAACTTTTCCTAAACAAATCAAATACCAGTTAAAATGCATCCTTAGCTATCCTTTAAACGGCTTAATCTACCAACCAATTATCTCCCAAAACATCTTCCCCCTAACCCTCCCTCATACGCTAGCACACCACAAGCACAGAGCCACACCTCGTAGTCGCTAAAATTAAATTACAAATTGTTTACTTAGTAGGTCACATCCATAGAATTCTATTGAGTGGTTGATATCCCAGGCTTATACGTGCTGTGTGAAATAGCTTGGGGGTGAGGTTACAACTGCAAATACATTCACAACTTTGTATTTGTAGTCAACTTCTTGATAAAGTTATCAGTGGTCACAGAATCAAGATGTTGATCTGTCTCTCTATGTTTAGCGGAGCTCTTCTGTGTATAAAGTGACGTGGAAGGGCAAAATACCTAACAACCCACTTAGCTTTTCTAGGAGTGGTCTGAGGCAGTAGGGAGTGTTTTCAAGTGCAACTTTAGTAATGATGGTTTTGGGAAACAGCTCGGAGATGTAAAGATGTTATTTTCAAGACAACTCGGAAACAACTCAGAACCTTCCTACTGGTTAATTCTGATACTTTGCAAGTGGGAATCTCAGAGCTCATCTTTTTACGATTTTCCAAGTAAAACATTTCAGAATTTCCTAGTTGTCTTGAACACGGCATGAGCTCCGACTTCTCACACATGCTGATCTCTGATGTCATCTACTAAGGAAATTACCTCTATAACAGCAGTTAATGTAAAAACAAAACATTATTTATAAAAAGCAATCTATAAATATGGGTTTTGAACACTCTGTGTTTACAAGTATGACAGCTGTACTTTTAGTTTATGGTAATGCAGCTTGTTGACCATTATCCAATCTGCATTTCTCAAATGAGTTCAAAGCATGTGAATGCATATAACTTTAAAACTGGCAATTACCACCTTCCCTCTTGGTTATGAACGCAGCATGAGGTTTTAAATTATATTGTAGATTTTCTCTTTGGACAAGTCTATTCATTTTTTTGCTGCTTATGTTGATCCATATGATTTTTTGCCCTGACCAAATTCCCCAATCTTTTATTTCTTCCAAGACCATGGTTTAGTCAAGTTTGTTACATGCTATTGGTAATCCCTTAATCAATAGTCTTCCAATGAAGAAAATAATGAGACCAACAAAATGAATTGCGTTTCTTAACTTCAATCTAAATTGTTTTGAAGTGCAGTGTAATGCTTTCATCCTTAGTGTGAAGGAAATGTAGCCCCCATTGCCTGAATTAACTTTTTAATCCATATCATAATCCCAAAGCCATTGTTAAAAAGCTTTCCCTAGTGTTTTAGATTAACTAAGCACACCCAACGGAGGCCAATTAGTCACTAGCACCCTTCAGCTACACACATAAAAAGCACCCCAGACACTATTCAGAATCACCATTGATTGGTGGTGAACAATTTACTGCAAGTCGCTCTGAATGACAAACATCAATGCGAAAGAAACCTGTGGTTTTGAGGTGGAAAAGGAGCTATTGGTCCACTTATAATTCAGAGCCAATGTTATTTAAGCCAAAACAAAAATGGCCATCCGCTGTAATTCTTTCTCTGAGTTAAACATTGTGCATGTGGGGAATGCTTGCTCACTTCCTGGTATCATTGTACATTAATGTTACATTAACGTCATTTCTATGTAAAAGGCGGCATGAACACCAACATGTGAAGTTCAAAAGAGCATGTCAAATTGGGTGTCAAATGAAAGATATGAGTCTATAAATTAAGGCATATATACATGTTTATACCATTTTCCATCCACATTCCTTTTTAAGAAGCAAATGCTTTGATTTCTGGTCAAGCAGAAGAGGTCTTCGAAAACATCTACCAGAAAAAGCCTTAAATGTTACATCAAAACACAATGTTGAAGTAAAGACCCATGAAAACTAATATCAACACATTATTATTTCGTTTTTGATACATTTCTGCCTTCTGTAAGTTTAAGAAAAAATGCCTTGTGCCTTAAAATGCTGTTTCCGAAAACCCACATACTGTATCTTTAAGATATATTTCTCTCCCTTCACAGAAGTGACAATTAAAGGTAGGTAAACATATCAATTAATTCGTTTTTCTACTGATATACATTTTGTTTACCAGATCAGTAACAGAATTTCAGAAAAAACGTTAACAGAATTTCTGCAATTGAATTGTCTATAATGGGAAATCATAGTAGTCACAAACCACAGTTGGGTCCACAAGCTTGGACAGTACAGCACAGTAAACTACAGTAAAGAAAAGTAGAGTATAGTTCAGTACAGCACAGTAGAGTACAGTAAAGTAGAATACAGTACTGTACAGTAGAGTAGAGCACACTACATTTGAACTATACTCTACTGACATGTGTTGTACTGTAATCTACTCTACACTACTGCACTCTACTGTGCTGTACTTTGATGTCCAAACTTGTAAAACCATAGACGTCTATGCAGGGGCGTTGCCAGAATTTTTCAGCCCCATGAAAATAAAACTACCGGGCCCCTAAAATAGAAATCAGAATGTTTCAGATTAAAATAATGTACTGAACAATATGTGTTATTAAATCTACTAACTACACACTTCTGCTGCTCTATACTACAATTGTGCAGATTCTATTTTCCAAATTCATCCTTTGCCTAAATTAACGGTATTGCAAAAATGTTTGGTTCCTAGTGTTAACAAAAAGCTGTCAGTGTCATGAGATTTTTATGATGCTTTATTATAAATAACTACACCAATTGGTGACTTGTTTTTCTATATATGGTATTGTAGAAATTACCAGTGATCCATGTTTCAGAATCAGGATTTATTACCAATTCTTATAAACAAGGCTAACCCTCTTCTGCCCTATGCATAATTCCTAAATATATGCCTAAATGACATATCCAAAATAAAAAAATATCCTGAACTATGTGGACTGCAGGCATAAATGTGGTACCTACAGAGAACATGCATCTGTGAAACTACAACAGTAATATCAAAACATTTTGTGGACATTCCTGAGTAAGTTCAACAGGAGATAAACTCTGAAACAGGATCTCTACAGGAGAAAGACCATCTGAAAAAGTGGTGCCATATATCGTCTTTAGATGTCGCACTTCATTTTCAAATACATCTGTAAGATCTTTGGAGTACTTGTTTCTCAATTTGTGGCAAGATACACAAATTTGGTATTCAGTCATTTTCGGAAATGTATTGGTGAAATCTCTTCGCATATAGCTGCAATCGTGTGGAACCGCATGTCCAAATTACTGATTATACTATCCATATAAAACAATGTGTTGCAAAATCCATTGTCTAACTTTTGTTAATTTGCTATGTCATCTTCAGTCTCATCAGGGAAACGTTTTCTTTTTTTCTGGCGGCTCCTCTGTTCACTGTGAAACTGAGTAGTTACACCCATTTCATTTGCCACCATGGAGGCTTCTGCCAGAAGAGCGTCCCATTGATTACGCAGAGCCTGTATTTCTTTCTGTTTTTCTTCCTGTAGTGCCTTAATGTGAGCTGCTTCAGTGTCCAGAGAAATATTTCCTGACTGAAGTATTAGGCTTCTGTTCGCAATACACTGCAATACGTTTACCCAGAAAGTATGCAGGAAGATTGCCTTCTCTGGCCACAGTGGATCATCTAAAACCTCATCTTCCTCACTTCTAATCTGTCCATATTCTTCCTTTCCCTTATTACTTGCTTGTTCAGTCTCTTCTGTCACTCCTTCACTGGCACTGCTGCTACTCTTTAACTCCTCTTCCTCCTCCCTGCTCTCCTCTGCATCAGAGTCTGTCTGACAGCTTTCTGCTGAGATTCTGCCTACCTGGGGCTCTCTAGGCACTAGGAAGTGAGTAAACAAAGGGAATTTTAGGTTTAATGTTTGCTCCTACAAAAAGGTTCCCATACTAAAAATCTACTACCGAAAGAAAAAACTTTAAATAATATACATATCAAACAGAATATGTATTTAAGTGTGTCTAAGTCATCATGTGCCTAACTTACAAAAAAAAATGGTCTAGTTATGCTGCTGCTGCTACAAAACAACTGCCTCTCCTCCAAGGTCCACTGTTTCAACTTCATGAGGTAGACGTTGTGTCTACAGCAGTAGTAGTAGTAGCATCTACAGTATGGATAGGTAGGCTACATGTTAGGTTTTAATTTTAGTCTAGCTAGCTAAAAAATATCAAGCAAATATTGGGGAATACAGTAATAACATCTACATAATAGCTAATTAGCTAGCCATAGCTAGTAGTGGTAGCTCATCATCGTCATGTTAGTAATTACTGCTCTGACCGAGCCGAGTGAGTCCACGGTAGACAACTACCTGTAGTTAGCAAGCTATCAAGCTAGCAATATTGGCTAGCTAGGCTACTCAGTTCAGCAAGCCGTCTGCACTGAGTCCACCATTTTCTTGGAAAAAAACATTGTGAGTAATTTTTTCCTGAATGTTGCTGTATTGGTTTCTGTTTCCTTTCTTTCCTTTTCTGGAAACAGATTTCATTTTTGAGGGGGGCATAGTGGTTCTCTCTTGAATTCTTAGGCTACATGCCGAAGCAACTGTCAAATCAGCTGTATTTTTTTAATTATAAACAATTTCAAAACATTTAGGGCCCCCTACCAGGCAAGGGCCCCATGAATCATTCATCTTTTCTCCCCCTTAACGACGCCCTTGTGTCTATGATTGGTTCAGATTCGATCTGGACCCAAATATGCAAAGAAGGATATTGCAGATTAATACCTTTTGTGTACCTATTTAGGATACATCATGAGGAAAATGACATTCATATCCATAATTATGCATTTCTGTGTAGTACAGATCAGGGACCCATGATGAAATGTTGTTACTGCAATTCCGTTACCAGGTGTAAATCCATTTCACATACTGCAGTTCTATATTTTTTCCTAAGTCAATAAGTCATGTCTTACACCCCATTCTTTCTGCAGACATCATTGAATCTTAATTCGGAGCAGATATTTAAGAGTTTTTGGAAAGCGTGGACACCAAAAACATAGGGAAATTTTACCGGAATTCTGTTATCAAAGTTAGCATCTGCACAGTTCTTCCGGTAAATGTGTTTTTGTCAAATGTTCAGTGGAAATTGTTAACAGTCGTTCTTGTGTATGGAGTTGGATAAATCAATCACATTTTTTTATGAAGAGTTTCAAAGAAAAGAAATTGCCGTCATCCACTTCATTATGTCTGAAACACAGGCTTCCAGGGAGGGCAATTTTGGGGCTTCACCATGTTTCATTGAAATGTACAACTATGTATCATCTGCATAGCAGTGAAAGTTAACATTATGTTTCCGAATGACATCCCCAAGAAGTAAAATATATAATGAAAACAACAGAGGTCCTAAAACGGAACCTTGAGGAACACCGAAATGTACAGTTGATTTGTTAGAGGACAAACCATCCACAGAGACAAACTGATATATTTCTGACAGATAAGATTTAAACCAGGTCAGAACTTGTCTGTGTAGACCAATTTGGGTTTCCAATCTCTCCAAAATAACACAGCTTGAAGGTTTAGAGGCCATGACTATTTTCATCAATGTGTCAAGAGGTATAGCATTACAAAACTTGAGTGTCTCCCTTGATCTTAGGTCCTGGCAGTGTTGTGCAGACTCAGGACAACTGAACTTTGGAGAAATACGGAGATTTAAAAAGCAGTCTGTAATTTGCTTTCTAATGTTCATGATCTTTTCATCATTTCCAAGCTAATCAGAAGACTTCCAGTTTGGTGTAACAACATTTCTGTTCAAATTTTCTGGAAACTTGCTTCAGGGCTCAGGTATTTTTTGTATACCAGGGAGCTAGTTTCTCATGACAAATGTTTTTTTTGTTTTTAGGGGTGTGACAGCATCTAGGGTATTACGCAAGGTTAAACTAAGTTCCTCAGTTAAGTGGTTAAACAATTGTTGTACTCTGACGTCCTTGGGTAGGTGGAGGGAGTCTGGAAAGGCATCTGGGAATCTTTGGGTTGTCCGAGAATTTATAGCACGGCTTTTCATGATCCTTGGTTGGGGTCTGAGCAGATTATTTGTTGCGATTGCAAACATAATAAAATGATGGTCCGATAGTCCAGGATTATAAGGAAAAACATTAAGATCCACAATATATATTCCATGGGACAAAATGGACTAGTGGAGGCTGTCGTTTCTGATTATAACGCGCGAACCAAATGGAGGATTTATGGATAAAATACGTTACTTTTTCTAACAAAAGAACCATGGATTGTCTTCGTTGGACACTTAGGATGACCTCAGCAGAAGTTCTTCAACAGGTAATTGATTTGTTTTCGCTGTGAAATGTGTTATGTGTGTGCCATGATGGCTAATCGATACATGGCTATTGGAAAAATATGTGAGGTGCTACCCTCAAACAATGAAATGTGCTGCTTTCGCCGTAAAGCCTTTTTGAAATCTGACAACGATGTGATATTGCCAAGAAACAGAGCTTTTGATGAGTATGGAACACTTGTATATTGGTGGATGTTTAATAATTCAACTTTTGGATTTTGAATTTGGCGCTTTACATTTTACCTGGTAGTGTCGGGGCTCGCTAGCGCCCCACTGTTCCCCAAGAAGTTAAGATTATGATCAGTGATTAGTTCATTGACTATAACTGCCTTGGAAGTGAGGGATCTAACTCTAAGTACCCCTATTTTGAGATGTGAGATATCACAGGAGGTCTTTATTCCCGTGAGATTGCTAAGGTGAACACCGCCATGTTTAGTTTTGCCCAACCTAGATCGAGGCACAGACACGGTGAGCTGATTACACTGACTGTGCCAGTGGCGGACTCCACTAAACTGGCAAGCTGGCTAACAGCCTGCTGACTGGCCTGCATCCTATCTCATTGTGGAGCTAGAGGAGTTAGAGCCCTGTCTATGTTCAAAGATAAGATGAGAGCACCCCTCCAGCTAGGATGGAGTCCGTCACTCCTCAGCAGGCCAGGCTTGGTCCTGTTTGTGGGTGAGTCCCAGAAAGAGGGCCAATTACCTACAAATTCTATCTTTTGGGAGGGGCAGAAAACAGTTTTCAACCAGCGATTGAGTTGTGAAACTCTGCTGTAGAGCTCATCACTCCCCCTAACTGGGAGGGGGCCAGAGGCAATTACTCGATGCCGACACATCTTTCTAGCTGATTTACACGCTGAGGTTATGTTGCACTTGGTGACCTCTGACTGTTTCATTCTAACATCATTGGTGCCCGACGTGGATAACAATATCCCTATAGCCTCTACACTCGCCAGTTTCAGCCTTAGCCAGCACCATCTTCAGATTAGCCTTAACGTTGGTAGCCCTGTCCCCCTGGTAAACAGTGTATGATCGCTGGATGATTCATTTTAAGTCTAATACTGCAGGTAATGGAGTCACCAATGATTAGGGTTTTCAATTTGTCCGAGATAATGGTGGGTGGCTTCGGCGTCTCAGACCCCGTAATGGGTGGAGGAGAGACCAGAGAAGGCTTGGCCTCTGACTCCCGAATTGTTGAACAATGGGGAAACCGGTTGAAGTTTCTGTCGGCTGAATGAGCAACACCGGTTAAGCATTCCTACAGCATTTCCTTCCAGAAGCCATGAGAAAATTGTCCAGGCGTGGGGACTGAGAAAGGGGATTTATACTACTATCTGTACTTATTTGTGACACAGACGCTGTTTCATCCTTTCCTACACTTACATTAACCTTGCCTAACGATTGCGTCTGAAGCTGGGCTTGCAGCACGGTTATCCTCACCATAAGGCGTATGGGTCTCCTGTATATATTTATTATTTTTATTTTACCTGGGTAGGCTAGTTGAGAACAAGTTCTCATTTACAACTGCGACCTGGCCAAGATAAAGCACAGCAGTTTGAAACATACAACAACAACAAAATATGTCTATATACAGTGAGTGCAAATGAGGTAAGATAAGGGAGGTATGGCAGTAAATAGGCCATGGCGTCGAGGTAATTACAATATAGCAATTAAACACTGGAATGGTAGATCTGCAGAAGATACATTTGCAAGTTACTGGGGTGCAAAGGAGCAAGATAAATAAATAAATACAGCATGGGGATGAGGTAGTAGGATGGGCTGTTTACAGATGGGCTATGTGCAGGTGCAGAGATCTGTGAGCTGCACTGACAGCTGGTGCTTAAAGCTAGTGAGGGAGATATGAGTCTCCAGCTTCAGTGATTTTTGTAGTTCGTTCCAGTCATTCCACGAACTGGAAGGAAAGGTGGCCAAAGGAGGAATTGGCTTTGGGGGTGACCAGTGAGATATACTGCCTGGAGCGCGTGCTACTGGTGGGTGCTTCTATGGTGACCAGTGAGCTGAGATAAGGCGGGGCTTTACCTAGCAAAGACTTGTAGATGGTTTGGGAACGTGTATGAAGCGAGCGCCAGCCAACGAGAGCATACAGGTTGCAGTGGTAGGTAGTATATGGGGATTTGGTGACAAAGCGGATGGCACTGTGATAGACTGCATCCAATTTGTTGAGTAGAGTGTTGGAGGCTATTTTATAAATGACATTGCCGAAGTCGAGGATCGGTAGGATGGTCAGTTTTACGAGGATATGTTTGGCAGCATGAGTGAAGGATGCTTTGCTTGCGAAATAGGAAGCCGATTCTAGATTTAATTTTGGATTGGAGATATTTAACTTCTCAGGGATCAGTGGGGCGCTAGCGGGCTGCTCCCGACACTACCAGGTAAAATGTAAGGCGCCAAATTCAAAATCCAAAAGTTGAATTATTAAACATCCACCAATATACAAGTGTTCCATACTCATCAAAAGCTCTGTTTCTTGGCAATATCACAGCGTTGTCAGATTTCAAAAAGGCTTTACGGCGAAAGCAGCACATTTCATTGTTTGAGGGTAGCACCTCACATTTTTCCCATAGCCATGTATCGATTAGCCATCATGGCACACACATAACACATGTCACAGCGAAAACAAATCAATTACCTGTTTGAAGAACTTCTGCTGAGGTCATCCTAAGTGTCCAACGAAGACAATCCATGGTTCTTTTGTTAGAAAAAGTAACGTATTTTATCCATAAATCCTCCATTTGGTTCGCGCGTTATAATCAGAAACGACAGCTTCCACTACTCCATTAAAACGTGACGCGAACTCGTTCATCTTATACCTATAAACTTGTCCAAGAACAATCAAACATAGTTTTAAATGTATCCTTAGGAACACTTTTACGTATATTAACTATTATAAATCAGCCGGAATATAAACTGATCGATAAAGACGGTAAAAAAGACACTGCGTGACTTCTCGTGCGCGCGCGCTGGGTACTGTTTTCATGACAGAGTGACTTCCTTGTTTGCTCTTCTTCTCTGGTGTTATTCATCCAAAATGAAAAAAATACACTGTCTCTAGACTGTTGACATCATAAGGAAGCGATGGGTACTGCATTCATATGCCCTTATATGGTCATTTTCATGAGGGAGGGGTGCCCAAATGAGCAATTTGTCAAAATCACTTTTTCCAGGACAGCAGAGATTCCTCGGGGTTTCGCCTGCTATATGCGTTCTATTTTACTCACAGACAGATGGTTAACAGTTTTGGAAAATTCAGAGTGTTTCCTATCCAATGGTACCAAATATATGCATATCCTATTTTCTGGGCCTGAATGGGAGGCATTTTACTTTGGGCACGCCAGGCTCTCCAAAACCGACCCCTCAGCTGCCACTCCCTAACAAGTTAATGTGAGTCTGGAAGGAGAGTTTACAGTCTAGCCAGACACCTAGGTATTTGTAGTTTTCCACATATTCTAAGTCAGAACCGTCTAGAGTAGTGATGCTGAGCAGTTGGAGGCCACGGAAGGAGAGTTGTATGGCATTGAAGCTCGTCTGGAGGTTAGTTAGCACAGTGTCCAAAGAAGGGCCAGAAGTATACAGAATGGTGTCGCCTGCGTAGACGTGGATCAGAGAATCACCAGCAGTAAGAACGACATCATTGATGTATACAGAGAAGAAAGTCGGCCCGAGAATTGAACCCTGTGGCACCCCCATAGAGACTGTCAGAGGTCCGGACAACAGGCCCTCCGATTTGACAAACTGTACTCTATCAGAGAAGTAGGTACAGTGGGATTCAAAATGGTAGGTAATCTGTTTGTTAACTTGGCTTTCGAAGACCTTAGAAAGGCAGGGTAGGATAGATATAGGTCTGTAGCAATTTGGGTCAAGTGTCTCCCCCTTTGAAGAGGGGGATGACCGCAGCTGCTTTCCAGTCTTTGGGAATCTCAGACGACATGAAAGAGAGGTTGAACAGGCTAGTAATAGGGGTTGCAACAATAATTTTAGAAAGAGAGGGTCCAGATTGTCTAGCCCGGCTGATTTGTAGGTGTCCAGATTTTGCAGCTCTTTCAGAACATCAGCTATCTGGATTTGTGTGAAGGAGAAATGGGGGAGGCTTGGGCGAGATGCTGTGGGGAGTGCAGGGCTGTTGACCGGGGTAAGGGTAGCCAGGTGGAAAGCATGGCCAGCCATAGAAAAATGCTTATTGAAGTTTTAAATTATAGTAGATTTGTAGGTGGTGACAGTATTTCCTAGCCTCAGTGCAGTGGGCAGCTGGGAGGAAGTGCTCTTATTCTCCATGGACTTGTGTCCCATAACTTTTTTGAGTTTGTGCTACAGGATGCAAATTTCTGCTTGAAAAAGCTAGCCTTAGCTTTCCTAACTGCCTGTGTATATTGGTTCCTGACTTCCCTGAAAAGTTGCACATGCTATTCGTTGCTAATGCAGAACGCCACAGGATATTTTTGTGTCTGGAGTGAACCAAGGGTTCCTGGTTCTACATTTTTTGAAAGGGGCATGCTTGTTTAAGATGGTGAGGAAGGCACTCTTAAAGAATGACCAGGCATCCTCTACTGACGGGATAAGGTCAATATCCTTCCAGGATACCCGGGCCAGGTCGAAGTGTTGAAGTGTTTTAGGGAGCGTTTGACAGTGATGAGGGTTGTTCCTTTGACCGCAGACCCATTACAGATGTAGGCAATGAGGCAGTGATTGCTGAGATCTTGTTTGAAAACAGCATAGGTATATTTAGAGGGCAAGTTGGTTCGGATGATATCTATGAGGGTGCCTGTGTTTACTGATTTGGGGATGTACCTGGTGGGCTCATTGAGATTTTGTGTGAGATTTAGGGCATCAAGGTTAGATTGTAGGATGGTCAGGTTGTTAAGCATGTCCCAGTTTAGGTCACCTAGCAGCACGAGCTCTGAAGATAGATGGGGGGCGATCAGTTCACATATGGCGTCAAGGGCACAGCTGGGGGCAGAGGGTGGTTTATAGCAAGCGGCAACGGTGAGAGACTTGTTTCTGGAAAGGTTGGTTTTTAAGAGTAGAAGCTAGAATTGTTTGGGTACATACCTGGATAGTAAGACAGAACTCTGCAGGCTATCTCTGCAGTAGTTTGCAACACTGCCCCCTTTGGCAGTTCTATCTTGTCGGAAAATGTTATAGTTCGGGATGGAAATGTCTTCCTAAGCCAGGATTCAGACACAGCTAGGACATCCGGGTTGGCAGAGTGTGCTAGGGCAGTGAATAAAACAAACTTAGGGAGAAGGCTTCTAATGTTAACATGCATGAAACCAAGGCTTTTACGGTTACAGAAGTCAACAAATGATAGCGCCTGGGGAATTGGAGTGGGGCTAGACACTGCAGGGCCTGGATTTACCTCCACATCACCAGAGGAACAGAGGAGGAGTAGGATAAGGGTACGGCTAAAGGCTAAAAGCACTGGTCGTCTGTTATTTTAGGACCAGATAGTGAAAGGAGCAGATTTCTGGGTACGGAAGAATAGATTCAAGGCAAAATGTACAGACAAAGGTATGGTAGGATGTGAGTGAGTGACGATGAAAGAGATATTGTCTCTAGAAATATTGTTTAAACCAGGTGATGTCTCTGCATGTGTGGGAGGTGGAACTAAGGTGTTAATTGAGCAGGGCTAGAGGCTCTACAGTGAAATAAGCAATAATTACTAAGCAAAACAGCAATGGACAAGGCATATTGACGTTATTGAGAGGCATGCGTAGCCGAATGGTCATAGGAGTCCAGTGAGTGGCTTAAGGCAGCTAGCAGGCTGGGGCTAATAAGCTAACAGAAGGGCCTTGGAGGGACGTCGTTACGGGGGAAAGTCTGTTGTGGCCCCCTTGTGTTGTTCCGTCGGCATACGGAGAGCAGGGCTCCGTGTGGTAAACCAGGCCAATTGGCAAAATAGGAATAGTGGCCAAAGAATTTGTCCAATGGGCCTCTTAAGATAACAGTCCGATGTGCTCTGGACAGCTAGCGGGCCGCGGCTAGCATGCTAGCAGACGGGCATTCGGGGGACGTAGCGACGGCGGAGCCAGATGAGAAAGAACCCCTCGAGTGAATCACGTCGGTGATCCAGTCGTGATGGGTCAGCGGGGGTCCAGGCCATTTGGCAAAATAGGTATTGAAGCCCAAGGAGTGGCTGATGGACCTCTACGGCTAGCCGGGAGATGGGCCTAGCAGATGGGCCTAGCAGGCTGGCTCCAGGCTAATTGGTTCTTGCTTTGGGACAAAGACGTTAGCCAGGAGTGGCCACCCAGGTAGCAGCTAGCTAGCTGCGATGACCCAGGTGAAAAAGGTTCAGGGCTTGCGGTAGGAATCTGGAGAAAAATAAGTCTGATTTGCTTTGGTTGGCTAGCTGTTCAAGCTCAGAATACGAATCAGCAGGGTTCCGTGTGGTAAACCAGGCCAATTGGCAGAATAGGTATAGTGGCCAAAGAAATAGAGTATATTCAGTCCGTAGATGGAAAGTGATATTAAAATATATATGAAAAATATACACGAAAAAACAAGGAAAACGATGTATAGATGGGACAGGACGGGACAAGACAAAAACAAATGTCCGACTGCTACGCCATCTTGGATTTATATGTATATTGTATATTAGGAGTACGACGACTGCAATTACAAGGCATAATGTTAATGTTACTACTTAGCTTCGGCTGGTGGAGGTCTTGTAGAACCATGTCCAGATAAAGTGTCCCGGTGAAAAAGTTAAGTCCCTTTTAATAATTAGGAAAATCATGTGTATCCACATTATTGTTCATAATTTGACCATTTATATTATTACAGCAACTTGTATCCATTTTGGCTGTAAATTAGATATACAATTGAAGGAAACAGGTGGTATTTGTTGAATTCATGTGAAAGTCATATATTCATTGGTGAGCATGCTTCAAGGACATTGTGCTCCCCTTGTGTGCACAGACTTGATCATTATTCCATTGTCTTGAGACATAAACTCACATACATACAGGCTGGTAGGTCTACCGTTCATATCTTCTAGGCTCCCTCATAAAACAGAAGATATGTGTTCAGAGTAGAGAGGTTTCATTTTTATTGTATCAATATTGCTTTTTAACTTTTCGTTGTTAGTCGCGAGCACACCTTGCAATACGTCAAGGAATGTGCATGCTTGGTGACACGCCAACAAATATACTTTTGGAGGCGCTCAAACAGTTCACAGAGCAATTACGTCTGCTGTTTTGGAGTGCAGGATTTCATTTGAGGAGATTGCTACCAAGTGTGACGCTGTCCCTTTGTTTGGACTTGACATTTGGGTGAACTCAATGATAACGCTTCGCTGCCTTATTCAGGAATTATTTTGAGCATGATAATGACTGACCTTAACTGGCTGACCATAAAGAACAAGGCGTCTCAAACTCATCCCACTTGAGAAACTGAAGGATGATCACTCCATGTTTCTACACTAAGGTTGAAGTAGTACTGACGTTGTGAACTGTGTAGATTCCTATGTGTATTCAGGTGCACCAGGTGACATTTTGCTTATTAGGGCACAAGCTATGATGGTCTCACAGCTTTTAGATTTTCTGGGCTGTTTTCAACATGGTGAACATTTAAAAGATACAATTTCAATGTGTAAGTTTAAACACAGAATTGGAATGTGTTTAACATGGTTCCATCCAGCAGCTTTGGACTTAAATATCGAACTTTCATTCATGGTAATGCTTTCACGTTCATTTAGTTTTTCCTCTCAATATTTTTCATTTCTTTTCAAATTCAACTTCAACATTTACAAGTTTAATTGCACAATATAAGGACATTGTCATGATCGTGCTTAGAAATGGACCAAGGTGCAACGTGGTTGGAGTTCCACATGTTTAACTACTTACGGAGGGACGACACCCTGGAGGCCTGGTGCGTGGAGCCGGAACAGGACATACTGGGCTGGGGATGCGCACTGGACGCCTGGTGTGTGGAGCTGGCACTGGACGCACCGGGCTGGTCTCACGCACCTCTGGGCGAGTGCGGGGAGCTGGCACTGGACGCACCGGGCTGGGGATGCGCACTGGACGTACCGGGCTGGAGCGACACCCTGGAGGCCTGGCGCGTGGAGTGTGGAGCCTGAACAGGACGTACTGGGCTGGGACGACACCCTGGAGGCCTGGTGCGTGGACCCGGAACTGGACATACTGGGCTGGGCTCACACACCTCTGGGCGAGTGCGGAGAGCAGGTACTGGACGTACTGGGCTGGACGCCCCTCTCGGCGCCTGCGTTGCAGCTCCTGACGTGCCACAACCTCTCTATCATATCCCAGCCTAAACTCCTTTACGTTCCTCCATTCAGGCTGTGGCTCTGGCCTAGTTTCGGCCCTTCGCCCCATGTGCCCCTCCCCCAAAAAATCTTGGGGTTGCTGTGGCCCTGGACCCCGGCGTCCTCGCTGTTCCTCCTCTCTCCTCGGCGACTCCCGCCACTGAAGGGTCTCGCAACCCCCCATTATTTCCTCCCAGGTCCAGAATATCATCTCCTGGGCACGCTGCTTGGTCCTTTGACAGTAGGTTATTCTGTCATGATCATGCTCAGAAATGGACCAAGGCGCTAGGTGGTTGGAGTTCCACATGTTTAATCAAAGTGAAAGGTACAAAAACAATAAAGATATGCAACAGACCGTAACCAACAGAGGCGTGCAAACACATGCACTAACTCAAAACAATAACCCACAAAGGCAGGTGGGGAAGGGAACAAACTAAACAGGATTCCCAATTAGAGGCTATGACTAACAGCTGCCTCTAATTGGGAACCAACACAAAACTCAACATAGAACAAAAAACCCCCATGTCACGACCTGGCCCAAAACCCCATAGATAACCCAGAGGGCTATCTATGGCCAGGACGTGACAGACATGCCATGTTGAGAATATGTTTGAGGAAAGTGCAGACAGAGGCTGAATCCCAAATCACCCCTGTCCCCTAGCCCCTCAATTTCCGCCTTCACGCAAATGTAGCCGCCGTACATGTATGCACAAGTGTCCCAAAGATGAGGGAATGAAAATGATGGAGGGTGTAGGGGCTAAACAGACCCTCCAATAGCCTTTCGACTGAGTCAGCTAGACTGCCGGCTTCAGAGCGTAGTGGTATTCCATAACGCACCGCATTATTTTACACAAAAGAATGGAACGGGGTGCCTAGTTATGAGCCACCTGTATTTGTTTGTGTCGGATTTCGAAACTTGACACATGTAACATTTGAAATTCCTCTGTTGTCAATAAAATTCCATGCTCGTTTTCATTATTTAAATGTGGAACATTAATTGTATCATTCAAGTCATGAGTGTGTCCCAAAGTTGATGTGTTTATTTTATCCCCTCGCCACGCCACTCCCTCTGAGTTTCATCAGCAATACGTGACAATGGAGGGCCTTCGGGCTGAGAGACTGGATTGGAATTCACCAACACTGACATCATTATGTTTTTATTCAGTTTACTGAATACATGAATATACAGTATACCTGATAACAGTAGTACTGGAGATTCAAATAAATCCTCTGCATCCAGGGGAGCTATACAAAGGCCTGCTTTGTTAACATTGCAGGCCAGCACTTCCTCTAGAAACACATAGTAATGGACGGGCATAAACATGTTAGTACAACCATAAATCATGATTGCAACAAAACACACTGGGAGGGGAACAAAATGGCTGGCATGAAAAATGGAGGACCACAAGGTGAGACCATAGAGAATGACAGAGGCCTCTAGTTGCCAAAAGGCCGTATTAGCATGACAGCGCCATGAAAGGGCTTCCACTATTTTAATGTAGTCAACTGGGTGGGACTTCTAACTTCATTGGCTGATCCCTCCTGGTGGCCTTGTTGGAGTCATCAGGAAGGATCAGCTAATCGTGAAGAAAGATGGACTACTATTTCCTCAATGGCGCTGCCCATGCGCTCACAGACGTTATAATGGGAACTACATAGGGATGCTTTCTCTATGAGTGAGACAGAACCTTTTAGGACTAATGTCTTATGAAATGTAAGTTGTCAAATTCATTAAAATGTATTATTAATTGTACAAATACTATATTTAATTATATATGGGTTTTATTGATTTTGGTTTTGCTGCCAAAATGTATTATGAATCTGTACTTTTTATGTTATTATTTAGTGAATGAAGTAAGACACGGTAATGGGGCATACAATACAACACAATGATACAACATGCATCATTTATTTGGATATGGCCTTTTTTTTACCCAGAGGTCAACATAGTATTTTCTGCTGCTTGTCCTGAAATCTGTCTCTTTCTGTAGGCTGCACATTCACATCCATTAAACAACTCAATGTTTCTTAATAATTAATATTTCAAGTGGAAAAAACAGAGGGAAATCCCTATTACCTGAAAAATATATTAAATGGTTGTTGACGTTTGCATCCTTAAAATGTTTTAAATGTCAGTCTTTTGCGAGAGTCTATGACATTTTCACATGACAAATCCAATAAAATACTTATCCCTAAAAATATATATTTCAAATATTTCATCCATGTATGTTTAGTATAATTCACCTTTGTATGCAATTTTCAAAAAAAATATTGTGATTGAATTCCAGCCCAAGTTGGTGTATCACTTCATTTCCACACTACCTAATCTATCCACAGCACCCCAAAAAAGGAAATGTATTAATGGTCACAATAAGGATTTAACTTACTTAGTGGCATGTCTGGGGTTTAAAATGCCTACTGTGGTAAAGCCAGTGTCAGTGTCTAGCCTCTCTCTGAAGCAATAGTGGGAATTCTGTCAGGGAAGTGGAACTAATGCTTTTATCTTGCACTGTTTGTTTCTGGTACAGCGGTTAAGTCAATATTGCTCTGTAGCACAGGCACCCAGAGACAGGGCTATTCAGGTTGGCTTTGCTAGTGACTCTTTCCTCTGCCCTGCCATTCCATTCCACACCAACCTTCCTGGCACACAACTCAATCTACCGTTGAATAAGAGAAGTTAGGGAGGGTAGCTGGGCATTCTCACACTACCGAATGCCTTTTTCCACCCTCTCCTTTCAGTTTCTCATTCAGCTAAGGCAGAATAGCTTGTTATCAGTGTGGCCTTGCGTCCAGACATGGTGCCCGCTCCCAATCTGTTCTCTCTTAAATGGTTTCATGGACTTTTCAAGAAGTCGGTCTTTTACTTTGTCTGTCTGCATCTCTCTCTCTCTATCTCTCTCTCTTACTCTCTCTCTCTCTCTCTCTCTCTCTCTCTCTCTCTCTCTCTCTCTCTCTCTCTCTCTCTGTGGTATAATGAGCTCTTGAGTTATTGCACTCTCTCTCTCTCTCTCTCTCTCTCTCTCTCTCTCTCTCTCTCTCTGTCTCTCTGTCTCTCTTGAGTTATTGCAAGTGTTTCATCTTAGTGGGTAGAAACAGGAAGTACAACTTCAAAGATGTGAACATACACACTTGGATTGCGACAGTCCCACAGTATACCAACTTTTAAGAATGATTAATAATGTTAGGAGTACCTTTCTTCATCCATCAACCACCAGAAGATGTTCTAAGTGTTGTTTGTCTTTCTCCATGTCAGGAAGAACAAAATAAGGTATCAGTGAGTTCTGAATTAATGCGGCTCCATTACAGATCATTAGTCACTGATGAGAAATTGCAAGACTATTTTCGGTGTGAGTGGGCAGACTGGTTGGCTGTAAGGTGAATTAAGTGGAACTGAATTAACAACTGCAGTAAAACGTATAATATCCTCACTGATGGGTGGAAATACTGATGGGTGGAAATGGACTGATGTAAGCAGTCAAAATGCAATCAAAATGGCTCATGAGCCATGGATGGAGCGCTATCTATACAGGATGGCTCTGAATGTCTCCATGTGAATGCAAGACCATAGTACTTGCAGGGTAATAATATCAACACATATCAACAAATCCCTGAAAGAGGGCATATAGATCCGAAGGGAAGCAGGTAGCACAACAATGTATCCATGTGTCCTGATTGTCTTTAGTGTTTCTGTTTGGTTTGGGCTTAATTAAATTGTAATATTTTATTATTTTTTGGGATGGACTTTCTGCTTCTTTCAGAAACGATCATAGCTTAAACCTACCAAGTCCAAGTAGTGAACTACTTTCGATTTGCTCTAAATGTCTACATACTTTTGCCTTACAAAATAAACCTGGATAAAGAAGTATTAGAAAAATGTTACGGTATGCGCAACAAATACAAGTTTGATTTACTGACATTGCTTTGAGAGCTGTTCTGTTAATTAGCACTTTGTGAACATTATCTTATTGCCAAGATTCCTTCATTTGGCTCAAAATACTGTAAATAAAGCGTAGGTCTTTCTATAGTGTGTCTTTAAGTATATCAAAGCAGCCATGCATAATGACCATACCTGAGGCCATCATGGGATCTCCCTTGTCAATAATTGCCTTGCATTGGCAGTATCTTAAGCCCTGACAGTGTTCCCAACACTAACTGATAAAGCCAGTCGATAAGCGGCCATTTCTCTTCAGGGCACCCATTATAATACCATATTGCAGGCTGAGTCGGTGGCTAGTCCTGTTCCTACTCAGTGGAGAGCCAACAGAGCCCATGTCCAGTGTCAAATACTGCTCACGTTTTAATTATGTGGCGCTGGAGTGGACTGCAAACCGATTATTCCCCCCTTCATTTTGAGCATAATCAATGCTAGAGGGACGACAATGCCAACAAACAAATTGTCTTCCGTTTTTGCAAAACAAGTGGAAAGCCTGAAACTGATTGGGATTGAAATGTTGTTATTTACTGGCTAGACTGGAATTTCTATAAGGCTGTCAGTTATACGAGTTGCTCCACAAATGCTTACTGGTATATGTAGTCATTCATACTTCCTGTTTTATATAGCTATGCTGTAACTGGGCAGTCTATTTTTGGTTGCCTGTCTGGAGTTATATATCCACACATATAGCACATGTGGTAGTACTACATAGTTCATCATGCCCTTCCGCTAACACCTGAGTATCTCTGCATTCAGTGATCCTTCAAGAGCATGCTGTGGGAGGATATTGAATGATTTGACTGTGATGTATGATGACTCACCTAGAGATTGTATGACTGAGGCCTTACACGTGGCCCACCTGCGGAATTCTACTTGTGATCCAATAACTATGATATTTGTTCTATGTGCAAGGTTGCTGATTCTTGTTCTTGATAGGAAATTAATGGGTTAATGGATTGTGCTGTTTAGAAGGATTCACCAAAACACATTTTTCATATTTTAGATTTTTCTCAGCTGGTTACTGCCCTTAGGCCATTTGACAAATGGCCCTTGTGATTTTTTATTTTCTTATGTCTCAATAGTCAACTTCCCTCCCATGTCTCCATTTCCTGGTTTCCACTGATCTGAAAGTTCTAGGTTGGTCAAAGCAAAGTGGTATCTGTAATACAACCAATTTCAAATTAGTGTTCACCAGGGTGAAGAGACAGCCAATCAAAGACAAGTTAAAGTGTTAGGTCACTGTCTTCTAGTGACTTTGCGTCTTCCTCACCTAGGAAGTGTTTCACCCTAGACCTTCGGTATATGCAAGGTGTATGAGATGAGAAATGATTAGGTCTGTGATGGCGGCTAATTGGTGGAATGGCTTCAGTCTCGGTCATGAAGACCTAATGAAAGCAAAGTAATGATCCAGTGGCGTGATGGCATTTCAATCTGCATTAAACCGATAATCTATCATGAACACCACAGGCCTTTTTTTGGGACATGTTTGATGCTTTCTCAACCTGATGCTACTCTTAATGCTCACTTTAAAACCTTGATTAACAGTTGTGCTGAATCTCTGAAAGAGCCACTGAACACGCCGATTGGAAGAGTCTTGGAGAGTCTTGGAGGTGTGTTTCCTGACCGATTCCATGTTTGTTTAATGATGTTTGTCCCCCATGAGACAGTGTAGTAAGCCAATTTCACTTCCTCAAAATCCCCAGAATGAATCTAAGATAACTCAAGAAATGTGTAATAAATACTGAAGTTTTTGCAGATGTTTAAGTTGCACAATTGTACTTTTAAGGTGTTTGATCCAGTATTTCTCAAGTTAAGTGTGCAACGTGTTGTTTTATGTAAACAGTCGGAGCTGCTGGGCAGGTCTGTCTCACTGTCTATGCTATTGGATAGAGATCATTCCCCGCAGAGGTTCACCCCATGTTAGTGGGCAAATGGACATCATCAAATCAAAACCCAACCTTCTATTACCCGTTGTGATGCACGGATGTTCCAAACTCTGTTTTAGACAACACTGACTTTATCACCAAAATTATCCTATGCACATTTTGTAGTCAATTTTGACAATAGAACAGCAATTTCTGACTCATATCCATGCCACATAGGCCGTTTGTGTGTGGCAACTCATCCAAATAATCCATGTTGGCCATATTATGCATTTATATATCCCTTCTACAGTGTCAGCAAATAACAAAATATATTATTGAACACAAATGTTACAAGCTACCCTCTACTCTCCACCTCAGCTCATCACCACCAACTCTTAACACTAATTCAACCCAATGAACTACTTACATCTATTATTTTAGTTCTTAGAACAATTACAGTGCCTTGAAAAAGTATTCAGACCGCTTGGATTTCATCACTTTTTATTGTGTTAAAACTGTTTAAATTGTCTTTTTTTGTCATAAGTTTTCAGCCACTTTGCGTAAGTTTTCAGCCACTTTGTTTAGAAAATACTAAATTAATTCAGAAGTAAAATTTGGCTAAACAAATCATATACATAATAAGTTACATGGACTCACTCTGTGTGAAATAATAGGGGTTGACATAATATTTTCATGACTACCCCTTCCTCTGTCTCCCATACATACATCTGTATGAGTGGCGCAGAGGTCTAAGGCACTGTATCTCAGTGCTAGAGGCATCACTGCAGTCCCTGGTTCGAAACTAGCTGTATCACATCCGGCTGTGATTGGGAGTCCCATAGGGCGGTGCACAATTGGTCCAGGTTTGCCTGGGGTAGGCCGTCATTGTAAATAATAATTTGTTCTTAACTGACTTGCCTAGTTAAATAAAAAATTATATACACTGCTCAAAAAAATAAAGGGAACACTTAAACAACACAATGTAACTCCAAGTCAATCACACTTCTGTGAAATCAAACTGTCCACTTAGGAAGCAACACTGATTGACAATAAATTTCACATGCTGTTGTGCAAATGGAATAGACAACAGGTGGAAATTATAGGCAATTAGCAAGACACCCCCAATAAAGGAGTGGTTCTGAAGGTGGTGACCACAGACCACTTCTCAGTTCCTATGCTTCCTGGCTGATGTTTTGGTCACTTTTTAATGCTGGCGGTGCTTTCACTCTAGTGGTAGCATGAGACGGAGTCTACAAACCACACAAGTGGCTCAGGTAGTGCAGCTCATCCAGGATGGCACATCAATGCGAGCTGTGGCAAGAAGGTTTGCTGTGTCTGTCAGCGTAGTGTCCAGAGCTTGGAGGCGCTACCAGGAGACAGGCCAGTACATCAGGAGACGTGGAGGAGGCCGTAGGAGGGCAACAACCCAGCAGCAGGACCACTACCTCCGCCTTTGTGCAAGGAGGAGCACTGCCAGAGCCCTGCAAAATGACCTCCAGCAGGCCACAAATGTGCATGTGTCTGCTCAAACGGTCAGAAACAGACTCCATGAGGGTGGTATGAGGGCCCAATGTCCACAGGTGGGGGTTGTGCTTACAGCCCAACACCGTGCAGGACGTTTGGCATTTGGCAGAGAACACGAAGATTGGCAAATTCGCCACTGGCGCCCTGTGCTCTTCACAGATGAAAGCAGGTTCACACTGAGCACGTGACAGACGTGACAGAGTCTGGAGACGCCCGTGGAGAACGTTCTGCTGCCTGCAACATCCTCCAGCATGACCGGTTTGGCGGTGGGTCAGTCATGGTGTGGGGTGGCATTTCTTTGGGGGCCGCACAGCCCTCCATGTGCTCGCCAGAGGTAGCCTGACTGCCATTAGGTACCGAGATGAGATCCTCAGACCCCTTGTGAGACCATATGCTGGTGCGGTTGGCCCTGGGTTCCTCCTAATGCAAGACAATGCTAGACCTCATGTGGCTGGAGTGTGTCAGCAGTTCCTGCAAGAGGAAGGCATTGATGCTAAGGACTGGCCCGCCGTTCCCCAGACCTGAATCCAATTGAGCACATCTGGGACATCATGTCTCGCTCCATCCACCAACGCCACGTTGCACCACAGACTGTCCAGGAGTTGGCGGATGCTTTAGTCCAGGTCTGGGAGGAGATCCTCAGAGACCATCCGCCACCTCATCAGGAGCATGCCCAGGCGTTGTAGGGAGGTCATTCCAGGCACGTGGAGGCCACACACACTACTGAGCCTCATTTTGACTTGTTTTAAGGACATTACATCAAAGTTGGATCAGCCTGTAGTGTGGTTTTCCACTTTAATTTTGAGTGTGACTCCAAATCCAGACCTCCATGGGTTGATAAATTTGATTTCCATTGATAATTTTTGTGTGATTTTGTTGTCACCACATTCAACTATGTAAAGAAAAAAGTATTTAATAAGATTATTTCATTCATTCAGATCTATGATGTGTTATTTTAGTGTTCCCTTTATTTTTTTGAGCAGTGTATATTGCATTTCAAGCACAACTTCAAAGGCCAGGGAAGCTTTTTGAAAGCCTCATAAAAGGCAATAATTGGTAGATGGGTAACAATAACAAATCAGACATTGAATATCTCTTTAAGCATCGACAAGTTAATAATTATGCTGTGGATTATATATTATCCATCAAGATGCATCGAAGATACAGTCGTCCTTCTGAACTGAGCTGCAGGACAGGAATGATACTGCTCAATAATGTTACCATGAGACTATAGTTTATTTTAAAACAGATACAGAGCTCAATGGCTGTGATGGGAGAAAACTGAGGATCGATCAACATCATTGTAGTGACTCGATAATAATGACCAAAACAACAGATTGAAAAGAAAAATACAAATATACAAATATATGTTGTGTTGGGCAAATACAACACAACACATCACTGAGTAACTGCCTCCTTATTTTTCAAGCATGGTGGTGGCTACATCATGGTATAGGTATACTTGACATCAGCAAACACTAGAGAATTTTTAAGGATAAAAAGAAACGTGATGGAGCTAAGCACAGGCAAAATCCTAGAGGAAAACCTCCTTCAGTCTGCTTTACACCAGAGACTGGGAGAGGAATTGACCTTTCAGCAGGAAAATAACCTACAACAGGACGATAACCTACAACACAAGGCCAAATCTACACTGGAGTTGATTACCAAGAAGACAGCGAATTTTCCTGAGTGGCCAAGCTACAGTTGACTTCTATCTGCTTGAAAATCTATGACAAGACTGCTCTTTAGCCATGCATCAAATTGTATTCGTCACACGCACCACCTTACAGTGAAATGCTTACTTACAAGCCCTTAACCAACAATGCAGTTTTAAGAAAAATACAAAAAAATTATAATAAATAAAAGTAACAAATAATTAAAGAGCAGCAGAGTCAATGTGCGGGAGCACCGGTTAGTCAAGGTAATATGTACATTATTAAATTGACCATGCATCGATAATAACAGAGAGTAGCAGCAGCGTAAAAGGGGGGAGGGGAGGGCAATGCAAATAGTCTGGGTAACCATTTTATTAGATGTTCAGGAGTCTTATGGCTTGGGGGTAGAAGCTGTTAAGAAGCCTCTTGGACCTACACATGGTGCTCCGGCACCGCTTGCCGTGCGCTAGCAGAGAGAACAGTCAATGACTAGGGTGGCTGGAGTCTTTGACAATTTTTAGGGCCTTCTTCTGACACTGCCTGGTATAGAGGTCCCGGATGGCAGGAAGCTTGGCCCCAGTGATGTACTGGGCCTTACTGTCACGACTTCTGCCGAAGTCAGCTCCTCTCCTTGTTCGGGCAGCGTTCGGCAGGTCGGCGGTCTTCTAGCCATCATCGATCCACATTTCATTTTCCATTTGTTTTGTCTGTGTTTTTCCACAGCTGGTTTCAATTCCCTCTATTACTTGTTTTGTATATAACCCTCTGTTCCCCCCCATGTCTTTGTGTGGGATTGTTGTTTTAGTGCTTATGCACATTATTTTGTGCCCATTTTGGTTATTTTGTGCCCATGTACTCTCGTGTTGTTTAACCGTTGGGTGATATATATTAAACAACTATGAACATTACCAAGTTTTGCTCTCCTGGTCCTGACTTCTCTGCCACCAGTTACGCAACCCTTACAGTTACATACTACCCTCTGTAGTGCCTTGCGGTTGGAGGCCGAGCAGTTGCCATATCAGGCAGTGAAGCAACCGATGGTGCAGCTGAATAACATTTTGAGGATCTGGGGACCCATGCCAAATCTTTTCAGTCTCCTGAGGGGGATTAGGTATTGTTGTGCCCTCTTCACAACTGTGTTGGTGTGCTTGGACCATGTTAGTTTGTTGGTGATGTGGACGTCAAAGAATTTGAAGCTCTCAACCTGCTCCACTACAGCCCGTCGATGAGAATGGGGGCGTGCTCGGTCCTCCTTTTCCTGTAGTACACAATCATCTCCTTTGTCTTGATTACGTTGAGGGAGAGGTTGTTGTCTTTGTACCACACGGTCAGGTCTCTGACCTCCTCCCTATAGGCTGTCTCATCATTGTCGGTGATCAGGCCTTTCACTATTGTGTCATCGGCAAACTTAATGATGTTGTTGGAGTCGTGCTTGGCTGTGCAGTCATGAGTGAACAGGGAGTACAGGAGGGGACTGAGCATTGATCACTAATTATGTCATACATGAAAACGTCCCTAGTGGACGGAACCGATATGACGGCTGGTTACACAAAGAAAGGGGGTTGGGTTTGAATCAAAGCGCGGAAGGATTGAGGAACAAAAGGATTGGGTCTCTATCGGACCTTATGAAGCCATGCTATCGTAAATACAGAATCTTATGCATTCTAAATAACCACCCATTTGGAAAAGGAAAATGCAGGAAATATTTACTCTGAGCTGCGCTTCGATAGATTGGTCATAGATGGAAGGCTGGGTTGCCCAACAGAGACCTCTTGTCCTTTGAAGAATATGTATTGTGGTAGAACGGTTACGTTGTAATACCGTCATCGTGTGGTAGAACGGATACTTTGTAGTACCGTCGTCGTGTGGTAGAATGGATACGTTGTAGTACTCTGTCTTTCTGAAGAGATTGTCCGTCCTTTCCAAGCCCATGTTTACATCTGCTGCTGCTGCTAACTCGACGTCTAGGATGTATCACTTCTTTAGTGAATAGGAGTTCAAAGTTCATACCAAGTTGCCATACTATAAGCTCATGCTATATTCTGGCTGGTGTAGTCGAAATTCATCCTTCCAGCGTGTCGATCGTCACCTCCACATTCGCCCTTTTTAACGTATGGACAGCAGTCCTCACGTCTCCGGGAACACAATGCAAATTTTGTTAGTGTAGGGGTTGCGTAACTGGTGGCAGAGAAGTCAGGCGCAGGAGAGCAAAGCTGGGTAATACTCGTAGTTGTTTAATAAACAAACCAACCGGTCAAAACAACACGAGAAAATCAATTGGGTACAAACAACCCGTACACTACCAGTATACATAACAAAGCACAAGCACTACAAAAACAATTCCGGACAAGGACATGTGGGAAACAGAGGGTTAAATACACAACATGTAATGAATGGAATTGAAACCAGGTGTGTGGGAAGACAAGACAAAACAAATGGAAAATGAAAAATGGATCGATGATGGCTAGAAGACCGGTGACGCCGACCGCCGAACACCACCCGAACAAGGAAGTCGTGACAGTTAGGTTGTTGTCATTCAACCATTCGCAACCAGAGCTCACGCTGAGGTTGGCTTAGTTCTGTAGTTGAAATTAGCCCTTTTAACGTATGGACAGCAGTCCTCACATCCTCAGGAACACAAGTTGACTTTCGTCAAAGGGCTTTTGTAGTGGTAGAGAGAAGGGTGTGTTTCACAGTTCACAACCAATGTCTGTTCACTTGGGCGGGGCCACTAAGTGAGCAAAGTTTTACTTCATGAAAACAATTCTCTCATTTAGAAGCGAAAATTACATTTCATCTTTTCACAAATAGTTTCATATTTAAACATTTCAATTCCATGTGAATCTGATAACTAGAATGTGTAGACTTTCCAAGATACAGTTTATGTCATCCTATCATCAGTAATAATGTCTCAGACGACAACTGATCTGACGTCATATTCTTTAAGTAGCAACGGATATTTTCAACTGGTTGGATTACCCGAAATGTGGTTCTGTTCCCCACCCTTTTGATGTTACCAGACTCTCTCTATGTTAACAAAGGGCTTTCCAAGAGTCAAATCTGTAGAGTAGAGTAAAGGGGGAAAGGTATTTATGGGGGTCATAAACCTCACCAACAGGGCAACGTCATGACAGCAGGTTACCTTAGTGTTCTTGGGCACAGGGACTATGGTGGTCTGCTTGAAACATGTTGGTATTACACACTAGACTTTGAGAGGTTGAAAATGTCAATGAAACACTTGCCAGTTGGTCAGCGCATGCTCGGAGTATATGTCCTGGTAATCCGGCTTGACCTGCGGCCTTGTGAATGTTGACCTGTTTATAGGTCTTACACACATCGGCTGCGGAGAGCGTGATCACACAGTCATCCGGAACAGCTGATGCTCTCATGCATGTTTCAGTGTTACTTGCCTTGAAGTGAGCATTGAAGTAATTTAGCTCATTTGGTTGGCTCATGTCACTGGGCAGCTCTCGGCTGTACTTCCCTTTGTAGTCTGTAATAGTTTGCAAGTCCTGCCACATCCGACGACCATCGGAGCTAGTGTAGTACGAATCGATCTTAGTCCTGTATTGACACTTTGCCTGTTTGATGGTTCATCGGATGGCATAGCAGGATTCTTATAAGCTTCTGGGTTAGAGTCCCGCCCCTTGAAAGCGGCAGCTCTACCCTTTAGCTCAGTGCGGATGTTGCCTGTAATCCATGGCTTCTGGTTGGTGTATGTACTTACAGTCACTGTGGGGACTACGTCATCGATGCACTTATTGATGAAGCCAGTGACTGATGTGGTGTACTCCTCAATGCCATCGGAAGAATCCTGGAACATATTCCAGTCTGTGCTAGCAAAACAGTCCTGTAGCTTAGCATCTGCTTCGTCTGACCAATTTTATAGGGCCTTTTTCTGCTTTAATTTTAGCTTGTAAGCAGGAATCAGGAGAATAGAATTATGGTCAGATTTGCCAAATGAAAGGCGAGGGATAGCTTTGTACGCATCTCTGCGTGATGAGTAAAGGTGGTCTAGAGATTTTTTCCCTCTGGTTGCACATTTAAACATGCTGGTAGAAATGAGGAAAAATGGATTTAAGTTTCCATTAATTAAAGTCCCTGGCTACTAGGAGCGCTGCCTATGGATGAGTGTTTTCATGTTTGCTTAGGGCCATATACAGCTCATTGAGAGCGGTCTTAGTGCCAGCATCGATTTGTGGTGGTAAATAGACAGCTACGAAGATTATAGATGAAAACTCTCTAGGTAGGTAGTGTGGTCTACAGCTTAATCTCACCCTAGAAGCGTACAAAAGGTAGGATGACTTACAGTTGCATATCACCACAACCCGTAGGATAACATTTTTGTAACTGTTATTTTGGAATTCGAACATGTCAGCCAAATGCTCTCAATCTTATACGTAATGTATCTTTAAATTGAACTGGGCATGATATATTGCACAGGATCATGCAAGAACTCTTTTCATATTAGTTCTGAGAACATTTCACAAAGGTGTTTTAGCTCTGCAGTCTTGTATCACAAAACAGTATGATAAATGTTAAATGAGTGTTGCAATGTTGACCTTTATTGGTTGGAGTGGAGAAAGGTAGCAGCCAAGTATCCGAGACGTTTTCGTTTACCCCGTCTTGCACCAATTGTTTTCAACAGTGCTTGTTGAATGACACGAGGAGACAGTTACCATGCTATTAAGGTGTGCCCATTCTCAGCCTATATCTATAAGTGTCACTGTGGATTCCCATCATACACTTGTCATGCCATATCAAGTCTACGTTCAGTCAGCGCAGGTAATACGGCAGTCATGTTTACCGGTATTACCAGTAGCATACAGCCAGATCAGCTCTCAGTGGCTAATAATATAGAGGTAGAATTAGTTGATATGGCAGTACTTATCTTTAATTCCCCCAGGCGCTGGCTTTTGTTTAACTTTTCTGGAAGTGTATCTTGTGGACGTTTGTTAGGGAGATCTGTGGCCTTAACTGTGCTTTGTGTTCACTCTGTGGTTCACTATTTAAATTGAAACACTGTCACCAGAGTTGGAAAGATTCATCTTCACAGACAGAGTGGGCAAAAGATGGACTTTGGAGTTTACTGGCTGCTATTTGTCACACTAAGCCTTGCTTTAGACAAGGCAACTTTGCGCGTTGATCCGGTTAAATTAACTGTCAACATAAATGCAGCAGTGGGGAAAAAATAAATAAAAGCAACCCCAAATAGGGTTCCTATTGGAGAGGGAAGGTCAAAACTGTAGCACAGGAGGGAGGAGAGACAGCTCGCCAAGATGAGCTGTGTGAGACGTAGAACAACCGCTCAAGGGATAAAACCCTGAAGAACTTGACCTCAAGTCACCAGGGATTTACTTAGGTCTTGTTTTTCAAGCCTCCATATACAATAAGGAGAGTATTTGGAGAAGCAACAATTCCAGTCAGCACACCGACCGGGACGTGTGGTTAATTTCACAGAAACAGTATGACAGACTGAATGCTTAAAAACATTTCAAACAGATGGTAGGGCTGGCGAGCCGCATTTTCATATAGAAAAAAAAGTTGGCCGAATAATATCTTAGCACATTTCGACTGCGGCAGGAGTGGCTCTCATTCATCACATTAGGAAGGGAGTAAACTGAAAAATGTTTCCTCGGGATATAAAAACAGACAGGAAAGCAATCCTCATGCCTGTAAATGAGCTCTAATGCAGTGTAAGAAACAGGTGCATCACCATCTAAATCAACTGTAATTGGATGTGCAGTGGTCTAGAGGGCTTAGACAATTTTTGTTTTATTTGACTTACGTTTGACTTAAGTATAAGGTATAAGGGATAGTTTAGGGGGATACTATCCCTGGCCTAACTTTGGAGGTGAGCAGAGGGTGAAGGATATGATTTCTAAACTCTGATGAATGAAAATAATATTGGCTGGGGGCTGAGCGCACCACCCTCTGTAGCGCTTTGTGATCTGCGGAGGTGGAGTTGCCGTACCAGGCTGTAATGCAGCCCGACAGGATAGCCTTGATGGTGCTCCTGCAGAACACTGTGAGGGCCCTCGAGGACAGGCCAAATGTATTCAACATTCTGAAGTTGAAGAGTCGCTGCCGTGCATTCTTCACCACGGTGTCCGTGTGGTTTGACCATTTCAGCTCCTCTGAGATGTGCACGCCGAGAAACTTCATGTTTTTCACCGTCTCCACGGCAGTCAGGAAGTCTAGGACCCAGTTGCAGAGGGAGAACTTCAGTCCCAGGGCCGTGAGCTTTGGGATATTTGTCCATGGAACCTTGTCTATGGAACATCTCTTGGTAGCACCTACTCTGAGTGCAAATACAGAGGAAGATATATGTTTTTAGACACAAACATTTTCAAATCAATTAATGTTTTCACAAATGTAAATTGTCTCTGACAACGCCTCCCCATGTTGTGAACATTAATCCTCAGAGACAGTGTTATTGTTTTCATATCTAATAGTATAATACCAAACCACACTTCATTTTCTACTATTATAACTAATCTTGGGGGAACACGAGGCTTTAATCTCTTAGAAACAGTACGCTCAGAGAAGACAAGTACAGTTAATTAAATACATACAGTATATAGTATACAGTTTAGCAGGTTAAAGACTAGGCTACCTTTATTGGGGATATGCATAATAGTTTTTCTTCTTGCACTGTTTGAACACTGTACATGTTGTGAAATCATAAATCAATGAGAGTGTCTGGATTACTTGGTAGCCTGGATTCCATGTGTAGTCTTTTGGATTTGAGTTCCGTCTCTCCTTTAGCCTCCTGTACCCCTGTTCCATGAGGAGTGTTGAGATCCTGCAGCCTCACCTCTCCATCTGTTCAGCTCGCCTGGACCGCACCAATGCCTCCCTGATTAAGAAAGAAGGTGGGTATGGTTGTCGTCATACTGTAGGCCTGAGCCTTTTGTGGGCAGAAACTCATGCGTACGCGCATGCTGGATATACACTGAGTGTACAAAACATTGAGTGTACAAAACATTAACAGCACCTGCTCTTTCCATGACAGACTGACCAGGTGAATCCCGGTGAAAGCTATGATCACTTATTGATATCACCTGTTAAATCCAGTTCAATCCGGGTAGATGAAGGGGAGGCGACAGGTTGAAGAAGGAATGTTAAGCCTTGAGACAATTGAGCCATGGATTCAGAGGTGAATGGGCAAGACAAAATATGAAAGTGGTTTGAACGGGGTATGGTAGTACATGCCAGGCACACCGATTTGAGTGTGTCAAGAACTGCAACACTGCTGGGTTTTTCACGCTCAACAGTTTCCCGTGTGTATCAAGAATAGTCCTCCACCAAAGGACATCCAGCCAACTTGACACAACTGTGGGAAGCATTGGAGTCAACATGGGCCAGCATCCCTGTGGAATGATTTCGACACCTTGTAGAGTTCATGCCACAATGAATTTAGGCAGTTCTGAGGGCAAAAGATGATGCAACTCAATAATAGGAAGGTGTTCCTAATGTTTTGTACACTCAGTGTACACGTCAAAGCACATATTGCGGCACCATCACCATCCCAATGTCTCAATATCACATGTTCGTAAGCTTTGTTTTCCTCGCCCCAGCCTAAATAAGCTGTTTTACAAGCAACTGTCCAATTGGCGCTTTTACTGTGAAATGATTGACAGGTAACAATTTTCTTTGATTGCAGGAACAGTCCCTATGGTGACTACACTCGTTGAAATACTCATTAAAGTATTATATCTTACACATCGGCTCCTTTAATTTCGACTGACCGTTATACAATGAACAAAATTGTCTGTGGTAATTGTGTATAGCAGATAAAAGCAGAACGCAGCATCTGAGAATCCCCATTACAGCGTGGTTGGTTTGTGTTCTCCACTTGTGATCATTTACTTAGCATCACTGAGAGAGCATGAGACACGGAGAGGAAAGAAAAAAAAACATACAGATCAGACACCTCGGTTGTCAAACTCATGTCAGATGCAAAGAAAAGCGGGAAACAGAGACAAAAGAGGTTTCCAAACAATAGCCCCAGCCTGCCCAGAAATCTACCATTGTTCTCCTCTTCTGGAGCTACTTTGAAGACTGTAAAGTTACTTTTTCACTCAGAGGGAAAAAAACATGTGTAAACATTCCAGCACAATGCAATTTTTGCTTTTTCAGCTTGACAGTAATGTATTAGTGTTGATAAAAACCTATAAGGTAACCTTGATGGTTGTCTGAGTACAAGTAATTTCCGAGAGAGCGTACCTACAGATAGATTTTCATTTGGCTAGGGTAAGCAGTAAAACAGAGCAGGGGTTGACTAGGTCTCAAATTGTATGCAGCAGTCTCATAAAAGAAGGGAAATTGTGTTGGTTTCTCGGCTGATATGCAGAGCTGAGGTGAAGGGCACGGACTGAGCGTCTGAATCCTCATCCTTGTCTTTGCTGCCGGAACGGATTGGTGTTTTTATCCCATCATGATCTATGAGCCCAGTGGTTTATGTTATGCAAAAACAAAGCAGGGGAGATTGGAAGGGGAAAGCACACGACTTACAGGCAATGTTTATGCAAACACACAAGAAACATGGAAATGGCCCCTACGCACATTAAGGATATAGTTGTTTGTGCAATGCAGATGTAACTGATTCTATCTTGGTGCAGGTTTTTATTAAGTCCTGGTACAATACATTAAGTCTGACATTCGACCTCTACAATTGCACCTTTGCCATGTGGGTAATAAGCCCGTAATGCACAGAATATATGCAGTGTTTTCTGAACCGTGGCTTATATTTATACATAAACCTGCAAACCAAAGTGTAGAATACGGAACAGAATTGTTAACCTGCGGCCTGCTCACAATTATGCAAAGAATCAACCCCAGTGATTATGGAGGAGGATCACTATAGTGCAGTACCAAGAGAAGTGTGGAGGAAGAAATGGATGGGAGTTTTTTCTCATTACTGTACTACTACTCAGGCACCATACATGTCTAGGTACTCTTGAACTGAGCATCTCTCCCAGCACCAAGCCAATATGTATGGGGATACCCGCTGTTCTGAGATCAGGTGCTCCACTGGTCTCAGCCTTGCCTTCACAAACATAACTGGCTGCCTATAGGGATTTTCAAAGGCCTCATTCAAAGACAAGCAAGCTGAGACTGTGTGTAGCCCTACTAAAGATCCAATCTCACCAAACCACATGGTCAAACAGAGGCTATGAATCTTCAGTCAAGATACTGTACATACAGTAGGTCACCCTGTTACAAAATAAATTCAATAACTAATTTAAAAAGAAAGACATGAGGAGAACATTCTGTCATGAATTCACATCTAGTAACATGAACTGGATTTTCTAATTGTTACTGCTTGCTACTTGCTTTGCTAATTAGTTGTTGGTAGTTTCTGAAATGGATGTGTGTCAGAACAAAACTCTTTTCTAGCACACTGAATGAGACATCAACATGTGCTGCTTGACTTGTGTTTACTTCTCTGAAATGAGTCTAAGTCGAGGCTTCAGAAAGCACTCAATTAGGATTTGTCGCAATCCTGGAAATTGCACTTTAAATGTCACTACAACAGATAATCCAGAGAAATTCAAAATAATCATAATAATTGATGCGAAGGAACCATCAAATGGCTCCAAACGTAGTCTCAGTGCTATTATGACACTTTCTCAAAGGTTTTAGTGAATTAGATTAGACGCGACAGGGGAATAAGGAAACTGATGAAAAGTCACAGTTGTGCCAGAGCAAAGAAGATGGCGGCCATATTGGTTTGCTCTAAAGATGACGTTTATTGTGAGGGTTTACGGTACAATGTCCTCATTTGGGTTGGAAGAAATCGTAAAGGAAATGGGTCGATAAACAAAATGGAAACCCATTAAGACCCAATGTAGTTGAGCAGTATGAAGATCGGGTTCAGTGGTTTATACCTCAGTGACACACTTCGACCATAAAGTGTAACACTAGAGGTGAACCACAGCCATTGCAACAGATGGTAACTCCTACCTCTCATCACACTTTGACGTGTGTGCAAGTTGAGTTTAGATCAGTGGATTGAGATACAGTAACCCAGAGGACAGTGAAGGAGTAGCTATCCTCTGTTGCAGTTAAGTTAGACTCCATTACCCTCTATAGCGGAGTTGGGGGAATTTCAGTGGCTAATTTGATGGGTGAGATTACAAGCTCCCGTGTACTACATCATTTTAAAGCTAATTTCTGTGGCACTGCAAGGCCCTGCAATGACTACACTACATTATGTTGCCCTCTGCGCGTCTATCAATTCCTCCTGTTCCAAGTCCCAGAGATGAGATGAGCAAAGGGGAGCCCCCATTGAATGCGGGTCCAGCCTGTCAGGCCGTTTAAATTACTCTTTGAATGGGTGGGGATTCATCATGCCGGGGTGGTGGTGAGCGAGGTGGCCTCGGTGGACGCAAGCACTAATGATGAACGGGACTACGAGCGTCTCAAAGTCCTCTGAGTTTACTGGCTAGGTCGGGCTCCACCTCAGGCTAAGAAGGAAGGACACACTACTTACAGTGGGGCAAAAAAGTATTTAGTCAGCCACCAATTGTGCAAGTTCTCTCACTTAAAAAGATGAGAGAGGCCTGTAATTTTCATCATAGGTACACTATGACAGACAAAATTTAGGAAAAAAAATCCAGAAAATCACATTGTAGGATTTTTAATGAATATATTTGCAAATTATGGTGGAAAATAAGTATTTGGTCACATACAAACAAGCAAGATTTCTGGCTCTCACAGACCTGTAACTTCTTCTTTAAGAGGCTCCTCTTTTCCTCCACTCGTTACCTGTATTAATGGCACCTGTTTGAACTTGTTATCAGTATAAAACCACAACCTCAAACAGTCACACTCCAAACTCCACTATGGCCAAGGCCAAAGAGCGGTCAAAGGACACCAGAAACAAAATTGTAGACCTGCACCAGGTTGGGAAGACTGAATCTGCAATAGGTAAGCAGCTTGGTTTGAAGAAATCAACTGTGGGAGCAATTATTAGGAAATGGAAGACATACAAGACCACTGATAATCTTCCTCGATCTGGGGCTCCACGCAAGATCTCACCCCATGGGGTCAAAAGGATCACAAGAACGGTGAGCAAAAATCCCAGAACCACACGGGGGGACCTAGTGAATGACCTGCAGAGAGCTGGGACCAAAGTAACAAAGCCTACCATCAGTAACACACTACGCCGCCAGGGACTCAAATCCTGCAGTGCCAGACGTGTCCCCCTGCTTAAGCCAGTACATGTTCAGGCCCGTCTGAAGTTTGCTAGAGAGCATTTGGATGATCCAGATGAGGATTGGGAGAATGTCATATGGTCAGATGAAACCAAAATAGAACTTTTGGTAAAAACTCAACTCGTCGTGTTTGGAGGACAAAGAATGCTGAGTTGCATCCAAAGAACACCATACCTACTGTGAAGCATGGGGGTGGAAACATCATGCTTTGGGGCTGTTTTTCTGCAAAGGGACCAGGACGACTGATCCGTGTAAAGGAAAGAATGAATGGGGCCATGTATCGTGAGATTTTGAGTGAAAACCTCCTTCCATCAGCACGGGCATTGAAGATGAAACGTGGCTGGGTCTTTCAGCATGACAATGATGCCAAACACACCGCCCGGGCAACGAAGGAGTGGCTTCGTAAGAAGCATTTCAAGGTCCTGGAGTGGCCTAGCCAGTCTCCAGATCTCTACCCCATAGAAAATCTTTGGAGGGAGTTGAAAGTCCGTGTTGCCCAGCGACAGCCCCAAAACATCACTGCTCTAGAGGAGATATGCATGGAGGAATTGGCCAAAATACCAGCAACAGTGTGTGAAAACCTTGTGAAGACTTACCGAAAACGTTTGACCTCTGTCATTGCCAACAAAGGGTATATAACAAAGTATTGAGATAAACTTTTGTTATTGACCAAATACTTATTTTCCACCATAATTTGCAAATAAATAATAAAAAATCCTACAATGTGATTTTCTGGATTTCTTTTTCTCATTTCGTCTGTCATAGTTTAAGTGTACCTATGATGAAAATTACAGGCCTCTCTCATCTTTTTAAGTTGGAGAACTTGCACAATTGGTGGCTGACTAAATACTTTTTTGCCCCACTGTATGTAATTGGACAGGTGAGAAAACACTGACAATGAATGTGTAATGTTATGAAACTGAAAGTTGTTGAGAGAAAATTATACTACTACCCCTTGTAAACATTGATAGTGAATCACTAGTGACCATATACCCTATCCCCGTTTTCGTCTTTTGAGCTTCTAGTCATGAAATCTATGCAGCCTACTCAATTACTTTTTATAGCTACTGCCTGCTGGGCTGTGTACAGCATTCCTCACTGAGTTCCCTGAATTCCTATCGGACCTTGTAGTCATGACTTTAATATTCACATGGATAAGTCCACAGACCCATTCCAAAAGGCTTTCGGAGCCATCATCGACTCAATGGGTTTTGTCCAGCATGTCTCCGGACCTACTCCCTGCCACAGTCATACTTTGGACCGTGTTTTGTCCCATGGAATAAATATTGTGGATCTTAATGTTTTTCCTCGTAATCCTGGACTATCGGACCACTATTTTATTATGTTTGCAATCGCAACAAATAATCTGCTCAGACCCCAAGCAAGGATCATCAAAAGCCGTGCTATAAATTCTCGGACAACCCAAAGATTCCTAGATGCCCTTCCAGACTCCCTCCACCTACCAAAGGACGTCAGAGTACAAAAATCAGTTAACCACCTAACTGAGGAACTTAATTTAACCTTGCGTAATACCCTAGATGCAGTAGTACCCCTAAAAACAAAAAAAAATTGTCATAAGAAATTAGCCCTTTGGTATACAGAAAATACCCGAGCTCTGAAGCAAGCTTCCAGAAAATTGGAACGGAGGTTTTCCGACTAGCTTGGAAAGACAGTACCGTGCAGTATCGAAGAGCCCTCACTGCTGCTCGATCATCCTATTTTTCCAACTTAATTGAGGAAAATAAGAACAATCCAAAATGTATTTTTGATACTGTCGCAAAGCTAACTAAAAAGAAGCATTCCCCAAGAGAGGATGGCTTTCACTTCAGCAGGGATAAATTCATTAACTTCTTTGAGGAAAAGATCATGATCATTAGAAAGCAATTTCCGGACTCCTCTTTAAATCTGTGTATTCCTCCAAAGCTCAGTTGTCCTGAGTCTAAACAACTCTGCCAGGACCTGTGATCAAGGGAGACAGTCAAGTTTTTTAATACTATATCTCTTGACAAATTGATGAAAATAATTATGGCCTCTAAACCTTCAAGCTGCATACTGGACCCTATTCCAACTAAACGACTGAAAGAGCTGCTTCCTGTGCTTGACCTTCCTATGTTGAACATAATAAACGTCTCTCTATCCACCGGATGTGTACCAAACTTACTAAAAGTGGCAGTAATAAAGCCTCTCTTGAAAAAGCCAAACCTTGACCCAGGAAATATAAAAAAATATCGGCCTATATCGAATCTCCCATTCCTCTCAAACATTACCTTCCTGAAGACAAACAATGTACACAAAACGCTTCAGTCTGGTTTTGAGACTGCACTTGTGAAGGTGGTAAATTACCTTTTAATGGCATCAGACCAAGGCTCTGCATCTGTCCTCGTGCTCCTAGACCTTAGTGTTGTTTTTGATAGCACCGATCACCACATTCTTTTGGAGAGATTGGAAACCAAAATTGGTCTACACAGACAAGTTCTGGCCTGGTTTAGATCTTATCTGTCGGAAAGATATCAGTTTGTCTCTGGGGATGGTTTGTCCTCTGACAAATCAACTGTACATTTTGGTGTTCCTCACAGCTCCGTTTTAGGACCTGTATTGTTTTCACAATATATTTTACTTCTTGGTAAACATAATTCAGAAACATAACTTTCACTGCTATGCGGAAGACACACAGCTGTACATTTTGATGAAACATGGTTAAGCCCCAAAATTGCCCTCGCTGGAAGCCTGTGTTTCAGACTTAAGGAAGTGGATGGCGGCAAATCTTCTACATTTAAAGTCGGACAAAACAGAGATGCTAGTTCTAGGTCCCAAGAAACAAAGAGAAACAAAATCTTCTGTTGAATCTGACAATTAATCTTGATGGTTGTACAGTCATCTCAAATAAACTGTTAAGGACCTCGGCATTACTCTGGACGCTGATCTCTCTTTTGACAAACATATCAAGACTGTTTCAAGGATAGCTTTTTTTCCATCTACGTAACATTGCAAAAATCAGAAACTTTCTTTCCAAAAATTATGCAGAAAAATGTATCCATGCTTTTGTCACTTCTAGGTTAGACTACTGCAATGCCCTACTTTCCAGCTACCTGGATAAAGCAATAAATACACTTCAGTTAGTGTTAAACACGTCTGCTATAATTTGTTTATCATATTACTCCAGTGCTAGCCTCTCTACACTGGCTTCCTGTTTAAGGCTTGGGCTGATTTCAAGGTTTTACTGCTAACCTACAAAGCATTACATGGGCTTGCTCCTATCTATCTTTCCGATTTGGTCCTGCCGTACATACCTACACGTACGCTATGATCACAAGACACAGGCCTCCTTATTGTCCCTAGAATTTCTAAGCAAACAGCTGGAGGCAGGACTTTCTCCTATAGAGCTCAATTTTTATGGAATGGTCAGCCTATCCAGGTGAGAGACGCAGACTCGGTCTCAACCTTTAAGTCTTCATTGAAGACTCATCTCTTCAGTAGGTCCTATGGTTGAGTGTAGTCTGGCCCAGGAGTGTGAAGGTGAATGGAAAGGCACTGGAGCAACGAACCACCATTGCTGTCTCTGCCTGGCCGGTTCCCCTCTCTCCTCTGGGATTCTCTGCTTCAAACCCTATTACAGGGGCTGAGTCACTGGCTTACTGGTGCTCTTCCATGCCATCCCTAAGAGGTGTGCGCCACTTGAGTGGGTTGAGTCACTGACGTGATCTTCCTGTCTGGGTTATGAAAAGTCAACTGACATTTACTCCTGAGGTGCTGACCTGTTGCACCCTGCTGGACATCTATGAACATTTGAACATCTTGGCCATGTTCTGTTATAATCTCCACCCGGCACAGCCAGAAGAGGACTGGCCACCTCTCATAGCCTGGTTCCTCTATAGGTTTCTTCCAAGGTTCTGTCCTTTCTAGGGAGTTTTTCCTAGCCACCATGCTTCTACACCTGCATTGCTTGATGTTTGGGGTTTTAAGCTGGGTTTCTGTACAGCACTTTGTGACATCAGCTGATTTAAGAAGGGCTTTATAAATACATTTGATTGATTTGATTGAATCTATTGCACCGTATTTTTGTGCATTTGTGTGGATTAATTGAGGCACCAAAAGTCCATTTGGTTTACGAGCTGTGTTTATGCCGTTGGGCTGTACATTTTTTTTCATTACATTAAATCAGTGAGTTATTTATTGAAAGGTTCCTGCAGAACGAGAACATTTGAATGACAAAATCATTTGTTTGTATGGTATCTTTGTTTGCATTGTATCATAAGCCAACCATAAAAGCTACCTAATTGAAGTGCTTTTAGCAAACATATCATACAAAAACAATCACTGAAATAGATTCTTGGAATAGCAAAAAATATGTTCCATTTATTTCACTAATTACAATATAGCCTTTACAAAACAAAAATAACCTATTTATGAACATTTCTGGTTTGATTAATTTCCTGCCATTAGACACCACAAATTAATTCAAAAAAGTGTTCATGCTACAAAATACCCAGGCAGCTGAATGGGGATTTAAAAAATATGCCTCAATTACTAATTTATTTGTTCAGATCTAGGATCAGATTAGTTACCACTTCAGCAGCTCCTCTTTGTGTGGGCTACTGTGCTAATATAATTTTACCCTGTCAGTCGCCAGCGAGAATGCCAATAACAACTTCTGACTTCTGTTGTCTATTGCCGATTTGCCTCAGAGGGCATATTAATCTTGACATTATCTTTGTGCCATCTTGTTGTTGGGGACTTTTCACGCCATTGAGCTTAAGATGTTTTATATACCTCACTTATCTTAGACTCCAGTTTTTGACAGAGTACACTGAACAAAAATATAAAAGCAACATGCAACAATTGTCACAATTTTACTGAGTTAAAGCTCATATAAGGAAATCAGTCAATTGAAATAAATGAATAAGGCCCTAATCTATGGATTTCACATGACTGGGTAGGGGCGCAGCCATAGGTGTCAATCAGAATGAGATTTTCCCTACAAAAGGGCTTTATTACCGACAGAAATACTCCTCAATTTCATCAGCTGTCTGTGTGGCTGTTCTCAGACGATCCCGCAGGTGAAGAAGTGGGATGTGGAGGTCCTAGGATGGTGTGGTTACATGTGGTCTGCGGTTGTGAGGCTGGTTGGACGTACTGCCAAATTCTCTAAAATGACGTTGGAAGCGTCTTATCGGAAGAGCTCTGGTGAACATTCCTGCAGTCAGAATTCCAAATTGCTCCCTCAAAACTTTGAGGCATCTGTGACACTGTGTTTTGTGACAAAACAGCACATTTTAGAGTGGCTTTTTATTATCCCTAGAACAAGGTGCACCTGTGTAATGATCTCGCTGATTAATCAGCTTCTTGATATGTCACACCTGTCAGGTGGATGGATTATCTTGGCAAAGGAGAAATGCTCACTAACAGGGATGTACAACATTTGAGAGAAATAAGCTTTTTGTGCGTATGGAACATTTCTTGGATCTTTTATTTCAGCTCATGATAAATGGGACCAACACTTTACATGTTGCGATATATATTTGTTCAGTACAGTTCCCTCATTCTTGATCAGACTTAGTAATTGATCTGGCTCTTTACCACCACAGCATGGTTGGATTCTGAGAATCAGTAGACTGTAGTACACTATAGTACAGTACATCTATAAAAAATACCCAAGCCCCATTTTGTCAGTCTTTTGTTCCACAATATTTTCTTTGCAGCTGTTTTACTTAACGCCATCATTAAACTCTTGAGTCTTGTGGCCAAATGATAATGTGAACTCTGACAACATCCATTTCGTCTTCCCTCCAAGCTGATGAATAGCTTAAGGTCAAACCATCAAATTAGTGGCTTCCATTACCCCAAAGACACTAATGGTGTCTTTATGAAAGAAACGATATGTAATCTTTCAAAATGCTTTCTAGGATTAAACAATGAAACATTTCCCCCTGTAGATGAAATATGAGAGGGCCCGTCTAATTGTAAATGAATTTAGAGGCAGCTAGCTGAATCAAGAAAGAAAGCTCCTCCTTTCAAAGAGTGGTGTGTGTGTGTGTGTGTGTGTGTGTGTGTGTGTGTATGTGTGCGTGTGTGCGTGCATGTGTGTGTGTGTGTGCGTGGATTCATTTGAGGTTTTTGTGTTTGGCTAAAACACCAAAATAGAACAGATACAAGTTGAGACACATTAAAGAGAGAGCCGCAGACTCTGAGAGTGACCGTTTAATTAAAAATGGATTAGAACCAGACACCAATTCCAAAGTTGTGTATTTTTCCACAAATAATTAAGGAAGGGGAAAGGGGATACCTAGCCAGCTGCACAACTGAATGCATTCAACCAGAATGTATCTTCTGCATTTAACCCAACCCCTCTGAATCAGATTAGCGACATTAATGGTGTTTGAGTATTGGAGGCCCAGTAGGCGTTTACTGGTCTGGAGTTGAGCCAAGACTCTGGGACATCAAACAGCTTGGCGTCACAGTAAAACCTCCAGGACAGCCCTGGTCGTCCATCACGAGGTCGCCACCCAAATCCATCTCTGTCACTCTGACGTCTGAGGGAGGGAGGTGATGGGCTGGGCTCTGCGGTTTTAAAAGTGTTTTGTTTAGCCAAACAGTCAGTTTACCTCCTAACTCAGGTGACTGAGATGTCCGTCACATGACTCCCTTCTATGCAATCCAAAGTGACTGACTCAGAACTATGCACTATTGTCCTCCATCAGATTAACATTAGCTTTGACCTTGCCATAAATACTTATCCACAGCAAAAATACTGTAGATGAATACAATGAAGACTAAAATGTATGAGAAGGAATTCTAAACTAAAGCCTGAAAGAGCTACAGTACTGTACAAGTCATACTCAATTATTATCCCCCAACGCATTACACAAAGGGGAACATGTTGTATATATCAACACATTTTAACACAATTATGTTTAAAAAAATTTTATTTATGTCTTTATAGCAAAGGGCCAGCTACAGATAATTGTAAGTTTAAGCAACAGCTGGGACCCAATGAACGAAACATACGAGGGACTCATTTGGGTGGAATATCATTTAAATTCTCAGATGCATTCTCAGATGCATTTTGGGGAATAAGGGCAATTAACAGACTAATTAGAAGGGACAGGGAGAACATGCTAATCAGGGAAAAGGAGTTTCACAATGGACTTTTCAATGGGGACATGACCTGTTGTGAGCGTGTGAAAGCAATAAAGTGAACTTTGTTTTTACAAAAAAAATGTGACATGAGTAGTTGCTTAGAAACATGTTAAAGCTGACAGGTTAAGTTCCAATGTCTATACTAGCGTATCATTTATAATGCATGGCCGATATTACTTCAATGTAATTGCTATTTGTGGATATTTAAACTGAGGCACAGATCCTTTTTCAGTAAGGTGTGCAACACAGGCTTTATACTTACAGCAGACTGCCAATCAATGTGATAACAATATGGCCACTCTCACTCTACTGAAAGAGAGGGAACAGATAAAATACATCTCAAACTCCCCGGGAGTTTCTCAGGTGCACAAAGACTGCATGTCTTTCTTCTCAATTTAGTATCAGAAGAGTGGACAATGTATCTATATATATTTTTTAATGGGGGACATGAAAGGGGACTTGTGCTATCCATAGATGTCCATCTATCCATTCACCAATGAATAAAGCGTCAAGGCCAGGGTTTTAAAGCCTTTTGAATTTCTGATTTTCTTCCATATATCTGTTTCATATGTCTACCTAGCCAAGGGTCAGTGTCCAGCCAATGCTTTATTGTCACGACTTCCGCCAAAGTCGGTCCCTTCGCTTTGGACTTCCGGACCCTGGCCGCCGGCGCGGGATGGAACGACAGGGCCCTGATCGATCACTCCCGGTGTAGTTTGCGAGAGGACGTCTGTCGGGAATTGGTCTGCAGGGACACCACTCTCACCTTTGACCAGCTGGTGGACCTGTCCATCCGGCTGGATAACCTGCTGGCTACCCGCGGACGTCCAGATCGGGGTCTGTCGGTTCCATCCCCCAGCACCACCGCTCCGACGCCCATGGAGCTGGGAGGTGCTGCACTTAGGGTGACCAGAGGAGAGCCCGGTCCATGCACCATCTGTGGCCGCAGAGGGCACACTGCTGGTCGGTGCTGGGGAGGTTCCTCTGGGAGTCGAGGCAGCAGGCAGGGCACTCTCGTGTTCCCCGCATTCCCAGCATAAGGCGCTCGTAGATTTAGGCGCAGCTGGGAATTTTATTGACCGATCATTTGCCCATAGTTTAGGGATCCCTATTGTTCCAGTGGACATGCCCTTCCCAGTTCACGCCCTAGATAGTCAACCGTTAGGGTCTGGGCTAATTAGGGAGGTCACCGCTCCACTGGGCATGGTGACACATGAGGGTCACAAGGAGAGAATTAGTCTCTTCCTTATTGATTCTCCTGCGTTTCCCGTGGTGCTGGGCCTACCCTGGTTAGCCTGTCATGACCCCACTATTTCGTGGCAACAGTGGGCTCTCACAGGGTGGTCGCGAGAGAGTGCTCGGGGAGATGTTTAGGGGTTTCCGTCGGTGCTACTACGATGGAACGTCCAGACCAGGTCTCCACCGTGCGCATCCCCTCTGGCTCTCGCCTTCTGTAAAAAGAAGGCGACTCAATTACCACCCCATCGACGAGGCGATTGTGCGATAAATCTCCTGGTAGACGCAGCACTTCCCAGGAGTCACGTGTATCCCCTGTCGCAAGAGGAGACGGCGGCTATGGAGACATATGTCTCCAAATCCCTGGGGCAGGAGTACATTCGGCCCTCCACTTCACCTGCCTCCTCGAGCTTCTTTTTTGTGAAGAAGAAGGATGGAGGTCTGCGCCCCGTGTATTGACTATCGAGGCATCAACCAGATCACTGTGAGGTACAGTTACCCACTACCTCTCATAGCCAGTGCGATCGAGTCAATGCGCGGGGCGCGCTTCCTCACAAAATTGGATCTCAGGAGCGCTTACAACCTGGTGTGTATCCGGGAGGGAGACGAGTGGAAGACGGCATTTAGTACCACCTCTGGGCACTATGAGTACCTCGTCATGCCGTACGGGTTGATGAATGCTCCATCAGTCTTCTAGGCCTTTGTAGACGAGATTTTCAGGGACCTGCACGGGCAGGGTGTAGTGGTGTGTATTGATGACATTCTGATATACTCCACTACACGCGCCGAGCATGTGTCTCTGGTGAGCAGGGTGCTTGGTCGACTGTTGGAGCATGACCTGTACGTCAAGGCTGAGAAATGTCTGTTCTTTCAACAGTCCGTCTCCTTCCTAGGGTACCGCATTTCCACTTCAGGGGTGGAGATGGAGAGTGACCGCATTTCAGCCGTGCGTAATTGGCCGACTCCCACCACAGTAAAGGAAGTGCAGCGATTTCTAGGGTTTGCCAACTATTACCGGAGGTTTATCCGGGGCTTTGGTCAGGTAGCGGCTCCCATTACCTCACTGCTGAAGGGGGGACCAGTGCGTTTGCAGTGGTCGGCTGAGGCGGACAGGGCTTTTGGTCACCTTAAGGCTCTGTTTACCTCGGCCCCCGTGCTGGCTCATACGGATCCCTCTTTGGCGTTCATAGTGGAGGTGGATGCGTCCAAGGCTGGGATAGGAGCCGTGCTCTCACAGCGCTCGGGTACGCCACCAAAGCTCCGCTCCTGGGGCTAAACACCCTTTTCTCATCTGGACTGACCACCGCAATCTGGAGTACATCCGGGTGGCGAGGAGACTGAACCCTCGCCAGGCAAGGTGGGCCATGTTCTTTACCCGTTTTGTTTTCACCCTGTCCTACAGACCAGGTTCCCAGAATACGAAGGCAGACGCACTGTCCCGGCTGTATGACACAGAGGAGCGGTCCATGGATCCCACTCCCATACTCCCGGCATCTTGCTTGGAGGCACCGGTAGCGTGGGAGCTGGACGTGGACATCGAGCGGGCGTTACATACAGAGCCCACTCCCCCCCAGTGTCCAGCTGTGTGCCTGTGCGTTCCGTCTGCTGGCCGCGACCGTTTGATCTATTGGGCCCACACGTCACCCTCCTCTGGTCATCCTGGCATCGGTCGGACAGTGCGCTGTCTTAGTGGGAAGTTCGCAGTTAAAGTGTTTTGGTGGAACAATAGTGTGTTCTTTGAGTATTGAACATGAAAGATGTAGTTCAGTTACCTGGGAACTTCATAGAGAAATGACACAGGACTAAGACATATCTTAGTCCAAAGGTGATCCATAAGCATTGCACTGACCTGCTGGTATTAAGATGCAGTGATAAGGCATCTAAACTGAACATATTACAAAAACAATTTCAGAACTGTTCTGAATGAGGAGAGAGGGAGAGCAAGATAGAGATAGAGAGAGCGAGAGAGAGTGAGAGAGAGAGACGTGGGTGGGTGAGTGGGAGGGAGAGAGTTGGGTGCGAGAATGTGTGGCACTTTTTCACACAATCCAAGATGATTGTATTATTGTCAAACCGTAATAAGTGCTGAGAGTGGGAACTGCTGTAAAGTGCTGTGAATAATGCTTGCATCGCCGCATTGAATCAGGGGACCTGAATGCACGTGGTTTGTCTGATACCTCCCAAGATCAGCCTTATTGCATTTCCACAGAACACTGTGCTTGGATCAGTGTATAACAAGGACGAGGCATCATTCATCCTCACTGATTCAATATACCACAATATTCTCTGAATCCTAATGTACCATCCTAATGTATTCAAATGCCCCTGTTTGCATGGGATGACCACGTACAGTCCACGTGGATCCTTGGATCAGAAGATACAGCAATTGGGTCAGGTTCCCTCTTCCTGGCCTCGGATAACTCTATCGCTGCTGTGTAGAGAGTATGATCTAACACTACACCCCAAACGGCACCCTATTCTCTATTTAATGCACTTCTTTTGACAAAAGCCCAGCACAAAAGTAGTGCTCTACAGAGGAAATAGGTTGCCATTTGGGGCGCGTGTCATGTATGAGGTATCCAATTAGAGTCTCAGGGAGAGCCATCTTATCCAGTGAAAAGGTCTGCCTCTCTAAGCCCTCGAAGTGAGCATTATGAACCGCACGCAAATACTTCGTATCGTTGCCATGGAGGTAGCTGACCCTGACCAATGTCTTTTTGTAAAGACAGGATTTATGAACTATAATGTTGGTGAACTAATGACAGATATCATTCACTTTGATACTGTAAACATGCCAGTGCCTCATCCACTGACAACTGTAATGACTCTACCAGCGCATCAGTTGAGCTCACTCGGTTAAATAAATCTGTGATGTGTGATGAGTGTGAGGTATATGATGGAGACATCTGTCAATGAAGTGTCTGTTCTAGAGAAAGGTGTCAGACTAGGTTGGAAATCCTGGAAAAAACATGCATCTCAGGAATTGAAAAAAAGGTATTAATGGAAGTTCACAAGGCATTTTATATGACTAACATTAGTCCTAGAGTTATGAAAGTCAAAATCAACAAAAAGTGACGCCGACGAAATGCATAGACCCAGGAACGCAACTAGGGCTCTCAGCACTCCATTGGGATCTGAAGAGCTTTGAGGACATTATTGTGACTTGGACATGATTATTGTGACTAGGACATGATCTTGCACCGTGCTGTCACATGCAGTAGAACTTGGAAGCTAGAGTATATACAGGAGACACAGTGATTAAAATGGAGAGGGGTATAACTTGCACTACATCAGTGAATTAATCCGAGTTGAAAAGACACTCGGCTACATCTTTTTGGAATTCTATTCCGGTCCCTTTTCCCTCTTAAGTTTTAATCAAGCTTTCAAGTTTGAGCTCCTGGGTCACTTTACTTCTGAATTAATACTGCGCTGAGGCATCTTGTCTTTTATTAGACATCAATATCTAATGTTAACCAGATGGAACTTATTTTATCATCTGGCAGATTCAGGCTTCATCTCCCTAAATTTATTCAGATCATTAAGCACTGGGGACACAATTATGCAGACAGGTATGTGTTCGTAAGAGTTAATTGACTGGTTTAAAAGGGGTAAGTGTGCAGAATAATGCTATCTGCTTGGCTACTCATAATCAGTAGATTGTCCACATGGAGAAGTCTACAGTCATGGCCAAAAGTTTTGAGAATGACACAAATATTAATTTTCACAAAGTTTGCTGCTTCAGTGTCTTTAGATATTTTTGTCAGATGTTACTATGGAATACTGAAGTATAATTACAAGCCTTTCACAAGTGTCAAAGGCTTTTATTGACAATTACATGAAGTTGATGCAAAGAGTCAATATTTGCAGTGTTGACCCTTCTTTTTCAAGACCTCTGCAATCCGCCCTTTCATGCTGTCAATTAACTTCTGGGCCACATCCTGACTGATGGCAGCCTATTCTTGCATAATCAATGCTTGGAGTTTGTCAGAATTTGTAGGTTTTTGTTTGTCCACCCGCTTCGTGAGGATTGACCACAAGTTCTCAATGGGATTAAGGTCTGGGGAGTTTCCTGGCCATGGACCCAAAATATCAATGTTTTGTTCTCCGAGCCACTTAGTTATCACCTTTGCCTTATGGCAAGGTGCTCCATCATGCTGGAAAAGGCATTGTTTGTCACCAAACTGTTCCTGGATGGTTGGGAGAACTTGCTCTCGGAGGATGTGTTGGTACCATTCTTTATTCATGGCTGTGTTCTTAGGCAAAATTGTAAGTGAGCCCACTCCCTTGGCTGTGAAGCAACCCCACACATGAATGGTCTCAGGATGCTTTACTGTTGGTATGACACAGGACTGATGGTAGCGCTCACCTTGTCTTCTCCGGACAAGCTTTTTTCCGGATGCCCCAAACAATCGGAAAGGGGATTCATCAGAGAAAATGACTTTACCCCAGTCAGCAGTCCAATCCCTGTACCTTTTGCAGAATATCAGTCTGTCCCTGATGTTTTTCCTGGAGAGAAGTTGCTTCTTTGCTGCCTTTCTTGACACCAGGCCATCCTCCAAAAGTCTTCAACTCACTGTGCGTGCAGACAAGAGGCCCCTGCTGCCATTCCTGAGCAAGCTCTGTACTGGTGGTGCCCCGATCCCACAGCTGAACCAACTTTAGGATCAACTCCTGGCGCTTGCCGGACTTTCTTGGGCGCCCTGAAGCCTTCTTCACAACAATTGAACCGCTCTCCTTGAAGTTCTTGATGGTCCGATAAATGGTTGATTTAGGTGCAATCTTACTGGCAGCAATATCCTTGCCTGTGAAGCCCTTTTTGTGCAAAGCAATGATGACGGCACGTGTTTCCTTGCTGGTAACCATGTTTGACAGAGGAAGAACAATGATTCCAAGCACCCTCCTTTTGAAGCTTCCAGTCTGTTATTCAAACTCAATTAGCATGACAGAGTGATCTCCAGCCTTGTCCTCGTCAACACTCACACCTGTGTTAACGAGTGAATCACTGACATGATGTCAGATGGTCCTTTTGTGGCAGGGCTGAAATGCAGTGGAAATGTTTTTTGGGGATTCAGTACATTTGCATGGCAAAGAGGGACTTTGAAATTAATTGCAATTAATCTGATCACTCATCATAACATTCTGGAGTATACGCAAATTGCCATCATACAAACTGAGGCAGCAGACTTTGTGAAAATTCATATTTGTGACATTCTCAAAACTTTAGGCCACGATTGTACATACTCTGTAAATAATGACAATTCACTGGACTTAGCAGGTATCTTTATTATTTATGGTATGCTCTTCACCTTAGACAATTAAAAGACTTAAATGCATTGTAATGTTTACAAATAAGAAACAAAATCTGAAAATGATCTTCCTTATACTGCCAGATTTTGTGGAAGTCTCACAAACGCACCACGGTACCAAATTCCTACACGAATGAAACGCCCTCAGCAGCGTTCATTCAGATAGTGATATAACGTTCTTTACTGTACCACCATTGCTGCTGCCTCCTGCCTATTTATTACTGTGGGTTTCACTGTACTGTTGCATCAACATGCACAGTCATAGGTTGCTAAGGACGACAGAGGGAGAGAGGGAGAGAGCTAGATAGAGGGCTACAGGGAGAGAGCTAGAGAGAGGGTGAGCCAGAGGGAGAGAACAAAGGATGAGACAGAGGAAAAGGGAGCGAGTGGGCAAGAGAGGGAGAGAGCAAAAGAGGAGGAAGAGACAGAGAAGGGAAAAGATTAGAGTGTATTACACAGGTCTGGATAAAGCCTTGGGGTGACCTACCTCTACCTCTGTCACAACGGAGGTGTGAAGGTGCAGAGGCTTGCCCCACGTCTGCAGTGATATGACACCTATTCCATAATAGACTGGACAGACTGGAAATACTGTACCATGCTATACAAAGCCAAGGGGTGAGCTTAGTCTGCTCTATCGGGTGCTCCACATGCTTCCCAACTGTAAACGTTGTTGTATTGACAGAGATTTTGCATTTTGTGGAAAATGTATGATTTATGTCTCTAATTTATGTCTCTAATTTTCACAGGCTTGGGGGGTAGCTGGTGGCTTTGTAATAGCTTAGGCTTCTTTGTATACATGGGACACAAACACACGCATAACCCCTGGTCTCCAGGATCCCAGAATAATTTGTTTCATTGGGTGTGCTCGTGCAGCCTACTTGCCTATAGTTGTTAGTTAGATAGTTGGATAGGATAGTTGCCATAAGGGTGAAATACTACTGTTCGTAAAACACCATGGATAAGGTCGTTAATAGTTGCCATTATGCACATATTTCTTGCAAGTTGTTTGCCAAGGATACTAAGCAGAACATTTTAGTGAATTGGGAAGGCAGACTGACAGGGACTAAACCCCAGGTCTCTTCTCAGTCAGTGACAGACAAGGACTCAACCCCAGGTCTCTTCCCAGTCTCTTCTCAGGCATTGACAGACAGGGACTCAACCCCAGGTCTCTTCTCAGTCACTGACAGACAGGGACAACCCCAGGTCTCTTCAGTCAGTGACAGACAGGGACTCAACCCCAGGTCTCCGTACAGTCACTGACAGACAGGGACAACCCCTGGTCTCTTCTCAGTCACTGACAGACAGGGACAACCCAAGGTCTCTTCAGTCAGTGACAGACAGGGACAACCCCAGGTTGTTTGCGCTCATAACGCACCATAACGCAGTGCTTCACCCGCAATAACATCTGCGTGCGCCTGTGTGTGCGTGCGCAGTGACGCCTGTTTGAACAAGTGTATTAAATCATTAGATTGATGAAAATGTGTTTGTTTAGACCATATTGGACCATAATGGACATACACAAAATAGTCCAAATTGGTGAAGTGAAATGAAAAAAATAACTTGTTTCAAACAATTCTAAAAAATAAATAACGGAAAAGTGATGCATGCATATGTATACACCCCCATATATATACACCTGTTCTGAAATGCCCCAGAGTCTGCAACACCACTAAGCAAGGGGCACCACCAAGCAAGCGGCACAATGAAGACCAAGGAGCTCTCCAAACAGATCAGGGACAAAGTTGTGGAGAAGTATAGATCAGGGTTGGGATGTAAAAAATATATAAGCACCTATGAACATCCCACGGAGAACCATTAAATCCATTGTAAAAACAATGAAACAAACCCCAACAAACCTGCCAAGACAGGGCTGCCCACCAAAACTCACGGACCAGGCAAGGAGGGCATTAATCAGAGAGGCAACAAAGAGACCAAAGATAACCCTGAAGGAGCTGCAAAGTTCCACAGCGGAGATTGGAGTATCTGTCCATAGGACCACTTTAAGCCGTACACTCCACAGAGCTGGGCTTTACGGAAGAGTGTCCAGAAAAAAGACATTGCTTAAAGTTAAAAATAAGCAAACGTTTGGTGTTCGCCAAAAGGCATGTGGGAGACTACCCAAACATATGAAAGAAGGTACTCTGGTCAGATGAGACAACATTTTATATTTTTGGCCATCAAGGAAAGTGCTCTATCTGGCGCAAACCCAACACCTCTCATCACCCCGAGAACATCATCCCCACAGTGAATCATGGTGGTGGCAGCATCATGCTGTGGAGTTGTTTTTCATTGGCAGGGACTGGGAAACTGGTCAGAATTGAAGGAATGATGGATGAAGCTAAATACAGGGAAATTCTTGAGGGAGACCTGTGGGGGTGAATAGTTATGCACACAATTTTTTGTCATATTTCTTGTTTGTTTCACGTCTTCAAAGTGGTTCAATCTAACTCCCAGCATGCAATTCCTATGGCTTCCACTGGGTCAGTAGTCTTTGATCAAGGGTTCAGGCTTGTTTCTTCCAAAACAAGTAAGACATTTGAGTTGTGCGCGACACGATGAAGAGGACACACACCTGCTAATATAGTTTTCCTATTGAACATACTTCTTTCCGTATGAAATATTATAATTTAATTACATTTTAAGGTATCTGAGGATTCAACAGAAACATATTTTGACTTGTTGAAACAAAGTTTTCGGGTCGATTTTCGGATTCCTATCTTGGCATGTTGAACGACTGGATTACTCAAATTGGTGGCGCCAACTAAACAGACTTTTTGGGATATAAAGAAGGATTTGATCTAACAAAACGACACTACATGTTGTAGCTGGGATCTTTAGGATGACAAATCCGAGGAAGATTTTCAAAAAGTAAGTGAATATTTAATCGCTATTTGTGATTTTATGAAACCTGTGCCGTTGGAAAAATATTTTTACGTGGGGGCGCCATCTTCAAACAATCGCATTGGCATGCTTTCCCATTAAAGCTTACTGTAAATCAGATTTTAACCGATATAAGACACCTAAATGTTTAATATCCATAATTTTAATGGTTATTTATTTAATTTGCGCACCCTCCAGTTTCAACAGAAGTTGTCTTGCTAGCGGGATGCCTAGCCTTAAGTATTTAAAAAGTACCACCACCCACCACCATAAATGTCATTTTTAAACCTTTAACAGCTATCGGTTGAGACTCAACATGCTCTTGAATACGGGGTGAGTTGTATTGTATTGAAATGTTAGCCTCTAATTACTACCACAAAGATAACCGCCGATCCACCCACCTTTGAATATCCACTTAAATGGTCATGTCTATTCTATTATCTACATTTCTATAATTTCAATAGGTTTCACATGGAGGACTGACAGTTTAATTTAAACAACATATTCCCATTCAAGTCAAAATTCTCGTATGTGTGGTCTTCCAACCATTTTTGTGGCACCATTTGAAAGTTTAAATTTAAATTGTATTCCCATTTTAGTACATTTATCAGCCAAAACATGACACCCATCCTGTATTCAAGAGCACGTTGTCTCTCAACCGATGGGGGGCACAACACAAAAAAACGTAGATGATGTAAAATAGGGTCTAAGCTACAACATATGTGAACCTGAAAAAATATCTGAGTTTACCCCTTTTTAGACAATTGACGTTAAAGGTTAAATGATCATTTGTATTAAAACATACTTTTTCTCCAGAAATTATTAAATAGTTTGACAACCCTGTTTGTAAGCTTTTAAATTATATCAATCTCAACCGTTTATTTTTTCCAGTGATGAAAACATGGATGTCTCATGGTATGATGGGGTACGCAAAATAGGTAAACTTTGAGCACCTTTATCTCTTCAATGTTTTGTCATTCAGGTCCAAAAAGTCACTTTCTGAGCACTTATACAATGGACAAAGATGTATGGAAGGTATTGTTCAAATCAAAAGGGTTGCTGTCAAAAAGTGATTGAATTCAAAAGGATTTAACCCTCCGCATTTTGTTGATATCACTAATAGAACATGTAAAAAGTAGTATCTCAAATTGTTGCAGTTGAGAGCTGGTTGCTTTGTAATTAAACTCGTATTTGATCTCACCATGATGCTTGGTTTCCCTGGTAATACTGCTGTATCGATTGTGTGTTCTAATAAGCCTGCCAAGATAAGAGTAAATATGGTTTTCAGCTATGAAAATACAATTATGGAGTCTATCACACTCTCTTATGCTTTGTTTGTTTCTATCCTCAATCTCCAGCTATTAAAGGCCTGCTGGGAGAAGTAAGCTGTACTTGTTTGGCGATGGGACTATCGGTTGTGAATACGAATCAGATTCAGCCCCCATCTGGTTCAGTTGAGCACAGACTCACTGACACTCTTCCTGAATATTTCAAAAGCATTTTCAAAACGGCAGTCAAGCATAATGCTGTTACAAAACACCATGAAAACACCATGGTTGTGTTCCAAATGCCACCCTTTGTCTATTTAGTGCACTACTTTTGACCAGGGCCTATATCTCTGGTCAAAGGTAGTGCACTATATAGTGGATAGGGTGCCATTTTGGATGCAGACCCTATTACCTGATAGAACATATGACTTGATGAAACGGTCTGATCGTTTACCTGTGTATCTCATTAAAAGTCAAGCACTGACTATATCAACAACTGAGTGTTCTTATTTAGTACATGCTCACACTGGAAAAGAGAGTTTGAAACGGCAGTCTGATGATGTCATAGGTTACAATATGTTGACTTGATTCAACTGACTTAATCTCCATAACTTTAGGATCCAGTCCCAAAATGTGAACACCCAGTGAGAGGGTCCTATACAATGATTCTCAAGGCAAGCAGCTGTAGACAGAGAATATATAATTTAACTATTTTTGGACAAGGACATATGCTCAAAGTCTCTGGCTTATCAGGGAGTAACATTACATTATCTATAATTCAAATGTCTGTATGCAAGTAGTATTTTTCATGATTCAGCATTCAAACTGTAGCATAGTTAGCACATAGTGTGAAGTGAATTGTTCAAAGTGAAAGTATCAATCATTGATGCCCTCGTTAAGAATGCAAGTTCCTATCTGCCTGCAATGTAAGTTTATGGATATGTTGGGGTAGTCAGCTTAGGGAAAGACATTTAAATTAAAATTTTCAAAGTTTTGGCCTGCTATTGAGAGCTTTTAATTTTCCAATCTGATTTAAAGTTGCAGTTCCTGGAAGAGTTCAATGAAAAAGATTCAGTTAGATGGGGAAAGATATCACTTCAAATACGTTTTTAAACGTGAATTTAAAAAAAATATGTGCTTACTACTTGCATTAAGCTTCTGCTTGTCTATTGAAATGTTATTCATGGTCTTTGCCAATATCTTAAGGTTAATGTGGCTGCTATCCAAAGGAATAATTGCACCATGTGCTGTATTCTCCAAAGAGGGCATATTTGTTGACTTTGTACCACGTCTTTGTTTGAAATAGTTATTAAAACTTGAACTCTTTCAAGGACACACATGATATTCTTGAGAGACTGATGACTGATAATGGAAGTGAAGAACATTTTCTGGGAATTCTGAGATTTTGTATCCTAGCAACGATTCCCTTCCTTCTTTTCTCTACAAATATCATCACTTAAGTTCAATCTCCACACCTGTTAAATGAAGTAAACAAATCTCAAAGTTAAAACTGCATGTTGGACTAGAGAAAGTGACAACACAACACCTATCAAATAGATCACTCTCTGCACCTAAAAACATATGTTTTTAGACCCTAATCTATTAAATACATGTTCACACGAAAAAATGCATGACTTTTGGTGGAGAATCAAATGACATCGATAAAAATAGGTAGAACAAACATGTTATATCACATTTCGGGATTGATCGTAAGGACGGTAAAGAGGGCTTACTTGCAACTGCTGAGTCTTCTCTAAAGGCATTTCAAAATGAGCCATGTAAATATCGCCCGCTTAGAACCAGCCAGACCAAATACTGAGAGGCCACTGAGAGCGATTATATTTTCAACAGGGCATCCCAGGGGAGCAAAGCCTGTTTAGCAAAGCAAGGCCTCCTGAAGAATGGGTTTGGAAACAGTAATAAAGCCATCCAAATATGCAGCTCATACTTTGTTTGTGTCATTGTGAGCCCTGGAATAAACACGATTATTTGGGAAAATGTAATGTGATTAACTTTACAGAGTCTAAGCCACGGTTAGGCCTCGCAGTAAGTACCGGCTGAATCAGCTGTAAGCACATGGCGGTTGCCTCCCAGTGAGGGAGTCCATAGGTCTTTATATTTACTTTAAGATAGGTTGCCCTATTTCAGAAGATTCAGAGGATCACAGCTGTATCACAGAGTGGTGTTGACTTCCCAACAAGAATATAATTTGTTCCCATTCCATGGGTGCAGTAGCTGCCTCAATAGTCTGTAGGATAACGCCTCGAGTAATGGACCTAAAAGCAGTGCTCTCACAGTACAAAGAGACTGGAAATGGCATAGTCTAATAGAGCAAAGCCACTCTGAGTAGCAGACAGAGTAGAACTGGAAATGTTGGATGTTTTTCCCTAAAACCAAGTCCAGAAACAAATCTGTGTGGTAAGGTACTTACAAAATGAATGCTAAGCCGTAGCAAAAGGGCATGAAAATTCAAAAGTACGTACATCTAAGCAGGCTTCTCCTTTGACTAATTACCAACAGTTGGTAACATACAAAACACCTTGGGTTCCTAGAAGCAGGCTTTGGGAAATGTTTGCACATACAAGTACACATAGTGAAACATTGAAGATTATACGGCTAGCTAACCAGCTCAGTCAAATCCAACAAACTGTGTGATAGTGCTAACAGCACTGAGCTCAGAGGCAGCAATCGTCTGGATAGCATAATGTCTGCAAAGCAGTCTACAATAGCTACATAAGAAATACAAGAAACACACACATTTCACATTGATCTGCAAGAACAGACTTCATGCCCATCCATCCCACTCTGATTGGCCCAGTGGGTCCAGTGGAAGGGGAGCACGTGGTCTGAATATGGCCTGTAGCCATCAATACAGTCCTTTGCATCACGACACCCACTCATGTCGTCTATGCATATCATTGACTTACTGTACATTTAAATCTCTGTACACACGATTCTAGATCTATACTGTTTCCTGACAAAGCATGCAGGGGTTCTGCCTGCCGAATAACAGTTCCGCCTACCGGCCAGAATCAATACTATATTTGTGTACAAATCAAATTTCCCCTAACACGATTGCTTAGTTAACCTCCCTGGGTCTCCCTTTTAATGCCCAATTACATTCATCACACAGGCTGACCCAAATACTTTGCTGCCTCCTTTGAAAGCATCCACCGCAGAGTTGAATGAGATGAGTACCATTTTTGTTATGTTGTTCCCATTCATTTATTTGTCCGACACCCTTTTCCCCTCACTCAGGACACTCAGGATTCTGTGATTGTAGCGCACCCATTTCGCTAGTCCACTTAGCGTAGATTCGATTTTTGTATTCATTGATATAGACAGGGTGGTTTTGTCAGCAGGTTTCATAGTAAATGCAGGTATGCAGGTACACTAGCGGTCAAATGTTTTAGAATACCTACTCATTCAAGGGTTTTTCTTTGTTTTTACTATTTTATACATTGTAGAATAATAGTGAAGACATTAAAACTATGAAATAACACATTTGGAATCATTGAGTAACCAAAAAAGTGAAGGTCAGTTTTGACCGGTAGTGTATGTCTGCTTTGAAAAGAATACTAAATAAAAAAATTATAAACCAGGCGGTGTATTGACACATACATATACAACCAATATAAGCATAAAGAGAAACCCCAAACAAAACCACTTGTCTAATAGGTACCCTCAAATAAATCTATGTAAATATTCTACACAAAATGCTACAGTACCTAGAACCTAAAAGGGTTCTTCGGCTGTCCCCATAGGATAATCTTTTGAAAAACCCTTGTTAGTTCCAAGTTGAACCGTTTTAGGTTCCATGTAGAACCCTTTACACATAAGGTTCTACCTGGAAACAAAAAGGGTATCTTATGGGGACAGCCGAAGAACAGTTTTGAAGCCATTTTTTCTAAGATGGCTCCAAAAGATTGCTTTCTACTCTCGTGCAGATTCAAATCCTCAATGGAGTTTATCACATATGCTTCATCCATGCATGACCGAACATGCAACTTTGCATATATTCATCGTTACAACCACAATAGGAAAGAGAGCGGGGGAAAAAAACACATCTTTAATTAAGAGTTAACAGTTGAAGACGTGGTCGTACCCTCATTACAGCCACATTCCACTGTTTGCCAGGGCAGAACTTTTCATCTTGGCGGGGAAATCTATATGAGGCTCAATGACAACGGCAGACATCTGGTTTTGTGATGTGTGAGTGTGCAGTGGAGAGCTAATTGCAAATGCCAGAAGATATAAAACTATGGCAAAGGTCTGTGGCAACTTGGGCTCCGGCTCAGTTCTGGGCGCTCAGGGGGTAAACAAGAGATAAAGGCCGCTAGCTAAAGAATCACATTATTCTGACTGCAGCTAGAGCCTCGTACTGTTGTTAGTGTTTGTGTCCTCACCTTGGGCTCAAACCCCCCCAACCACCACTTTAATATGTTTGTCTGGGTAACTGTCATATTATGGCCGTGTGTGTTGGCACGTTCTCCTAAAAAGGTGACAGTAAAGCATATTTTTGAGGTGGTGTGAAGAGAGTGTTAGCTTTTGTGTCCTCTTTTTGGCCCTAAACATCACTCTGTTTAATAGTACAAGGGGAATAGTGAATACTGAGAAACACTGAGAATGCAGGTTATTTAATTTGAAATAATTTCAGTGATCAATATCTTATAGATAATGGTATAGATCTGTCCACCAAGATGCAACATCATTGTTTTTCATTTACTACCACTTGCTTCATTTGCCCCTCTGACTGTAGCCTAATACTCTTCCGACTGTAGCCTACTACTCTGAATGTAGCCTAATACTCTTCCGACTGTAGCCTACTACTCTGACTGTAGCCTTATACTCTCCTACTGCAGCCTAATACTCTCCAGACTGTAGCCTACTACTATCACTGTAGGCTACTACTCTCCTACTGTAGCCTACTACTCTCCTTCTGTAGCCTACTACTCTGAATGTAGCCTAATACTCTTCCGACTGTAGCCTACTATGACTGTAGCCTTATACTCTCCTACTGCAGCCTAATACTCTCCAGACAGTAGCCTACTACTATCACTGTAGGCTACTACTCTCCTACTGTAGCCTACTTCTCTCCTACTGTAGCCTACTACTCTGAATGTAGCCTAATACTCTCCAGACTGTAGCCTACTACTATCACTGTAGGCTACTACTCTCCTACTGCCTACTACTCTCCTACTGTAGTATACTACTCCGACTGTAGCCTACTACTCTCCTACTATAGCTTACTGCTCTGACAGTAGCCTAATACTCTCTGACTGAAGCCTACTGCTATCCGACTGTAGCCTAATACTCTCTGACTGAAGCCTACTGCTATCCGACTGTAGCCTACTACTCTCTGACTGTAGCCTAACAACCCCGACTGTAGCCTAGTACTTTCAGATTGTAGCCTAATACTCTCTGACTGTAGCCTAGTACTCTCCAACTGTAGCCTAATACTCTCTGACTGTAGCCTACTAATCTACAACTATAGTCTAATACAAGTTTGCTTGGTAATCTTATGCAGATATTTTGTGTTGAATGTTCCTCCCATGATAGCAATAGCCATTCTTGCGTGATTCATTCTGTGTTCCTTCACGATTAATTTTATGCAAGCCATTTATCAACCAGATGTTTCCAATCAGTCACAAGATTAAGTACCAACTGCAATAAATTAGACTTTATCATTCATGAAAAGATTTGTATGGCTAAAAACTGCCATTCGTTGACAGTATAAATTGATTAGTGGGTCGAAAGAAAAGTCTATATTACCAGGCCATTGTTATTTTTTTAAATACTGGCTATTGCCTTAGGGATGTCCAACAAAATCAGTTTAATAAGGCTATCATTATTTTAAAAAGTGTAGTCTATAGCTGGTGTGTTGACAGCCATGCTTTTGTGACATTTTTGTGGTAATTTGTTACAAAGAAATAGGTCCCACAGGACTTTTTGTAACATTAGATAAGTGTTCAACCCCCTGTGTCAATACATGTTAGAATCACCTTTGGCAGCGATTACAGCTGTTTTAGGTAACTGTCCTGCTGAAAGATTAATTTGTCTCCCAGTGTTTGTTGGAAAGCAGACTGAATAAGGTTTTTCTCTAGGATTTTGCCTGTGCTTAGCTCTATTATTTTTATTTTTATCCTACAAAACTCCCTAGTACTTGCCAAGCATACCCATTACATGATGCAGCCACCACCATACTTGAAAATATGAAGAGTGGTACTCAGTGATGTGTTGTATTGGATTTGCCCCAAACCCTTCTGTATTCAGGTAAAAAAGTTAATGTCTATGCCACATTTTTTTGCAGTGTTATTTCAGTGCATTATTTCAAACAGGATGCATGTTTTGGAATACTTTTATTCTGTATAAGCTTCTATCTTTTCACTCTGTCATTTATGTTATTATTATGGAGTAATTACAATGTTGTTGATCCATCCTTAGTTATATCCTATCGCAACCATTAAACTCTGTAATTGTTTTAAAATCACTAATAGGAAGTGTGCATGTATCTTTGTATTGACTGGGTGTATTGATACACCACCAAAGTGTAATTAATAACTCCATACTCAAAGAGATATTCAATAGCTGCCCTTCTTTGCGAACCATTGGAAAACCTCCCTGGTTCTTGTGATTGAATCTGTGCTTGAAATGCACTGCTTGACTGTGGGACCTTACAGATAATTGTGTGTGTGTGGTACAGAGATGGGGTAGTCATGTAAACATTATATTAAACAATATTATTGCACACAGAGTGAGTACCTGCAACTTAGTTGGTGACATTTTTACTCCTGAACCTATTTAGGCTTGCCATACATTTTTTTTTTAATACTTATTGACTCAAAACATTTCATCTTCGCCATTTTTATTAATTTGATAACCTTTCTAAAACCACAATTCCACTTTAATATTATGGGGTATTGTGTGTAGATCAGTGACAAAAAATATAAATTGAATCCATCGTAAATTCAGGCTGTAACACAACAAAATGTGGAAAAAGTCAAGGGGTGTGAATACTTTCTGAATGCACTGTATATGTTACTACCATGCTATTATGTTTTATTATACAATACATTACACTATTTATTAGTAAATATCATAAAAACAGCTTCATTTGAACAACTTAATAACCTTACACTGTAAAATGACTCTTCGATTGGTCCCAAAATAAAGCTAGACACTAATGTGTAGTGTGTTAATTTCTATTTATCTCTGCCATCCTACAAAATATATCTGTCAAGCCTCTCTTCAGACCCAATCTCACCAGAGCAGTAAAGATACAGACTAAAACATGATGATTGATTTCACCAACATCTTGTTTGCCACAGGGATGACTCTAGAAAGGATAAGTACCTAGTTAGAGGTGTACGAAGAGGAATCCTCCAACGTGGATCTTTAATTCAAATATTTTAGAACTCTTTCAGCCTTGTATCTCAACCAGGCATGTCTGTTTGGCATGGGTGGTGATTATCATGCTTTAAGGCAAAATGCATGTGCGTTTATTAAAACTGTCATGGAAATTTAAAATCATCACAACCAGCCGATGAGGTTGGTCAAAGATGAGTTTTTAATAGCAAGACATCAATATGCGCACATCTCATTCCTGTAGGCTGTGAGTGTGGACATTAATGGAATATATCCCTTCCTCCTATCCTGTACCTGAATGACTGAAATACATTGACTAGGTACTCCTTGTACATTGCTTAATTCTTGTGTGTTTTATTTCTTAGGTGTTTTTATATTTCTTATTTAACTCGGCATCATTTGGAAAGAGCTTTTAAGTAAGCATTGTGAGGTCTACACCTGTTGTATTTGGTGCAAGTGACAAAACAAATTGGATTTCATTTGTGCTGTCCATCTCACGCTGGGGTAACTATGCTGACAAGTCATTATTAATCTGTTCATTTCCTCTGATATAATTTGTACCACACACACACACCACACACACACTCACATACTCACTCCCTGACGGGATGAAAGGCTTATTTTCTGTCACTTCTGACTATAGTGATTGTAACACTGACAACTTAATAATATTAATAACAGTAATATTTTACTTTCTAAGGCATATTTTCAAAACAACAAATTCAATTGTTTTTCCTGTGAAGGCTGTTGCTCACGTCTTTTGTCAGTCAGGGTTTTATACTGTATTCTAAGGCCAATCGTTATTTGTTTATGTTTTATAAATCCCTGAAAAACATTCAAAAGGACATTCCAGAGAAGCATTCAGAAGAGCTTGACATTTTAATCTACTGCTTTACTATGAGACCAACAATGGCATTTGCCGTCAACACTGCAGAAAAATGTACTACCACGCAACTAATCTAACAAAGTTATTAAAAAAATGTAACAAACATATCTAACTCCACCATACCTTTTAGTCAGACATCACAAAAGCATTACAAAACATGTGAGAGCCTCTACTCGTTGATATGCTGAAGAACATTTACTAGTAGTGTCGTCAGATAGTAACAGAAATTTTTTGAAAATCAGTCACGAAGACAAATGTTTATGTTACACAGTAAACAATTGATTTGACAACATACATTTGTGCACACACTTTTATCCAGAGTAACTTACAGGAGCAATGACAGTTAAGTGCCTTGCTCAAGGGCACATTGACATATTTTTCACCTATTCGGCTCTGGGATTCAAGCCAGAAACCTTTCAGTTACTGGCCCAATGCTTTTAACCACTAGGCTACCTGCCCGCCCACCCAGTCTTATGTATTATACAAGAGAAGGGATATGAAACTGCCAATCTACTAACTTGTCTGATTGCAATTCCATCTAAAAATGCTCTAAGTGAATTCAATCCATACCTATTATTTACCTCGATAAGAGCTTATCCCCCCCAAAATTACCCTGCATGCAGTTGGAAATCCAATACAAAGAAAGCTAAGAAGCAGAGGCATAAGCTTGTTGTTTTTCAGTTTGCTGTCTTTGTTTGTTTTCTTGCTGATGCCTCTAAAAAACCTGAAAGAACAGGCCAAAAGACCCCAAAAAAGTTGTCTGCTACCTTTTTTGGTTTCGATATCATCAGTGTCCACGACTCCTGCCCTTTCTGTGAATTCATCCAACACCTTTCCTTAAACCAGACATCTTCTCCGTTTCAGATGAGTCATTGAATGAATAAAAGGATGACCGAATAAACAACAGTATGTCCACCAGAAGACAGAGACTGGTCGTGCATACAGTACATACCTTAAGACGTATTTGCATTCATTTCTTTACAGTTACGAACACCCAAGCTAATATAAAGGACGGTAAAGGAATCAGTCCTTTTGACCATGGTGTCTGTATTGTGAAAAGATTTCACCCGTGAAGTTGTTGTTGTGTGTAGGTGGTAAAGGTCCTCGGGCAGTGGCTAGGCTTTTTGCAATCAGATAGCTGGACTCCAACATGGTGATGATGAGTGACCCTCAGGCTATAGTGAGATGACTGGACAGCATGTCCTTCAGTGATGGCTGGTCTTTGTACAGCTAATTGGTTTTACAGAGTCGTGTAACTGAGTGGATGAAGAGAGATCTGAGGGTCGTAGTTGCAGGATGTGCAAGGCACATTGACGATGAACTGGATAAAATACTGAGTTTCCAAGGTCCACAGATTATATTTCTATGGTTCACATACTATGGGTAGGTTTGAAAGAGTGCATGTATGATGGAACATACCTTTTGTCCTTTTTAGTGATAGATCAGGGCCCGTATTCATAGTGTAGAAGTGCTGATCAAGGAGTATTTGTGACTTTTAAATCATAATAATAGCATTTACATTTGAGTAATTTAGCAAACACTTATCCAGATGATTTACATTAGTTAGTGCATGCATTTTCACACTTTTTCGTATGGATAAGAGGGTGGACTTGATCGTAGATCATCAATCCTAATCTGAGACTATTTGTGAAAATACAGGCAGTGAACCACAGTTATTATTTGTTAAAGTAGATATGTTGGCAGTGTCAACATAGTGTCACAGTCTTTGACAATGATATTCTGGTTTTGTGATGTGAGCTTTTATGATGTGAGCTTTTCATTGTCATTGCTCAACAGCAATGAAACACACGACGGAAGGCTATCTTTTCAAAATCCTTTCTTTCCCGTGACAATGGTGTTGTTTACCAGAAATCACTGGGACTTTGGAAAATCCAGCATGTCAAAATATGTTAGTCCCCACTTAGAAACTGTGAGCTGAACTTCTGATGTTTCACAACTTCTGCTTTGACTTCGAGAAGGATGAATGCAGGAAAAACTACTTTTAAGTATCTGAATATAACACTGAGAGGTTATTACTGCTTACTAAGCAAATTCTCTATGAGGAATACTTTAGCAGCGTATAATGTACACTGAACAAAAATGTTAAATGCAAAATACAACAATTTCAAAGAGTTACAGTTCATGGAAATTAGTAATTTGAAATAAATTCATTAGGTTGTAATCTATGGATTTCATATGACTGGGAATACAAATTTGCAGCTCTTGGTCACAGATACCTTAAAAAAAATGTGGGGTGTGGATCAGAAAACCAGTCAGTATCTGGTGTGACCACCATTTGCCTCATGCAGCGCGACACATCTCCTTCGTAAATAGTTGATCAGGCTGTTGATTTTGGACTGTGGAATGTTGTCCCACTCCTCTTCAATGGCTGTGCAAAGTTGCTGGATATTGGTGGGAACTGGATCACGCTGTCGTACACATCGATCAAGAGCATCCCAAACATGCTCAATGGTGACATCTGGTGAGTATGCAGGCCATGGACGAACCTGGAAATGTTTTGCTTCCAGGAAATGTGTACAGATCCTTGCGACATGAGGCCGTGCATTATCATTCTGAAACATGAGGTGACATTGGCGGATGAATGGCACGACATTGGGCCTCAGGATCTCAAATCAAATAAAATAAAACATTATTTGTCACATGCGCCGAATACAACACCTTACAGTGAAATTCTTACTTACAAGCCCAAAACCAACGATGCAGTTTTAAGAAAATACATTTTTTTTTTTTAAATAAGTAAGAGATAAGAAAAACAAATAATTAAAGAGCAGCAGTAAATAACAATAGCGGGGCTATATACAGGGGGTACCGGTACAGAGTCAATGTGTCAATGTGCGGGGGCACCGGTGTCAAGGTAATTGAGAGAATTATATACATGCAGGTAGGGCTGTTAAAGTGGCTATGCATAGATAATAACAGAGAGTAGTAGCAGCGTGTGCGGGGTGCAAATAGCCTGGGTAACCTTTTGATTAGCTGTTCAGGAGTCTTATGGCTTGGGGTAGATGCTGTTTAGAAACCTCTTGGACCTAGACTTGGTGCTCCAGTACCGCTTGCCATGTGGTAGCAGAGAGAACAGTCTATGACTAGAGTGGCTGGAGTCTTTGACGATTTTTAGGGCCTTCCTCTGACACTGCCTGGTATAGAGGTCCTGGATGGCAGGAAGCTTGGCCCCGGTGATGTACTGGGCCGTACGCAATACCCTCTGTAGTGCCTTGAGGTCGGAGGCCGAGCAGTTGCCATCAGGATGCTCTCGATGGTGCAGCTGTAAAATCTTTTGAGGATCTGAGGACCCATGCCAAATCTTTTCAGTCTTTTCAGTCTCTCGGAATAGGTTTTGTTGTGCCCTCTTCACGACTGTCTTGGTGTGCTTGGACCATGTTAGTTAATTGTTGATGTGGACACCAATGAATGTGAAGCTCTCAATCTCGTTACGGTATCTCTGTGCATGCAAATAGCCATCAATAAAATGCAATAAAATGTGTTCGTTGTCGAGAGCTTATGCCTGCCCATACCTTAACCCCATCACCACAATGGGGCACTCTGTTCACAACGTTGACATCAGAAAACTGCTCACCACATGGTGCCATACACACGGTCTTCTATCTGCCCAGTACAGTTGAAACCGGGATTAATCCATAAAGAGCACACTTCTCCAGCGTGACTGTGGCCATCGAAGGTGAGCATTTGCCAACTAAAGTCGGTTACGACATCGAACTGCAGTCAGGTCAAGACCCTGGTGAGGACAACGAGCATGCAGATGAGATTTCCTGAGATGGTTTCTGACAGTTTGTGCAGAAGTTCTTTGGTCGTGCAAACCCACAGTTTGAACAGCTGTCCGGGTGGCTGGTCTCAGATGATGTGAAGAAGCCGGATGTGAAGAAGCCGGATGTGGAGGTCCTGGGCTGGCATTGTTACACGTGGCCTGTGGCTGTGAGGGCGGTAGGACATACTTCCAAATTCTCTAAAACGACGTTGGTTTATTTTAACATTTAATTCTCTGGCAACAGCTGTGGTGGATTCCTGCAGTCAGCATGCCAATTCTACGCTCCCTCAAAACTTGAGACATATGTGGCATTGTGTTGTGTGACAAAACTGCACATTTTAGAGTGGCCTTTTATTGTTCCCAGCAGGTGCACCTGTGTAATGATCATGCTGTTAAAATCAGCTTCTTGATATGCTACACCTGTTAGGTGGATGGATTATCTTGTAAAGGACAAATGCTCAGCAACAGGGATGTAAAAAAATGTGTGCACATCATTTGAGTGAAATACGCTTTTTGTGCATATGGAACATTTCAGGGATCTTTTATTTCAGCCCATGAAACATGGAACCAACACTTTACATGTTGCATTTATATTTTTGTTTAGTGTATATACAACGTCAGTGTGTGTGATGGCTACCTGATCAAGTGGAATGTGGACCTATTTTCTTTCCTTGTTTGTCTGGTAGTGTCCTTAACAACCATGTTAGCTATACTCCATCATCAACCTAATGGAGGGCATGCAATGCTTTACAAAGCATTAAACTCTGCCAATTGTTTCAATAATGATTGACACAAATTCATTGATGAAACATCTCTCAGCTCTGCAAATAGACATCCACACAGTAGGCTATTGCTAATGGCTGCTAATGCTACCATCATAGGCATTCACCCACTTTGTGAACTGAAGCAATATGGCTTCTTTAGTGACTTGAATAGGGTACATCAACAGGGTACGGATTATCATCACAAATCTAGTCTGGTAATGATCAAAGTGAGTTTCTATTACAAAACTCCTTCTCCCTTCACAGTTTTTACTACAGTGAGACTCATCTCAGATTATATGCTCTTATTTATTTTCCTTAGATATAGGAGAATAGTACAGTATATTCCCTCCCTTACTCTTTTCTCAGATCTTTGCAGTTCCCTTGACTTTTGCCGTGGTATGGCTCGAAATCCATCAGCCAGTCCATTGCCACGCATGAGAGGATCCTATCCGTGCAATCATGATTCTGATATAATCTGGATGGGGTAATCCCAGCCTGGGTTCACCCTTTAAAAAGCAAAGAAAGGCATAAGAGCCACCTGTGGGAAAATGGTGCAGAGAAAGAGGGTTGGAAGGAGTGTTCAAGGCTAAAGTGCAAAGCATCTAAGGTTTTACTGATTGGTCACAATATCACCTAAAATACTATTATTATTATTATTGTTATTATTAAGAGCTTCATTGATGGTTCAACATTCATCTAATTGCCAAGGTGTGAAAATTGAACGCAGACTAAGACCAAAATCAACATGGTTATTTCAAATGAATTGCGTGGAAGAGAAAAATAATCCATGTATAATCTCTAAATCATACTTTCCCCATTGCGTTGTGTAAGCTACTTGGCTGCCTTCCTAAGATAAAGCTGGAGTTGCTCTACAGAGTGTTGAGGAGGTTAAAGGGTTGAAATGGACATCTAGACTATATATAATATATTTATATATAATTACATAATTATGTATTGTTCAATGAATAAAAAGCTTCTGTAAAAACACACAAGCCCTACTGTAAATGTAGGTTCATCATTAGGTTTTAGAAAAGCACAGTGGTAGAAAAGCACAGCTAAATGAACAGATACATAAATATGTATTCACTTCATGCCTAGCAACAGTGGCATTCTTCTGGCATTCTTTTTTCTTCTCTTTCTCGATTAACCACGGTAACCTCGGAGCAATGGAAACGTCCCTCGGTTTGGATCCAGGAACTAATATTCTGTTCTACTGTAACCATTGTGAAGCATCAGGAGCACATATTAGCATCAGCCACTGAGTGAGTTTTGCATGATATGCTAACGTCACCACTCTTCCCTTCTCTTCTGAAACTGACCATATGTGGGAACAGTATCTATGGAAACCCACAATAATCCGAGGCCGACAATTCAGATAGATTTTGTTTTTAAAATAGGCAACTGCCTGTAGGAACAACAGCGGCATCCCCATCTCACCCGCTGCGCCCCCTTTTGTTTTCTGCTTCTCGAGCGGGCATCTCAGCCAAACACATATTTGTGACAATACATATAGCGTTCTGAAAGCAAATTTTGACATGCAGTGGAATGACAGGCAGAAATAAATCAGAGCTTCCACCGAGTCCTATCCTCACACTATCCTATTGTCATTATGTCTCCACAGAGGCCCTATGTGATTAACACATTTGTCACTGACTCTATTGACTCCTCCAGCTCCTGGTGAGAAGTCATGTTTTGGGTCGGAAAGAGAGAGGAAGATGAACAGAGAGATGGGAAGTAGGAGGAGTAAATGTGATGAGTCATCGCCACGTGGTCAAGGTCAGGAACTTGTAGAGCGAGTGCGAGTTTGTGTGTGTGTCTTGAAGTTCCTGCGCGTGTGTGTACTAAATTGCGTTGGTGTGACGGTTTCAGCAAGATAAAGACAGGCCCCTCTGCACCGTGTGACATGACCATCAGTGGCTTCAACTTTAACGACAGGCCCCTCCACAACGCTCCTCCTCCTCTTGCACTCACTGAACTCCACGTTGAATTAAGAGCAGCAGGATGCCACAACGATGCCGCAACGCTCCTGAAACGTTTGAACCCATTACTGTCAGCGTTAATGCAGTGCCACCATCCACTCGTTATGCCCCAGATACTCATCTAACTGGCAATTGGCTCGGGCCTCTCTGTAACGCTCAGCAGAGCAGAGCACAGTACCATACTACCCTGAGAAACTACTGAGGAGGGAGTGGCAGCACATCCCAACGAGATTACATGAAATGGGAAAGCAGTGTCAGGGGGGGAGAAGGGGGGCATAGAGAGATGGAGGGAGAGAGAGAGAGACAGAGGGAGAGAGCGAGAGATAAGGCAGTAAGTGTAGAGGGAGAGTAGGAGAGAAACAGAGAGCCACAGAGAGAGCAAGATGTAAAGAGAGAGAGGGAGAGACGAGACTGCAGGTGGAGTAACTTGACATGACAGACATCAAGCCTTACATAGCTGCTGTTTCACTGTAAGGGGATGGGTGTTTGGTTGGTTTCTGGCAGGAGAGGCATCCAAGTGCTTTTAGCTGTCCTCATGAGATTGAGTGTACTTCCAATTATTATAATTAATGTATTAGTTGTAAGCTGCTGAATAAGAGATGGCGATAGCTTGGCTTTGAGGGCAAAATTAGGTCCTGGGGATCATATTCCTCAGATGACATGTTCCATGAAATGCAGCATTGCCTCACTCCATGGCTAGTCTCTGTAGTGGTGCATGGTACTTCCCTCAATGGCACGTCAATAGATGGAAGAATGTAACAAGCTGCCAAAAAATTGACTTTACATGTATTGTTTGTATGACTGAGTTTCTAACGTGAGTGAGTAAGTGAGTGAGTGTGGGACTGAGTGTGTGTTTGTGTGCGTATAAGTCGTGTCAAAGGCTCACTCACAGGATTACTGTCTGTGAATGATGTCTCAAAGATGTCTATTTTCTAGTCTTACATGATTGAAGGCACCACTCACTCTCACATCACATCGCAGTAACATCATCGACTGTAGCTTTCGCAATGACCCGGCCATGATACTGGGTTGTTTATCATTGTTTATGCTTAGGCCTCGACCTTCGACTGCTATGCAGCCCTAGCAGAATCCCCTTATGTGCTTCACCCCGGGCCCGGCTCAAAGAGAAAACACAAGATTGAAGGATCCAAATAAACCCCTTGGCCTCCAATTAAGCTGTAATGTAATTCCAGTTCTTCTGTGATTTCCTCTATCACCATGCACTGTTTTAAGGGAAACAGTATTTAAAACCTAACTTTTGCTTTCCCTGATAAAACAGATGTAGGACTCCACTTGGTGAAGGTAGGCAACATTACCTTCTCTACACTGATCCTCAACACAGCGGCCCCACAAGGATGCTTCCTCAGTACCCTAGTTGTGAAGAGGGCACAACAAAGCCTATTCCACCTCAGGAGACTAAAAAGACTTGGCATGGGTCCTGAGATCCTCGAAAGGTTCTAAAGCTGCTACATCGAGAGCATCCGGACTGGTTGCATCACTGCCTGGTACGGCAATTGCTCCGCCTCTGACCGTTAGGCACTACAGAGGGTAGTGTGTACGGCCCAGTACATCACTGGGGCTAAGCTGCCTGCCATCCAGGACCTCTACACCAGGCAGTGTCAGAGGAAGGCCCTAAAAATTGTCAAAGACCCCAGCCACCCCAGTCATAGACTGTTCTCTCTACTACCGCATGGCAAGCGGTACCAGAGTGCCAAGTCTAGGACAAAAAGGCTTCTCAACAGTTTTTATCCCCAAGCCATAAGACTCCTGAACAGGTGATCAAATGGCTACTTTTTGCATTGTGCCCCTGTATGTAGCCTCGCTACTTTTATAGCCTCGCTACTTTTATAGCCTCGCTACTGTATATAGCCTCGCTACTGTATATAGCCTGTCTTTTTTTACTGTTGTTTTTATTTCTTTACTTTTTGCACTATTGGTTAGAGCCTGTAAGTAAGCATTTCACTGTAAGGTCTACACCTGTTGTATTTGGTGCACGTGACAAATACACTTTGATTTGATTTGATATACTCCCTGTATACCCACAACTGCGTGACCTCACACAGTTCTAACTCTATCATCAAGTTTGCTGATGACACACAAGTAGTAGGCCTGATTACCAACAACGACAAGACAGCCTACAGAGAGGAGGAAGGCATTCTGACTGCATGGTGCCAGGTAAACAACATTTCCCTCAACATAAACAAAACAAAACAAAGGATCTGATTGTGGACTTCAGGAGGAACCAGGCTGCGCACGCCCCATCCTCATCAACGATGCCGCCATGGTCAAATACTTCAAGTTCCTCGGCGTACACATCTCAAAGGAGCTGAAATGGTCAAACCACAGAGACACAGTGGTGAACAAGGCACGACAGTGACTCTTCAACCTCAGGATGTTGAATAAATGTGGCCTACCATCAGGATGCATCACAGCCTGGTACGGCAACTACACCGCCGCGGACCGCAAGGCTCTACAGAGGTACGCTCAACTGAACGCACCATTGGGTGCACACTGCCTGCCCTCCAGGACACCTACAACACACAGCCTGTTCTCCCCCACTTCCATCACCGCCAATAGCTTCTACCCCCAGACCACTAGGCAGCTACCTGCTACCCCTGTCACCTTCCTGCCCCCCCTCCCCTCGTTGTTTTTTTGCCCTAGCAGTAAATACCAGATTCAGATAAACAACTAATCATCAAGCTTTGATGAATTGAATCAGCTGTGTAGTGTTAAGGAAAAAAACTAAACGTGGGGTCCCGAGGACCGTGTTTGGGAAATGCTGCAAAAGACTATAAATAGCTGAACATGTTAAGAGAGAAAATGTTGTTTGATTCAAGCCTTGGATTCAAGATCCAAAATATTTTGATCCACAAAACAACATATCGATATGCATACAGAAGTGTTTGTTATGAGCCACAGCTGCGATTGTCACATTAATTCATTTTATTTGCAGCACTGGAGACAGCACATTTTCCCTCAACGTCTACCCACCAATATATTCCGTTCCACTTTTTTTGAAGCAGCTTTCAGGAAAAAGGGAGAAGGACTCAGGCATGCTTTCTGAAGTCTGTCTGGACAGACAATTGCCTAGTCATGTTTTGCGGCGATACCCCACTGAGGGAAGAATCTGAGAAAATAATCTCAAACCTTTGAAGTCTCTCCGTCCCTCTTGTGAATTCCATAGCCTCTGCCATCCAAATCACAAGGCAAAGAGTAAGCACCACCAAAGAGGCAGGATTACATCCTGAAACCACCAGTCTATCGACATAGCTAGCTCTGCTGAACCAAGCCCAAATGCTGTGTGTGTGTGTGTGTGTGTGTGTGTGTGTGTGTGTGTGTGTGTGTGTGTGTGTGTGTGTGTGTGTGTGTGTGTGTGTGTGTGTGTGTGTGTGTGTGTGTGTGTGTGTGCGTGTGCTTGCGTGTGTGTGTGTGCTTGCGTGTGTTGGGAAGCACAACAACACACACACAGCAATGGTATATCCTACTAGTTATCTGACAGTTCCCGATTGGTTGAGGAAGACTGGAGTAAAAAATGAACACAGCAGAGGGGTTTGAGATTGGACACATCTGGTACAGTACATCCCCTGTCCCTCCCATCTTCTAATTGAATCATTCAAACATACCTTCTCTATTCACATTGGTCAAATACAAAAACAAGTTCCAGCAGAGCAGATTCATGTCACCAGCCATCTTGAAATCTGTTTTGGCCACAGATAAACCAGCAGTGATAATGAGGAATAATGAAGCTGTTGTGAGCTTCATCAGAGAAAAAAAAATTGTCCTAATCTCTTGGCTGGTCCTCAGAGGCTTTTGCTTCCTGGTGTGGATTAACATCACAATAGCACAGCAGCCAACTGAAGAAACATTCATGAACCCTCATGAATTGTGGTAGACTGTATATTAATGACACAAAACGTAATGATCAGAGACGCTACAATGAAAGAGGATGTGTATGTGTGTGTGTGTGTGTGTGTGTGTGTGTGTGTGTGTGTGTGTGTGTGTGTGTGTGTGTGTGTGTGTGTGTGTGTGTGTGTGTGTGTGTGTGTGTGTGTGTGTGTGTGTGTGTGTGTGTGTGGTGTGTGTGTTTGTACCAAAATAGTAGAGGAAGATAATGCGCCAAGCAACAAAATCAAAGACCATCAATATGCAACTGAGACAGCAGTTCTTTCTTAATTCTGATATATCTGCTGGCTGTAGAGGCTCCAGGTCACAACAGGGTCAGACCAAAAATATTTGTTTAGCGTTCTTGTTTGCCATACACTAATATGCAGAAATAACTCATTTGATCTGAAGGGAAAATGTACTAATCCTGTAGTGCCATAATATTAGGCTCTGCAGTAAGCAGTGTTATCTCAATGCTGAAATGAAAGAAATTATTTGGAAAGTATATGAAACACAACCACCAACAGCCAACCTTCTTGTTCATGAATAAATACCAGGATGTTGGATTGGTTGTTTCTCCAAGTCATGGTTGATACATACGTATGTTATCCATCAGAAGCAGTGGTGTAAAGTACTTACGTAAAAATACTTTAAAGAACTACTTAAGTAGTTTTTTGGGGGTATCTGTACTTTACTATTTATACTTTGCCAACATTTATTTTTACTTCACTTTATTCCTAAAGAAAATCATGTACTTTTTACTCCATACATTTTCCCTGACACCCAATAGTACTCGTTACATTTTGAATGCTTAGCAGGTCAAGAAAATGGTCTAATTCACAAACTTACCTAGAGAACATCCCTAGTCATCCCTACTGCCTCTGATCTGGCAGACTCATTAAACACACATTCTTTGTTTGTAAATTATGTCTAAGGGTCGGAGGGTGCCCCTGACTATTGGTAAAGAAATTAAAAACAAGAAAATGGTGCCGTCTGGTTTGCTAATATAAGAAATTGTGTTTTATGTATACTTTTACTTTTGATACTTAAGTATATTTAAAACCAAATACTTTTAGACTTTTACTCAAGTAGTATTTTACTGGGTGACTTTCACTTTTACTTGAGTCATTTTCTATTAAGGTGTCTTTACTTTTACTCAAGTATGACAATTATCGTAGGTACTTTTCCCACCACTGATCAGAAGAAACACTCCTAACGTATGCCACCGTAATGTATGTGGGAGGACATGTTAGACCACAAAATACAGAAGTTATTCATGATGTTGAGAAACATTTACACAAAAAGGTTATAGGCATCTTCAAATCATTCAATAATATGTTATGCTTATTTATTTAGCTAGGAAAGTCAGCTAAGAACAAATTCTTATTTTCAATGAGGGCCTAGGAACAGTGGGTTAACTGCCTTGTTCAGGGGGAGAATAACAGATTTTTACCTTGTCAGCTCAGGGATTCAATCTTGCAACCTTTCGGTTACCAGTCCAACGCTCTAACCACTAGGGTACCTGCCGCTTATAATCTGTCATGAGGTTAGAAATCGAGACATATAATGTACCGATATGTCTCATATGTAATCCAGATACAGTATATGTGGTGCTGTGTTTATAACATTCTAGTATTTTTCGCTTCCGTTTGCAACAATCTAGGATTTTTGTTCATAGTACTTTAGATAGGGCACTATATCAAATATAATAATTTCCCCCATATCTGACCTCAGTGACAAGTCCCCATTCCATGAAGGAGAGCTATTGCGACAGTGGTGTTGTTTGTATCCCCTTACCCCAGTAATCTTCTGGTACAGCTGTCTGCAGCTGTTGGTGTGAATATCATAAAATATTACCTCATCTACCAAGGGATGAATGAAAGTACATTATGCAAAGTTCTCTGTGTCTTTTTCCCAGTCACATAGAACCCCAAAAAGCCTAGCAATGTCTGATCCCATAGCCATCACAGGGGGCCTGTAATGTCTTTCTCCTGACTGCACAGGTACCACCATTTCCATACATCTAAGCCAGTCAATATTGGCTATGCCAAGGACCAGTGGGAGCTAGTTGATAGCCCCATTCTTTAGCCACAGACTGGGTCTCATTGTGAGCTAGACTCATTAGGCTCTCTCAGGTGCACTGTTAAAAGAACAATCTCCAAATAGATTTCCCTGGAAGCCCCTTTCTCTCCTCCGAGAATTCCACAGGAAGCGAGACATCATTTTATGTCTTAAAGTAATTACCCATGTAGTTTGAACATGCAATTGAGTTTACCCCTTATTTTGTTTGCACTCATGTGCCCCAATATGGTACAGGGTTGAATATGTTTGATTGAATGATTGCATTTGTATAGCCCAAGACCGGCATTATGGGCAGGCCTTAAGGGGCCTGGCATGACCTACTGTACCTCCTTGCCCATCCAAATAAAATATTTAAATATTGATAATTTATTTGGACCGAAAGAAAGACACGTCAAACTCAGATACTGCATCCGAGTGAGCGAAACAGTGCACCTCTGTCTCTGTACAGATGAAGTCGGAAGTTTACATACACTTAGGTTGGAGTCATTAAACTCGTTTTACAACCACTCCACAAATTTCTTGTTAAAACAAACTTTAGTTTTGGCAAGTCGGTAAGGACATCTACTTTGTGCATGACACAAGTAATTTTTCCAACAATTGTTTACAGACAGATTATTTCACTTATAATGCACTGTATCACAATTCCAGTGGGTCAGGAGTTTACATACACTAAGTTGCCTGTGTCTTTAAACAGCTTGGAAAATCAGCCAATATCATACTTTTTGGAGAAATATCCTCTGGTCTGATGAAACAAAAATAGAACTGTTTGGCCATAATGACCATCGTTATGTTTGGAGGAAAAAGGGGGAGGCTTGCAAGCCGAAGAACACCATCCCAACAGTGAAGCACGGGGGTGGCAGCATCATGTTGTGGGTGTGCTTTGGTGCAGGAGGGAGTGGTGCACTTCACAAAATAGATTACATCATGAGGGAGGAAAATTATGTGGATATATTGAAGCAACATCTCAAGACATCAGTCAGGAAGTTCAAGCTTGGTCGCAAATGAGTCTTCCAAATGGACAATGACCCCAAGCATACTTCCAAAGTTGTGGCAAAATGGCATAAGGACAACAAAGTCAAGGTATTGGAGTGGCTATCACAAAGCCCTGACCTCAATCCTATAGAACATTTGTGGGTAGAACTGAAAAAGCGTGTGCGAGCAAGGAGGCCTACAAACCTGACTCAGTTACACCAGCTGTCAGGAGGAATGGGCCAGAATTCATCCAACTTATTGTGGGAAGCTTGTTGAAGGCTACCTGAAACGTTTGACCCAAGTTAAACAATTTAAAGGCAATGTTACCAAATACTAATTGAGTTGTATGTAAACTTCTGACCCACTGGGAATGTGATGAAAGAAATAAAATATGAAATAAATCATTCTCTCTACTATTATTCTGACATTTCAGTTTTTTTAAATACAGTGGTGACCCTAACTGACCTAAGACAGGGAATTTTAACTAGGATTATATGTCAGGAATTGTGAACTTTTAATGTAGTTTAAATGTATTTGGCTAAGGTGTATGCAAACTTCCGACTTCAACTGTATGTGTAGTCCACGTATCTGAATCTGTCTGGTAATTTTTTTTTATTTTGCACGTCATAATCTTTTTGGCCAGACAGTATCAGATACATTGGCTACATATAGTAACACAGAGGGGTTCTATTTAGCTCACTCAAATATTTTTTCTGGTGAGTTGATGTACAGTGGGGAAAAAAAGTATTTAGTCAGCCACCAATTGTGCAAGTTCTCTCACTTAAAAAGATGAGAGAGGCCTGTAATTTTCATCATAGGTACACTTCAACTATGACAGACAAAATGAGGAAAAGAAATCCAGAAAATCACATTGTAGGATTTTTTTATGAATTTATTTGCAAATTATGGTGGAAAATAAGTATTTGGTCAATAACAAAAGTTTATCTCAATACTTTGTTATATACCCTTTGTTGGCAATGACAGAGGTCAATTGTTTTCTGTAAGTCTTCACAAGGTTTTCACACACTGTTGCTGGTATTTTGGCCCATTCCTCCATGCAGAACTCCTCTAGAGCAGTGATGTTTTGGGGCTGTTGCTGGGCAACACGGACTTTCAAATCCCTCCAAAGATTTTCTATGGGGTTGAGATCTGGAGACTGGCTAGGCCACTCCAGGACCTTGAAATGCTTCTACTGAAGCCACTCCTTCGTTGCCGGGCGGTGTGTTTGGGATCATTGTCATGCTGAAAGACCCAGCCATGTTTCATCTTCAATGCCCTTGCTGATGGAAGGAGGTTTTCACTCAAAATCTCACGATACATGGCCCCATTCATTCTTTCCTTTACACGGATCAGTCGTCCTGGTCCCTTTGCAGAAAAACAGCCCCAAAGCATGATGTTTCCACCCCCATGCTTCACAGTAGGTATGGTGTTCTTTGGATGCAACTCAGCATTCTTTGTCCTCCAAACACGACGAGTTGAGTTTTTACCAAAAAGTTATATTTTGGTTTCATCTGACATTCTCCCAATCCTCATCTGGATCATCCAAATGCTCTCTAGCAAACTTTAGATGGGCCTGAACATGTACTGGCTTAAGCAGGGGGACACGTCTGGCACTGCAGAATTTGAGTCCCTGGCGGCGTAGTGTGTTACTGATGGTAGGCTTTGTTACTTTGGTCCCAGCTCTCTGCAGGTCATTCACTAGGTCCCCCCGTGTGGTTCTGGGATTTTTGCTCACCGTTCTTGTGATCCTTTTGACCCCACGGGGTGAGATCTTGCGTGGAGCCCCAGATCGAGGAAGATTATCAGTGGTCTTGTATGTCTTCCATTTCCTAATAATTGCTCCCACAGTTGATTTCTTCAAACCAAGCTGCTTACCTATTGCAGATTCAGTCTTCCCAACCTGGTGCAGGTCTACAATTTTGTTTCTGGTGTCCTTTGACAGCTCTTTGGTCTTGGCCATAGTGGAGTTTGGAGTGTGACTGTTTGAGGTTGTGGACAGGTGTCTTTTATACTGATAACAAGTTCAAACAGGTGCCATTAATACAGGTAACGAGTGGAGGACAGAGGAGCCTCTTAAAGAAGAAGTTACAGGTCTGTGAGAGCCAGAAATCTTGCTTGTTTGTATATGACCAAATACTTATTTTCCACCATAATTTGCAAATAAATTCATTAAAAATCCTACAATGTGATTTTCTGGATTTTTTTTTCCTCATTTTGTCTGTCATAGTTGAAGTGTACCTATGATGAAAATTACAGGCCTCTCTCATCTTTTTAAGTGAGAGAACCTGCACAATTGGTGGCTGACTAAATACTTTTTTGCCCCACTGTAGTTTCTGCTTCTTGCGAATTGAAGGAAAGTTGGCTTGTGTACAGTGCACTGTTTTGATGATAGAATTATTTTGGTCGAACGTGGGAAGGGGGGTTATTCTAAAGCTGACATATGGAAATTTTTTAAGATGGTCATACTATGGATCATTTAGCTATTCGATTTTGAATTGTAGGACCCCTTTAGGTATCAAAAACAATATTGAGATTTTGGCCATTACTAATATAGCCCAGATAATCGCATTGAATAACACATTTATAAATGGCCAAAAAGACATTCAAAACAAATTTTTGGCCCCCCCTCCTTCACCCAGTATTGTACATCCCCCTAATGTCCAGGTCCCTTGAGCATTGCAAATAATGTCATTGCACAACCCTAACTCCATGATTCCACATTTCACGTTCCTGAATGGGTGGGTCCATCTCCATGCACCTACTGTAATATCCTTCTTGTTTGTTCATAATGGTCAGTATACAGTACAGTATTTTTTTACCTGCACAGTTTGCACGTGGGAGTCTGTAGCACTTCCTGGATGGCAGCAGCACACACTCTAAATTGAGCTCATGGAAGGAGTCCTTTGGAGGTCCCGTAAAAATAATGTTCCCCCTATGGAAATCAAATGCCTTTCCAACTGATTTGTTCTGGCATCGGCCCTGGTTTAGCCTATGGCGCAACTACATTAATTCCACATGAATCCAACATGTGAGCATCTTTTATGATTTTGAATGTCTGGATATTTATATGTCAACAGGCTTTTCTTCATGAAACATCATATAACTGTACATTTAGTCTTGGGTTGTATGAGATTTGTAGGAATTTAAGTTGTCGCTTGTTATTTGATTTGTTATGTAGAGACAGACAAGTCTACCGCACCAAATACAACTTCAAGACTCATGGGGCAGCAAGTTATCTTTCCAATCATAGTTGTGAATTCAACCCCAATATTCCTAAGCATGCACACAACCAATGCAAAACAACAGACATTCTCCACAACGTATAACACAGGCAGCATCAAGGGAAACATTTTCAGACTGAGGCTATATAGTGGGGCTATATTTACGCTTGGATTGTTTATGTAATGTTATTCAGATCATACCAATATGTGTAGCTCAATTTGGAGTGTGTCCCAGAAAAAAGGTTCCACTGTGTGCACTCCCCAAAACCTTCCCCCCAGAAAGAAGGGCTTGCTGTCAGACAGCTTGGCCAGGATTTGGGAGATGAACAGCAATGCCTCCACTCTGAGCCGGGTCAAACAAAGGCTTATTTGAGCATGGAGGGGTGGCTTTGAGGCTGCACACCATCATGCACACACTAACACACACACACATATTTGAACCCTCTTTTGAACACGTTTTCCTCTAGCTGACATTTTCAATGAACTCAATGTGGTATTGGTATGAGTTACAGATATACTGATCCGATCCAATTAAACTATTGCATTTCATAAGTCCTACAAGGATGAATATGATATAAGTGCATGTCTTTGAGGGAAAGCTCCATTGAGGGAAAATACCTAATTGAACGTCTCCATCGCTTACATCCTACGTGTGGTTCAGTTATTGTTGGCATGTTCCCTATAATGAATTATGCATTGATCCTTGAAGATTACTGATTGCATATAATGCAGAATGTCAGGTAAATACATTTCCTGCTTGATCTGCATCACCCATTATCGTCCCTGTGTGTCTCTAGGCAGGGACACAAGTGATGTTCATTAAGGAAACGTCAAATATATGCAGTCAGCTAGTTGACTCGTCCGTTAGTTTTGCATGCATATTTTGTGCAAGATGGAATGCGAGCAGCATCCAAAGGAAACGCTAGCCTGCATCTGCGTAGCTCTCTCTCTCTCTCTCTCTCTCTCTCTCTCTCTCTCTCTCTCTCTCTCTCTCTCTCGTAATCTTAGGCTAGACAGGTACCTTTATATTTCAAACTACCACAGGAGGACAGGGATAGTTAAAGAGAAACACCACCACATGACTCTCTACTTCCACATCTGAATAGACCCAATTTTCATTCAATCAGAATCAATGACAAGCTGTGGCTACTGTGATTGGACAGATCTCTGTGGTTTGAGAGAGGATAAGTGGTGGTGCCTCCCACCCATGCTCTGCAGAACTCTAGTCCCTTGGCAAACTGTATGTCTAGACATTCAATACAAACATGGCTGTGTGAGTGATGGGTTCGCCCATGGAAATGATTGAGAGGCTGGGGAGTTTTTACACTCCTGAAGGCCACAATTGAGGGATAAGCTCCAAGACAGATGCGGACAGAAGGAAGGATACAGTTAGCAGCAGTGGAATCCTGGCTCCAATTCATAATATCTCAATATTTGTTTTCCTCTTTCCAGGAGACTACAATTAACCCTGTCTTGACAGTCATCCTTCACTTTTTCATTTCTGAAAGAAACAAAGATAATGTTTATGCTGGTACCAAATCTCCCTTGCTCCTAGTCTCTTTTCTCCACGACCACCAATCAGAGAGGGCTTGATGAAGTATGATGTACATGGTTGAAACTTACTCAAGACTGCTATAACCTTGAGGTCATGCTGTAAGGTGAGGCAATGTAAAAATGCAAGCATGAGGTAACATCTCTCCAGAATCCAAAGTGACATTTTTATTTTTGCTGTGACCACCAATCAGAGAGCACTTCTAGGGAATCTGCATGTTTGAAACCTGTACAACAACCCCTTCTTCCACTCTTCAAAGGCCAAGATGAAAGGGATTGGAGGAAAAAAGACCATGCAAGAGTCAAGGGTGTGTCAAGGCGTGGAATTGCTTTCCACTTGGAATTCAAAATGCTATTTCCTTCAGAATATTATTTATTTATTTTACATGAAACTATACAAGAGATAGTGATGTTGACTTCCCCCTATTGCCATGGTCCTGGCGTGGCGAGATGGAGTCTGACAAGCAAGATGCTCTCTCCAGATGGCTGGGTAGTGAGCAACGGTCACCAAAGGTCAGAGAGCTGCTGATTTAATCCCTGTCTGATGTCTCAGTTTACCCGGTCTCAAATAACTGCACTGGACCCCTTTTAAATGGAACAGATAAGTTTTAGTCTGAGCTTGGCACTGACTCTTGTTTGATGATGTGGGCAAGTGATTGTTGACACTAGTATGATTAGTTAAAGAATAGACTAGAATGGAATAGGGGAGAATATGACATAATTGAATACAATATAATCAATATATATAATTCATTACATAATATAATTCAGTTGTCCAGTTGAAATGTGTCTTTTGCATTACCTTCATTTGACAAAAATAGGTTTCCGAGCTGAATATGCAAATTAATATAATTTTCTCTCCATAGAAACAAGGAGCGGCTTTATTTGCATTGACGTATAATCTATGCTAACTCTGATCACTTGGAGTGGTGATGCGAGGCAGCCTATTGGCTGCATTGGTTCTCATCTACCTCTGACTGAAATATGCACAGAGATATTTCGTGGGATTATTTTAACAGAAAGCCGAAACTACTCTGTGTTAAGAAGATGAACGGCCGAGCCTACTGATTAAGCTTCCTTTGGGGCCTGTGGCAAAGCATTAAATGATGCATATGTTCTCATTCCATTCTGACTCAACTAGAGAAGAATTCCAAGCACTTCCATTACCAAATTGAACACAGGAGCACAATGTGGACTCATTTCATTTTATGCAACAGAAGCCATGCTGAGTAACATTCCAAGGTTTAGATTTCAGATTGAACTAAAATTTAACAATGTTTGTCGTAAAATGAGGGACGGGAAAATTCACTTATGTGTTGTGTGCCACAAGTATGAAACCCTGGTAATCTGTGTGGTTGCTGAGTGTGTGACATAACATTGTCATGGATATTCTTGGTTCAATGTCAAGATTAACATGAACATTGAGATAAATCATAGGGTGTTTCAAAATATGCGTACTAGCGTGTTCAACACTCTCATGTTCCAAGTTTGTTCACTGAGGACGATTTCTTGAGTACATTCTTGTGAGGACAAGTGTAGAGAATGCATAAAATGTTACATTTGAGAAGCACTCACACTGTGCTATTATCTTGGACAAATACAGAAGAAACAAAAAAAATACAAAAATCAAACGCAAACATAGCTATCAGCTAGCTATAAGTGAATTAAATTACCCAAGCGGAAAAAAAATTATGTTTAAATATACTTAAATCATACATCATTAATATATTTTTATCGATTTGAATATGTCCGTGCTAATCTAAATTGGAACAGTTTTAAATACATTTAATGCATTTAATGCACATTTTATTAGCATATAAGTATATTAAATACACTAATCTAAATTGGGATTTGTTTTTGTACTTAAGTATATTCTTAGTATATTACAGCAAAAACAAATAGACTTTGAGTAGTATATTTTACGTACAGTACCAGTCAAAGGTTTGGACACACGTACTCATTTAAGGGTTTTTCTTTATTTTTACTATGTTCTACATTGTAGTATAATAGTGAAGACATCAAAACTATGAAATAACACATTTGGAATCATGTAGTAACCAAAAAAGTGTTAAACTAATCAAAATATATTTTATATTTGAGAATATTCAAAGTAGCCACCCTTTGCCTTGATGACAGCTTTGCACACTCTTGGCATTCTCTCAACCAGCTTCATGAGGTAGTCACCTGGAATGCATTTTAATTAACAGGTGTGCCTTGGTAAAAGTTAATTTGTGGAATGTATTTCCTTCTTAATGCTTTTGAGCCACTCAGTTGTGTTGTGACAAGGTAGGGGTGGTATACAGAAGATAGCCCTACTTTGTAAAATACCAAATCCATATTATGGCAAGAACAGCAAAGAATTAGCAAAGAAAAATGACTGTCCATCGTTACTTTAAGACATGAAGGTCAGTCAATCCAATTCAAGAACTTTCAAAGTTTCTTCAAGTGCAGTTGCAAAAGCCATCATGTGCTATGATGAAACTATCTCTCATGAGGACTGGCACAGGAAAGGAAGACCCAGAGTTACCTCTGCTGCAGAGCATAAATGCATTACACTTCCAAGCCTCAGAAATTGCAGGCCAAATTAATTTTTCTCAGAGTTCAAGTAACAGATACATCTCAACATCAACTGTTCAAAGGAGACTGAGTGAATCATACCTTCATGGTCAAATTGCTGAAAATAAACCACTACTAAAGGACAACAATAAGAAGAAGAGACTTGCTTGGGCCAACAAACACAAACAAAGGGCATTAGACCAGTAGAAATCTGTAATTTGGTCATGATTCCATATGTGTTATTTCATAGTTTTGATGTATTCACTATTATTCTACAATGTAGAAAATAGTAACACATTAAGAAAATCCCTTAAATGAGTAGGTGTGTCTAGACCTTTGACTGGTACTGTATATCTTCAAGAACAATTTAACCCAATGTGTTAAATTGACCTTTGGCTCCATAACCAGAAAGTTATGTCAAGTGTCAATCATGTTGCTCTGTGTAGAATGTCTCAGTTCATTCTTTGAACCATTAAACAATGATTTATATAGGCAATATTCACATTTACCTATAGAATGTCTCAGTTAATTCTTTGAACCATTAAACCATGATTTATATAGGCAATATTCACATTTACCTATTTACAGAATGATTGACACAAGGCCCCAGTGCCAGAGTAGCTACTTAACATACCACTAAATTGTTTTCATCTTAGCATTTCTACAGGAAAATCATCCATTGTTCCGACTTGTATAGGCTGCCTGACAGGCAATTCAGATTCCCCAACTCTTCCACAAAAGGATGGCTTCTTCCAGGGACTATCTGTTTTTACAATGGAGTGTGAGAATGCAATCATCACGGTCGTTTCAAATGGAGGGAAAACAATTTAGGAGAGAAGCAGCACTGCGCCTGGCATGTTTATGGAGGTCTCCAACTGCAGACGAGGAGAGAGTATACCCACACCGCCACCTCCGGCGCCGTGTAACCCCACCATGTCATTTCCTCAAGACTCGCTGACATCATCAGCGCTCCCTCCCATCTCCACCATTTTATGAATCTGTCTTACTCCCCTTTATATTAGGCGCGGGAGCCACCCTTTGAGATTGATAGTAGCTCGTTGTGTTTTTTCCACCATTTGTTGTGGCCTCCCTTGCGATTGACACTCGCTGTAATAAACTAAATGAGCTTGGGAAACGGCGAGCCTCGAGGTGATATTTCACCAGCCCACGATGCTGAGCGAGTTGTTGTTGTTTGTGCTCAGACGATACAGAGATAGACCTACTGTATGTGCAGCGACACTACAATAACCTAGAATTTCTGGAGCCATTTCCAATGAAAGAGCATACATTATACTGTATGTTATTAAGTAGCAAAGGAGAAAAGAGCAAGGTAGGTTGGCTAAACAACCTGTGCTTAACAACGAACTGACTCATTGTAAATCAAGGGGAAAACCGAAGTGAGCAAGGCTCTAAGTGGCTGCAGTTATATAATGAAACAATATTTATGTTCCCTTTCAATATTTGCCAGTGGCCCTTCAGCCAGCATTTTTACTCTAAGCTTCTGGTAAACTGAGACAATTTATTACTGAGCTGACTTTTATTGTGCTTCAATTGAATGCCTCTGGGACTACTGGAGACTTAAGTGAGAGAGTGCCAACCACAAAGATCGACTCCAGCTTTTATATTTTTCATTTGTTGTCTTTCTTCTGGTGGCAAAAACATATGTTTTTCTTAATTCCCTGTCTGATGATTCTCCAGTAAACAATCATACTAATTCACAAAAATGCCAATTCATGAAGATTGAAATGTAGCTATTGTAATGCAGATCTTCTACTTTGTGATTGATTTGTGGACATTAGGTGAGTGTTGCTGAGAGGCCTTATATCAGGGTTTCCCAAATTCGGTCCTGGGGACCCCAAGGTGTGCACGTTTTGTTTTTTTCCGATTCAAATAATGAAATCATCATCAAGCTTTGAGCATTTGAATCAGCTGTGTAGTGCTAGGGCACAAACCAACATTTGCACCACTCTGTGTCCCAAGGACTGAAGTTGGGAAACGCTGCACTATATTGTCTATGTTCCAAACACTTCCTGTCTCTGGAGGAAGTCCTGCAGTGTTTTGTTCATAGAGAATGATAGAGGAGTCTAGATGGAGAAATCCCATTTCGGCAGTGACAATGCCATTGAGGGCTTCCACCATTTTAAAGTAGTCAACTGGGTTGAACTTCTTATGGGTTAAGGGAGGATCATATAATTTCATCCAAGTTAAAGGAGCGATCAGATAAAAATGGTCAGATTAATACTGCCATTGAGAAAATTTTAAATAAAACGAGACATGACCTTTTTTTAAGGTCAGTCTCGATAAAATAAGCATTCTTGCATTCTAACTACCCGCTATTCAAAGTGCTCTGAACAAATTAAGAGAATCGTTCACAAACATTGGCAAATTCTAAGATCCGATGATAGTATTGGTAATGTGTTTTCGGACCTTCCCTTGGTCGTATTCTCGCGGGGCAGAAACCTCAGAGATCAATTGGTAAACTCTGATTTACCACACCAAGATATCCCTGCACAACGTGTGCTTGCGCCCCTACTGGATGGAAACTACAAGTGTAATGGCTGTGCTCAATGCAATGGCACTTATAAATGTAGATCCTTCAAACACCCCCAAACAGGGAAACAGATCCCAATCAAAGGTGTTATCACGTGCTCCACTAAGGCAGTTATTTATCTTATAACTAGTCCTTGTGGTAAAAATTATGTGGGTAAAAAAAAGCGTGAATTAAAAGTACGTATCTCGGAGCATCGTTGCACCATTAGGTGCAAAAACTCGACTTAACCAGTTGCGGCATAATTTTTGGAAGAAAACCACTCGATTTCGTCTCTACGTTATATTGGCATCGAACATCCCTAGGAGAGGGGGTGACCTCGACAATTTATTGTTAAAACGAGAGGCTGCCTGGATCCTTAATTTAAAGACCCCTGCTCCCTTCGGTCTCAAAATAGAATTGCGATTTTGCTATTGTAAATGTTTGTAGGCTTATGTATCGAAATTGTATCTATGATTGTACGCTATACATTTATGTTTTTTGTATGCTATTTTAATATATGAGTATTAACCAATGATATCAGGCCACACCCGGCAATGATTACAGACACCTGTGTGTGTCTTTTGACACTATATAAATGAGTCATCCCGCAGTGTTTGTCATTATTATACCCAGCTTGTCTGTCGAAACGTTGGACATAAATATTTTTGCATCTGAGCTCTTAGAGTGTGCGGCTCTCCTTTATTGTTTTAAGTGTTCCACTCCGCTAGCCAGCACCTCACCTAAATAGGTGTGTTTTTATTTCTCCTCTTGATTAAAGGAGAGATCAACCAATTAATTATAGTTGTGAGAGAACATTCCATAACTGCAGGTGGCAGTATGCACCCTTTCAGTTTTTCTTACCAACTCATAGAAGTAGTTGGCCTCTATGGCGCTGACCATGCACTCACAGACGCTATAATGAACCTGCAATTAAAAAGGAACCTGCAAGTAAGAAGTAACCTTCAAGTATGCATTTTGTTAGACAGTGTATACAATGTATATCCTGTACATACTGTATGCCTAATAAAACTTGAAACTTGAACAATGGGACAGATGTAAAAAAGTATCCTCTATTCCATCTCTATGGTTGTGTGTTTTGTTGACCACTTTCCCGGTGTACCGTATTTCCCTAATCTGTCTTAAATCCAAACTCTTCTTCATTTTTTTATTTGGCGCCTGGGGCTCTATAATCCTTTCCAGGGCAACTTTTTCTCTATGTTAGTGTCAGGCTTCGGTCTGAGGCAGCTTCAGCTATGAGGTGTCCCATCTGCATGCTCAGACCATTGTGCAGGATTAAGGATGATGAAACAAGAGGAGGGCTGGCGAGACAAATCCTCCCTGTTTGGCCAAGGTTTCTGATGCCGAGCGACACATCACGCCACTCTGTAGGTATTCCATTTTGTAACTTGGCTCCTCGCATTAGATCATTATTTGGCAGTGACTCCAGGGCCAGGTCCAATAAGAGCTTGGTTTTCTGGGCAGGCTGCGCTTCTCAAAGTCTCTTTCAATAATGTAAATGTCCCTCACCAGCAACTTCACCCTCCCTCTGTCTAATTGTGTCTGGCCCCACTATGTGGTTGTTTTCATTCACAGTGGCAGCTTGCTAGTTGATAGAATGGACATTTTTGCAGAGGGCAGGTGGATGGTGGATTGATATGGCAGGGGTTAGGATGTTAATCAGTTGACTGATAAGTAAGATGCAGAAGCCAACTTGTTTTGTCAATGCACAAATTGTTTGTTTCTGTGTTTTGCTTCGTTCTCCCTTCAGGTTGTAATGTCTATAAGGAATGAGATACAGGCGATTTTGATTAATCACTGTACACAGGGAGAGGAAATAATTGGTTCTGAATAATTTGAATACATAAGGTGATCCCTCAGAAGTAGCTGCTGATGTTGATTGAGACAACAATGTTTTTTTTGAAGAATGTTGGTGGTTGAATTTGTTGGTGGTTGCTATTCTTTGCCACATGTTTTTGTGAAGACAGCAGTTCATCTCTCTGCATGTGTTTAGACTACTTTCCCAAATTGAAGGTTCAAATAAATTACATTGGACTTGGCTGTCGTTTCACGGTTTTAAATTAAAAAGTACTGATTGAAGGTTAAGCAAATAACCAATTAAATCCTGGCCTCTCTGCAGTAACCCATGAATACATAACCCATGGGGAGAGTAGACCCTGAGGAAACTGTGAAATGGTCTCCAGACCAGCAGTCGAGCAGAAGTGGCTAACTCAGAAAGCATCCCATCACCTCGTTTGGCATGTCCGTATTGATGCTCGCCCACTGATTGATGTCTGACAGGGGCATTAAGACCAGCTGTGGTCATTTCTGAAGCATCAGTACTTCCCGATAGCGCTTGGAGCACACAGCAAGCCTTACCGGGCTTCACTCAATTAGATGGGCCGCCTGTTTTTCTCTCTGTTTGTCACTCAGCTACACCAGTCCTCTCCCAGATCTAATTTATTCTTTCACCTGGAGTGAAGGTTGCGGATAGCTGGAGAGAGAGTTTTCTTTTACTGGCTTTGGATGTTTTTTGTTTTAGTTTTGTTTGTGCCTCTCTTAGCTTCTCTCAGCAACACACCTGCTTCTTCAGTAGCTTTAAAAAGGCTGGAAGTGCCTGGTGCAGTATAGTATAGCTCCACAATAAAGAAATACAACACCCCAAAACCTGTCGTCACTTGATGAGGAAAACGAAAAGCTGAAACGTATTAAACTTTAGAGTACCAGATGAAGGGAAATACCTGCAGGCTATGAGGCAACCTGTCAAAAACGGTGCCCTCAATTTATAGGAAATATTAGATGACATTAGGTCTATAAGTGGGGAGTGGGGGGTGGAGACTCTGGGAATTCGACGGACACAAAATTATGCTAAGACTCATATTCTTCACTTTAAAATGTGTCCAACCAAAACCAATGATTTCAAAGTTAAACAAAACATACAACTATGCACAAGGACTACTTTTAACAATTTCCACCGAAGATTTTACAAAATAAATTTACTTGAAGAGCATTGCAGTTGCAAAGTTTGGTAACTGAATGACACTTTATGCTGTTTGTGCCGTCATTCTGTTACCAAACTTTGCATCTGCACTGAATCTGAGTCTCAGCATCACTCTGTTATCGTGGAATTGCCTGTTTTTTACATAGAAAGAGAGACAGAGAATGAAGGCATCACTTTTTAGAAACTCTGTCCTGTTTGGCCCTTTACCTTTTTATTAAACATACCAGGCCAACTCAAGTGGAAAGAGGAGAAATTCCACTGTATCATTATACCGAACCTCTGTTAAGCAAACTGTTTGCCACTTATCTTACAACCTGGTTTAGACGTCAAGAACTTCAGCATCTTAGGTCATACCTCTTACTTTTGTTACAGCACTACAATATGGCACAGTACAGTCTAGTACAGTACAGTCTAGTACCGTACAGTCTAGTACTGTCTCACGGTTGCTACGACCAACTCTTGGTTTCCATGGCAGCACAAGGAACATTCTTCAGTGTGTTCTTATTCGTCGGACTGAGCCTTATCCTTATATCTTACTCGTGTCCCTGAGAAAGTTATGTGAATGTTCGCTGTCAAAATGTCAACTTCCACTGCTTTGCCCTCAGAACACTTGTAGGTGCTAAATTGAACTTGTTTTATGGACGCTGTGGTAGATTTCTAAGTTTAGTCATGGAGTACAGCAACAAGCTGAGCCTGCGGTGTACCATCAAAATGGCACCTTTTCAGAAACCGTGATTAAGGGCGTTGTGCAATCAAAAGTGGTGTGCAGGAGTTGAGTCCAAAATAGCATTGTGCAAGAACACAGTAAATATTGTTTTTTGTTATTGTTTACAAACATAAGATTTTGCAGCTGAAAGAAAAACAAGTTATTCCAGATGACTGGTTTCTATTGTTGTGTTCTTACAAGATGGATGACAATTGAGATTGACAGTGATTAAATAAATGTGAACTTTATCAGAAAAACTGATGTACTATAAGAATAAGACGTCTGAATGATTTCATGACTTTTTTTATTCCGGTTGTCATTACCAACTGTACTGCTACCTTCAAAATCCATTGACTACTCTCTCTCTCTCTCTAAGGTACATTGTTTATAATATTTTCAATTTTCTCAGTTAAAATTACCCCATAAGAAACAGCACATTCACTCCAAGCAAGTGAATACACACATGATAGGGGCAGACCCATCAGTTCTAACGAGCATCATGTTGAGCTTCAACTCGCCTCAACTCCCCATAAGGCCGCGCTAATGGCGGAGTTATCCATACAATGAGCAGGCTGAAGTAATTGGTCCGCCGGGAGTCCTGTTTTGTATGTGTCAGGAGAACCAGCGAGTGATAAAAGATGAGATGCATGAGACATAATTACGTTTAATTATGCAAACATCCCGACCCTCAAAGAAAAAGTTGGAGCAGACCGTTGGAGAAATTATCTTCCCGATAAATGATGATTTGACACGTCGGGAAATAATGGGGTGCACAGTGATGAAATGACATGCGGAGGAAATATGCAGACTCTATTGAAAGTAATGGGAGTGAGCAAAAATGGAGGGGAAGGTCAAATAATGTATTTTATTCTTTAGAATCAACTAGAGACTGAGCAAACTACTGCATCTTTTACAGTTTCATTGTTAAACCTACAGTGCTGAATTACTGCTAGTCTCATTTGAGAGTTCTGTGGTTTGGGGTAACAAGAGCTCCTACTGTATATGCATAGAACTTGATGGAGTTATTTCTCAAATCCAGGACATTCAGCTGTCACTGTTTGGACATTCTAGTACCTTTAAATGCAGTGTTTCATGTGACTTTAGCCACTTAAGTGTTATTCCATACCCTGCCCCTTCCCCCTCCCATAAAAACCCAAACTATTCATTCACGCCCCTGAAATTTGCCAATTAAATTGTTTGTTCTATGGGTCCCTTTACTAATGCCTGCGGATCCAACCTCAAAAGCAGATATCTCTTGCCTTCAACACACCCCTCAATCAGACAAACAATCAGAGGGTATTGGCTGCTTGGCATAAAAAAACGTCCGATTAATTTGGATTCACAAAATTGATACAGTAATGACTCATCATATATTTCCTCCATTTTGTTTGATCCTCAAAGTCACAGGAATTGCCATATCTGTCAGGACAGATACTTATTTGTTTGCAGGTAGTTTAAACACTCATCTCGTGGGAGCACACAAAGAGACCAACTTAATAATGAGAGGAACAGAGAGCGTTGGTTACAGGGAAGTGCAAGCTAATTTAAAAGTGAACTACATGATTGAAAGCAGTGCATGCTGCTTCCCCATGCTGTGTTTGATAGGGGCAGTTGCCAACGGAAGCAAGGCAAACCTTTCCATGAATCAAAATGGAACATTGTAGACATTTCAAGTCTTTTTTACCCTGAAACAAACCTGAAAGGAACCATCTGAAATGGGACCCAGGGCACAGATTTTTTGCGAACGCTCTGTGAGCGTTGCAAGGCTCTAGCAAGAGAAGGAAGATTTACCAAGACATTGATATAAGATGAAAACCGACAGACGGCAATGCACTGTTTTTAACTAGGGCTCATTATAGAAGGCAGCTCACTCCTTTGCGGAGGAGAAACTTGTTATGAAGGCACAACCCATGCCAGAGCTTGTTCCTTTTACACTGTAACACTGAAAAAAGAAAAATCCTTGACTCATATGTTATGTGGGCTTTAAAGAGCTGTGTGAGACTTTCTCACCCTTTATGGTTGCAATGATAACGGACTATGATACAACCAAGCTGTGGTGTTTTTGCCTTTTGTGTGAAGGGGGCATTTTAGATAAGGTTGTTATACTTGCATCCATTAGGATCAAACATGATTGTCTAATAAGGGGGGTTGTCTACTAAGGTTCCAACCTGGAGTAGATGCAATTCCTTCCTTCCTTCCTTCCTTCCTTCCTTCCTTCCTTCCTTCCTTCCTTCCTTCCTTCCTTCCTTCCTTCCTTCCTTCCTTCCTTCCTTCCTTCCTTCCTTCCTTCCTTCCTTCCTTCCTCCCATCCATTCATCCATACCCTCATACTATCGATCCAGTCAAACCAGTCAACCAAGCTTCCTATAGTTCCTCCATATCTGTAATCAAGGAAGACATGAGTAAGGAGGGAAGGGAGTGAAGTATTTGAAGACTATATAGACCTATTGCTATTGCTCATTCTGCTCATTGTCATTCATTCTGCTCTGGGCTACGGTGTCCTCCCTGCTGAATCGGGACCGAGAGATGAACTGTGACTCTGCTATGCATCGATGCGAGAGAGAAAATAAACAGATCATGGTGGGCAGCCATCAGGACAGGCTCCCCGATCATATGTTCCTCAGAGTTTCAGCACAGTCAAAAAAGCACTGATAACAATATTCATCCTTGCCCACAGCGGCATTCACTTCAATTGAGGAAACCTTGGAAAATGCTAGAAGAACAAGCTCGAAATGTAGAGCGTATTGTGTGATATTGTGCTAAATGACGCGTAAAATGTCAGAGCATGTGTCAAAAACACTGTAAATTCATGAGCGTGATTGTGTAACTGTCATTGATCACAGTGTCATGTACAAAATGAGTTCAGGCCACACATATGAAAGGGGAAAGGGATGAGTGGCATTTTGAAAACCTTTAAATAATAATGTGTAACTCACTTCCTTTGAATGTTCAGAACAGCCTCCCTTCAAAATTCCCACGAACCTTCATCAATCACCATGGTATAGCAGTGCGACATGACGGATCATCGTTTGATTTGAAGTTGATGTTCTTCGGCGCCACTTTAACTCGCAGTGAAGATACTCGGGTACATAGCTTAACACATCTCATCTTGTTAATTTCGAGTTGCAAGAACAGGTGGTGCATGTTTCCCAGAGGACACGGTTACAAGGATGAAAACAAATGTTGGGCCTACTGCGCCTCGCTGCTTACATTCAGCCCAGATCCCATGATCAATGAGTTGTCAGGGAAATATGGTTGTAAGTTGGTCAAAACATGTTACTCAACATTAAGTTTTTCTAACGTGAAGGCAAAATGGATACCAAACTCCATAAAGATGCGCCATTCCAATACCCTCTGCTGTCACTCTGGTGTGTCTCTCTGGGGAGCGAATCACGCAATATGTTTACTTTGAGCAGAATATTTTCGCATTCCAAATTCAGGTAAGCTCATTTGCAAAGCATATTAGATAGCAACCTGTTCTTCTGTGTTCAGCAGTCTGTTGCCTGTAAATCCATTAAAATATCCACCAAATGCACACGTAGCAGGATTAGCAGATCTTAACGACACTTTATGCGAATATTTATGTGTCTTGTAAAATAAGTCGTGCAAGTGTTTTTTCTTCTAACCCATGGCATTCTTTTTTCTTTAGTTCAATGATTTGTAGATATGAGGGGATTTTAATCATGGAAACCCAGACGGAAACCAAATCATTGTGATCAAGTGGAGTCCAAACTAAAGCTAAAAGGCTTGGCAAACATGTCTTTGGCATAAGAAAACATACATCATACATGTTTCAATCAATATTATTTAAATGTTGGTAGCATATGCAGTAAGTTATTAACAGACCTGTGTACTTGGCTACCACTGTAATAGCGCTAGCCTTTCCAGCTGAAGTTGTTGACAGATTTTTATCCCTGTATATTATAACCCCCATGAAACACTCCACCTGAGTGTCTCGCTTCAGTATTCAATCGTATATTTTCATTAACCCCAAATGAGTTACTTAATTAAATGCCTCCCCAAACAAACTACAATCAGTTCAGTCAAATCATAATTATAAGCCCCCAATTAGACATTTATGGCTTAATTAAGTTTCCAATCAAGCAATGTAGTACCACGCTGAATACAATCCAATAGATTTTCCTCCAAGATTATTATTGGATTTATATAAAAGCAGGAATTTAACTTCTATGTGATGGGTATGGGGCAAGCAAACCATATATGATTCCTTGTTGTTGTGTACTGCAGCAAGTCAATATAATACGTGCAGATTTCTCAATTCTAAGACACTCTAGAATCACGATGATGCTTAGGTGACTGAGTTGTCCACAGACACTGAAGCCTTGACAAGACATTAAAAACATCTGTTATTATGTGAGCTATGACATTCACCTCCCTCCAATATTTTATGAGTTAGTTAAAAATATAACCCTATCAGCTGAGGTAGAAACCAGTCTTCAGTTCCTCTCCCTAAAATCCAGTCCTTGTGAAGTGTGAGGGCAATAGAGAGCATCTAATCCTGATCCTCTTGATTAGTGTGATGGTGTCTAATTGACAGATTGATCTCACCCAGCATTCTCAGTCTCTCTTTCCTCTTCCCGCTGGGTCAATTATTCTATTAGCTACCTTCTAGCACTGGGCTCTAGTGTAATCAAGAAGAGTATAGGCCTCTGTTGCGAGTTAGCTCAAAGAATCAAAGCTAAAAAGGCCACAGAAACAGAGAGAAAGACAGATGTTCCCAATTGGGAATGAAGAATCTCAAAAGCACACACGGCATGGTGGGTGATTGTACCATACCTTCATGAAATATACAATAAATATAAAGTTGGTTGTTATGTGTATGTCAGAATCACCTTCTGGGAAAAGGACTGCAGCCCAATTCTGATATTTTTTTCAGTAATTGGTCTTTTGGTCAATCAGATCAGCGCTGAAAAAGATCTGATGTGAAAAGATCTGATGTGATTATTCAAAATACAGATTAGTAGAAAAAAGATCAAGCCAAGGTTGTTCAGAACAGATCTATATGATGACCTTGAAGATAAAAATAAATATTACAGAATATAGTTACTCAAGGACTTTGTACATCTGCCTGGTTCTTCTATCGTTGCCTTTTAGTTGATCGCCTGCTGTATTGTCTGCCTAATGGAGTGTGTCCCAGGACTTATGCCAAACATGATAACTATTTCCTTATTACTCAAACCCTCTTGGCTTAAGCACAATGGCCCCATAGGAACAAAAAGCCTTTGTATCCACCAGAGCTTTGTTCTGGAGTGACAAGGGTATTGTAGGCCATTGTGACAGGTTCATCTTTGTGTTATACAGCGAAAACATAATCAAGTGAAATATTGTTTCAAGTAGTCAAAACATTGCAGAAGCCAATAATCTTACAGAAAGCAAAGGAATTGGAGTCAGAGCAAAGCGGGTTGGACTAATCAATATGAATTGAGAAAATCAAAAGGTGTGAAAATAATTCAAAACCTTTGAAGAGAGAATTGATGGTTGGTGCCGTTGGAAAGCTGAGGTTAGTATTTATTTAAGGTATTAATGTCCAATTCCAAGACACCTCTTGTGATTTACATTTTTACCTTCAATTGTAAGTGTAAGCTTCTGCATTGATGTGTAGTTTGTGTAGTGAGCTAACATATTGTTTGAACATAGCTATGCTGTCGGTTTGATATAGTATAATGTGAACTATTCCCTACCCACACATAATCCTTCTATGAAAAATATGCGTGATTGTACAGACACACATCTATGCAAAGATATTTAAAACTAAACTTAGCATTTCCTGCTTCAATTGACAAGCTATTTTTATTTTCAGTGAATGACTTTAAAAACAGCATAGTGAGTTGGTGTTTACGTTGCATTTTTATCTCTGGTCAGTTGGAGAGACGCTCTTCTCATTCGCTTTGTCATTGCCTGCCGGAGAGAGATCATGAAATAGCACAGAGGGCCCAAGGGATAGCTTGTTGTGTATGACACAGAGTAGCCCATCTGTCTTCCCTAGGAACAAGAGTTATCCTTTAAAAATAGTACCATATACATATTTTCTGAAAACCTCATTGTACAGAAAATAACGTAGTGTTGGGCCCCTTAGGTTGTAATAATTTACTGATGCAGTACAACTTAGTATGAGCTTTCTTTTTACTCCATTATCTTTGGCAAGATCAATTAAGTCGGTGTTACTGGTTGGGAAAGATAAACAACATCATTATCTCTGCATATGAAATTAGAATTAATCAATTGAACATGGCTAATTACATTTAATCAATTTTGGGTATACTTTATCATTGTGTTTGCCATGTTCAGTTAAGAAATAGATATCTCACATACCGCTAACATGTGACTGCTCTTGCAGATCAGTTGCAATGTTACACTGTTGACCTGTTATCAGACAAATAGACCAAATAGATGTATAGATTTAGTGACTTAGCATTTCTTATTATAGTGTGATGCAGCAATGTAAGTGCAAATCTTCGTCAAACTAACAACAACCCATGTCAGTTGAAAGTTGCTGACATTGCTGTATTACAGTTTGGGATACATCACCAAGGATCCAAATATTCAAATTGACTTGATTTTTAGTTTGGATGTATTGTGAGCTGTGAACTTTTGTCTAGTCCTGTGCCTTTAAGCCCCCTACTAATGAAAGAAGAAGAAGAACATTGCAATAGCAAAACCAATCTCTGCCAAACTTACAATACACAACTTTATCTAATAATCATTGTATACAGTATCTCAAACCACACAGACTGCATAGGACACTCACAGAAGCAACAACTTATAACTCAAGTATGATGCTTTGAAATGCATGCCCTGATTGGTTATGCATGCAATGAATTATGTATTGGATGAAGATCAGGGGAATATCAGGACGATGGCAAGCAGGAATCCATGTAGTTAAAAAGAACATAGAAGTGACAGGAACAAGTCTCAATTCATATGAGCCAACATCCAAGGTAGGCCTATAAAACAAACCAATGCATATTAATGATCTTATCATTCATTATTTACTCTGATCAGTACATGAATATTACACTGAATAAAAATATAATCGCAACATGTAAAGTGCTGGTCCTGTGTTTCATGAGCTGAAATAAAAGATCCTAGAAATTTCCAAATGCACAGAGATTATTTCTCTAAAATGTTGTGCACAAATGTGTTTACATCCCTGTAAGTGAGCATTTTATCCTTTGTCAATATAATCCATCCACCTGACAGATGTGGCTGCTGAGTAGTATTTCTTCCCCCTTTTGTGGGGAAAAATGAATATTGGCTGGGCCTGGCTCCCAAGTGGGTGGGCCTACCCATGGCTGCCCAGTCATTTGAAATCCACAGATTCCTCAAATGAACTGTAATTCAGCAAAATCTTTGAAATTGTTGCATGTTGCTTCTATTTTTTTGTTCAGTATACATATTTTAATTTTCATTATTAACTGCTATCAAATGTAAATGTTTGGCTTTTAACTATTGTTAGCACGTGCTGTATTAGTACAGTTAATTACATATTGACAGGGTAAGCCTAATGCCTGTTAAATTGAATGTGGCAGTTTAGATGATCACTGACCTGTTGCCCAACAGAGGAATCCCCTCTCTGTTTCATTATTTGGAAGAAGCTGTATAATTTCTAGTTGTCATTGACACATGAGACATACTTACAGTGGTTCCTCCTTTAAAAGTTGTGTCATACGGCAGCACACTTTGCGGGCAGCTGCAGCATTCTGTGGCACGTTATCTAATTGTCAGCCATTTTTTTTTTGTTAACTTGTTAGGGAGTGGCAGCTGAGGGGTCGGTTTTGGAGAGCCTGGCGTGCCCAAAGTAAAATGCCTCCCATTCAGGCCCAGAAAATAGGATATGCACATATTTGGTACCATTGGATAGGAAACACTCTGAATTATCCAAAACTGTTAACCATTTGTCTGTGAGTAAAACAGAACGCATATAGCAGGCGAAACCCCGAGGAATTTCTGTCCTGGAAAAAGTGATTTTGACACATTGCTCATTTGGGAACCCCTCCCTCATGAAAATGACCATATAAGGGCATATGAATGCAGTACCCATCGCTTCCTTTAGATGTCAAAAGTCTCGAGACAGTGTAAATTTTCATTTTGGATGAATTAGACCAGAGAATTTGAGCAAACCAGGAAGTGTCTCTTTTATAACAACAGTACCCAGTGCGCGTTCCCGACAAGGAGCGCAGTGTCTTTTTTTTTACTGTCTTTATCGATCAGTTTATATTCCGGTTGATTTATAATAGTAAATATACGTAAAACTGTTCCTAAGGATACATTTAAAACTATGTTTGATTGTTCTTGGACAAGTTTATAGGTATAAGATGAACGAGTTTGCGTCACGTTTCAATGGAGTAGTGGAGGCTGTCATTTCTGATTATAACGCGCAACCAAATGGAGGATTTATAGATAAAATACATTACTTTTTCTAACAAAAGAACCATGGATTGTCTTCGTTGGACACTTAGGATGACCTCAGCAGAAGTTCTTCAACAGGTAATTGATTTGTTTTCGCTGTGAAATGTGTTATGTGTGTGCCATGATGGCTAATCGATTCATGGCTATGGGAAAAATATGTGAGGTGCTACCCTCAAACAATCAAATGTGCTGCTTTCGCCGTAAAGCCTTTTTGAAATCTGACAACGCTGTGATATTGCCAAGAAACAGAGCTTTTGATGAGTATGGAACACTTGTATATTGGTGGATGTTTAATAATTCAACTTTGGGATTTTGAATTTGGCGCTTTACATTTCACCTGGTAGTGTCGGGAGCAGCCCGCTAGGTTAATGCAAGTTAGAGCTAGTTTGACCACCAGAAGGCATCTTTGAGAAGCATTTGATAGTCTTCAATATTGGCATTACCAGAGAATGTAAAAACTTTTTTGTAATAACGTAGTGTATGGGATTCATTTTAAGAAATGTTCCTTAATTAATCTGATTAATATTATGGTGTTTCTATTCTGATAAAAAGGAATGGAGTGGAAAATATGGCGCTGTACAACGTGACGGTCGGGAGTAGGCTACAGCATAAGAGGATTGGAGGATTCCAAATTGTTTGCCTTCATTAGATAACTTTGTTCAAATTTATCTGTAAATCAGTGATATTTATTCCAATAGTAATTCATTATGGATCCATAACTAAATAAACATCCGCATTTTGAAATAGTATTTTTATCATCATTTTATTAACCTCTCTGGGATTGCTGGGGTGCTAGCGCCCCAATCCCAACACTACCAGGTGAAATGCAAGGCGCCAAATTCAAAATCCAAAAGTTGAATTATTAAACATCCACCAATATACAAGTGTTCCATACTCATCAAAAGCTCTGTTTCTTGGCAATATCACAGCATTGTCAGATTTCAAAAAGGCTTTACGGCGAAAGCAGCACATTTGATTGTTTGAGGGTAGCACCTCACAAATTTTTCCCATAGCCATGAATCCATTAGCCATCACGGCACACACATAACACATTTCACAGCGAAAACAAATCAATTACCTGTTGAAGAACTTCTGCTGAGGTCATCCTAAGTGTCCAACGAATACAATCCATGGTTCTTTTGTTAGAAAAAGTAATGTATTTTATCCATAAATCTCCATTTGGTTTGCGCGTTATAATCAGAAACGACAGCCTCCACTCCTCCATTGAAACATGACGAGAACTCGTTCATCTTATACCTATAAACTTGTCCAAGAACAATCAAACATAGTTTTAAATGTATCCTTAGGAACACTTTTACATATATTTACTATTATAAATCAACCGGAATATAAACTGATCGATAAAGACGGTAAAAAAGACACAGTGCGCCTTGTCGGGAGCGCGCGCTGGGTACTGTTGACATAAAACTTCCTGGTTTGCTCTTATTCTCTGGTCTAAAGCATCCAAAATGAAAATTTACACTGTCTCGAGACTTTTGACATCTAAAGCGATGGGAAGCGATGGGTACTGCATTCATATGCCCTTATATGGTCATTTTCATGAGGGAGGGGTTCCAAATGAGGCAATGTGTCAAAAACACTTTTTCCAGGACAGAAATTCCTCGGGTTTTCACCTGCTATATCCGTTCTGTTATACTCACAGACATTATGTTAACACTTTTAGAAACGTCAGTGTTTCCTATCCAATAGTACTAATTATGTGCATATCCTATTTTCTGGGCCTGAATGGGAGGCATTTTACTTTGGGCACACCAGGCTCTCCAAAACGGTCACCTCATGAGCCGATCCCTAAGAAGTTAACGAAAGCATAAAGATGCTGATGAAGAAATACAGTACTGTACAGTATATGATTTTACATTTGGATAATAAAGCATTGAAAGCATAAGCCACCTGCATTTGTTTATTAAGCTACTGTGCAGTCTGACAAGTAAACATAGCCTACAGTACATACTGTAGTAAACATGGGAAAGTGCCTAATTCCTTACATAAGGGAGAGCAGGCCATGTCTGTACTACAGAATGTGGGCACGCGGGAGACCGGGGTTAAATTCTCCGACAGGGAAGAAGGAGAAGGCCAGACTTTCTCGGTGACCTCAAGTACTCCTTAACTCTGTCTTTCATGCTTTTTCGGGTTGCACTAGTCATTGACAGAAACGTCTGAGTCACAGTATTAACGATGAACACCCGGAGGTTCACTGGTAAGCCACATTTGCTTCGGGATCCATCCCAGTTTGTATTCTGTGCCCACTCCTTGGAATAGCAGAACAGCATAACGGTCCGGCCGGCCCTTGCTGTGCCTGGTGAACAGTTGGTCAAGTTCTGTTGTCAGAAGAGGAATGGAAATGTCCACTGATCTCCACAGATGGTTGTCGGCATGGTTGTAAGCTCTGTAAAAGCACATTCGCGTTTTTAGTACACAATTATCGATTTTACTGCAATGTATGCCTACACATTGACAGGCTATATACATTTTTTTTATATATATTTTTGTATACCTTTAGTTTTGGTGATCCTCTCCGCTCCGGCTCACTTTCAAGTCCTCTGGTGGTTACAGACCTAACCCTGGAACTGTGTTAACTTCTTATGGTTAACGGTTTTGGTTAACGGTTTTGGAAAATTCAGAGTGTTTCCTATCCAATGGTACCAAATATATGCATATCCTATTTTCTGGGCCTGAATGGGAAGCATTTTACTTTGGGCACGCCAGGCTCTCCAAAACGGTCACCTAATGCGCCCATCCCCAAGAAGTTAATAATTCAACTTTTGGATTTTGAATTTGGCACCTTACATTTCACCTCTAGCACCCCACCACTCCGTAAGTAGTTAAGGGTGAAGTTTTGGCCATCGACTCACTGATGAATGAAGATGATGAGCGATCGGTAAAGGCAATCTGTAATATGCTGGCATCACGGCACAACATCAACATCTCTCTAATCACAGTCAGACAGTTGAAGAAACTTGCGTGGACTTATAGAAAGGCTCGGTAGGAAATGTTTTATATATATGTTTTATATATTTTTTTTTCATTCTCATAACATTAACCATGTGTGTTCCCTTGTTTTCTACAGTTCTGTAATTTGATTCGATTCCCAATGATTCGTCTAACAAACAAAGAACTTTGCGTCCTGCAGGCCCAGGCATGGATGAAAGCTAGCGAGGCATTCAATGACGTCATCTTCACAGACGAACCAACCGTGGCCCTTGAGCAATTTGCTAAAAATTGCTACAGAAAAAAAAGGAAGAAGTTCAAGCAAGACGAGTCCCAAGCATTCGCTCAAACTGCATGTGTGGGCGGCAATTTCGCGCCAGGGACCATGCACATATTTAATTTTTGATGGTAAGTTTGGCTATTTACAAAGCAAAAGGTGCATGAAATATTGTAGCCTACACCTCACGGACTGTTACAGTGGGGAAAAAAAGTATTTAGTCAACCACCAATTGTGCAAGTTCTCTCACTTAAAAAGATGAGAGAGGCCTGTAATTTTCATCATAGGTACACTTCAACTATGACAGACAAAATGAGGAAAGAAAATCCAGAAAATCACATTGTAGGATTTTTTATGAATTTATTTGCAAATTATGGTGGAAAATAAGTATTTGGTCAATAACAAAAGTTTATCTCAATACTTTGTTATATACCCTTTGTTGGCAATGACAGAGGTCAAATGTTTTCTGTAAGTCTTCACAAGGATTTCACACACTGTTGCTGGTATTTTGGCCCATTCCTCCATGCAGATCTCCTCTAGAGCAGTGATGTTTTGGGGCTGTCGCTGGGCAACACGGACTTTCAACTCCCTCCAAAGATTTTCTATGGGGTTGAGATCTGGAGACTGGCTAGGCCACTCCAGGACCTTGAAATGCTTCTTACGAAGCCACTCCTTCGTTGCGGCGGTGTGTTTGGGATCATTGTCATGCTGAAAGACCCAGCCACGTTTCATCTTCAATGCCCTTGCTGATGGAAGGAGGTTTTCACTCAAAATCTCACGATACATGGCCCCATTCATTCTTTCCTTTACACGGATCAGTCGTCCTGGTACCTTTGCAGAAAAACAGCCCCAAAGCATGATGTTTCCACCCCCATGCTTCACAGTAGGTATGGTGTTCTTTGGATGCAACTCAGAATTCTTTGTCCTCCAAACACGATTTAGTTGAGTTTTTACCAAAAAGTTATATTTTGGTTTCATCTGACATTCTCCCAATCCTCAACTGGATCATCCAAATGCTCTCTAGCAAACTTTAGACGGGCCTGAACATGTACTGGCTTAAGCAGGGGGACACGTCTGGCACTGCAGGATTTGAGTCCTGGCGGCGTAGTGTGTTACTGATGGTAGGCTTTGTTACTTTGGTCCCAGCTCTCTGCAGGTCATTCACTAGGTCCCCGTGTGGTTCTGGGATTTTTGCTCACCGTTCTTGTGATCATTTTGACCCCACGGGGTGAGATCTTGCGTGGAGCCCCAGATCGAGGAAGATTATCAGTGGTCTTGTATGTCTTCCATTTCCTAATAATTGCTCCCACAGTTGATTTCTTCAAACCAAGCTGCTTACCTATTGCAGACTCAGTCTTCCCAACCTGGTGCAGGTCTACAATTTTGTTTCTGGTGTCCTTTGACAGCTCTTTGGTCTTGGCCATAGTGGAGTTTGGAGTGTGACTGTTTGAGGTTGTGGACAGGTGTCTTTTTATACTGATAACAAGTTCAAACAGGTGCCATTAATACAGGTAATGAGTGGAGGACAGAGGAGCCTCTTAAAGAAGAAGTTACAGGTCTGTGAGAGCCAGAAATCTTGCTTGTTTGAATGTGACCAAATACTTATTTTCCACCATAATTTGCAAATAAATTCATAAAAAATCCTACAATGTGATTTTCTGGATTTTTTTTCCTCATTTTGTCTGTCATAGTTGAAGCCTATGATGAAAATTACAGGCCTCTCTCATCTTTTTAAGTGAGAGAACATGCACAATTGGTGGCTGACTAAATACTTTTTTTCCCCACTGTATGTGTTCCACAATAATCCACTCTTGTCTCCTTTTTCAGGTATCAAGGCTCAAGATTTCTTTGAGGAAGAAATCATCAAGAGATGTGCTGGACCCTATGTCAGAGAGGTGTTTCTGTAACCACATAGTTTCTTTCAAGGTAGAATTATAGCAATATTTTGTTACCTTTAGGCCTATTTGCATGTATATTTCTATTATGGTACCTAATGTTGGCTGTTAGGCTAAATGCCTTTTTTTCTTCTCCAAATATATATATATATATATATGCACAGTTGAAGTCGGAAGTTTACATACACTAAGGTTTCTTGTTAAGACAAACTATAGTTTGGGCAAGTCGGTTAGGAAATCTACTTTGTGTATGACACAAGTCATTTTTCCAACAATTGTTTACAGACAGATTATTTCACTTATAATTTACTGTAACACAATCCCAGTGGGTCAGAAGTTTACATACACAAAGCTGACTGTGCCTTCAAACAGTTTGAAAAATTCCAGAAAATTGTGTCATGGCTTTAGAAGCTTCTGATAGGCTAATTGACATAATTTGAGTAAATTGGAGGTGTATCTGTGGATGTATTTCAAAGCCTACCTTCAATCTCAGTGCCTCTTTGCTTGACATCATGGGAAAATCAAAAGAAATCAGCCAAGACCTCAGAAAAAGAAATGTAGACCTCCACAAGTCTGGTTCATCTTTGGTAGCAATTTCCAAACGCCTGAAGGTACCACGTTCATCTGTACAAACAATAGTACACAAGTATAAACACCATGGGACCACACAGCCATCAAACCACTCAGTAGGAGACGCGTTCTATCTCCTAGAGATGAACGTACTTTGGTGCGAAAAGTGCTAATCAATCCCTGAACAACAGCAAAGGACCTTGTGAAGATGCTGGAGGAAACAGGTACAAAAGTATTTATATCCACAGTAAAATGAGTCCTAGATCGACATAACCTGAAAGGCCGTTCAGCAAGGAAGAAGCCACTGTTCCAAAACCGCCATAAAAAAGCAACTGCATTAGGGGACAAAGATCGTTCATTTTGGAGAAATGTCCTCTGGTCTGATGAAACAAAAATAGAACTGTTTGGCCATAATTACCATTGTTATGTTAGGAGGAAAAAGGTGGAGGCTTACAAACCCAAGAACACCATCCCAACCGTGAAGCACGGGGGTGGAAGCATCATGTTGTGAGGGTGCTTTGCTGCAAGAGGGACTGGTGCACTTCACAAAATAGATGGCATCATGAGGAGGGAAAATTATGTGGATATATTGAAGCAACATCTCAAGACATCAGTCAGGAATTTAAAGCTTGGTCGCAAATGGGTCTTCCAAATGGACAATGACCCCAAGCATACTTCCAAAGTTGTGTCAAAATGGCTCAAAATGGCTCAAAGTCAAGGTATTAGAGTGGCGTCACCAAGCCCTGACCTCAATCCTATAGAACATTTGTGGGTAGAACTGAAAAAGCATGTGCGAGCAAGGAGGCCTACAAACCTGATTCAGTTACACCAGCTGTCAGGAGGAATGGGCCAGAATTCATCCAACTTATTGTGGGAAGCTTGTTGAAGGCTACAAGAAACGTTTGACCCAAGTTAAACAATTTAAAGGCAATGTTACCAAATACTAATTGAGTGTATGTAAACTTCTGACCCACTGGGAATGTGATGAAAGAAATAAAAGATGAAATAAATCATTCTCTCTACTATTATTCTGACATTTCAGTTTTTTTTTAAATACAGTGGTGACCCTAACTGGAAGGTCACTTCCTGGTTTGCTCTTCTTCTCTGGTCTAATTCATCCAAAATGAAGACTGTTGACATCTAAAGGAAGCGATGGGTACTTTTATTTCAGCTCATGATAAATGGGACCAACACTTTACATGTTGCGATATATATTTGTTCAGTACAGCAAACCAGGAAGTGACCTTTTTATGTAAACAGTACCCAGTGCGCGTTCCCGATAAGGCGCGCAGTGTCTTTTTTACCGTCTTTATCGATCAGTTTATATTCCGGTTGATTTATAATAGTAAATATACGTAAAAGTGTTCCTAAGGATACATTTAAAACTATGTTTGATTGTTCTTGGACAAGTTTATAGGTATAAGATGAACGAGTTCTCGTCACGTTTCAATGGAGGAGTGGAGGCTGTCGTTTCTGATTATAACGCGCGCCAACCAAACGGAGGATTTATGGATAAAATACATTACTTTTTCTAACAAAAGAACCATGGATTGTCTTCGTGGGACACTTAGGATGACCTCAGCAGAAGTTCTTCAACAGGTAATTGATTTGTTTTCGCTGTGAAATGTGTTATGTGTGTGCCGTGATGGCTAATGGATTCATGGCTATGGGAAAAATATGTGAGGTGCTACCCTCAAACAATGAAATGTGCTGCTTTCGCCGTAAAGCCTTTTTGAAATCTGACAACGCTGTGATATTGCCAAGAAACAGAGCTTTTGATGAGTATGGGACACTTGTATATTGGTGGATGTTTAATAATTCAACTTTTGGATTTTGAATTTGGCGCCTTGCATTTCACCTGGTAGTGTCGGGAGCAGCCCGCTAGCGTCCCAGCAATCCCTGAGAGGTTAACCTCTTACAGCTAGGGTCCCATTTTCCGAATTTTCGCCTGTCTGACGTGCCCAAAGTTAAATGCCTGCCACTCAGGGCCAGAAACTAGGACATTCACATAATTAGTACTATTGGATAGGAAACACTCTGAAGTTTCTAAAACCATTAAGATATAGTCTGTGGTATAACAGAACAGATATAGCAGGCAAAAACCTGTGAAATTTCTGTCCGGAAATCCTTTTTCTTTTGCCCTCCACTCACTTTGAAGGCCTGGTAATAGAAGTCAATGGGGAATAGGACACAGGTTGCAGTACCTATGGCTTCCATTGGATGTCAACAGTCTCTGGAAAGTGTCTGGAGGAAATAGCCCTGAGGAGATCCTTATAGAAGAAGAAAGACTACAGGAAGGGAAAAAGGTAAACAACCTTGCACATTCACGAGAACGTGAACGCGCACAGCTTTCTTTTCCTCTTATAACGTTTCAGTTACCATCCGTGTAAAATATGATCGCTATTATTCATAAAAGGATACATAAGGATGCATTATTAATGATATTTGATTTGTTTGTGAAAAGATGAGAGGTATAACTTGAACGCGTTCTCTTCACTGTACAACGGGCGAGTAGACTGACAATGCTTGGTGGAGTAGCTGAACATAACGTGCCAACCAAACAGAGATTTATGGATATAATTAATTACTTTTTCTAACAAAAGAACCATGGATTCTCTTGTTTGGACACTTGGGAAGCCCTCAGCAGAAGTTATTTGAAAGGTAAGCGATTTATATTAGCTGTGATATGGACATTTTGAGAACCGAGCTGGATATGAATTTATGCTAATGTGGAAAATATGTGAGGTACTAGCCTCAAACAATCAAATCTGGTGCTTTCACCGTAAAACGCAGTGATATTGCCAAGAAGCAGAGCTTTTGATGGCTATGCAACACTTGTATATCGAAGAATGTTAAATATTACGTTTTTTTTTTTTGAATTTGCCGCGTTATGTTTGCTCTGAAAACGATCCCGCTAGCGGGATCCGTGCGCAGAGAGGTTAAAAGATGTGGAACTACAAGCACGCTGCGCCTTGGTCCTCTCCTTTACAAGATCGTGACAGAATAACCCACCAAAACAGGACCAAGCAGCGTGCCATGGAGGAGAAGCAGTTCTGGACCTGGGAGGAGATAATGGGGGGCTGTGAGACCCTTCCTTGGCGGGAGTCTTCAAGGAAGACATGAGAGAGAGGTTGTGGCAAGGAAGGAGTTGCAGCGCAGGCGCCTAGAGGAGCGTCTGTTCAGCCCGATAAGTCCTGTGCCAGCTCTCCGCACTCGCCCTGAATTGTGTGTCATCAGTCCGGTGACACCTGTGGCAGCTCCACGCACCAGGAGTCCAGTGCGCCTTCCCAGCCATGTACGTCCAGTGCCAGCTCCCCGCACTCGCCCTGAGGTGCGTGTCGTCAGTCTGGTGGGACCTACGCTGGCTCCACGCACCAGGATGCCAGTGCGCCTCCCGAGCCCGGTACGTCCAGTGCCAGCTTCACTGTGACTCGCCCTGAGGTGCGTGTCGTCAGTCCGGTGGGACCTACGCCGGCTCCACGCACCAGGATGCCAGTGCGCCTCCCCAGCCTGGTGACTCCTGTGCCAGCTCCCCACACTCGCCCTGAGGTGCATGTCGTCAGTCCGGTGGGACCTACGCCGGCTCCACGCACCAGGATACCAGTGTGCCTCCCCATCCCGGAACGTCCAGTGCCAGCTCCCCGCACTCGCCCTGAGGTGCGTGCCGTCAGTCCAGAGGGACCTATGCCAGCTCCACGCACCAGGATGCCAGTGCGCATCCCCAGCCCGGTACGTCCAGTGCCAGCTCCCCGCACTCGCCCTGAGGTGTGTGTCGTCAGTCCGGTGGGACCTACGCCGGGTCCACGCACCAGGATGCCAGTGCGCCTCCCCAGCCCAGTACGTCCAGTGCCAGCTCCCCGCACTCGCCCTGAGGTGTGTGTCGTCAGTCCGGTGGGACCTACGACGGGTCCACGCACCAGGATGCCAGTGCGCCTCCCCAGCCCTGTGACTCCTGTGCCGGCTCTCCGAGTCATCAGTCCGGTGAGACCTGTGCCGGCTCCTCGCACCATGCGTCCTGTGCTCCTCTTCAGGCCGGTGAATCCTGTACCGGCTCCTCGCACCAGGCGTCCAGTGCGCCTCTTCAGTCCGGTGAATCCTATGCCGGCTCTTCGCACCAGGCGCCCAGTGCGCCTGCTCAGTCCGGTGAAACCTGTTCTGGCTCCACGCACCGGGCCTCCAGTGTGCCTTCTCAATCCAGTGTGCCTTCTCCGACACTGACACCAAAATGCCCACCCGAACCCTCCCCTTTGACTTCTGGTTTGCGGTCGGAGTCCGCACCTTTGGGGGGGTGGAACATACTGTCACGTCCTGGCCATAGAGAGCCCTCTGGGTTCTCTATGGGGTTTTGGGCCAGGAAGTGACCAGGGGTGTTTAGCGTTCTTTATGTTGGTTTGGTTCCCAATTAGAGGCAGCTGTTAGTCATTGCCTCTAATTGGGAATCCTATTTAGTTTGTTCTCTCCCCACCTGTGTTTGTGGGTTATTGAACGTAAATGTTTGTTTTTGTGAGTACCTGTGCGCTACACGTAGTCTTACATTCGGTTGTTCTTTGTTGACTTTGGAAGTTTCACTGTTATTAAAAGATGTGGAACTACAAGCACGCTGCACCTTGGTCCTCTCCTTTACAAGATTGTGACAGCATCATTCAAAGATTGGAGTTTGATACACCTGGTATTGGATTTGACTGAAAAAATTGCTAAATAGTGATTGCAAAATTTTACATTCTGTTTTTTACATTGGATAAAAGTAGTGACTCAGAGCTAGAAAATAGTAAATCATACACTACAGTTGAGGAACAATGGGAAAGTAATTCTGCTTGAAAGTTGATCAACTTTGGTAAATATGAGCAAAATGGGCTATGAAGAAAATCAAATGTGAAATAAACATTTTTCTCCGAAACATGTGTGCAACAATTATTGGCACCCCTAGAAGTTCTTATCAGTAAAATCTAACTGAAGTATTTTCCCATTGATTAGGCACACTTAAGTGTTAAGCTATGACTTCTTGTTTCACTGGGGTATAAATATGAGGTGACACACAGGCCAAATTCCCAAAGTCATCCATCACTATGGGAAAGACCCGAGAATACAATAATGATGTGCGACAAAAGGTTGTTGAGCTGCACAAATCAGGAAATGGCTATAAGAAAATGCCCATTTCCACTATCAGGGCAAGAAGTTTAAAGCAAATGGAGATGTTAACAATCGGCCTGGAAGAGGACGTGTGTCTATATTGACCCGACGCACAGTGAGGAGGATGGTTCGAGTGGTGTAAAAATCTCCAAGGATCACGTTAGTTGGGTCTTGGGGTCAGAAGGTCTCCAAAACTACGATCAGACGCCACCTACATAACCACAAGTTGTTTGGGAGGGTTGCCATAAAATATACTTTGCTGTCATCAAACAACAAACTTAAGCGCCTACAGTTTGCCAGACGTTACTGGAACTTCCAATGGTCAGATGAGACCAAAATATAACCTTTTAGAAACAAACATTAAATCAAATCAAATCAAAGTTTATTTGACACCTGAGCCGAATACAACAGGTGTAGACCTTACAGTGAAATGCTTACTTACAGGCTCTAACCTATAGTTCAAAAAAAGGTATTAGGTGAACAATAGGTAAGTAAAGAAATAAAACTATATAGTGGCGAGGCTATAAAAGTAGCGAGGCTACATACGTCTGTATTTAGTCAGGCTGATTGAGGTAGTGTGTACATGGTTAAAGTGACTATGCATATATGATGAACAGAGAGTAGCAGTAGCGTAAAATAGGGGTTGGCGGGTGGTGGGTGGCGGGACACAATGCAGATAGATAGCCCGGTTAGCCAATGTGCGGGAGCACTGGTTGGTCGGCCCAATTGAGGTAGTATGTACATGAATGTATAGTTAAAGTGACTATGCATATAGGATAAACAGAGAGTAGCAGCAGCGTAAAAATAGGGGTTGGGGGGGTGGCACACAATGCAAATAGTCTGGGTAGCCATTTGATTACATGTTCAAGAGTCTTATGGCTTGGGGGTAAAAAACTGTTGAGAAGCCTTTTTGTCCTAGACTTGGCACTCTGGTACCGCTTGCCATGCGGTAGTAGAGAGAACAGTCTATGACTGGGGTGGCTGGGGTCTTTGACAAGTTTTAGGGCCTTCCTCTGACACCGCTTGGCTCTCGATGTTGCAGCTATAAAACCTTTTGAGGATCTGAGGATCCATGCCAAATCTTTTTAGTTTCCTGAGGGGGAATAGGCTTTGTCATGCCCTCTTCATGACTGTCTTGGTGTGTTTGGATCGTTCTAGTTTGTTGTTGATGTGGACACCAAGGAACTTGAAGCTCTCAACCTGCTCCACTACAGCCCCGTCAATGAGAATGGGGGCGTGCTCGGTCCTCCTTTTCCTGTAGTCCACAATCATCTCCTTAGTCTTGGGTACGTTGAGGGATAGGTTGTTATTCTGGCACCACCCTGCCAGGTCTCTGACCTCCTCCCTATAGGCTGTCTCGTCGTTGTCGGTGATCAGGCCTCCCATTGTTGTGTCGTCTGCAAACTTAATGATGGTGTTGGAGTCGTGCCTGGCCATGCAGTCGTGGGTGAACAGGGAGTACAGTAGGGGACTGAGCACGCACCCCTGGGGAGCTCCAGTGTTGAGGATCAGCGTGGCAGATGTGTTGCTACCTTCCCTCACCACCTGGGGGCGGCCCGTCAGGAAGTCCAGGATCCAGTTGCAGAGGGAGGTGTTTAGTCCCAGAATCCTGAGCTTAGTGATGAGCTTTGAAGGTACTATGGTGTTGAACGCTGAGCTGTAGTCAATGAATACCATTCTCACATAAGTGTTCCTTTTGTCCAGGTGGAAAAGGGCAGTGTGGAGTGCAATAGAGATTGCATCATCTGTGGATCTGTTTGGGCGGCATGCAAATTGGAGTGGGTCTAGGGTTTCTGGGATAATGGTGTTGATGTGAGCCATTACCAACCTTTCAAAGCACTTCATGGCTACGGATGTGAGTGCTACGGGCCTGTAGTCATTTAGGCAGGTTGCCTTTGTGTTCTTGGGCACAGGGACTATGGTGGTCTGCTTGAAACATGTTGGTATTACAGACTCAATAAGGGACATGTTGAAAATGTCAGTGAAGACACCTGCCAGTTGGTCAGCACATGCCCGGAGCACTCATCCTGGCAATCTGTCTGGCCCAACAGCCTTGTTTATGTTGACCTGTTTAAAGGTCTTACTCATGTTGGCTACGGAGAGCGTGATCACACAGTCATCTGGAAAAGCTGATGCTCTCATGCATGCATCAGTGTTGCTTGCCTCGAAGTGAGCGTAGAAGTGATTCAGCTTGTCTGGTGGGCTTGTGTCACTGGGCAGCTTGTGGCTGTGCTTCCCTTTTGTAGTCTGTAATTGTTTGCAAGCCCTGCCACATAAAACGAGCGTCGGAGCTGGTGTAGTATGATTCTGATCTTAGCCCTGTATTGACGCTTTGCCTGATTGATGGTTCATCGCAGGGCATAGCAGGATTTCTTGTAAGCTTCCGGGTTAGAGTCCCGCACCTTGAAAGCGGCAGCTCTACCCTTTAGCTCAGTGCGAATGTTGCCTGTAATCCATGGCTTTTGGTTGGGGTATGTACGTACAGTCACTGTGGGGACGACGTCCTCAATGCACTTATTGATAAAGCCAGTGACTGATGTGATGTACTCCTCAATGCCATCGGAGGAATCCCGGAACATGTTCCAGTCTGTGATAGCAAAACAGTCCTGTAGTTTAGCATCTGCTTCATCTGACCACTTTTTTATAGACTGAGTCACTGGTGCTTCCTGCTTTCATTTTAGCTTGAGAGCAGGAATCAGGAGGACAGAGTTGTGGTCGGATTTACCAAGCTGAATATATATCCATGACGTCATTCAGCCACGATCACATGAAAAATAGGATGTTACAGTTTTTGATGTCCCGTTGGTAGGATATTCGTGATCGTACCTCGTCTAATTTATTGTCCAATGATTGCACGTTGGCGAGTAGTATTGACGGTAGCGGCAGCTTTCCCACTCGCCTTCTACGGGTCTCTTTGTCCTCTGTACCTGCAACGCTTCCTCTTGTAAATAACGGGGATGTCGGCCCTGTGGGGTGTTTGGAGAATGTCTTGTGCGTCCTCCTTGTTGTAGAAAATGATTTGTCTAATCCAAGGTGATCGCTGTCCTGATATCCAGAAGCTATTTTTTGCCGTGACATACGGTTGCAGAAACATTATGTACAAAATAAGTTACAAATAACGCAAAAAACCCCACATAATAGCACAATTGGTTGGGCGCCCGTAAAACTGCTGCCATCTCTTCTGGCGCCATTTTATTGGGGGCACTGTACGCCTAGTTTTCTTGAAACATGTCACATATGTGAACCACAACCTGGATTCGGTCCTATGTAGCATTAGAGGTGGGTTTGGCGTAGACAGAAAGATAGCCATGCAGAAAAGTACCTCATTCCCAGTATGAAGTACGGTGATGAATCTTTGATGTTGTGAGGCTGTTTTTCTTCCAAAGGCCCTGGACAACATGTTAGGATACATGGTATCATGGACTCCATCAAGTACCAGCAGATACTAAATTAAAACCTGACTGCCTCTGCTAGGAAGCTTAAACTGGGCCGTGGTTGGATCTTCCAGCAGGACAATGATCCAAAGCATACCTCAAAATCAACACAAAAATGGTTCACTGACCAAATAATCAAGGTTTTGCCATGGCCATACCAGTCCCCTGACCTAAACCCCATAGAAAACCTGTGGGATGAGCTGAAGAGGAGAGTCCACAAGCATGGACCTCGGAATCTGAAGGATCTGGAGAGATTCTGTATGGAGGAATGGTATCAGATCCCTTGCCATGTGTTCTCCAAACTCAGTACGCATTATAGGAGAAGACTCAGAGCTGTTATCTTGGCAAAGGTAGGTTGCACAAAGTATTGAATTAAGGGGTGCCAATAATTGTGGCACACATATACTTGAGAAAAATATTTGTTTTATGATAAAACATTTTCTTTCAATTATTTTACTTTAATGGAAGGTTAGATTTTGGTGAATATTTTGAATGAAAGACCAAGAGGATAAACAAGAAATAAAACATTTTCACAGCCCATTTTCTCATATTTACCTAGGGTGCCAAAATTTGTGGGGGAACTGTACGCCTAGTTTCCTGAAACAAGTCACATATGTGAACCACCACCTGGATTCAGTCCTATGTAGCAAATTATTTATTTTTTAAATGTTACATTGGAAAAAAGTAGAGAGCTCTTCTTTGTCTAGCGCCCCACCACTCCGTAAGTAGTTAAGCAAAGATTTATAGACTAAAAGTGGTGAAATTAGTAGCAAAAAGTAGTAGTAAAAATACTTTATCTAGTCCTTGGCATATATCCTAATCTGACTATGGTGCAGGTCATGTTGTTCTTCACATTACCGTCTCTGTTAAACACACACTATATCAAATATAATCAAAGTGTATTTGTCACGTACAGGATACAGAAGGTGTAAACAGTACAGTGAAATGGTTACTTGCATACTGGAGTCTGATGTTTAGGCATGTAGATAGCTAAACAATTAACCATAATTCCAACTGTAATGCCACGATCCTCATAATGGACAGACCAAGACGCAGCAATGCTTCCAGTATGCATTTTAATAAATTACGTAACTGGGAAAATAATAAACAGAATGAACGAAGATCGTGACGTTGAACCATAACACGTGAAAACCACTAAAGCTATGTACAAACAATAACCCACAAACCCCAAGTGAAAACTACAAACATATATATGGTTCCCAATTAGAGACAACGACACTCAGCTGCCTCTAATTGGGAACCATTAACTCAACATAGAAATATATAACCTAGAACAGAAAACCCCTACACCAAAAACAAAACTAAACACTCCAGCCTGTCTTCTCAGGCCTGGACGTGACAGTACCCCCCCCCCAAAGGCGCGGACTCCGACCGTGCCAAAAGTCCATTGGGGGGGTCTTCGGGTGGGCCTTCCTGTCCCAGGTGGCGGCTCCGGTGCCGGCCGTGCTGGCTCGATGTCCTGCACCGGAGGCCCTGGGCTATTGGCCGGACTGCGGACCCTCTCTGGCGGCCCCGGACTGGGGACCCTCTCTGGCGGCCCCGGACTGGGGACCCTCACTGGCGGCCCCGGACTGGGGACCCTCACTGGCGGCCCCGGACTGGGGACCCTCACTGGCGGCCCCGGACTGGGGACCCTCACTGGCGGCCCCGGACTGGGGACCCTCACTGGCGGCTCAGGACAGGGGACCCTCACTGCCGGCTCAGGACAGGGGACCCTCACTGGCGGACCTGGACAGGGGAAGCACACTGGCCCTCTGGTGCGGGAGCAGGAACCGGCCGCATTGGGCTCAAATAGCGCACTCTGGTGCGGGAGCAGGAACCGGCCGTACAGGGCTCATAACGCCGCACTCTAGTGCGGGAGCAGGAACCGGCCGCATTGGGCTCGTGAACGCGCACTCTGGTGCGGGAGCAGGAACCGGCCGTACTGGGCTCGTAACGCGCACTCTGGTGCGGGGAGCAGGAACCGGCCGTACTGGGCTCATAACGCGCACTCTGGTGCAGGGAGCAGGAACAGGACGTGCTGGGTTCCCGACGGGCACAGGAATCCTGGAGCGTGGAGCAGGGACAGGACGTGCTGAGTTCACAACGGGCACAGGGATCCTGGAGCGTGGAGCAGGGACAGGACGTGCTGGACTCTCTAAGCGAAGGGGGGGCCTGGTGCGCGGAGCCGGAGACCCCACACGCAGAACCGGTGCAGGATATCTCGGTCCCAGAATGTGTACCGGAGATTGAGCACGCAGAGCCGGCACCACTCTTCCAGGTAGCACACTCACCCTCCCCTGACAGGTGAGTGGCGCTGGAATCTCACGCACCGGGCTCTGGACACGCACCGGAGATACTGCACGCAGAACCGGTGCAGGATATCCTGGTCCAAGGAGGCGCACCGGAGACCAGGAGCGCTGAGCTGGCACCACCCTTCCAGGCTGCACACTCACCGTAGCCTGACAGATGAGTGGCGCTGGAATCTCTCGCACCGGGCTGTGAACGCGCACTGGGAACACCGTGCGCAAAACTGCATAGCACGGCGTCTTACCAGTGCGACGCTCTCCCCAACGTTCTCTCCACAAAGCACGAGGAGTTGGCTCAGGAGTCCCTCCTGAACCGGCCAACCTCCTCGTGTGCCCCCCAAAAAAGTTTTTTGGGGCTGCCTGTCGGGCTTCCGTGCCAGGCGAGTTCCAATTAACTTTTCTCTCTCCGGATCCCATGCTCCGTATAGCTTCTCATACCTGCGCCGCTCCGCCGCCGCTGCCTCCAGCTCCGCTCTTGGCCGACGATACTCTCCAGGCTGGGCCCAGGGTCCGTCCCTAAATAATTCCTCCTCCCAGGTCCAGTACTCCCGGGTCTCTCGCTGCTTGGTCTTCTTAAGGTGGGTTATTCTGTCACGATCCTCATAATGGACAGACCAAGACGCAGCAATGCTTCCAGTATACATTTTAATAAATTACGTAACTGGGAAAATAATAAACAGAATGAACGAAGATCGTGAAGTTGACCCATAACACGTGAAAACCACTAAAGCTATGTATAAACAATAACCCACAAACCCCAAGTGAAAACTACAAACATATATATGGTTCCCAATTAGAGACAACGACACTCAGCTTCCTCTAATTGGGAACCATTAATCCAACATAGAAATATATAACCTAGAACAGAAAACCCCTACACCTAAAACAAAACTAAACACTCCAGCCTGTCTTCTCAGGCCTGGACGTGACAGCCACGTTCAAAACAACTGGGAACTTGGAAATTTCCGACTTCCAAGCCTTCAAAACATCTGGGAACTCTGTAAAAATCGATTTGAACGGTCATCCAACTCGGAATTCAAACTCAAGAACTCAAACTTTCCGACCTGAAGATTAGTGATTTACAGATGGCATACACGTTTGTTATTAAGGCACATGAAAGTTCACATGTTCAAAAAAGCATTTCTGCAAAAAAAGGCATTTTGATAAAACATTTAAATGACTTGCAAATGCCTCTCCTGTGACGTGCAACATACACCTAGTTTCTTGAAACGGGTCACATATTCGCTTTTTTTAGTACATGGTAAAAGATTTGCATATGAATATATGCCCTACTTTTCTAGACTTTACTTTTGAAAAGGCCAAAAGGTTAAAACCTTCCATACTTTTCATTGTTAAAGGCTTTCTACTCCAGTTTTATACTAGACTCATTTGCAGTGCCTTTAGAAAAAATGCATACCCCTTGACTTAGTCCACATTTTGTTGTGATACTGCCTGAATTCAAAAATGGATTAAATTGCTAGTTTTTTCTCTCCCATCTACACAACAATACCCCATAATGACAAAGTGAAAACAGGTTTATAGAATTTACTGAAAATGAAATACAGAAATATCAAATTTGCATACAGTAAGTATTCCCAACCCTTTGCCATGACACTACAAATTGAGCTCAGCTATATCCTTTGATCATACTTTGAGATGTCACTACAACGTGATTGGAGTCCAACTGTGGCCAATTCAATTGTTTGGACATGATTTAGAAAGAAACACACCTGTCTATATATGGTCCCACAGTTGACAATGCACGTCATGGCAGAAACTATACCATGAAGTCCAAGGAGCTGTCTGTAGACCTCCTAGATACATACAATTGTGATGAGGCATATATCTGGGGAAGAGTATAAAATGATTAATAAGAGTGTTGAAAGCAAAGTGGTCTCCATTGTAGGGAAATTAAAAACAATATGAAACTACCTAGACTCTGCCAAGAGCTGGCTTTCCAACCAAACTGAGCAACCGGGCAAGATGGACTGTTGTCAGGGAGGTGACCGACAACCCAATGACCACTCTGACAGAACTAGAGTTCCTTAGATGAGATGGGAGAACCTGCCAGAAGGACAACAGTCTCTATAGCACGTTACCCATCTGGGATTTATGGGAGTGTGGCCAGACGATAGCCACTCCTGAGAAAATGGCACATGACAGCATGCCTGGAGTTTGCAAAAAAGCATGTGAAAGACTCAGAGCATAAGGCAAAAGATCCTGCGGTCTGATGAGACAAAAATTGAACTCTTTGGCCTGAGTGCTATGTCTGGAGAAAGCCAGGTACAGCTCATCACCCATCTAACTCCATCTCTACCGGGAAGTATGGTGGTGGCTGCATCATACTATGGGGATGCTTTTCAGAGGCAGGGACTGGAAGACTGGTAGGGATAGAGAGAACAATAAATGGAACCAAATACAGGAAACTCCTTGATGAGAACCTGCTTCAGAGTGCAAACAACCTTAGACTGGGGGCGAAGATTTATGTTCCAACAGGACAATGACCCCGAGCATACAGCCAAAGCAATGCTGGAATGGCTTCATAACAAGAATGTGAAAGTCCTTGAGTGAACCAGCCAAAGCCCAGACTTGAATCCCATTGAAAATCTGTGGAAAGACTTGAAGATTGCTGTTCACCGCCACTCCACATTTAACTTAACAGAGCTTAAGAAAATCTGCAAGGAATAATGGGAGAAATTCCCCAAATTCAGATGTGCAAAGCTGATACAGATATGCCCATGACTACTCAAAGCAGCCAACTTGCATGCACTGTCAACTGTATGATATTACAGTGCCTTGCAAAAGTATTCATCCCCCTTGGCATTTTTCCTATTTTGTGGCATTTCAACCTGTAATTGAAATAGATTTTTATTTGGATTTCATGTAATGGACATACACAAAATTGTCCAAATTGGTGAAGTGAACTGAAAATGCAAAATATACAATATACAAAATATACAAGAAAAATGGAAAAGCGGTGAGTGCATATGTATTCACCCCTTTGCTATGAAGCCCCTAAATAAGATCTGGTGCAACGAATTACCTTCAGAAGTACAGATCAGGGTTGGGTAATAAAAAAAAAATCTGAAACTTTGGAGATCCCAAGCAGCACCATTAAATCCATTATTAAAAAAATGTAAGAATATGGCACCCCAACAAACCTACCAAAAGAGGTCCGCCCACCAAAACTCACGGACCAGGCAAGAAGGGCATTAACTTCTTAGGGAGCGGCAGCTGAGGTGTCAGTTTTGGAGAGTCTGGCGTGCCCAAAGTAAAAGGCCTGCCCAGAAACTAGGATAAGGCACATAATTAGTACTATTGGATAGGAAACACTGAAGTTTCTAAGAGTGTTAAAATATTGCTTGTGAGTATAACAGAACTGATATAGCAGGCGAAAACCCGAGGAATTTCTGTCCTGGAAAAAGTGTTTTGGACACATTGCCTCATTTTGAACCCCTCCCTATTGAAAACAGCTATATATGGGCGTAAGATTGCAGTACCTATTGCTTCCACTGGATGTCAACAGTCTCTAGACAGTGTTTGGTGATGTTAGGTTGCTCTGGATGGTAATAGAAGAAGAATTTAGAACTAGTCATCGGATGTAAACAGAAGAGTGAAGTCTTTTTGAAATCTGATAACGCTATGATATTGCCAAGAAGCAGAGCTTTTGATGACTATGCAACACTTGTATATTGATGAATGTTTAATAATTCAACTTTTGGATTTTGAATTTGGCGCCTTGCATTTCACCGGGTAGTGAAATGCCCCACCACTCCATAAGTAGGTAAGGTCCTAACCCTGGAACGGGTAGCACCATAGAAAGAAGCTGGCTTGATGAAAACAATTTCCATTTTGTCTGTTATCTTTGGTTGCAATGTCATTTTTATATAAACAGCTAGTTTTTTAATGGTAACTGTGTTAAGGGTGGAGTTTGTGGCAGGGTGAGGAGTACTGGAAAGGTGTGACTTTCTCCTTACAGAAGGCCATAAGTACATAGCAGATCGCCGATTGTCCTCACTTTGATTATGCTGTAACAACTAACTGTAGCACCATGAAGAGGATCTCTATTAATTTAGGTGAGCAGATTAGGTATTTCAGGAGGAACGGAAAATCTAGTACAGCCAATAGAAATGTTTTATCAATTAGTATATTTGAGTTTAACTACAATTTTTGTTGAATTATTTATTTTGTCTTTTCAGGTGGATTAAACTGAAATTGCAACCAACTTTCTATGGCTTGTTTAAAACCTTTTAGGGCTAGGCGTCCTGCTAGCGGGACAACTCCGGGTGAAACTGGATTGCGCGCAATTCAAAAAAATAATCATTAAAATTATGGATATTAAACATTTAGATAGATATGTGTCTCATATCGGAAGATTCTTGTTAATCTAACTGCACTGTCTGATTTACAGTAGCTATTACAGCGAAAGCATGCCATGCGATTGTTTGAGGAATGGCGCCCCACATGAATATATTTTTCCACAGGCACAGGTTTCATAAATTCACAAATAGCGATTAAATATTCACTTACTTTTTGAAAATCTTCCTCTGATTTGTCATCCAAAGGGTCCCAGCTATAACATGTAGTGTCGCTTTGTTAGATAAAATCCTTCTTCATATCCCAAAAAGTCAGTTTAGTTGGCGCAATCGATTTGAGTAATCCACTCGTTCAACATGCAGAGAAAGGTATCCGAAAATCTACCCCTGAACTTTGTTTCAACAAGTCAAAAAATACAATTCTATTTACTCCTCAGATACCCTAAAATGTAATCAAACTATAATATTTCTTACGGAAAGAAGTATGTTCAATAGGAAACCGATTTGAGCAGGTGCGTCCTGTCTTCATAGCGTGCGCAAACACGAATTTCCAAGACTGTGTCCCTGCACTAAAACTGATATTTCCTATTTGTTTTGGAAGTTACACGCCTGACACCTTGAACATGGACTGCTGACACCCTGTGGAAGCCATAGGAATTGCATCCTGGGAGCTAAATTACAGTATGCCCTTATACTTGCCATTGTAAGAGCATGGTCTCTCAAAAAAAATAATTTCTTGTTGGTTTTTATTTGGATTTTCTCCTACCATATCAATTGTGTTATATTATCCTAAATTATTTTCTACAAACTTGGTACCAATTAACTTGGTACCAATGGTACCAATTATATGCATATCCTGGCTTCAGGGCCTGAAAAACAGGCAGTTTACTTTGGGCACGTCATGCAGGCGGGAAATTGAGAAAAAAGGGGCCTAGCCCTAAGAAGTTAAACATTAACAATATTTTTGAGATGCTTTCGTTTTCAAATAACCTAAAGTGAGCGAGATAAGGACATTCTTGAACATGGGGTGAGACATTGCTACTAATTTGTAAATAATGGCAGTTTGTTATTTAGAATAATTTATTTATGTTTTTAAAGGGAGAGAAACCAAAATTCTGCTGTCGCCTCATAGGCCTCCCAGTCGCAGCCAGCAGGCTACAGTTCTACAGTAAGAGCAAAATAATCCTAACATTTCCACACCCTAATTCTAGTCTAAGTTTCTCTTAGCATAAAAACCTTAATGTAACAACAGTTTTAGTAAGTAATACTGACGAGTAGTAACAGAAAAGCAAGTGTATTTTTCCAGGTGTGCAGGACAGAGGAATATCAATTCTTACACTATTGTTCTAAATTCAATCACCTTCTTCGTCCTCATCATTCATTTAATTGAAATTCAATTTTGAAGTCGTGCACAATTATCAGTTTCTATTTGGTATATGTCGCCCATTCACTGTCAGTTAGAGACAGTAGCAGCTTGGGACCCAAAAGCATAATCAGTGCTCTAACTCCCCCTTGCGCTGGTCTGGAGCAATGAAGTAGTGACGCAGGGTACCGACCTCTAAGTCCCGCAGCATAATCACAAAACGTTTAGTTGAGCAACCACTGTATATCCAATACACACAAATCTAAGTAGGAATTAATTAAGACTATATAAATATGAACGAGCAAAGTCAGAGTGGAACGGACTAAGACACAGTAGAATAGTATAGAAAACAGTATATACATATGAGAGGAGTAATGCACGATAAGTAAACATTATTCAGTGAATGAGATACTGTAGAATAGTATAGAAAATAGTGTATACATATAAGATGAGTAATGCCAGATATGTAAATATTAATTGACTAAGAAACAGTAGAATAGTATAGAATACAGTATATACATATGAGATGAGTAATGCCAGATATGTAAACATTATTAAAGTGACTAGTGTTCCATTCATTAAAGTGGCCAGTGATATCAGGTCTATGACTATGGGCAGCAGCCTTTGACGTGCTAGTGATAGCTGTTTAACAGTCTGATGGCCTTGAGATAGAAGCTGTTTTTCAGTCTCTCGGTCCCAGCTTTGATGCACCTGTACTGACCTCACCTTCTGGATGATAGCTGGGTGAAAAGGTAGTGGCTCGGGTGGTTGACGTCCTTGGTGATTTTTTTGGCCTTCCTGTGACATCGGGTGCCAAAGATGTCCTGGAGGGAGGATAGTGTGCCCTCGGTAATGCGTTGGGCAGACTGGTGCAGTTGCCGTACAATGTGGTGATACAGCCTGACAGGATGCTTTCAATTGTACATCTGTAAAAGTTTGTGAGGGTCTTAGGTGACAAGCCAAATGTCTTTAGTCCCCTGAGGTTGAAGAGGCTTTGTTGTGCCTTCTTCACCACACTGTCTGTGTGGTTTGTCCATTTCAGTTTGTCAGTGATGTGTACGCCAAGGAACTTGAAGCTTTCCATCTTCTCCACTGCGGTCCTGTCGATGTAGATAGGTGGCTGAACCCTCTGCTGTTTCCTGAAGTCCACGATCATCTCCTTGTTTTGTTGACGTTGAGTGAGAGGTTGTTTTTGAGGGACCACAGTCCCAGAGCCCTCACCTCCTTCCTGTAGGCTGTCTCGTAATCAAGCCTACTACTGTTGTGTCGTCTGCAAACTTTATGGTTGAGTTGGAGGCGTGCTTGGCCACGCAGTCATGGGTGAACAGGGAGTACAGGAGGGGGCTGAGCATGCACCCTTGTGGTTGATGCCCCAGTGTTGATGATCAGCGGAGTGGAGGTGATGTTTCCTACATTCACCACCTGGGGGCGGTAAGCAAATTGAAGTGGGTCTAGGGTGGCAGGTAAGGTACAGGTGATTTGATCCTTTAAGAGTCTCTCAAAGCACTTCATGATGACAGAGGTGAGTGCTACGGAGCGATAGTCATTAAGTTCAGTTACCTTTGCCTTCTTGGGTACAGGAATGATGGTGGCCATCTTGAGGCATGTGGGGACAGCAGCCTAGGATGGGAGAGATTGAACATGCCTGTAAACACACCAGCCAGCTGGTCTGCGCATGATCTGAGGACGCGGCCAGGGATGCTGTCTGGGACAGCAGCCTTGCGAGGGTTAACGCGTTTAAATGTTTTACTCCCATCCCTACGGTGAAGCATGGTGTTGGCAGCATCAGACTGGGGCAAAGGTTAATCTTCCATCAGGACAGTGACCCTAAGCACACAGCCAAGACAACACAGGATTTGCTTCGGGACAAGCCTCTGAATGTCCTTGAGCGGCCCAGCCAGAGCCCGGACTTGAACCCGATCTAACATCTCTGGAGCTGTGCAGTGACGCTCCCCATCTAACCTGGCAGAGCATGAGAGGATCTGTAGATAAGAATGGGAGAAACTCCCCAAATACATGTGTGCCAAGGTTGTAGCGTCATACCCAAGAAGACTTGAAGATGTAATCACTGCCAAAGGTGCTTCAACAAAGTTCTGAGTAAAGGGTCTGAATACTTATGTAAATGTGACATTTCAGCCTTTAATTTTTTTATAAATTATCAAAAATGTAAAAAACTGTTTTTGCTTTGACGTTATGGGGTACTGTGTTTAGATTGATAAAGAAAAATTATCTATTTCATACATTTTTGAGTAAGGCTGTAACGTAAACAAAATGTGGAAAAGTCAAGGGGTCTGAATACTTTCCGAATGCACTGTATGTTTATGTGACCAATAACATTTGATTTGATTTAAGTTTGACCATCTTAAGGTGCCTCTTGTTTGCCATAGATGGGCACATGTTCTTATAGGGATGTTAGGGATGTTCTTATAGGGATGTTTCCCAACAGTTTCCCATGCCAGTGCATGAGACACCCCTGCATGACCTCATTCCCTGACCTCATTATTTAAATGTGAATCCAGTTCAGGTGTCACATGGGCTGGCCAGCCATCGGTGGTGGCAAAATAGGTACATATATTAGGACAATGCACTCCATCACTTTCCAGATAGCATGTTGGTTGTTAAATGGCCTCGTGAAGTGGCAGTCCAGTTCCATGTTGTAACTATATGTATCTTTTAACTGCCAGAGGGGGGACTGATGGTGGATTAGGGCAGTTCTGTTAGATTTAGGGTGGCATTGACATTGGAGAGGCGTGTTGGCTCCATCTGGTGAACACCTGCCTTATGAGCTTGTCATCATAATGTGGTTGCATCCTCCACATACACCACAATGTCACTGAGTCAACATGTACAGTTACTCCAGGGCAGAATTGGAGAATCAGGATGACATTGTATAGGTGCAAATCCTATAACGTGAAGGCCCACTAAGTGCATGGCATTTCTTGTCAGTGAGTGTCAGGTTGTGTTGGTTTATTGTAGTGAACACTTACCTGCCTTATGCGCTTGTCATCATGTGTGGTTGCATCCACCCAATACACCATAAAGTCACCAAGTCAACATATGCAGCAACTCTAGGGCAGAGAGCCAGGATGGTGGACATTATTTGATTGATTTTTTTAAAGCAATGTGCCAGCTCAACCTGAACAGAATAAGAATGCACCGGAACATCCCAATATGTATCACGAATGCAGTGAGCCAGTGGAAGGTCATGTTGGACTCAGGCAGCAGTATTGGACAAGCAATGAATCAAAGCTTACTTCTAAATGATAAGGAGGAAACTTAAGAGCCCAATCATGGAAGCACAAGTTATAGCACACTGGGGGCAAGTTGTAAAGTTAGGAAGAGGGTGTCAGAGGGTTCCAGGGTTCCCTTTTCTTTTGTTGGAGCCTCTAAGTTTCCTCTGAGTTGCCATGCCAAGCAGTCTGCTGCCTTTTCTATATTCAGAAATTGGTGTTTGAGTGTAATTATGGCAGGCATATTGGATTCCCAACATAGTTGAATTACACAAAAGTAGGATGGAGTGCAGGTCATAAGTACAGTACACAAATCTGAAAGATGTCTCTCATTTACAGGTGATTGTGGCAGCCATATTGGATTTGGAGTCAAATCTAGGGAGGTTCTCCTAACATAATTGCATGAGGCTGAACATGTAAAATGACCGTTTTCACTATCTGAGCCCACTTGTTTTCCTTAGAGTCTATTGCATTATAATAGACACAACATTAACTGTATGTGTAACTGTATGTATTTTTGTCAGACAGGACCATACAGCACTCAATAACATCAGATTTGACTTGGAAAGTTGTCTATTAATCAGCTACCAAAAAGTAGAGCTTACATTCATCAGAAATATTTATAGTTGATATTTCCGCCTATTGTATCTCTGTGTCTTTATTTCCAAGATGCATTAAGATAACCTAATGTTGTTTGCTTGTGTATGTAGGGCATACAACTGACTACTTGTATTCCACATTTTAGCAATATCTGAGCTTGCAATGTTGGGTTACATAAGCTTATGTGGCCCATCTACCGTCCACCCAGGCATTATTCTGCACTTTTAAATTTTAGGGGGTGTGAGACATTGGAGATGTGAAAAAACATAGTTTTGATTTGTTCTACCTCGGGTAGGGGTATCTCAAAAACTAAAGCACTTTTTGAGGATTAGCCACTACCCTATAGTATCATATGAGGGGGCAGATGTGTACCAGGGGCATTCATTCATGACTTAGTTTTATTCATTGGCTGACCTTTTCTAACATTAAAACAACAGGGAATACTCCCAGGGTCATACTATTAATCTATGCCTCCATTTCAGGACTGACTTTTGCTACCTTAAATTCCAATATATATATATATATATATGTTAAGAAATTGCTAATGCTCATGTCTATAGTCTATGAATGCATAAAAGTGTGGAGCACATTCATAACTCACAAAATAAACATGAAGCACAGTCATCCATCAACCCTTGTCTACTGTAGTTGCTAGATTCCTGATTTCGCCATAGGTACTAGAATTCAATTAACTAAATCAACACACATGACAAAAGTGTTCATATAGGCGTGGAAAATACATTATTAAGAGGAAAAGTTATTCTTTTTGTTTTTTAATCACGGTTGTAACTTGAGGCGTAATTCCTTTGAAATGTCATTGCTGACCAAGGTATTTAGTGTCCATTTAATGAGAAAGCAGTTTTTACTCTGTTCTGCAACTTCTCAGCAAATTACTACATCATGACAATGAAACGATGACTGCGCTTGATCTTTACTATATTGATGTAGGCTTTAAATAATGTCCATGGCAATATCCATAATAGTGTCACGTGCCTTAATAACTTTTTATATTAATCTTACATAACTATTGACATCTGCTGGCATTTTTATGATTGCTTTTATACCTATATTACAAAGTTAAGCTGTTATGTTATCTCGTCACAACAATGGTCAAGACTCTTACTGCTGCCAGCAACATTACATATTATAGACAATCATATGGTGCTTGATAACTTATGTTATGCCAGTCCGTAGTGATGAACAATTTAACAGAAAGACGATCCATTTGGCTTATACAAGGTCAAATCAAATCACGCAAGCATCCCATCTCAACAATCCCCAGATAACAAGTAGCATTCAACATTACTTTGGCTATCGACAGTTACGCTATGAATAAGAACCGTATGATTCAGTATTCTACCCCAATCATTACCCTGACATTGTTTTTGTTATGACAAATAAACACAGATGTTATTCGGCTGTTTTTTCCAGAACTTTAGACGTGTGGAGAAGAGAGCAGGGAATCAAGGGATGTGTGCTCAAAAAGTGTTTATATCGCTAGCCCAGGAAGGATGGATGCATATTAATGCTAAATAGGCTGTGAAACGGGTGAATATCTAAAATATGCTGATCTTGAGTTCTGGGCCACAGCCGAAGGAGAAGCCTTGTACATAATTCATGAGCGCTCTATTTACAATGCACGTTTATGTAAACCCAAAGTGATATAATACCGGAAAGCAAATGCTAATTCACCCACTAACAATATATGAAGATGGTTGATTTGCATAGCACAATTTCCTTCAAAGGTCAGACTTGTAAAAAACTAAATTAAATAGAAAATGCACTTTGATGGAAGGATCAACTTTGAGTGAAGTGCATCTCAATGACATTTCTTTGTATTGAGATCAATTCCATGACGAGAAGAGAGGTCATTTGCAGATGATCAGAACTTTTGACACGGCTAAGTACAATGATTCATCTTGAAATGCAGTGATGCTTCAGTCAATGAGTTATGATCATACTGATCATGTGCGTTGCAAATTTGAGCTATTCATGTCATGTGTGACGTGCAATGAAAGTAAGAAGTATTCTTCCTTCATGTGTACACTGATGACTCAACGTTATACACGTCAACTACCACAGCGAATTAAATCACTGCAACCCTTAAAAGTCCAGTGCAGCCATTTTTATCTTAATACCAAATCATTTCCAGGTAACAATTAAGTACCTTACTGTGATTGTTTTCAATAAAAATGTTTGAAAAGAAACAAAAATAGCTTCTTAGCAAAGAGTCATTTCTGAGTGGGAGGGGAAAACAAAAACAGCTCTTACATAAACATTTTCAAAATTTTCAGAGTATTATTCCAACCTTATATTGTGTAAATATATATAAAACACAGAAAAATCATGTGTTTGACTGCACTGGGTCTTTAACAAATTCACAAAGAGCTGCAGTCAGTTTTAAAATGGGTGGCTAGTAATAGTCCTAAATACATAAAAAACTAAACCCTAAACTTCATCTAAATCATGCAATGAATAATGTGGCAATTGAGCAAGTTTAGGTGACTAAATTGCTTGGTGTAACCCTACATGGTCAAAACGTATTGATGCAGCGTTTACTAAGATGGGGAGAGGTCTGTCCGTGATAAAGCGCTGCTCGGTCTTCTTGACATCACAATCAACTGAACTAGTCCTACAGGCCATAGTTTCATCACACCTGGACTACTGCCCAGTTATTTGGTCCAAGTGCTGCAGAGAAGGACATAAGCAAATTACAGTTGGCCCAGAACAGAGCAGCACTGCTGGACCTTAAATGTACATGGGCTAGTATCAAGAACATGGATGTCAATCTCTCCTGGCTCAAAGCAGAGGTGAGATTGACTGCATCACTATTTGTCCCTAGGTCCCAAACAGAGGCTATGAAACACACAGGACTATATAGAGCCATGACTACATGGAACTCTTCCACCTCAGATAACTCAAGATAGCATCAAAATCAGGTTTAAAAAAACATAAAACAACACCTCACGGAACAACACGGAATGTGACGTGACACACACACATACACACATATATACACTCTACACACACACACGCTCTAATATTGTGTTACAAATGTTTTATTGTAAATGTGTAATATTGGAGCAATGTTAATTTGTTTAATGCCCATGTCTTGTATGATGTGTTGTTTTACCATGATGTATTGCTTTATTCCTGTTTGGACCCCAGGAAGAGTAGCTACTGCCTTGGTAGTAGCTAATGGGGATCCTAATAAATACTAAATATGCATGGACTGACGATGGGGGACCATACGTGTGGAAAATACGATGATACAGTAGTATCCCATTTTATTAGCATCTTTTCTAACAAGAAATTCAGATTCAAATGCTTGTCTGCATTACTATTTCAATGCTACTCACCTCTCAGGCAGCCTACCATTTCCTGCGTTACAACAATGCAGAACCCTAACACCAACATATTTATACATGTAGCCTAAGTCCACCAGAATAAACTCCTAACTCGTGACTGGGCTGAGGTGAACTACAGCATGACCACTAGCCTACCGCTAGCATTCCTCTCCATAAATCATCAGCCCCTCACCTCCCTGAGTCTCTTCAATCAATCCACCATCCACCCCCCTCCGGTGCAGGCTCTCTGGGTGATGCTGGGTCCAGACACTCCTGCTGGGAGAGGAATGGTGAGGGAGCCTGGGGGGAGGTGCTATGCTGGGATAGCTAGGCGCACCGCTGAGCTCCTCTACTCTTCAATTAAGACAACTCACCTCAGGTACCTAGAAAAACTCCCCTCAGGTACCTAGAAGACCTGTAGGCTTCACAGGCATTTGTCTTTCTTCCTGCTACAAGAGAATAGAGATGCCTCCGCCTTATTATTGCTTTACACTGCAATTAATCGTGGTGCGGGGCTTTGTATAGAGAAGTGCAATCGATAGTTGACAGTTGAGCGGAGCACTTGAGCGGGGTCTTTGATGCCCATGCCGAGGGTTTATTTTACCATGAAGCATTTTGATCATTTTATTGACCCTGCTTTGAGTGCAATATGGGCAGGGTTTGCACTTTTGGGACCAGTCCATTGGCTCCCATTGCACCAGCCAAGCTATTTTATGCACAGCTCATGTCATTTTAGATAGCTTTCAAATACTTTTTGAACCCAGGTCTGGTACTAAGCATGACTCTACATACGAGTATCAGCTGTGGTTTTATGACTTTGTGGCTGTGCAAGCTAGGGATCTGCTCTCCATATACCAGTCAACATCGCTGCAGATAACTGTGATATGAACTGATCCATATACCAGTCAACATCACTGCAGATAACTGTGATATGAACTGGGTCTCCATATACCAGTCAACATCGCTGCAGATAACTGTGATATGAACTGGGTCTCCATATACCAGTCAACATCGCTGCAGATAACTGTGATATGAACTGGGTCTCCATATAGGCAGGTAGCCTAGTGGTTAGAGCGTTGGACTTGTAACCGGAGGGCTGCAAGTTCAAATCCCCGAGCTGACAAGGTAAAAATCTGTCGTTCTGCCCCTGAACAAGGCAGTTAACCCACTGTTCCCCCGGGCGCCGAAGAGGTGGATGTCGATTAAAGGCAGCCCCCGCACCTCTCTGATTCAGAGGGGTTGGGTTAAATGCGGAAGACACATTTCGGTTGAAGGCATTTGGTTGTACAACTGACTAATAATGGTGACTTTGACTATACCAGTCAACATCCCTGTAGCCCACGGGAATTACTCAAACCCGCTGGTACGCTCTAACCAGAGTCATTATAAAACTAATAATGGGCAAACGTGTTAATTAACGACCTGTTACATCATCTGCTTCTGGTGTCTTAAACGGCTGCTGTATTTGAACCAAGGCCAGGGAATCACAGTGGATCGCATGCAGCCAAAATAGCAACACTATTTTTAATTGCACTACAGTGCAATTAAAGAGCAAAGGCAGTTGTTCTCGAACATCTGGTTGGAGGAGAAAGAGAAGGTGATTTATTTATGCTATGTTATAATGGCGAGCGGCATGTGCTTGGATGAAGCTTGGGGACCGAACTGAGTTTGCTTATTGAGAAGCCCATTATAAATAATTTGAAATGTTCTTGGAGTGTTTGAATCCTCACGTCCCAATAATATATTATAGGATGCAATGTCAGCTGTGTGCATGTGTGTGCATGCTTGCCTGTAGCTGCGTGTGTGGAGGATGAACTTCCAAAATGGGCAATTTCAATGGAATGCCTTGAAGATACTCTAATCAACTTGTTTGAGGAGGGGTGAAAATCAATGAACTCAATTAATAGTGCATTTTCTATGTTTTGGGCTCAGGCTTATCTGAAACATAGCAGCTACTTCAGAAAGCAGCCATTCTTCACTCTCTGCCTCTTTCATACAGTAGTTACTCTGATAATGGCTGTGTCGCTTTTGATAAAACACGTTTGCATATCATTTCACACATGGTTAATTAATTTCTCAATCTCCTTAGCAGCACATTCAATGGCGCTTCGTTCCATACTTCTGAACTTGCTCTGTAATTAAAATTCTAACCAAAAAACGCCTTTGAGAGGTAATTCGACTGAGAGTCTACTCGCAGACCACAATAGGACTCAGCCAGTTCTTTGCAGAAAGTCACTGTTGCTTAGGGGTTTATATTGTTTTTCCCTGGAGCTAATTCAAATGAAAACAGTGTTTGTGCCATATAAATACTAATACAGTACATATTTCACTCCTTCACTTCCTTCCTTATTTCCTGCATGGATGAAAGAAGGTTTATGGAAACAAGCTACAGCATTAAACTTCTGTACTATGCTCTCACCAATCCACTCAACTTTGATAAACAGCTGAAGAACCGAAGCAGCAGAGGCTGGAAAGATGTTAGGCAATGGTATTGTAGGGATTTGGACTGAACATCTCCCCCCTCTTTGATGCAACCATTGCGCAATAGCAGATATATTGTTTTGAATGCACAGTGGCAGGTGGCTTTGGAGTTTTCCACTGACGGCTGACGTTTATTGTCTTGAATCTTGCCTTGAGCAATTTCCGCTAGACGGGTCAGCTGCGAAGTCAAATTTAACTATTATCCTAAAAATTTATGGAAACCAAAATTAGCTTTTTGGTCTTATTTTAAGGTTAGGGTTAGGCATTAGGGTTAGAAGTGTGGTTAGGGTTAAGGATAGGTTTAAAATCAGATTGTATTACTTTGTGGCTGTGCCAGCTAGTGACCACCCTCCAAAGCTGCCTCCAGGGGAAGATTCATGACAATAAATGCCAACCTGCAAGTCGCTCACTGTGCAACAGTAGTCAATAACTGTACTGTAGATGTGTTAGCTTGAACCAATTTAATTTGCCGGAACCGTTTGACCTTGTGAATTCTAAATAGCGCCTCTTATCGATACATAGCATCTCTGTTTCTCTGCACCTCTCCCCTCCTTAGACTTGTTTCTTCACTGGTCCCTCTGAAAGATTCAGAAAGCAGTGTTAGGCGGGTGTGTGGCTATGCTAGGCTCTAGCTGGGCAGATAGCTCTCCGTCCCCTGTGACCTGCTCAGATGTACCAGCACTGCTTGTTTACTGCATCGTTAACCCTTTGCTCTCACACAGTGTCTGTTTACTGCAGTCAGAGAAGCTCCAGTGTCTAGGGACATGTGGTGGAGAGATGCTTTCTGGGGCAGAGTACTGTATGAGGGCCTACTATGAATAGAATGTCCCCTTGCGCACAACATACTATAAAAACACGCAGAGTTCTGGTTGGAGGCTCATCGAGACAAGATGCTTCTAGATGGTTCTTTAGCTCTAAAATGCCTGCAAACATTTGCATTACAAGGTCAAATTGTCATCTTAATAAGAGTGTACAATAATCTCATTTTAAATGTGGTTGGCATTCATCTTATAACACTTCTGAGTGGGAAAAATAGGCCTACAGTACATTGCACATAGTTAACAGTCTTGGCACAAACGCAGTCATTAAATGGCTCCTGTCGCAAATAATGTGATGCCACTGATTGCAGTGTTTGTTGCCAAGCCTCTCTTCTTATTTCCTTGACAATAACAATGACAGAGGACAGCTGGTAATCTGGCTGTACTATTATCATCCCCTTGTTCACTTTGTTTATTCCTTTAAGATTTGCACAAAAACAGGCACACCTGGGTTTGTACACTTTTGATTGGACAACAGCTTCCGGTAGAACATGACACACTGAAGATTGGCCCTTGTCTCTCCTCCTGAAAGAACATAAAAGGATCACCTTGAGCGTGTTATTTAAATCAAATAAACATTTTAGTCATTTAGCAGACGCTCTTATCCAGAGCGATTTACCTGAGCAATTAGTGTTAAGTGCCTTGCTTAAGGGCACATCGGCAGAATTTTCAACTAGTCAGCTAAGGGATTCGAACCAACGACCTGTCGGTTACTGGCCTAACACTCTTAATCGCATGCATCATATGTGTCAGATATTCTCTGTAATTGCTCGTCACAGATTTGATGGATTATACCCTGGCCTGATTCACCCTCCTGAAACCTTGCTGGTAAAAATAGGCTACAGCCTACAGGACCTCTGTCATACACAGTGAGTCATACAAAGTCAATATTTCCATTGTACACTAACATCACACGGAACTGATGCGTGTACGTAAGTAGGTCGTAGAACGGAAACAGGTGCAAGACCGAGGAGGGTAGTTTGTGGTGCTTAACTGATGCTCAATACGTGCAAGCTCGACTGACAAGGTCACAAGGCTAATTTAGAGATGCAACGGTTCCCTATATGCATTCACAAACACATCACCGATTTGTATGTATTTCTCCCTATTCATCTCTTTCCCAGTCACTGGGCGATCACCCTCCATCAGTAGCGTGTTTACCAAAGGCTTTTTTTACACAGATGAGGGTACCTCAGGCTGGCCTGTCTCAGTGTGTAAGCGTTCCCAACGACATCAATAAATAAAAGGAAACACCATAGCCTCACATTGCGTTAGGTGTTGCACGGCCCCGCTTGCAAATTCCACGTTGTTACACGCTCTGGTGGAACAATGGGATGAATATTTAATCTACATTAAAAGCATGGTTTCTACCTGATGGAGCTAGGGAGCCATAGTGGTGTAAAACACTCCTAAGAGGCTTCTATTCGTGGAATGTGGAATGTTGCAGGCATGCGCTCCGTAACGTATGCCTCCAGACGATGATGCTTTCCATTATCACAAAACGCCCCCGTCTGCCATCACCTCCTCATCCCACTCCTCCTCATGTCCTGGACTTGTGCTGAATGGAAAATAGAATACATGGAAACTGTCAGACGATGCAGAGTTCCCGCCTTGGGAATTTCACTTCTGGGAAAAGACATTCTGACACAAATGGGCCTCCTCACACAGCTTATTGTTTTCTCTTGATTCATAATGGTAATATTCCCTAAATGGGATGTATGTGCCAGTGTTCTGTTGATGTATTCCATAACAAAATATTGCAGTCAATTCCCAAAATGTTCTCTGCTCAATTGAATGGAAGACCAAATATTAATGTCATGAAGGTGATTTAGACCCAAACTGTTATAGACCTATATCTATCCTACCCTGCCTTTCTAAGGTATTTGAAAGCCAAGTTAACAAAGAGATCACTGACCATTTTGAATCCCACCGTACCTTCACCGCTATGCAATCTGGTTTCCGAGCTGGTCATGGGTGCACCTCAGCCATGCTCAAGGTCCTAAACAATATCATAACCGCCATCGATAAAAGACAATACTGTGCAGCCGTATTCATCGACCTGGCTAAGGCTTTTGACTCTGTCAATCATCACATTCTTATCGGCAGACTCAACAGCCTTCAGGTTTCTCAATTGACTGCCTCGCCTGGTTCACCAACTACTTCTCAGACAGAGTTCACTTTTCTCTGTATACATCAATGATGTCGCTCTTGCTGCTGGTGATTCTCTGATCCACCTCTACGCAGATGACACCATTCTGTATACTTCTGGCCCTTCTTTGGACACTGTGTTAACTAACCTCCAGACGAGCTTAAATGCCATTACAACTCTCCTTCCGTGGCCTCCAACTGCTCTTAAATGCAAGTAAAACCAAATGCATGCTCTTCAACCATTTCGCTGCACGCACCTGCCTGCCCGTCCAGCATCACTACTCTGGACGGTTCTGACTTAGAATGTGTGGACAACTACAAATACCTAGGTGTCTGCTTAGACTGTAAACTCTCCTTCAAGTCTCACATTAAGCATCTCCAATCCAAAATTAAATCTAGAATCGGCTTCCTATTTCGCAACAAAGCATCCTTCACTCATGCTGTCAAACATACCCTCGTAAAACTGACTATCCTACCGATCCTTGACTCCAGCGATGTCATTTATAAAATAGCCTCCAACACTCTACTCAGCAAATTGGATGCAGTCTATCACAGTGCCATCCGTTTTGTCACCAAAGCCCCATATACTACCCACCACTGCGACCTGTATGCTCTCGTTGGCTGGCCCTCACTTCACATTCGTCGCCAAACCCACTGGCTCCAGGTCATCTATAAGTCTTTGCTAGGTAAAGCCCCACCTTATCTCAGCTCACTGGTCACCATAGCAGCAGCCACCCGTAGCACGCTCTCCAGCAGGTATATATCACTGGTCACCCGCAAAGCTTATTCCTACTTTGGCCGCCTTTCCTTCCAGTTCTCTGCTGCCAATGATGAGAACGAATTTCAAAAATCACTGAAGCTGGAGACTCATATCTCCCTCACTATTTTTAAGCATCAGCTGTCAGAGCAGCTCACATCCAACTACCTCATCCCCATATGTATTTATTTTTTTGCTCCTTTGCACCCCAGTATCTCTACTTGCAGATTCATCTTCTGCACTTCTATCACTTCAGTGTTTAATTGCTAACTTGTAATTACTTCGCCACTACGGCCTATTTATTGCCTTACCTCTCTAATCTTACCTCATTTGCACACGCTGTATATAGATTTTTTTCTGTTGTCTTATTGACTGTACTTTTGTTTATTCCATGTGTAACTCTGTGTTGTTTGTGTCACACTGCTTTGCTTTATCTTGACCAGGTCGCAGGTGTAAATGAGAACTTGTTCTGAACTGGCCTACCTGGTTAAATAAAGGTGAAATAAAAATAAAAAATATTTCTTTTTATATAAATTGGCCATTAATACATTGTACTGACAGTATTTTTTTAACTAGTATTTTTTTAACTAGGCAAGTCAGATAAGAACAAATTCTTATTTACAATGACAGCCTACACCAGCCAAACCCTAACAACGCTGTGCCAATTGTGCACAGCTCTATGGGACTCCCAATCACGGCCAGTTGTGATTCAGCCTGGAATCAAACCAAGGTCTGTAGTGACGCCGCTAGTACTAAGATGCAGTGCCTTAGACCGCTGAGCCCCAATCACGTCCGATTTAGGAAAACTCATTCAGTATTTTCTCCAATAATTCTGGCGTCTTGTTATCATCTTGATGGGAGATGGTAAAGATGAGACTTGCTGCACAGTGTCAGCCATTAAAGAATTTACCAGAGTTTAGTATATCTCCTTTCATATTTAATGTCATTATACCAAGCCATTGTAATAAGCCCAGTGATATATCCCCTTGTTCCTAGCACTAGCTTTGAAATGAGAAGGGGTGGGGACTAAATAACATGGGACTCCTGCATCTGAATTCATCTGAGCTGATCAGAAACACAATTATGCCTTGCTCTCTCATAATAAACCCTGGTTAAGTGGGTTTGATAATTCATTTATTTATATTAACTCTATTGCTCTGCGACAGTAATGGATGTCTTTCATTAATGAATGAAGGATTTCGCCCAGGCTTGGCTTTCTTGTTCTGTAACTTAAAACCGATTTATAAATGAAAAGTTTTAGGAGATTGTATTGAGCGATTTGGAAAATACTGCCAAGAAACAAATTGCTGAAGAAATCCTAGTATTTTCTTTAGCCTTTTTTCATCTCTCCCACTCTAGTAATCAGGTTGCTGGCTCTTACAGTCGGTCTAATTGAAGAAAATCTAAACGCTTTCCCTTAGATTTTTCAATTTTTTAACAACATAAAAAACGTATTGCTCTCAGTGGTCTACATGTAATGAATTTATCTGGTGATGGCTTGTGATTTGTTAAAATGTTATTGAGCTGGAGAGAAGAGTGGGCTGAGGGAGTGAGTGCTTCAATGTCACACGTAGCACTGCTCTCTTAGCCTGGTGTTATTGACAGATGTCGTGTTATCTCAGGCTGCCAATGGGTCGTCTTCATGGCTGCCGTCACCGAGGCTTCTAAGCAGGCGGTCATTTCCTGTTTAAATTAAAACATAATTGGGAATCATGAATCATAATTTTTTCATGGGCACCTCAAGCATTACCCTGTCAACTTGATTCAGTGCCTCCTTTGTATGGAGCGCTTTTCACCTAGGGGCTCAACCTTCTGGCTAGACACGGACCCAGGTGGGCAGCAAGGGTTCAGACACGGACCCAGGTGGGCAGCAAGGGTTTAACATTTGGGAGAGCACTCGTTATGTATCATACCTTATTCACATGCAACTCACAAGCCCTTAGAGTTGAAATTATTCTGACTAGTGTTATTTAGTGATTCTCTTGAGTCTTTCTTACACATGAATGTTTTATTTGGCATGCAAAAAACAAGAGTAGCATGTACATAACAAGCCCATAAAAAGAAGGTCTGATTGGGTTATAGTGAAATGGCCTGAGGGTCACAGCCAGTTCTCTGGTTCGGATACACTTAGTCAACCCCAGTGTACTACAGTGTTTGTGTCGTGGAATAACGATCTTCAAAATATGACACTCGTACAAAAAAAAAATGTGAATTCAAGAAGACTTTAATACAGAGTAATTAAAGTCGAGCTGACCCGGGCATAGTTCATTCAGCACACTTATTTATACACTTGAGGAGGAGTACAAACTTTAGCTAAGGTAAATACTGAAGTGGTGTAGTCTGAGGTCTGAGTTAAGATGCCAGTTTAATTCTGTCAAAAATTACTTAGCAATTGTGTTAAGATAAGCACAGAGCCTTGTATTTAAAACCTCTTAGGGATTGGTGGGACGCTAGCGGTCCACCTACAACAACATCCGGTGAAATGCAGAGCGCCAAATTCAAATTACAAAAATAGTAATATTAAACATTCATGAAAATACAAGTGTTGTACACCATTCAACAGCTTAGAATCTTGGTAATCGAACCGTGTTGTCAGATTTACAATAGGCTTTACGTCGAAAGCAGAACATTCGATTGTCTGAGGACACCGCTCCACAACAACAAATTATTCAAACCCGCACAGGCGTTACAAAATTACAAAATAGCAATAAAATAAATGACTTACCTTTGATGATCTTCCTCTGTTTGCAATCCCAAGGGTCCCAGGAACACAAAGAATGAACACAAAGTCCTTCTTTATATCCCAAAAAGTCAGTTTAGTTGGCGCCATGGAGTTCTGTAATCCAGTCGTTCAACATGCAGACAAAGAAATACAAAACGTTACCGGTAAAGTTCGTCCAAACAAGTTAAACAATGTTTCTAATGAATCTTCAGGCTGTCAAATATCTAAATAAACGATCATATTTAGCCTGTTCAATAGGAAAGAGAAATAACGAAGAGCGCGCACCCATTCACGCACGCCAAAACAGTAGTGTCCTCTTCATGAGCCACCTGGAACAACTACAATTTCTTGTTTGTTTAAAAAAAAAAAAAACCTGAAACCATGTCGAAAGACTGTTGACATCTAGTGGAAGCCATAGAAACTGCAATCTGGCCGCTATTGTAATGTATAGTCAATAGGGAGTCAATGGAAAGACTGTGACCTAAAAAAAAAAAAATTGGGATGGATTTTCCTCAGGTTTTTGCCTGCCATATATGTTCTGTTATACTCACAGACAGAGTGTTTTCTATCCAATACTACCAATTAAATGCATATCCTAGCTTCTGGGCCTGAGTAACAGCCAGTTTTCTTTGGGCACGTCAAACTCTCCGTACTTCCCAACACTGCCCCCTAGCCCCTAAGAAGTTAACAATGGCTCTGGATAAACATGTTGAAATGTCATGAAATTGCATTTTTGTAATGGTCAAAGCTGACATGCTCTTGATGTTGTTGATGTACTGTAAGGCCTCTGATGTATCGTTGTTGCATACCCAATACAATATATTGACTTTCAAATGTCAATAAATACATGTGTGTACTCCTGACATATAAAGGAAAGAGAAATAAACAACATCAAATAAAATTTGTGAAAAGCTATTGTGTTATTGTGGATAACTGCTAGCCAGAGGCTGCAGACCAGAAGTGAAGTAGTCTGTAAAACTTTATTTTCTTTCAATGATCCCCTTTCAATTTAGAATTACGTTTTGTAACTCTGAACTTCAAGGTGCTTCAGGTGTAAACAATATATAACAAAACCTATCTTCTGTAATTCCTTTTTTACTCTGAATGCCGTCTCTGTCTGTTTTCATGGTGTTATTGTATTGAGAGATTTTTTCATCTGTGTGTCGGGAACAAAATGCTATACCCTCGCCAAGCTTGTGGGAATAACTTAAAACCTCTTAAGCTGACAGTTCCTGAAATTTGGCACTAGAAGTACTTAAAAAATGTGTATGTTGACTTTACTTATTTTATTGAATTCCTACTGTTTTTTAAGTCAGAAGACAACCATCAAGATCAATGTTCAATGTTCCCTAACTGAGCAAATCTCAGGTCTGCAGACCGCAAACTTGAACATTGTGAAAATTCTGTGCAATTCCAGTACACGTTTACTGTAAACACTGAGGTTTTAACCCGCTTTAAGTTACAGTTTTAACAGTGGCCATGTAGACTACTGTGGCAATTTGATCAAAATGTAGGGTTACCTGGTAATATCTGTTCCATCATTCAGCCTACAGTAGCACCCAATGTGTGGTGTTCAATGTAGGCTGATATTCTATGAGACCAAAAAACATGCATGGCTTGACATTAACCTGTTTATCCACTTGTCCTTCAGACAAGGAGGTGACTGAAAATGTTGGTTTGTTGTTTGAAGCAAGAAACCACTTTATTTTTATTCCCATACCATTATCACAGAGAATCAGACATATGCTACCCTCTGCTTATTGGCTTCTTAGCTTATTCAAGCCTGTCTCAAAATACAACTCTGCTACTTTAAGACAAAACAAAATAAGCTCTTTACCTGACTCACTTTTCAAAGATGTCTGTCTCTTGTAGGATGCAGTCATTTCCCTATTACTGACTACAAATGATATATAACTGGGCCAATAACTCACTAACTAGAAAAGGATATGAACAAAAGTGCACACATGGCTACATGTAGCTCGCGCTTTGATCTCAAAACAACTGCATCTACATATGACCGCTCATGCTGTAAACACAGTCCAGTTCAAAGAAATTGAACAGATCCATATATGGCAAAGGTATATTTGCATGTAGGCCTACTGCATCTCTGATTGTTTATGCCACACCAGTCTGTGTAGAGTACAGGCTGAGTAGTGCATGTCAATGCAATAGAACTCCTACAACAAAATGTGTCATTAAAACTCATTTTTCAACCACTCCACAAATCTCTTGTTAACAAACTATAGTTTTGGCAAGTCGGTTAGGACATTTACCTTGTGCATGACACAAGTATTTTTTCCAACAATTGTTTACAGACAGATTATATCACTTATAATTCACTGTATCACAATTCCAGTGGGTCAGAAGTTTACATACACTAAGTTGGCCGTGCCTTTAAACAGCTTGGAAAATTCCAGAAAATTGTGTGATGGCTTTAGAAGCTTCTGATAGGCTAATTGACATCATTTGAGTTAATTGGAGGTGTACCTGTGTATGTATTTCAAGGCCTACCTTCAAACTCAGTGCCTCTTTGCTTGACATCATGGGAAAATCAAAATAAATCAATTTCTGAGCCAAGAGCTCAGAAAAAGCATTGTAGACCTTCACAAGTCTGGGTCATCCTTGGGAGCAATTTCCAAATGCCTGAAGGTACCACGTTCATCTGTATAAACAATAGTACGCAAGTATAACACCATGGGACCACGCAGCCGTCATACCGCTCAGGAAGGAGATGCATTCTGTCTCCTAGAGATGAACATACTTTGGTGCGAAGAGGAAATCAATCCCAGAACAACAGCAATGGACTTGTGAAGATGCTGGAGGAAACAGGTACAAAAATGATCTATATCCACAGTAAAACGAGTCCTAAATCAACATAACCTGAAAGGCTGCTCAGCAAGGAAGAAGACACTGCTCCAAAACCGCTATAAAAAAAAACTGACTACGGTTTGCAACTGCACATGGGGACAAAGATCGTACTTTTTGTAGAAATGTCCTCTGGTCTGATTAAACAAAAATAGAACTGTTTGGCCATAATGACCATCGTTATGTTTGGAGGAAAAGGGGGAGGCTTGCAAGCTGAAGAACACCATCCCAACCGTGAAGCATGGGGGTGGCAGCATCATGGTTACTGGTGCACTTCACAAAATAGATGACATCATGAGCAAGACAATATTGTGGATTTATTGAAGCAACATCTCAAGACAGTCAGGAAGTTAAAGCTTGGACGCAAATGAGTCTTCCAAATGGACAATGACCCCAAGCATACTTCCAAAGTTGTGGCAAAATGGCTTACGGACAACAAAGTTAAGGTATTGGATTGGCCATCACAAAGCCCTGACCTCAATCCCATAGAAAATGTGTGGGCAGAACTGAAAAAGCATGTGCGAGCAAGGAGACCTACAAACCTGACTCAGTTACACCAGCTCTGTCAGGAGGAATGGGCCAAAATTCACCCAACTTATTGTGGGAAGCGTGTGGAAGGCTACCCAAAACGTTTGACCCAAGTTAAACAATTTAAAGGCAATGCTACCAAATACTAATTGAGTGTATGTAAACTTCTGACCCACTGGGAATGTGATGAAAGAAATACAAGCTGAAATAAATCATTCTCTCTACTATTGTTCCGACATTTCACATTCTTAAAAATAAAGTGGTGATCCTAACTGACCTAAGACAGGGAATTTTTACTAGGATTAAATGTCAGGAATTGTGAAAAACTGAGTTGAAATGTATTTGGCTAAGGTGTATGTAAACTCCCGACTTCAACTGCATGTTGCATTGACAGTCTCAGTGGAGGGAGAGAGCAGCAGATTGAGGGTCCGCCTGTCAACATCCCTCCGCACTCCCTTTCCTTCACTGACACTGACCAAAAAGGGCGAAACTCAAGTTTATTTCTGCCTCATGCACAAATTCATGTTCTTACTCCTATGAATAGAGAAAGTGAAATATCCCTTGATAAAAGACCCAAGCCGCTAATAATAACAACAACACAATCCTATATACTTCCCTACTCATTCATTGCTGCTGCAGTGCTTGTTGTAGCACTGATTGGAAATAGGAAGAACACACATTTTGTGTCTTATAAAAGTCTTGAATACAAAGTGTTGACAGTGAGGAGTAAACATGAACAGGATCTCTTTGCTATATTCGTTGACAGTCTTTCTCTAGTCATGGTTTTAAACGTTTTGAAATCTCACAGTATCAACTTTGATGTAGTTTTCTTTTCTGCCTGCTACATTTCTGCGGACACAGTCATCTGAGCCATCCGATTTGCCAGCGGTAGGCCTATAGTGCACTTGTTTTGCTTTCTGGGCCCGCCGGGAACGCAGAGTTTGTACCTTCAGACACATGAAATGGTTCAAAATGGCAACATTTCGCCCACAGAGACAGCTGAATCGGGTGCAACTACCGCCAATAGCACAAGACTAATAATAAAAAAGTTACACAAGGCTTTATCGTTGGGTTTTTTACAAAAATGTTTTGCAATCGACCCGGTTGGTGACCACTGCTCTAGAAAGTTGAGTGAAGTTCAATCTCATGCTTCTCTCTGTGTAGCTAATATTTCTGCGCAGCAGTCTCAAGCTACTCGCAGCTTACAGGGAACATTGATCCAGACCTTCCTAGGACGATGGAAACGTCCTGTTGAATAAACTTATATTTGCCTCCCTCTGGTGGTCGGCTGCATCATTAAACCCATTATTTCACTTTACTGCAACATTACGTAAAAGGGGCGGTCCTTAGAAAAACATTTATCCAGCTCGACTGCTTCACGACACAGACATGGCAAAACAAGCATTGAATTTGTCTAGAGCAGACAGATCTAAATACATAACTTTCATATCGCTACGATAAAGAATGCGACCTACACACTTCTTAAACCTACAATAAACAAAGAAGTAATTTTGTGTGGAAGTCAAACATTTGATTTATTTTGACTATCACTAATGTCATGATACATTTGGTAAAGTAATAAAGAATGTGAAATATTTTGGGTAGATGTTCCTAAAACAGATCATATTGTCACGAAATCCGCCGAAGTCGGTCCCTCTCCTTGTTCTGGCGGCGTTCGGTGGTCGACGTCACCGGTCTTCTAGCCATCGCCAATCTACTTTTCATGTTCCGTTTGTTTTGTCTTGTTTTACACACCTGGTTTCAATTCCCCAATTATATGTTCAATATTTAACCCTCTGTTTTCCCCATGTTTGTTGTGCGTGATTGTTTTGTGTTTTTGGTCCGTATTGTGGGCTTGGTTATTTCTTATTGTAATGAGTACGTGTTTTGAGTAAAATATTACTTGTGGTACTCATCTCTGCTGTCCTGCGCCTGACTCCTCTGCACCAGCTACACCCAGGCCATTCATATATATGCATTATGAATTGTAATATTCATTCACAATTTTTTCTTGTCCTGATCATATTTGTTTTGGTTTTATTATACTTGTATTGTGTACTGGATAATATGGGTTGAAATAGATTTTTTTTTCTCAGACATAAATAAACAATTCCAGGTGAAAGCCAAAGGTCATAATTTTCTAGGTGGGTGAAACACTACTACATTAATAAAATACAGTATTTTCCTCTTGCTAGAGACATAGCAAAAAATCTAAAGCCATAGCAAAACAGTGCAAAATGTGATTCAACTCACGTTAAACCAGACTGGCAAGTGTGCAGATTTTTAAAATAATTTTGGTAGTTTATTCACCCCCACTATCAACACGGGTTGGTACTTGGGTTCCAGTGAATAAATACCTCAATAGGTTTTGTTGTAGGGAAAAAGTTTAAGGGTGTCTTACTGCCTTCTGGATGAGGGCATCATTTGAGGGCATCATCCTTGATCCATTTAGAGATGGGTCACATAAAGGAACATGAAAAGGAAATAAATTTGAAATCAATTAATCCATAAGATTCTTCTAGTTTCATACTATGTGATGCATATCACAAAAAGACCAACTTGTTTTTCAGAGAAATGTATTTCGGAGAAATATTGCAATCTGTTCTGCAGCATACGCTTTTCACTTGAAAAACAATTTTAACTTAAAGCTCTCCATTCCTGGAAGGCCAAGAGAACATTGGTCTGTAAGAACCATACAGAAGCCTTCATTATCTGTGATCTCCAGCCCAAAGAACAGATAGAAATTACATCAATCGTATTCACTTGGTCAAAATGTGGAGCGTCAGCCACGAATACCAATCATTCCATCAGGGGAGGGATGAGGTTACCCTCCCAAATGTCAACGTGAAGCCATTCAATAAGATATGGCATGGGCCTTGTCACTGCAGTGGTGGGCTGTCACTACCGCTGCTCGTGAGCATCAGAAAAGGTCACATGAACCTCTGGCTCGCGCGTGATTCGTCATCACAGAAGTGACAGGGGGAGAGCAGCGTGTTAGACAGCCCACAAATCTGCCTTAATTTCTATGCAGAGGGCCTGTCAGGTGAGAGTGGTCGCAGAGTTATTGCATATTACTTATCGGAAGGAGGAAAATGGGCAAGGAGGTGCTGGAGGTGTTATTCAGTGATTCTCCTCCATAATGCCCTTAAGCTGGTGTTTTGCTGTATGGACAAAGTTCTTGAGTGTATTGGTTACAGCCATAGGCAGGACATGACGGATATTGGTTTAAGACAGGGTGGTGATGAAGAACTGGAGAAGAGAAAGGAATAAGATGGAGCCTCTTCTATACCTATAGACTTCCAGTCATGGTGCTAAGACTAGTTAGCATTGGTTCGCAAAAGTCTCTCTAACTTCCTTCATACTGGACACAGACATAAAAATGGTATCCACAAGTGCATCTGTCTCTGGAGAAGTAGATAAAGGGCCTCGTCAAAATCCCCCAAAATCTCTAAGCAGCATGCTGCCTAATGTTCAAGCTTTCCCTCTTGTTGAATCATCTTAAAGTTCTGCAAAAAAAATAGGCATCTGGGCTAGTTCAATTAAAGTGTTCAGTAATTGGATTAAGTTAACAAACATCAAAATAATAATTTGGGTTGAGCTTGGTTAGAACGGTCGACAAACCCAGTTCATAACAGTGACACTCAATGAAACATAACATATATGAAAGTCGACAGGTGTGCGTTTGTGGGTATATGTGTAAATGTTTGAGTTTTTGAATGTCACAAACGTGGCCAGGTGGCAGGCATTCGATTTCCCTCTGTAATATTGCCTCATGCTCCCTTCTTTCTTCACGGTGACTTGTTGGCTTTTGATTATCCTGCCAAGAAAATTGCAATAAATGCACCGGGCCTAGACAGGTAGGGATTTTGCTCCTGTGATTTTCTGTCATTTATTTTTCTTTGCATACGGAATGTGTTACTCCAAGTCAAATATCAGTTGCTTCTCAGTTTTGCTCCCCAAGGTGTGGATGTGTCATGCCAGTCTTATAATCATGCATATGAATAAAAGGGTTTATTAAGCTCTTCTGATTCTCCAATCTATCAATTTAGTCACAGGAAGCATAGCTCACTTTGAAGTAAGTGCCAGAAATGTAATTGATCTCAGTGGCACCAATACCACAATTTTGGAACAAAAACATGATATACATGATGCAGTCTCACATCTGGATTGAATACAAGAGTACCCAAAACTAAATTACCCAGCTCCACAGGTTGGTAGGCTTGTAACGATGTCTTGTCTTAAAGGAAAGGTTCACCCATTTTTTTAGTTTTTGTGCATCTCTGAGTGATGTTCTATCAATTACCTGGGTGTATCTTATTATTGGCGTTCAAGCAGGCAGAAGTTGTGCCGGTATGACGTAGCACTGTGATAAAGTCGCTCTCATCACACTAAAGTTAATAGGAATATGGTGAATATAGATCGTGAAAACATCTATCATACATGTCAGATTTCAATACTGGCCCATGTCATAACTCAAGAGGATGTCTTCTCTCGAATGAGCCATTCTTTTTGTGATTCCATTTCGAAGATGTGTATTTTAATGGAGGGTCTAGACTTTTTTTCTGACTCTTTAATCGAGGGTGCATTGCATGGTGCAGTTGTCAGAGATATTATAGATATTAGATAGGAATCCAATGAATGAAGGAAATATATAACGCCCCACCCAGCAGACTGTCGACCAGTCGCGTTCACTTCACGTTGTCATGCTGCGTCACGCGGATGCTAAGCTAATCCTCACGCATCCCTTCTCAAAGTCAGTGTACACAGTGCATTCGGAAAGTATTCAGACACCTCGACTTTTTCCACATGTTGTTACTTTACAGCCTTATTCTTAAATGGATTTAACAGAAATACCTTATTTACTTAAGTATTCAGACCCTTTGCTATGAGACTCAAATTTGAGCTCAGGTGCATCCTGATTCCATTGATCATCCTTGAGATGTTTCTACAATTGGAATCCAGCTGCGGTAAATTAAATTGATTGGACATGATTTGGAAAGGCACACACCTGTCTATATAATGTCCCACAATTGACAGTGCATGTCAGAGCAAAAACCAAGCCATGAGGTCAAAGGTTGATGCACAGATCTGGAAAGGGGTACCAAAACATTTCTGCAGCATCGAAGGTCCCCAAGAACACAGTGGCCATCATTCTGAAATGGGAGAAGTTTGGAACCACTAAGACTCTTCCTAGGGCTGGCTGCCCTGCCAAACTGAGCAATCGGGGGAGAAGGGCTTTGGTCAGGGTGTCACACCCTGATCTGTTTCACCTGTCTTTGTGATTGTTTCCAACCCCCTCCAGGTGTCACCCATCTTCACCATTATCCTGTGTTTTTATACCTGTGTTCTCTGTTTGTTGCCAGTTTGTCTTGTTTGTCAAGCCAACCAGCGTTTTTGTGTTAGCTCCTGCTTTCTCCAGTCTCTCTTTTATCATCCTCCTGGTTTTTGACCCTTGCCTGTCCTGACCCTGTACACACACTCCTGACCACTCTGCCTGCCCCTGGTCTTGAGCCTGCCTGCCGCCGTCCTGTACCTTTGCCCCACCTCTGGATTACCGACCTCTGCCTGAGCTGATTATGCCTGCCGTCCAGTACTTTTGCCCCTGTTGCTGTATAAAACATTGTTACTTCGACATGGTCTGCATCTGGGTCTTACCTTGATACCTGATTCAGGGAGGTGACCAAGAACCCGATGGTCACTCTGACAGAGCTCAAGAGTTCCTCTGTGGAGATGGGATAACCTTCCAGAAGTACAACCATCTCTGCAGCACTCCACCAATCAAGCGTTTATGGTAGCGTGGCAAAACGGAAGCCACTCATCAGTAAAAGGCACTTGATAGCCCACTTGAAGACTCTCAGACCAAGAGAAACAAGATTCTATTGTCTGATGAAACCAAGAATGAACTCTTTGGCCTGAATGCCAAGCATCACATCTGGAGGAAACCTGGCACCATCTCTATGGTGAAGCATAGTGGTGGCAGCATCATGCTGTGGGGATGTTTTTTCAGGGACTGTGAGACTAGTCAGGATCGAGGGAAAGATTAACGAAGCAAAGTACAGAGATGCTTGATGAAAACCTGCTCCAGAGCGCACAGGACAAATATCTCTGGAGAGACCTGAAAATAGCTGTGCAGCGACTCTCCACATCCAACCTCACAGAGCTTGAGAGGATCTGCAGAAAAGAATGTGAGAAACTCCCCAAATACAGGTATGCTAAGCTTGCAGCGTCATACCCAAGAAGACTTGAGGCTGTAATCGCTGCCAAAGGTGCTTCAACAAAGTACTCAGTAAAGGGTCTGAATACTTAAATGAATGTTATATTTCAGTTGTTTTGAAAAATGTCTACAAACCTGTGTTTGCTTTGTCATTATGGGGTATTGTGTGTAGCTTGATGAGGAAACATTCAGAACAAAATCTTATTTAGAATGTCGGCCTACCCCAGCAGCCAAACCCTAACCCGGATGACGCTGGGCCAATTGTGCTCTGCCCTATGGGACTCCCAATCACGGCCGGTTGTGACACAGCCCAGGATAGAACCAGGGTCTGTAGTGACACCTCTAGCACTGAGATGCAGTGAATCTGTGAGGCACATCGATTGGTTGAACTTGGTGAGATTGTAGTGAAGTTTATTTAGGCAATTTTACAGCCAACTGACATGCTTTACATGCTGACATTGTCTTTGGTATTATTGTGTGTAGCTACGCTTGCTTGCTTGCATTTTAGCTACCTACCTACGTAGCTAGCTAGCTAGTAGCCAGCCCATAGAGAGAACATTACATTCAGGATTTTGTAGTCGACTTGAGCGGCAAAACAGATTTACGCAATGATTTTTCATGTTGCTACCAACCTTACTATAATGGCAAATTAAAAATGTTGTTCACACAAAATGTTGTTCTCACGTATAAGTGTTATTTAACACTGTACATGAAAGGAATTCGTGGTTTTGGGTAGATTTTTCCATTAAAGATTGCGAAGACTTTGCTCATTTTCTTCACTGCCTTTTCTTTCCCATTTGAAGTACGATCAATATTTAGTGACATATGTGAAGTGACTGCATTACCATATTTGATTTAATGTAGTCTTTGACACATTCCTGCCTATATTAAAGGCTGTGATGCTTGATGATGAGAATGTATGAATAAATATGCATTGTGTTAATCAAATATAATTATTTATCGATTGCTCCGGTGTCATACCAAAATAAGAATACAGTATGTTTATTAGAACGTCGACTGGAAAGGTATTCAATGATTATGTGCTTAAAAACTCCTGACACCTGCATTTTAAGTTGGTCTGTGTAAGTACGTGCGAGCATATTTAACAATAGTAGAAACATCATAATAGGTAAAGAGAGGTAGGTAGATGGTTTGCTATAGAGAATAAGTAAAAGTAATTGAAAATATGACTACCTCTGGAAGATGGTTTCATTTCATTCCTGATTGCGTACATTGTTTCTTAACACCACACTGCTTGCCTTGACAGTTCCAGCAACTTTATTTCATTACAAAAAGCAGATGAGTACCCAGTAGTAACCTGTAATTGCTAATCATGTTCTCATTCTGCATGAGCCTCTGGATCCATCTATTACTTTCTTAGAAATTACATGTCAACCTTGAATAAAGAATAATGCAGTAGAGTGAATTACCAAAGAGATACTTAAAAAATTGAAAAAAGTTTGCATCAGGGGAGACAGGGAGAGAGACGAGAGATATTTTAACCATCTACTTATGGCGTGTGATTCAAAATGGGAAATCCTCCTGTGCCTCCACTCTTATTTTGGTGGGTCTCTGTGGGAATCATTTAGTTTGTCATTCACCCTTGTGCAGTACGTGAGGAATCACCTTGAAGGCCTGGACACTTTGCTTATGCATTGCACATCTCAAATCCCATTCCTTGACCATGTCTGTATTTACAGCTCATAGACTTCCTAGAGTTAATCTAAAATGGCACCCTATTCCCTATATAGTCCACTACTTTTGATCACAGCATATGGGCCCTGGTCAAAAGTGGTGCACTACAAAGGGAATAGGGGTGCCATTTGGGATGCAGACCTGGAACAAAGGGGGTCTTGAATTCTATTAAATCTAGTATTAAATGGATGTCTGCATTGGGGTAAATTGTCAAATGTAATTCTATTCGATTAAGAGCCTAAAATGCAGTGCTGATTAAACGGTCATCCGCAGGGCACAATGCACACAGCAAGTACCATACTAATTCATTTGTGTTGGCTCTCAGCATCAGCAGAATGCTTCTCTGTGTAAGTGATTATTCCATTGCTGTTAAAAAGTTAAAACAATAAGGTTGTTCGTGTTAAAATGTGTACAAATTGAGGTTTGAGCAACTATAGTTAATTTTTTGACACTTGCTTAATGGCTTTGATATAGCAGTTATTGTGTATTCATACAATTTCTTCTGACTTTGGCACACAACCTCAGTCTCTAGAAATTGTTCAAATCTTTAACATTTTGAGTATATGATTCAACAGAAACATTGGAACAGTAGTTTAACCTCGTATGACATACTTATTCTTGTAAATACTATATACTGTGTAAAATCGAACGTTTAGAACTTTTAAGGGCCATCTAGCTACTGTACATCCGTTAGGACATTCTTGGTGGCAACTGATCAAAGAAGGGTATTTTCTGATGTGACAAGATCCCAATGGTGTACTTCAAGCCACCGGCTCTGTTCTCTTCTTCTCTCCATTTTTCAGAATGTGTGAATCCCTGACGGATAAGTAGTAGCTCATCATAATCTATTTTTTCTTATTACCCCGGTTCCTTGATCTGGCTTGATTTGTGGTCATGTTTTCGGAATGACTGTGGTAGGAGATGAATTCACATTGCGGATGTCGTCGTCTGTCATTTGTCTCTAAGATGGGGTCATTAACAAAATCTGGTCATGTATCAGTCACCTGTTCATGGCGTTTTCATCTCCCGTCTTGACAGGAGTGTGTCTGGGTCTGCCTGGGCTTAAGGCAGGACCGTGATCAATTATGGATTCATAAGAAGTTGCTTTGCTGCTAGCTAAGGAACTAGAGTACCACCAGTGGTGTAAAGTACTGAAGTAAAAATACTTTAAAGTACTACTTAATTTGTTTCCTGGGGTATCTGTACTTCACTAAACTCAGCACAAAAAGAAACGTCCTCTCACTGTCAACTGCGTTTATTTTCAGCAAACTTAACATGTGTAAATATTTGTATGAACATAACAAGATTCAACAACTGGGACATAAACTGAACAAGTTCCACAGACATGTGACTAACAGAAATGGAATAATGTGTCCCTGAACAATGGGGGAGGTCAAAATCAAAAGTAACAGTCAGTATCTGGTGTGGCCACCAGCTGCATTAAGTACTGCAGTGCATCTCCTCCTCATGGACTGCACCAGATTTGCCAGTTCTTGCTGTGAGATGTTACCCCACTCTTCCACAAAGGCACCTGCACCTGCATTTCTGGAGGGAATGGCCCTAGCCCTCACCCTCCATTCCAAAGGGTCCCTGACATGCTCAATGGGATTATGATCCGGGCTCTTCGATTGCCATGGCAGAACACTGACATTCCTGTCTTGCAGGAAATCACACACAGAACGAGCAGTATGGCTGGTGGCATTGTCATGCTGGTGGGTCATGTCAGGATGAGCTTGCAGGAAGGGTACCACATGAGGGAGGAGGATGTATTCCCTGTAACACACAGTGTTGAGATTGCCTGCAATGACAACAACCTCAGTCCGATGATGCAGTGACACACCACTCCAGACCATGATGGGCCCTCCACCTCCAAATCAATCCCGCTCCAGAGCACAGGCCTTGGTGTAACGCTCATTCCTTCGACGGTAGACGTGAATCCGACCATCACCCCTGGTGAGACAAAACCGCGACTCGTCAGTGAAGAGCACATTTTGACAGTCCTGTCTGGTCCAGCAACGGTGGGTTTGTGCCCATAGGCGACATTGTTGGCGGTGATGTCTGGTGAGGACCGGCCTTACAACAGGTCTACAAGCCCTCAGTCCAGCCTCTCTCAGCCTATTGCGGACAGTCTGAGGACTGATGGAGGGATTGTGTGTTCCTGGTGTAACTCGGGCAGTTGTTGCCATCCTGTACCTATGCCGCAGGTGTGATGTTTGGATGTACCGAACCTGTGCAGGTGTTGTTACATGTGGTCTGCCACTGCGAAGACGATCAGCTGTCCACCCTGTCTCCCTGTAGCGCTGTCTTAGGAGTCTCACAGTACGGACATTGCAATTTATTGCCCTGGCCACATCTGCAGTCCTCATGCCTCCTTGCAGCATGCCTGAGGCACATTCATGCAGATGAGCAGGAACCCTGGGCATCTTTCTTTTGGTATTTTTCAGAGTCAGTAGAAAGGCCTCTTTAGTGTTCTAGGTTTTCATAATTGTGGCCTTAATTGCCTACCGTCTATAAGTTGTTAGTGACTTAACGACCGGTCCGCAGGTGCATGTTCATTAATTGTTTATAATTCATGGGAAACAGTGTTTAAACCCTTTACAATGAAGATCTGTGAAGTTATTTAGAATTTAACAAATTATCTTTGAAAGACAGAGTTTTATATTTTTGACAATTTTTACTTCACTACATTCCTAACAGAAAATATGTACTTTTTACTCCCATACATTTTTAGTGACACCAAAAATGACTTGTTACACTTCGAATGCTCAGGCAGGACAGAATTATGGTCCAATTCCCACAACTACCAATAATAACGCGTTGTCATCCCTACTGCCTCTGATCTGGCGTACTCACAAATATTGTGTTTGTAAGTTATGTCTGAATGTTGGAGTGTTCCCCTCTGTCCATTAAATGAATCGTGCCACCCTGTTTGCATAATATTAGGAATTTGATGTATCTTATTTAATTGTACTTTTTACTTTTACTCAAGTATGACAATTTAGTTATTTTTCAACCACTGAGCTCCACACTTGCTCACCCCAAGTACCCAAGTCTAGAGGTACTTCATATTCACATTAAATGGTAGAGAAGTTTTAGTTTGCTTTGGTTTCCATAATGTAAAAATACAGCTCTTCTGTTTTTGTTTTTAAAATCTGAATATTTGTGTTTATGAATGTGTTAATTAACCCAACTGTGTTATCAATGTTTTTTAAATCAGGATTCTTATGGATCCATGGAGAATCATGCAGGGGATGGAGCTCCCACATTGCTATTTGCTTGCACATCATGTAGTATGGGTAATCACAATTAATGGTGTAAAATCATAGTTAACAAGAGGACACTGGGAGAAGGGTCACCTGAGTCAGCGCTTTACAATGAGGCACAAAGAGGAACTTTAACATAGTCACAAAGAGGGCACAGGGGATGTAATAACAGCTAAGTGACTGCATAAATGGACCAGCCTGAGTGGGGTGGACAGGGAAGGGTACAGCAGTGCTCCAAGAAGATGCTCTCCATATTTGCTAAGATTGCAGATCGACTCTCATTACTCCAGGTCATACCTGTATCCGTTTTGGGAGTAAAATAATCTCAGCAAACATGTAGAAGAGTGCAAAATAGAAGTATGTGCCTACATGTGGTGTAGGATCAGGAGTCAGGAGTTGTTTGAACATAGTTATCATATCATATGAATTTTTTAAGTGTACTGTATTGTGCACTTTCTGTGATTTTTGGAAACTGTCGTAATGAAGTGAACACGAGGCTTTGATCCATAAACCAGCAGTGCTGAGTTAGAATTATCTGTCACTGTCTGCAATCAAAAAATATACAGTTCATATAAGGAAATCAATCAATTGAAATCAATTCATTAGGCCCTAATCTATGGATTTCATGACTGGGAATACAGATATGCATCTGTTGGTCACAGATACGTTACAAAAAAGGTAGGGGTGTGGATCAGAAAACCAGTCAGTATCTGGTGTGACAACAATTTGCGTCATGCAGCCCGACAAATCTCCTTCGCAGAGTTGGTCAGGCTGTTGATTATGGCCTGTCTGCCATCTACCCTTTACAGTTCATCCGTGAAGAGCACACTTCTCCAGCATGCCAGTGGTCATCAAAGGTGAGCATTTGCCCACTGAAGTCGGTTTCGACGCTTGAACAGCAGTTGGGTAAAGACTCTGGGGGGGACAAGCACACAGATTAGCTTTCCTGAGATTGTTTCTGACAGTTTGTGCAGAAATTATTCAGTTGTACAAACCCACAGTTTCCTCAGCTGTCCGGTTGGCTGGTCTCAGAAGATCCCGCTAGCGTGGTTACAAGTGGTCTGCGGTTGTGAGGCCGATTGGACTTACTGCCACATTCTTTAAAATTACGTTGGAGGTGGCTTATGGAACATAAATTAACATTCAATTATCTGGCAACAGCTCTGGTGGACATTCCTGCAATCAGCATGCCAGTTGCATGCTCCCTCAAAAATTCAGAAATTCAGAAAAAGGCACATGACAACATGGCTGGAGTTTACAAAAAAGCACATGAAAACGATGCTGTGGTCTGATGAGACAAAAATGTAACTATTTGGCCTGAATGCAAAGTGCTTTGTCTGGAAAAAAACAGGCACAGCTCATCACCCGTCTAATATCATCCCTACCGTGAAGCATGGTGGCGGCAGCATCACGCTATGGGGATGCTTTTCAGTGACAGGAACTGGGAGACTGGTAAGGATAGAGGGAACAATCAATTGAGCCAAATACAAGCAAATCCTTAGATCCTGCTTCAGATTGCAAACGACCTTAGTTCCAACTGGACAATGACTCCAAGCAAACAGCCAAAGCAACTCTGGAATGGCTTCATAACAATAATGTGAAAGTCCTTGATGAGCCCAAAGCTTTAATCCAGATGAAAATCTGTGGAAAGACTTGAAGGTTGCTGTTCACCGCCGGGCCCCACCTAACTTAACAGAGCAAGAGAAAAATAATTTTTTAAGCATACCCAAGACGACTCAAAGCTGTGGTCACCACCAAAGGTGCTTCTACAGAGTTTTGACTCAGAGGTGTGAATACTCATGCAAATCACATATTACTGTATTTCATTTTTAACAAATAATAAAAAATGTCTAAAACCATGTTTTCACTTTGTCATTATGGGCATTGTGTGTACATGGGTCAGAACAAAAAATTGGCTTAATCTATTTTGAATTCAGGCTGTAACACAACAACATGTAGTTATATCAGAGTGGTCATTGGGTTCTTGGTCAGTTTGGTTGGATGGCCAGCTCTATGCAGAGTCTGTGTAGTTCCATATTTTTCCCAGCAAAAATGTCTTAAAAACATGTTTTCACTTTGTCATTATGGAGTATTGTGTGTAAATGGGTGAGCAAAAAAATAATATATAATCCATTTTGAATTCAAGCTATAGCACAACAAAATGTGAAATAAGTCAATACTTTCTGAAGGCACTGTATAAAAAGAATTGAACATGTAACACCTAGCTCTGAAAAACAACCAACGACCGACGGCATCCATTCCTTCCGCCCACCCACCTTTTCCGTGTCCGGGAACCTGATCCACAAAGGGACAGCCTCCAGATCCAGTGTTCCCACTGAGAGGGCCCAGGCTCCAGTGTAGTCCACCGTCAGGGCTATATCAAAGGCCCACTGCTTTGGAAAGATAATGTCCTGGCTTTGGCCGCTATCCACCGATTCATGCATGCGTGTGGGCAACTTGTGTATTTTCCCTCGCCTTCTCCCTTTTCTCAGAACCATTTAGAGCGTACAGCAAAAACACATCTCTGCTACCCTTTTTAGGGCACTAATTCCTCCCACTTGCATTGAGGTTCTAGCTGAGGAAATACACGAAAAGAGAAGCAGAAACTGAAAGGGAGTTATGTAGAAGTGAATTAGGCCCCTCTTTGAGAGCATGCTTTCTATGTCCACTACTGAGCCTCTCAGAAGTACTCCAGAGCTCTACGGTGTGATTTGTGTACTTTGTAAGAGGCCCATCAGATTTAATGGGGCGATATCCTTGTTTCTTGTTTTACTTTACAGTTCACTTCACCTGTGTTGAAATAAAGTCTCCCGACACTTATGCGTCAAACAACTACCTCTTGAAATTTTTAAGATTCAAGTTCCATTCCATGACCACCCTTATCTGCAATTTTGTGTTTGTTTTCTCCCGGTTCTACATTCTCCAACTGTCACTTTATTGAAACTCTTGGCAGTCTTATCGTTTGTATTGTATAATACAGGTCTCCCCATTCCACTCGAGCATGCTACTAGCCCGCCAACCATCTTTTCTGCGGCGACCTGATATATCTTCGGTGTGAAGAGGGCTTTCATCCAGACATCCATCATATGAGACCCAATTCCTGTGTGGAAGGTCCTACTATTATATCACATTCCTATCATTCCTCTCAAAACACATCAGTGGGTGTAATGACACAGTCTGATTCCCCTCCACCCCCAGTCTTCCACTCCCACGTCCTGCTATGTCCCAGACGGTATGGGGAAATACGGCAGTTACTTTTTTATGATGATATCAGAATCCCGGTGAAATCTGCTTAATAGTTCCATCCCAGGTTGCGAAGGGAGTCGAGTGGTAGCCGAAAGGTTTGCCTTTATGGTGGTTTTCCTTTCACAATTTGACAAGCGGATACTTGACAGCTTTCCCTTGTGCTCTTCTATCCCAAAAAATTGGTTAGTGACCTGAATAATGGATTAGGGATCATTAGGGTTGTGCTCCATAGGATTACAATGCATTCTCATCATCTGAATTGAAAACAATGTTCATTCAGGCGGCCATTTTAGTTGGCCCATTTGAAATGCCTCACTTGTTGCCCAAGGTTCCACGTGTCTGTGTTCTGTACATCTCACTCAGAATAATGTATTCATTCAAATGCCTCGCCATATCGGCAGGGTCAACGGTTCCTACAGGTCCGGGCTAGCCCTTACACAGAGACCATAACTCATATCCTTGTTTACATGCTCCAGCAAATGACTCGTTATGACATGTGTCACAGTGAGGGAGACAAATTTGCATTCATTTCTCCCTTACCCGAAGACTTCCATGTTATTAACTATGTGAGAGAAAGGTGGTACGTTAGATGGCTAGATGGATTGTCACTGCTAGGCTCTACTTGGTAGAGGCAGCATCTCTCCTCTACTCCCAAACACAATTAAGTTAAATAATGATTGTATATGAATTTTGCAGCAGTCAGAAAGGCTACCCTGCCCTTGTCTCCGAGTGAAATAATGCAGAATCCACCCCAGCCAAGGTTGTGTTCGAGGAAAATGGAACCTGTGCGATGGCATCGGCTGATGAAATGTGAATAGCTCAACTGAGGTTTCAGCAAACTCTTGGCCCCTGAAAAACTAAATCAACTAATAATGTGGATATTTATATCCTGCCTATTTATACCCTGCCTATTTACAGTCCCCTATTCCTCTGAGTCTCTATCTCCATCACTCATACAATAGATCTATAGTAGTTTGGAATATAGTTTGATAGTGGCATGCACATGAAGGATGGGCGGAACATGTACATAATTTTCAAAGATATCCATACAGCAGAACCATATTAACACAGCACACTATAACATCTGACCCAACCCAATGCCCCAGTGCAGTACCAGGGGCTGTGGGTGTGACCTAGTGAGTCAGCTCCACATGCATACGTCTTGCTTATGCAAGTCTGACTTGACCCGGTTAGTCTAAGTCTAATCTCCATACACTAGATCTATAATATATGATCCTTTCCCCTCTCTGTATGCTATCTATTATCTGCCCTTCATCCCTTACTCCTTCTCTACATAAGGTCTCTATCCTTTCACTGCGGACTGTGCCTGTCCTCTCCCCATCCCTCATTCTTACGTGACCAGCCTTTTATGTTAATGGCGTCATATTTTTACCAGGGCAAAATTAGGTGTCTTTTATCATGCGGTCGACCCTCCCTTTTAACACAGGCTCACCTCACCACGGTTCCACAGCAAGAGACAAGTAGCCACTTGTAAAGAACCAGCGACTGGGGTTATGGGAGATGGGAGAGAATGTGTGTGTGGGGGGTTGGGTTGCTGTGGCAACTAGCAGAACAGCTCTGGCGGTCTCTGATATATTGTTCCTAAAGAGGGAGAGATGGAGAGAGACAGAAAATATGACATCCATTAGAAAAAAAACAGGTTTCAGGTACTTTACTATTTCTCTGACTTTCACTGACCATCGTTTGAAGTACGTGGCCCAGGGATCCACATTATGACAAATCTGTCTGGCCGAAGCATTAGTAGCAGAGGCACTGGCCTTAGTCAAAGGGTATATGAATCAGCCTGAGGTTAATACCCTTGTACTGTAGGATGCGACTACCTTCTTCCTCTCCTCCCCCCCTTCCCTAATTTGATGTTTGTCTGCAAGCATTAATACTGGATGGGCAGGGACACCTTGCACTAAATTTAGAACGGACTCTCTGCAGACAAGAGGCAATATCCGAGGAACAAATTTGCAATGTATCTTGATAAAGGCCCACACCGCAAAGCCCTTCAGATGAGGAAATGTCTTTGCTACATAAGATCAGATCTAGTTTCTGTCATATTAGTGGAATGACACAGGAGTGGAAACCCGTCTCTGCTGCAGAGACTCCTGTATTCTCATCTTCTACTCCCTAGTAGTTTTGCATTAAAGAGTGTGAGCCAGTTGAGGACAAATGCAACAGTGAGCGCTTCAAACTTTTTTCTGTCTGTTTCCTTTGCTGTGTAGCATGCACTCTTTAAACTGGCCTTCAACTGTTTGTACCAAACTCAACCTTCCCAACACAACTCTTCAGCTTTAAAATGAAGAGATAGACTTAAGCACTAATATACTCAATGTACAAAGTTTAGAATAGAAAGAAAAATGTACATGTGCACAGATACAAATGGAAAACTAGTATGATTTAAATGTCTCCTATAGACAGTGAAGCGGCAAAGCATTGTACTTGCCAGGAAGACAACAAGTCAACAAGTCTAGCAATATCAGAATGCAGCGTGCATGCAGCCCATAGACACTGTCCTAACTCAGAGCTGCAGCTGTACTCCTTTAGTTCCAATTCCAGTGCATCCTCATTCCTCAGGTCCTGCAGTCTGGTCCTCAGTGCAATTGCCTCCAGGGTCGTGACCCCGTCTCTCCCAGTGGATTCTGCCATGGAATTATAAGAACCAAAATGCTCCCCCACTCCCTTATCCTCCCAGCCGCCGGGAATATTTGTCTTACCTCAAACAAAATGCCGGTTTCCCCTAGCAGCTGGGTAAACAGGTAATATCCCCGGTTAAACAGACCATAATATCCCTCCCTTTAAACAGAGAGACGTGTGTGAGATTGCCTGATGCAAATGCCACGCTTTCCTCTCCCTTTCCACTCAGGGCTCCCATTACACAGTGCAAAGATTGGAACGCTGGTCAGAATAAGGGATGAGGCTTTAATCATTAATGATGGTTCATGTCTAAGTCGGGCATGCCCCTAAGTGCTATGTTTGATTTGGAGTTCGCTCCAGAGGGAGGGAGACAAAAAAATATATTCTCCGTCCCAAATGTGAAAACGAATCTCGTCACAAATCTGACTGTTCAAGGGTTAATCTTCTAAATGTTTTGATTTAAACTTTGCATTATTATATTTTTTTACATGCACTTGTGAACCATGGATTCTGACATGTTACATCATTGAATAAAGTATTAAAGTGAGTGCTGCATCACTCTCTGTTCCTGTAAGTGAAGCATGTGGATGTTCTGTTATTGTAGCATGACTGTGCTTTCCTCTCAAGCTGGAAATCAAAAGCATACAAGAGCCTAGAACAGGTCTGCAGGTTTGGATAGCAAGTCTACCTTGTAGATAATGTATGCGTCTTCCTTTAAACCACCAAAACAGGTGAGAACAAAACTCACTGAGTGAAGTTTTTTTACAGTTTACTTCCAAGTCCTCAGGTTACATTTTCTCATTTTGTTTAGGCCATGTGTTGACTACAACCGATAGTACTTTTTATCCCATTTATTTAAGTATTGACTGTTTGCTTCCTGTCTACGTAAAAAACACAGGCAAAGACATTTTCATTATTGTTTTTATCTCCCTCCCTCAGCAGTGACATTGCCATAACACGTCCCCCATAATTGAGATCATTGCGAGGCTGGGCTGGTGCGATACCGACACATTATAATTGGTGCTGTCTTAAATGATTTCCCCAGTTTAGTATTAATTAGTCCTTATAAATGTCTCGCTGAGTAACCGCACAGACTTCCTTACACTTTTGTTTGGGCATTAGCAACTCGACTCCGGTCCTGAGGGATGGGTTGATCTGGTTGAAGATTTTATGGGGGACAGTGGGACTGTGGGGGATTCTTGCTAGGTCAGAGTCCTGATTAAGTTTTTATGAGATGTCCTGCTGTTCGCCCAGGGTGGCCTATCACAACAGTATAAAAAAAAACAATCAATAATTGAAGAGAGCAGTAAACAGAATGTGCATGCACTTTCTAGAGATACTGTATCCCTACTTGCCCGGCTGATGTAAGAGGTAAAAATGTTGATGATAACTGAGAGTGACGCTTGACTTGGAAGTGCAGTCGTGATGTCTTTATGCCATTGTCGTAAAAGTAATATAACACTTGTTTAAACATGTAATAAAACGTTTCCATGACAACCCACCGCTCACTTTCGGCCTAATATATGAAGAGCACTTAGAAATAGAATAGCAGTAATTAAAATATGGTAGAATTACGGACATTCAAGGTCGACGTGAACCCTTCACGCCCAGATCGTGACATTTCCAACAGCTCAAATGCTGTTTGCTTACTTATTTATACAACAGACAGAGGAACACACAATGGAAGAGAAATCAGCAGAACAGGAGAGTGAAATTAGCTGTCGCTTTTACAGGCATTTGTGATAAGCGTCATCAAAGGTGAAAGGTGTTGCCAATAATTACATGATAAATATACAACACTTTGATACAGTATTATCACTAGCAATAACAGCGTCTGACAGTAGCTTAATATTTGCTTCTCTAAACAGCAGCGCCTAAATGACCAGATTAAAACCAGACACTTTTATAGGTTAAATATATCGACGTTGATTAAAAAAAGTGTTTCATATTCCTGTCGTTCTTGAGTGGCACACAGCCAAAAGTTTTAGTTATTCTGAGAAACTTTCTCCTGGAACTCCGTGAGTGGAAAAGCTATTAACGGATGGACTTGGGGTTTAACGTATTTAAATAACATATCAGTGTCTGGGTTTGACCATTCTCCCTCTAAAATATTAATCACTGGTCAATTTTAGCTGTCATCAGGAAACGAAAATGATTGAAAATTATTTTGAAAGAAATCACTCCGGGAGATGTCATAGGTGGACAGAATGTTAACATCACTACAACAGCTTTTTTGCAGACTCACTGCGTGGAATACAGATGTGAAAAGTATTTTTTTAACAAATATAATGTGCCACTACTGTGTTGAGAAATGGCTGCTTGTTCTGCTGCTGGTTCTGCGAGTATAAACTCTAGGTGTTGAGTTTACACCTTAAAGCCTTTTGGTAAATGACTTATGTGTCTTTTGTTAAAGGCACCATTGTTTTTCGTGCCATCTTCTTAGAATATGGAAAACAAATATTTTGTGATATACTTTAACTACTAGCGCCCCACTCCCGACACAACCCGGTGAAATGTGAGGTGCCAAATTCAAAATCCAAAAGTTGACTTATTAAACATTCATAAATATACAATTGTTGCATAGTCATCAAAAGCTCTGATTCTTGGCAATATCACAGCGTTGTCAGATTTCAAAAAGACTTGACGGCGAAAGCACAACATTTGATTGTTTGAGGGTAGCACCTCTAATATTTATGCATTAGCATAAATCTATAACCCAACACGGGTCTCAAAAAACGCATAAAATAGCAATTATAAAATCGCTTACCTTTGAACTTCTGCTGAAGTGTCCAACGAAGACAATCCATGCTTTGGTTAGAAAAAGTCATTTATTATATCCATAAATCTCTGTTTGGTTGGTGCGTTATGATCATAAAATCCACTGTTGAGTCACCCATTGAACCGTGAAGAGAACACGTTCAAATTATACCTATACACTTTCTACAAACAAATCAAACATCATTTTTAATGTATCCTTAGGTATCCTTTTGGGTATATTTGCTGTAATATTTCAACCAGATGATAACATGAACGATAGGAAAATAAAGTGGTGCGCGTTCACAATCTCGCGCACGTCAAACCTTGTTTACAAAAGTGGTCGCCTGACAATTTCCTCTCCCTATCCGTTCTGGTCACTGCTAGAATTCCCAGTCTTTGACTGTTGACTGCTGACATCTAGTGGAAGCCATAGGTACTGCAGTCTAGGTCCTACATAAGATTGTATGCAATAGGCACAATGGAGAAAATGCTCATTTACAAAAAAAATGTAAATCCGGATGGATTTTCCTCGGGGTTTTCACCTGCTATATAACTTCTGTTATACTCACATACATTATATTAACACTCTTAGAAACTTCAGAGTGTTTCCTATCCAATAGTACTAATTATGTGCATATCCTATTTTCTGGGCCTGAGTGGCATGCATTTTACTTTGGGCACGCCAGACTGTCCAAAACCGTTAGAAGTTAATTTCACTGAGTGTACAAAACATTAGGAACACCTTCCTAATATTGAGCTGCATTGAGTTGCACCCCTTTTGTCATCAGAACAGTTTCAAGGTGTTGAAATCATTCCACATGTTGACTCCAATGCTTCCCACAAGTCGGCTGTGGCAAGTCGGCTGGATGTCCTTTGGGAGGTGGACCATTCTTGATATGGGAAACTGTTGTGCATGAAAATCCCAGCAGCATTGCAGTTCTTGACACACTCAAACCGGTGCACCTGGTACCTACTATCAAACCTGTTCAAAGGCACTTAAACCTTTTGTATTGCCCATTCACCCTCTGAATGGCATGTATACACAATCAATGTCTCAATTGTCTCAAGGCTTAAAAATCCTTCTTCAACATTCCTCCTACCCTTCATCTATACTGTTGAAGTGGATGTAACAAGTGAAATCAATAAGGGATCATAGCTTTCACCTAGATTGTATACCTGGTCAGTCTATGTCATGGAAGAGCAGGTGTTCCTAATATTCTGTAAACTCAGTGTTTATTTGGAATTGTTGAATATCTACCATTGGAGGCTGCTGAGGGGAGGGCAGCTGATACTGGCTGGAACGGAGCCAATGGAATGACAACAAACCATGTGTTTGATGTATTTGATACCATTCCAATGATTCCGCTCGAGTCATTACCACGAGCCCGTCCTCCCCAATTAAGGTGCCACCAACTTCCTTTGAGTTCTACCCATGCTGGAACTGTTCTACACAGAACATAAATATAAACACAATATTAAACAAAAGTAGTTTACTTAGTTACAGTTCATAGAAGGAAATTAGTCAAATTAAATAAATTAGTCTATCAAATTTACATGACTGGGAGCACAGATATGCATCTGTTGGTCACAAAGGTATGGGCGTGGATCAGAAAACCAGTCAGTATCTGGTGTGACCACTATTTGCCTTGTGCAGCGCAACACATATCCTTCGCATAGAGTTGATCAGACTGTTGATTGTGGCCTGTGGAATGTTGTCCCACTCCTCTTCAGTGGCTGCGCGAATTTGCTGGATATTGGTGGAAACTGGAACAAGCTGTCGTACACCTCAAACCAGAGCATCCCAAACAAGCTCAATGGGTGACATGTCTGGTGAGTATGCATGCCATGAAGGAACTGGGACATTTTCAGCTTCCAGGAATTGTGTACAGATCCTTGCGACATGAGCATTATCACTATCATATCATTATCCGTGCATTATCATGGATGTTTACCAATGACACAACAGTGGTAGGCCTGATCACCGACAACAACGAGACAGCCTATAGGGAGGAAGTCAGAGATCTGGCTGTGTGGTGCCAGGACAACAACCTCTCCCTCAATGTGATCAAGACAAAGGAGATGATTGTGGACGACAGGAAAAAGAGGACAGAGCACGCCCCCATTCTCATCGATGGGGCTGCAGTGGAGCAGGTTGAGAGCTTCAAGTTCCTTGGTGTCCACATCACCAACAAACTAACATGGTCCAAGCACACCAAGACAGTCATGAAGAGGGCTTGACAAAACCTATTCCCCCACAGAAGACTGAAAAGATTTGGCATGTGTCCTCAGCTCCTCAAAAGGTTCTACAGCTGCACCATTGAGAGCATCCTAACTGGTTGCATCACTGCCTGGTGTGGCAACTGCTCGGCCTCCGACCACAAGGCACTGCAGAGGGTAGTGCAAACGGCCCAGTACATCACTGGGGCAATGCTTCCTGCCATCCAGGACCTCTATACCAGGCGGTGTCAGAGGAAGGCCCTAAGAATTGTCAAAGACTCCAACCACCCTAGTCATAGACTGTTCTCTCAACTACCGCACGGCAAGCAGTACCGGAGCGCCAAGTCTAGGTCCAAGAGGCTTCTCAACAGCTTCTACACCAAAGCCATAAGACCCCCCCCCTCTTTTACACCGCTGCTACTCTCTGTTGTTATCATCTATGCATAGTCACTTTAACTTGTTAGGGAGTGGCAGCTGAGGGGTCGGTTTTGGAGAGCCTGGCGTGCCCAAAGTAAAATGCCTCCCATTCAGGCCCAGAAAATAGGATATGCACATATTTGGTACCATTCAATAGGAAACACTCTGAATTTTCCAAAACTGTCTGTGAGTAAAACAGAACGCATATAGCAGGCGAAACCCCGAGGAAACCCCGAGGAATTTCTGTCCTGGAAAAAGTGATTTTGACACATTGCTCATTTGGGCACCCCTCCCTCATGAAAATGACCATATAAGGGCATATGAATGCAGTACCCATCGCTTCCTTTAGATGTCAACAGTCTGGAGACAGTGTAAGTTTTCATTTTGGATGAATAAGACCAGAGAATAAGAGCAAACCAGGAAGTGTATCTTTTATGTCAACACAATGGAACGCACACTCCCGAGAAGGCACGCAGTGTCGTTTTTACCGTCGTTATCGATCAGTTTATATTCCGGTTGATTTATAATAGGAAATATACGTAAAAGTGTTCCTAAGGATACATTTAAAACTATGTCTGATTGTTCTTGGACAAGTTTATAGGTATAAGATGAACGAGTTCGCGTCACGTCACGTTTCAATGAAGGAGTGGAAGCTGTCGTTTCTGATTATAACGCGCGAACCAAATGGAGGATTTATGGATAAAATACATTACTTTTTCTAACAAAAGAACCATGGATTGTCTTCGTTGGACACTTAGGATGACCTCAGCAGAAGTTCTTCAACAGGTAATTGATTTGTTTTCGCTGTGAAATGTGTTATGTGTGTGCCATGATGGCTAATCGATTCATGGCGCAGCCCGCTAGTGCCCCAGTGATCCCTGAGAAGTTAACCTCTCAGGGATTGCTGGGGCGCTAGCGCCCCAATCCCGACACTACCAGGTGAAATGTAAGGCGCCAAATTCAAAATCCAAAAGTTGAATTATTAAACATCCACCAATATACAAGAGTTCCATACGCATCAAAAGCTCTGTTTCTTGGCAATATCACAGCGTTGTCAGATTTCAAAAAGGCTTTACGGCGAAAGCACAACATTTGATTGTTTGAGGGTTGCACCTCCAATATTTTTCCATTTGCATAAATTCATAAACCATCGCGGTTCACACAAAACACATTTCACAGCAAAAACAAATCCCTTACCTTTTGAAGAACTTCTGCTGAGGGCTTCCCAAGTGTCCAACGAAGACATCCAATGGTTCTTTTGTTAGAAAAAGTCATTTATTATATCCATAAATCTCCGTTTGGTTGGCACGTTATGTTCAGGAAATCCAACATCGAATCGCCCATTGAAACATGAACGCGTTCAAATATAGCTATAAACCCTTTTCCTAAACAAATCAAATACCAGTTAAAATGCATCCTTAGCTATCCTTTTATGAATATTAGCAATAATATTTCACTCGGATGGTCACCTTTACCTTATATAAGTAAAAAAAAGTGGGGTGCGCAGCCAGACTCGCGCCCGAGAAAACTTGTTGACATCTGAGCTACCTTGACCATTTCCTGTAACTATTCGTTCTGTTTACTCCAATCTCTCTGAGTCTTTGTATATAGACTGTTGACATCTAGTGGAAGCCATAGGTACTGCAGTCTCAGTCCTGGTTACAAATGGATTCAATGGGGAGTGTGTCAAACAGAGCAATAGGTCACCAGGAACTGATTTCCGGATAGATTTTTCTTGGGTTTTCACCTGCTAAATGAGTTCTGTTATACTCACAGACATTATGATAACACTTTTAGATTAGGTTTCTAAAGGTGTTATCATGTTTCCTATCCAATAGTACTAATTATGTGCTTATCCTATTTTCTGAGCCTGAGTGGCAGGCATTTTGCTTTGGGCACGCCAGATTCTCCAAAACCGTCACCTCACCTGTCGCTCTCTATGAAGTTAAAGGGAGTCCTCCTAATCTCAGCTTGTTACCTGTATAAAAGACACCTGTCCACAGAAGCAATCAATCAATCAGATTCCAAACTCTCCACCTTGGCTCTCCAGGGATGTCAGAGACAAGATTGTAGACCTACACAAGGCTGGAATGGGCTACAAGACCATCGCCAAGCAGCTTGGTAAGAAGGTGACAACAGTTGGTGCGATTATTCGCAAATGGAAGAAACACAAAAGAACTGTCAATCTCCCTCGGCCTGGGGCTCCATGCAAGATCTCACCTCGTGGAGTTGCAATAATCATGAGAACCGTGAGGAATCAGCCCAGAACTACACGGGAGGATCTTGTCAATGATTTCAAGGCAGCTGGGACCATTGTCACCAAGAAAACAATTGGTAACACACTACGCCGTGAAGGACTGAAATCCTGCAGCTCCCGCAAGGTCCCCCTGCTCAAGAAAGCACATATACATGCCCGTCTGAAGTTTGCCAATTAACATCTGAATGATTCAGAGGACAACTGGGTGAAAGTGTTGTGGTCAGATGAGACCAAAATGGAGCTCTCTGGCATCAACTCAACTCGCCGTGTTTGAAGGAGGAGGAATGCTGCCTATGACCTGAAGAACACCATCCCCAACATCAAACATGGAGGTGGAAACATTATAATTTGGGGGTGTTTTTCTGCTAAGGGGACAGGACAACTTCATCGCTTTGGTGAGAACCTCCTTCCCTCAGCCAGGGCATTGAAAATGGGTCGTGGATGGGTATTCCAGCATGACAATGACCCAAAACACACGGCCAAGGCAACAAAGGAGTGGCTCAAGAAGAAGCACATTAAGGTCCTGGAGTGGCCTAGCCAGTCTCCAGACCTTAATCCCATAGAAAATCTGTGGCGGGAGCTGAAGGTTTGAGTTGCCAAACGTCTGCCTCGAGAAGATCTGCAAAGAGGAGTGGGACAAAATCCCTCCTGAGATGTGTGCAAACCTGGTGGCCAACTACAAGAAACGTCTGACCTCTGTGATTGTCAAATACTTATTTCCCTCATTAAAATGCAAATCAATTTATAACATTTTTCACATGCGTTTTTCTGGATTTTTTTGTTGTTATTCTGTCTCTTACTGTTCAAATAAACCTACCATTAAAATTATAGACTGATCATTTATTTGACAGTGGGCAAACGTACAAAATCAGCAGGGGATCAAATACTTTTTTCCCTCACTGTATGCACATGTAGTTATGGTTAAAGTGACTATGCATATTTGATGAACAGAGAGTAGCAATAGCGTAAAAAAGGGGTTGGTGGGGGGTGGGTGGCGAGAACACAATGCAGATAGATAGCCCGGTTAGCCAATGTGCGGGAGAACTGGTTGGTCGGTCCAATTGAGGTAGTATATACATGAATGTATAGTTAAAGTGACTATGCATATATGATGAACAGAAAGTAGCAGCAGAGGGGGGTGGCACACAATGCAAAAAGTCCGGATAGCCATTTGATTACCTGTTCAGGAGTCTTATGGCTTGTGGGTAAAAACTGTTGAGAAGCCTTTTTGTCCTAGACTTGGCACTCCGGTACCGCTTGCCATGCGGTAGTAGAGAGAAGAGTCTATGACTGGGGTGACTGGGGTCTTTGACAATTTTTAGGGCCTTCCTCTGACACCGCCTGGTGTAGAGGTCCTGGATGTCAGGCAGCTTAGCCTCAGTGATGTACTGGGCCATATGCACTACCCTCTGTAGTGCCTTGAGGTCAGAGACGGAGCAATTGCCATACCAGGCAGTGATGCAACCAGTCAGGATGCTCTCCATGTTGCAGCTGTAGAACCTTTTGAGGATCTCAGGACCCATGCCAAATCTTTTTTGTCTCCTGAGGTGGAATAGGCTTTGTCGCGTCCTCTTCACGACTGTCTTGGTATGTTTGGACCATTCTAGCTTGTTGTTGATGTGGACACCAAGGATCTTGAAGCTCTCAACCTGCTCCTCTACAGCCCCGTCGATGAGAATGGGGGCATGCTCGGTCCTGCTTTTCCTGTAGTCCACAGGTCTCTGACCTCCTCCCTATAGGCTGTTTCGTCGTTGTCGGTGATCAGGCCTACCACTGTTGTGTCATCTGCAAATTTAATGATGGTGTTGGAGTCGTGCCTGGCCATGCAGTCGTGGGTGAACAGGGAGTACAGGAGGGGACTGAGCACGCACCCCTGGGAAGCTCCAGTGTTGAGGATCAGCGTGGCAGATGTGTTGCTACCTACCCTCACCACCTGGGGGAGGCCCGTCAGGAAGTCCAGGATCCAGTTGCAGAGGGAAGGGTTTAGTCCCAGGATCCTTAGCTTAGTGATGAGCTTTGAGGGTACAATGGTGTTGAGCGCTGAGCTGTAGTCAATGAATAGCATTCTCACATAAGTGTTCCTTTTGTCCAGGTGGAAAAGGGCAGTGTGGAGTGCAATAGAGATTGCATCATCTGTGGATCTGTTTGGGTGGTATGCAAATTGGAGTGGGTCTAGGGTTTCTGGGATAATGCTGTTGATGTGAGCCATATCCAACCTTTCAAATCACTTCATGGCTACGGATGTTAGTGCTACGGGTCTGTAGTTGTTTAGGCAGGTTGCCTTTGTGTTTGTGGGCACAGGGACTATGGTGGTCTGCTTGAAGCATGTTGGTATTACAGACTCAATCAGGGACATGTTGAAAAGACAAGACAAATGGTACCACGGGGAAACGCAGGAGAATCAATGAGAAAGCGACTGATTTTCTCCTCATGACCCCCCTGCATCTCCATGGAAAGGGAGATGGTGGCTTCCCTGATTAGCCCGGACCCTAATGGTCGACTATCCAGAGCATGAACTGGGAAAGGTCTAACCACGGGAATAATGGGGATCCCTAAACTAAGAGCTAACGCTCTGTCGATAAAATTCCCAGCTGCGCCTGAATCGACGAGCGCCTTATGCTGGGAATGCGGGGAAAACTCAGGGAAACAAACAGGTACAAACAGGTGAACAACAGAGGACTCTGGATTAGAGTGGTGCAGACTCACTTGGGGTAACGCCAGAGTGCCCTGCCTGCTGCCTCGACTCCCAGAAGGACCAAGCCGGCGCCGACCAGCAGTGTGTCCTCTGCGGCCACAGATGGTGTACGTGAAAGCCCCTCCTCCAGCCTCCCTACATGCAGCCCCTCCCAACTCCATGGGCACCGGGGGCGGCAGTGCTGGGAGATGGAACTGACAGAGCCCCCTCAGGACACCCACAGGTAACCAGCAGGTTATCCAACCGGATGGACAGATCCACCAGTTGGTCAAAGGTGATGGTGGCATCCCTGCAGGCCAACTCCCGTCGGACATCCTCGCACAGGCTGCATCGATAGTGGTTGATGAGGGCCCTGTCGTTCCATCCTGCACAGGCGGCCAAGGTCCTGAATTCCAGCACGAACTCCTGTGCGCTCCTCGTCCCCTGCCTCAATTGGAAAAGTTGTTCCCCCGCCACTCTACCTTCGAGCAGATGGTCAAAGACGGCCTGGAAGCGACGGGTGAAATCCTCTAAGTTGTCCAACATCGCGTCTTCCTCTTCCCACACGGCGTTGGCCCACTCCAGAGCTCTCCCCGAGAGGCATGAGACAAGGGCGGAGACTCTCTCCCCTCCTGAGGGAGCTGGGTGAACGGTGGCCAGGTATAGGTCCAGTTGTAAAAGGAACCCCTGGCACTGTGCAGCTGTCCCATCATACTCCCTGGGAAGGGAGAGACGCATCCCACTGGAGCTGGATCCGGACGGGACGGGTAGAGGTAACCCCGGTTGCGTTGGTCGAGGCACTGGAGAGACTTCCTGTCTTTCCCAGCGGTCCATGGTCTGGACAATGCGATCCATCATGGCACCGAGATGATGCAGCATAGCCACGTGTTCCTGGACGCGTTCCTCGACTCCTCTGACCGGGGTACCTGCTCCTGCTGACTCCATGGTGGGTGTGTGATTCTGTCAAGGTTCGTGTGTAGCTGGTGCATATGGAGTAAACAAACATGCAGTCAATAATACAATAGAAAAAGTCTATATACAGTGTGTGCAAATGAGGTAGGAAAAGGGAGATAAATAAATAAATAGGCCATAGTGGCGATAAATGGCAATAAATAGGCCATAGTGGCGAAATAATTACAATATAGTAATTAACTTCTCAGGGATCACTGGGGCGCTAGCGGGCTGCTCCCGACACTACCAGGTGAAATGTAAGGCGCCAAATTCAAAATCCCAAAGTTGAATTATTAAACATCCACCAATATACAAGTGTTCCATACTCATCAAAAGCTCTGTTTCTTGGCAATATCACAGCGTTATCACAGATTTCAAAAAGGCTTTACGGCGAAAGCAGCACATTTGATTGTTTGAGGGTAGCACCTCACATATTTTTCCCATAGCCATGAATCGATTAGCCATCATGGCACACACATAACACATTTCACAGCGAAAACAAATCAATTACCTGTTGAAGAACTTCTGCTGAGGTCATCCTAAGTGTCCAACGAAGACAATCCATGGTTCTTTTGTTAGAAAAAGTAATGTATTTTATCCATAAATCCTACATTTGGTTCGCGCGTTATAATCAGAAACGACAGCCTCCTCTAGTCCATTGAAACGTGACGCAAACTCGTTCATCTTATACCTATAAACTTGTCCAAGAACAATCAAACATAGTTTTAAATGTATCCTTAGGAACACTTTTACGTATATTTACTATTATAAATCAACCGGGAATATAAACTGATCGATAACGACGGTAAAAAAGACACAGCGTGCCTTCTCGGGCGCGCGCGCTGGGTATTGTTTACATAAATGAGTGACTTCCTGGTTTGCTCTTCTTCTCTGGTCTAATTCACCCAAAATGAAAACTTACACTGTCTCCAGACTGTTGACATCTAAAGGAAGCGATGGGTACTACATTCATATGCCCTTATATGGTCATTTTCATGAGGGAGGGGATCCCAAATGAGCAATGTGTCAAAATCACTTTTTCCAGGACAGAAATTCCTCGGGGGTTTCGCCTGCTATATGCGTTCTGTTTTACTCACAGACAAATGGTTAACTGTTTTGGAAAATTCAGAGTGTTTCCTATCCAGTGGTACCAAATATGTGCATATCCTATTTTCTGGTCCTGAATGGGAGGCATTTTACTTTGGGCACGCCAGGCTCTCCAAAACCGACCCCTCAGCTGCCACTCCCTAACAAGTTAAACACTGGAGTGATAGATGTGCAGCAGATGAGTGTGCGAGTAGAGATACTGGGGTGCAAAGAAGCAAAATAAATAAAATAAATAACAGTATGGGGTTGAGGTAGTTGGATGGGCTATGTACAGGTGCAGTGATCTGTGAGCTGCTCTGCTGTTTAATCAGCTTCTTCATATGCCACAGCTCTCAGGTGGATGGATTATCTTGGCAAAGGAGAAATGCTCACTAACAGGGTGTAAACAAATTTGTGCACTAACATTTCTGGGATCTTTTATTTCAGCTCATGGAACATGGGACCAACACTTTACATGTTGTGTTTATACTTTTGTACACTATAGATAAATTAATCATGATAATGATGACTATAGTGTTTGTATGAGAAATATGAATATGAATGAAGTGCCTACTTTATTTAGAATTGTATATAAATAGACAACGAAAAAAATTATTTCTGGAAACCCTGCCGTGCCAAACTAACCTTGTGTTTTCCTCTCTCTGCACTCAGAATCATTTCAATTAATCAGTCAAGACAATACTTTAGCGTCTTGGTTGGTTTGGTACCTAAGAAGGTGGACAACGACGAACTAAGCTGAAAGACTGGTTCACTGAGTATTCAAATAATGCACAAGTGGTATACAAAATTGCTAATTAATGATTGGTATACAGTGTGTGACTTGACTGACAGATATGTGGATATCAAATCAATTGGACATGCAAACCAAACCTGCAAACTGTACACAGAGTAGCCTTGGGACTGACCGAAAACCATTGTTTTCATTGTTGGGAATATAGTTTGATAGCGGCATGCACATGAAGGATGGGTGGAACATGTACATCCCTTTCAAAGATATACATACCACGGAACCGTATTAACACAGCACACTATAACATCTGACCCAACCCAATCCCCCAGTGCCTTACCAGGGGCTGTGGGTATGACCTAGTGGGTCAGATCCACATGCATAAGTCTGGCTTATCAAGTCTGACTTGACTCGGTCAAACTGAGGAGTCCCAGTGTAGACCGGGGTGGCCTGTCCCCTGCATGTCCCCCTGAGCATTGCTCTACTGTGCTGGTCGGCAAGATTACACCAAGGTCATCAACAGTGTGTCTATGGAGGAGCCACCAGCCGCTCTTAGAGGTGAGAGGTCAAAGCCGTGTCATAAAGTTATAGGCCTAGTATCATTCCTCATGGGGGGTTTGAAGGATTTCAGCCGTATATGTGATGAGGCCAATAGTAGCTGCCCTGTGAAGTTTTGATATAAACCCCTCACAGGTAGAATCAGCTATATGATATCATATTCGGTGAAGCTCTTCTCAAATTGGGCATATGTGCTTCCTGATTTCAACAAGTGGAACATGTTCCTGGATTATCTTTGTTATGTTGTACCTGAACAAAACATGCTTCAAGGAAGGTCGCAAATTGTCAAGGGTCTATAGTGGCAGTCTTAGCAGCTTTGTTGTTAAGATCTCTAAGCAGAAAGTTGGCCCGATGTGTAGCATGATGTCAGGAAGAGGGCTTTGTGCTGGCCAGTCAAGTTCTTCCACACCAATCCCGACAAACCATTTCCGTATGAACCCGCTTTGTGCACGGGGCATTGTCATGCTCAAACAGGAAAGGGCTGCCCCAAACTGTTTCCACAAAGTTGGAAGCATAGAATTGTGTAGAATGTCATTGTATGCTATAGAAGTTAGTGTTTCTACTGATAACAACTTGGTTTATGATTTGTTAAGTCATTAAAATGCATCATTATGTTACCAAATCAGTAACAGAATGACCCAGAAATCTGTAACAGAATGACTGCAAGTGAATTGGCTAAAATGGGAATTCATAGTAGTCACCATCCACAGTTGGGTCATCTGTTACTGTTCTCTCTTTCACCGGCATACTGTTATGTTCAGCTCATAATGGTGGTCAAAGCAACAGTGTGAAAACAGTCTGGACAACCCCTCTCTTTCTCCCTGTCTCTCACCTTGCTCTCTCAAGTTAATGTTACCTCTTCCAGCTCTTACTGACACCTACCTATGAGCCCCCTCTGTTTCCATTTACTGTAATCAGCATCCTCAGCCACTAAGCACCAACTGACCCAGGACTTTCACGGACATTGAAAAGTAGTTGAAATTTGGTCAGCCAAAATCTGAACCAATCACAGATATCTGTTTGACAAGTTTGGACAAAACAGTACAATACGGTATAGAACAGTAGAGCACAGTACAGTACATTAAAGAACAAGCAGAGTATACCATAGGTCAGAGGGGAGGGACCTTTGGCTTTCTCATCCAATAGGTTTTGAGAAGGAGGCGAGGAGAGAGGACGCGAGGAGTATGTGATCAAGATTGTAAAGAGTTGTGTGGTTTTTTAAACTGTGCAATCAATGTTTTTTGTTTGGCATACTTTTAAAGTGAAAAATCAGTCTCATCGTTATTCTGTGACTGTGAGGATCGACGCTGGAGACGAGAAGCAGGTACAGGGAGTGAACATTTAATAAACAACAGACATGAAGCAGAACAGGAACAGCGTCTGGACAGGGGAAAAATGACGACATCAATGCTGACATGGAACAAAGTGAAGAGTAGACAGATGTGGAGGGGGTAATCAACAAAGTAATGGAGTCCAGGTGAGTCCAAAATTGTGCAGCTGCGCGTAATGATGGTGACGTGTGCGTAATGAAGGGCATCCTGGCACCCTCGAGCACCAGAGAGGGAGAGCGGGAGCAGGTGTGACAGTGACCGTGGAATTGCCCATATTGTATGTTTGCATAGAGCATATGAGGATTACCTCTGCTTACTTAGCACACATGGAGGATGCATGATATGGTTGTTCTCTTTATTTCTCTCTTTTAACAGTGGTTACTGATTTGAATGGTGCACTTGAAGACACCTTTGGAAGTTTAGGACTTTTCCCTCCTCTCAATCCATCCATCCACCTCTCTCACACTCCCTCGCTCCTTGACTACCTCTCGGTGTGTTTGGTTAAACCACCAGATGCTGCTGTGAATGGGTGGGGGATGAATTAGATATGCATACAAATTAGCCAGGTCACCCGTGATACAAGTCAGTATTCAACATCCATCCATGTCTGAGGATGTCAGGAGATGACGTGGAAACGGCCATTAAGGGCAACAGTGAGAACTGTTACCTTCAAATACCTCTGGTGCCGAAGATTGCATGTTCAAATCCAGAGATTATTGTTTTAAGCTTAACCCTTAAACATTAAAAGTTAATGCTAAACTTAACCTTTGGAACAACTTTAACCCTCCTGCTGTGTTCCGGTCTCATTGGACCGTTTTTCAAGTTTTCTCTCTGAAAAATGTATTTCATTTAATCTGATTGTCACAAGGTTCCATGACTTTGTCCACACAGGGCATCTCAACATTGTTTTCAATACATTTCGGGTGTTTTTTTTACTTTTGCACACTTGTGATGTTCCTGGTCAAAAATGACCGGTCATTAGAAATTAATGGGTGAGACTACAGTTAGTGTATAAAATTTAGTTCAGACACATGCCCATTCATCAAATGGACACACTTCCTCTCCGAGAACACCACACGGGGTGACAGGTAGCCTAGTGGTTAGAGTGTTGGACCAGTAACCGAAAGGTTGCTAGATCGAATTCAAGAGCTGACATGGTAAAATCTGTAGTTCTGTTCCTGAACAAGACAGTTAACCCACTGTTCTAAGGCTGTCATTGTAAATAAGAATTTGCTTAGTTAAATAAAGGTAAACATATATATTTTTTAAATGCATGTGTGTTTGAGCACACACACATTTCACTCCCCTTCTTGGCTTCCATGGCAACCCCCACAGGAACCTTTCCCCAATATAATCTTTCCCCCATGGGAACCACACCTGTTGGCATTCTCACAAAAAATTGCAACATTGTTTCAATAATATATAGAACTTTTCTCGCAGCTCTGGTATATAAAGCTTTTTTTAGGCCTTGCTCACAATTCATTCGGTGGCAGCACAATGACCAAACGACATACTGTATGAGAAGCTCTTGATCATATCTTTGATCATGATACTGGTGAGGAGAGAGGCCAGGAAACTGACATTGAAGTAGTCTGTGATAAATAGCACAATATGTTTAATCTGAGCATTTGTTATAGTCAAAATAATCCATACATTATGCTTTTTTTACTGAAAAACTAGTTGTATAAGCTCAGGTCAATGAGGCCTACAGGCCATAAATAGCATATAGAAGTTCAAAACTTGTAATGTTCACAAGAACTTGAAGTTGATAAATTGATCTAACACGACATTAGGTGATAATATGTGTATTATTATGGATTTGTAATCAGCTATAATGGGGCGGTCATTTTGGACCGGGAACACAGAATTAATTAACATGAAACTAACACAACAGGGGGGTTATATTTGACGTTTGAGACACCTGGATGAACGTCTAATTCTGACGTGAGACTGAGAGCTTGTTGATAAAAATGTAGGTATTTCCACTAAAACCTGGAATCAGGGGGGCAGTTCATGATGACCGTGGAAGCGGAACCAAAATAATCCATTATGGCTGGGTTGCCAGAAATATTGAATTGCCCTTTTTGAGGTGAAAATTACTTTCTAATCTAAACAAGAACCATGGCTTCAGATCAGTTTCTCTTTTTTTCTTGCAGCAGTGGTCAAGAAAAAAGGACAATTTGGTTAATGCTGCGGCCATAAGATCTGCGATGTGAGACTGAATAAAACGTCAAACCTAAGCAATGTTTAATTCCTATAGGTCCTCTGCTTGGATACTATAAGAGATGGAGGAATTTAACTACAACAACCCTCTCTCTTTTGGTAAATGGCTCCAGTCTTAACACACATGGAGAGAGAGGCTATCTAGCCTGGACGGGTCCCTGTAGGAGGGCTAATTGTTGGTTGCCTGCATCGCCGAGAGGACGCTGCATGAAATATTAAGTGAGGCTCTTGGGTTTGCGAGTCGCCCACGACAGTCGGGCAGATTTATAATTAAGCAGGGGAGAATTAAAGACACAGTGAGAATGAAGATTAATAAGCCGGGCGCTGGGCCTGCGCCGACTTCGCCAAACCATAGAGGCGAGAGTCATTAACCCCTTCCCGCTTCCCCCAAGAGCCCCACAATGCACCACTGCTGGGCCTCTGAGAGGCATCGAGAGATGTTGAGGAGCCATGGGTCATAAAGTCCCAGGATGTTGTCTTCACAGACTATTAAATATGCCTGCTGTCATTCGTAGTATGCTTCAGGTCATTTCACGTGCTGAGAGACGTGGCGGTTAGCCTTGTTCAACGGGTTGAAACAATGGTGCTTATGGTGCTTGAGTTGTTGTCTGGGCTTTGCAGAGCAGTTTTGAAAGGGAAACATTTCTGGAAGAGAGAAATGAATACATGGCACTGTAGGCTAGAGGGCATAAGGATGAAAACCAGAAAATATTAACTTGTCAAAATTGATGGGGTAATTTGTTTTCTTCCGTTACTGAATTAATACTGTTTGTGTGTGTGTGCATGCGCTCGCATGTGTGCACCAAATGTGTGTGTGTGTGTGTTTGTTTGATTGATGTCATACTTTGAACAGAGAGACTAGGTCGGGAAATGTATTTTTACTCATTATACAATCATAATGAAAGTATTTCTCCAAAGAGTCTGCAAAGTTTGCTCCGACATCTCCAAAATTGTATGCACAGCAAAAAATGATGGCCTGATGCACTCCGTGGAACTCAGCAATATTTCACCATGTTCCAAACGAAATATACGAACCCTGAAGCTCTGAGTAAATTTCCAAATCCGTGCAAAAAAAAAGAAAGAAATTGTAATAGACTCCCTCTAGTCTGCCAAGTATTTCTCTCGTTCTTCACTTTTTTCTCTCTGGTTGACATCGCAAGCAGCGTCTGCCTGGACAAAGTGTATGCTTGAATGCCATCTTAAATGGGGGAGGATATAGAGTGTGGCACACCTGCTGAAAATTATTACACCGGTGACACTAATGTGTAGTGCAAAACTAACATTTATCTTTGCCGTGTGCCACGGGGAAGTGTTGCCGGGTGTTAATGTGTGCATCAGGGCACAAAGAGGTCTGACTCTGACAGCTCCCATGGGACACCTTGAACGGTAGCGCGCCGCCGCTGCCTGACACCTGCCCCGCCACCCCGTGCCAAAAAATAAAAGTGGAACTACTTTCTGTCCCCTATCCCTGTTTCATTCCAGTAGCATGGCACGCCGGTAATGGGTGCGTTGGAGTGTGCATCCACTGTGATGTTGACATGGTGTAAATGCACAGTCACAGGATGTGGTGCGACGAGGCAAGTAGGAGCTGGGAGGATCCCCCCGATGCTATCTGATACACTGTATTGTATTCTGAATAAATATTGCATAAGTAAGCATAATTCGCCCTCAACCATCAACTTGAGTTTGTGGCTGAGAGTCGAGTCTGTGTGTGTGTGGGGGTCTTTCTGTCTGTCTGTCTGTGTTCTTTTCTATTTTTATGAACTTTTTGGAAGTTTGCACATTCTGCCAAGAGTTTGAAAGGGAAATTAAACAGCCCTAGTTGGCGTTGACCTTATTCCTAAAGTGGTGTGTGTGTTTGTGTGTGTGTGTGATGTGTGTGTTTACTGCATGCACAGTCCTGTCCTGTTCTGCTTCATGCACTACAAAGGAGAGGGAAAAGGACAGAGTACAAAGGAGTCTGTGTACAGGGCCTTCTGTGTCAGCCTTGGACCAGAAACACGCAATTTGCATTCTCTAATTAACGTCTGAGTCCTCTGTGATGGTAATTCCAACTTGGACCACGGTTAGCTCAGAATTATAGAAGACAAACAACCTCAAGGGACAGTGATGTTTTCCTCAAGTTTTTCTGTTCCATCTCTGATATGGAACGTGTCTTTTGGTGGACTCAAAGCAGGTAGGTTGAGTGTGAGGAATCAGTGTGAAAAAGTGTGACATTTCTTCCGTGTAAGTGAAGATGTAAGGTGGCATTGAACCTCAACTGTAAGGTTAAATGCCAGACTGTGTCTAGATTAAAGCAGGGATTCAATGCAAGGCGTGTTATGGCGCAGCGCACTATAATAACAGACTTTTAAAGGTTATTTACACTTTAACCGACATGCACAGCGTTTACAATGAATCTGATCTCCTATAAAAGGCCAATTGTCGGCTGTCTAGTGTGTTGTGCTACTACTCGTCTTGCATTGAACCCCGGCCTCTCTTGGTTCTGGGATGGTCAATCAGTCTGGTTGAGTATGGTTACAATGTGTTAAAGCAACAGAAGGGCGATTTAGTTATTCAAAGACCAGAGGGTAAGCTAATTCTATATTGGAGTTCTTTACCACAGACCAATACAACTGAAGTGAAAGACAGAACAGAGACAGTCTCCTTTTCGTCCAAGCTATAATATATATGACACTCCTAAGATGAATCACACATTTCTACTTAAGGAACCATTTCCAATGATTATCATCTCATTTATCGTAGGATCAAGCTCAGATGCCAGTCATCCTCTTCTTCAGCACCTGTGACTGGTTTAGACTGATGGTGATTGGCACATGATGATTTGCCTGTGAACTGATTGCAGGTGATTGTGTTGAACGAGGAAAGCACTTCATGCAATCACAAATGAAGAGAAATGCGGTCCTGGAAGAGAAATCCTTAGAAGGGAATTATGAGAACGATGTCATAGTGTGCAACATATATGTTTCTCGTGGTCAATGGTATTGTGAGAGACTCTTCACAATGGGTGATGGATTTTCTTCAAAATTATATAATTAATACAATAATTTTTTTACTTTCACAGCTGCATATAAAGAGATAGATGTTGGTTTTGGTGTTGGGCATTTCCATCTAAAAAGGACCCATGAGCACCAACATGTGACGTTCATAGGAGCATGTCAAATTGAGCGTCAAGTGAAAGCAAAGAGTATTTTTTTTGTGACGGGAATATACAGTATTTAGTACAGCTTCATCTAAAAAGGATAACCTTTGTAAAGTTTCACTATTTTGATTGTTTCTTTTCTTTTTTTTTTATTTATTAATGCATCTATACATTTTTAAACCAAAAATTAGGAACAGTCAAAGGCTAGTGTTTAAGACCCTCTCTATTTCACCCTCTCTCTGGCCCTGGAAGAGCCTTTGACTGATGAGGAAGGCTTCCATCCCACGCCTCAGCCTGACTATTGTTCAGTGGCATAGGGAACTTCACACCTACAGTACAGTACCAGTCAAAAGTTTGGATACACCTACTCATTCCAGGGTTTTTCTTAATACATTTTTTTTTAATTACATTGTAGCATAATAGTGAAGGCATCAAAACTATGCAATAACACATATGGAATCATGTAGTAACCAAAAAAGTGTTAAACAAATCAAAATATATGTTATATTTGAGATACTTCAAAGTAGCCACCCTTTGCCTTGATGACACTCTTGGCATTCTCTCGTCTAGCTTCATGAAGTAGTCACCTAGAATGCATTTTAATTAACAGGTGTGCCTTGTTAAAAGTTAATTTGTGGAATTTCTTTCCTTCTTAATGCGTTTGAGCCAATCAGTTGTGTTGTGACAAGGTAGGGGTGGTATAAAGAAGACAGGCCTATTTGTTAAAATACCAAGTCCATATTACGGCAAGAACAGCTCAAATAAGCAAAGAGAAGTCAGTCAATCCGGAAAATTTTAAGAACTTTGAAAGTTGCTTCAAGTTTAGTCGCAAAAGCCATCAAGCGCTATGATGAAACTGGCTCTCATGAGGACCGCCACAGGAAAGGAAGACCCAGCCTCAGAAATTGCAGCCCAAATTTATGCTTCACAGAGTTCAAGTAACAGACACATCTCAACATCAACTGTTCAGAGGATACTGCGTGAATCAGGCCTTCATGGTTGAATTGCTGCAAAGAAACCACTACAAAAGGACTCCAATAAGAAGAAGAGACTTACTTTGGCCAAGAAACACAAGCAATGAACAGTAGACTGGTGGAAATCTGTCCTTTGGTCTGATGAGTCCAAATTTGAGATTTCTGGTTCCAACCGCTGTGTCTTTGTGAGATGCAGAGTAGGTGAACGGATGATCTCCACGTGTCGTTCCCACCCTGAAGCATGGAGGAGGTGTGATGGAATGGGGGTGCTTTGCTGGTGACACTGTCTGTGATTAATTTAGAATTCAAGGCACACTTAACCGGCATGGATACCTCAGCATTCTGCAGTGATACGCTATCCCATCTGGTTTGGCCTTAGTGGGACTATCATTTATTTTTCAACAGGACAATGACCCAAAACACACCTCCAGGCTGTGTAAGGGCTATTTGACCAAGAAGGAGAGTGATGGAGTGCTGCATCAGATGACCTGGCCTCCACAATCACCTGACCTCAACCCAATTGAGATGGTTTGGGATGAGTTGGACAGCAGAGTCAAGGAAAGCAGCCAAAAGGGCTCAGCATATGTGGGAACTCCTTCAAGACTATATTTTAATTTGTTGAACACTTTTTTCCATATGTGTCATTTCATAGATTTGATGTCTTCACTATTACTCTACAATGTAGAAAATAGTAAAAATAAAGAAAAACTCTTGAATGAGTAGGTGTGTCCAAATTGTGGACTAGTACTGTATGTGTTAGGGAGCAGTTTTCCAGGGAACTCAGTCAGCTGACCAGGGCCAGCCAATCACAGGCTCTACCTGCTGGGCGTAACAGACCCCCATTCCTGCTTGTGCTTTAGTTGTTTTCAGGATAGCAGGTTGAGATGGACTCCGTAAACTCTTCTCCTCCACTACAACTCATACCTGCACATTTCATGAACGGACAAGCTTCCCCTGGACTTCCCCAAACATGTTTTAGTGCGTCACTGAACATATAAGTGGACTTTGTTAGGGTTCATGTGTATTTGATCTTTACACATGTTTATGCTGCTGTTGCTTTGTTGATATATGCTTATATATGCTTCCTTAAGATATGTATATGTCAGGATTTCCTCCATCTGCAATCCCATGTTACATACTTCACACAGTCTGTCGTTTGGCATAGTTCTGTGCACCTTTATGTTCAGCCATGTTGGAAAATCTCTCCCCTTTGCTTTCTATGGGCCAAGATGGCTTTCAGTCATGTTATTGTCTATCCTAACCTAAAATGGTCGACCAGTGACCTCATCAGGGCCCGGTCACTTCCTGATATAGTCATTGGGGAGGCAGGGTAGCCTAGTGGTTAGAGTGTTAGACTTGTAACCGAAAGGTTGCAAGTTCAATTCCCCAAGGTACAAATCTGTTGTTCTGCTCCTGAACAGGCAGTTAACCCACTGTTCTAGGCTGTCATTGAAAATAAGAATTTGTTCTTAACTGACTTGCCTATTAAAATAAAGGTTAAATAAATAGCCACATCCAACATGGCTGCATCCTAGCCTTTGTAACTGCCAACACTGATGCTAATTTGCCCTTACTGTCCATACTACTGTGTGCTATTACCTACAGCCTTAGGCCTACTAGCCCTTGGCCTGCTAGCTTAGCATGCTAGCTCCCCCTGTACATATTGTATACTATGCTAGTCACTAATTGCATCCTGTTTGATACTGCCTATGCTATTCTAGCCATTACTACAGTATGATATCATTCGTGCTATGTAGCCTGTTTACCTGCATTACTGCTCTGTAGCAATTTAGCCTACAAAGCCCTGTGTATATTTATTACCATACTGTAATTTATTACCAGACAATAATATTACCATGCTAGCACAGCTAACGCTACTATATCCATTACTATCGTGCTCTAACCCAATGCTATGCCATTGCTGCTTTGTATATATTGCTTCACTGCTATTACTATTGTATAGCCAACACTGCCATCACATTAGTTGAAAAATGTGTTGTAATTAGTTGTAATATATAGTTGTAATATATATCCCCTGTTCCGTCTATCCTACAGAAAACCACTAATATTATCACTATCACTACAAGACTTCCACCCAGTCCACTTCCTGTTTCCTGTGTGTGTGTGTGTGTGCGTGCCTGTCTTGAGTGTGGTAATAAAGTGTGAATTGTATCCTTGTCTCCTACTGGTCATTTCCGTCCTCTTACCAGGACGCTGGGACAGTTGCACCTAAATATAAACCGGCACATCTATCTGAGACCACCACAAGGTGGCGCTCTTTTTCGACTAGGATTTATGGTCAAGGGGTCTTAGAAAACATCTACCGGGAAAAGCCTAAAAAGGTATTAGAAATACATCAAAACACAATAACGTTGAAGTAAAGATCCGTGCCAACTAATATCAACACTTAAACGTAGTTTCGGATAAATGATTTGGCTTCTGTAAGTTTAAGAAATATTGCCTAGTGTCTTGTAATTCCATTAACAAAAACCCACATATTTTTAAGATATTTTCGAGAATGAAAGTTCACAGAAGTAACAAGTAAAGGTAGACCTACCAATTAGTTAGAATTTTTACTGATATCAATTGTGTTTATGAATTATGAAGTGACTAAAAACTCGTAACTCTGTTACCAAATCGGTAATCATTGAAAAAAATCAGCAACCTAATTACTGCTATTGAATTGGCTGCAATGGTATGTCATAGTAGTCCCCAATCACATTTGGGTCACCTGCTACAGTCCTCCCTTCTACTGGCATACTGTTATGTTCAGCTCATAACAGTTTTTTTTCTGTTGGCTGATGGTCAATGCAAGACTGAAAACAGTCTGGACAATCCCTCACTCTCCCTCTCGCTCGTTCTACCGCTCTCCCTCTCTCTCTAGTTACTGTCACCTCTCCTGTCTCTTACTGACACCTACCATGACACATATCCTCTTTCCATTTACTGTACAAGCATCCTCACCCACTGACCATCAACTAACACCGGACATCCTTTGATGTTGAAAGTAGTTCAAATTTGGTCAGTCCGCCCTGGCCGGACCATATCTGAATCAATCAGAGACGACTATGTTTCACAAGTTTGGGCCGCACAGTACAGTAGAGCACACTAGATTAGAGTACAGTATAACGTATTGTTTTGGACTCTACTATACTGAACATATCTACTTTATTGTAGTGTACAGAATTTTACTCTACTGTGCTGGGCTGTAATGTCCAAACTTGTGAAACATAGACGTCTGTGATTGGTTTAGATTTGGGCTGGTCTTGTTTGTAGGCAGAGCTCATTAGAATTAAAAGAATTAAAGCCAGTGTGTAGAATAATACCCAACAGTGGAGGCTCCTCAGAGGAGGAAGGGGAGGACCATCCTCCTCAGTGAATTTAATACAAATCTAAATAGTGAAACATTACAAAGGTTATCCTTTTTAGATGAAGCTGTACTAAATACTGTATATTCCCGTCACTAAATAATTGATTCATAGACACTGTTTTGCAATGAAGGTCTACAGTATCCTCAGCAGCACTCTGTAGGGTAGCACCATGGTGTAGTCAGAGGACAGCTATCGTCTGTCCTCCTCTGGGTCCATTGACTTCAATACAAAACCTAGGAGGCTCATGGTTCTCACCCCCTTCCATAGACTTACACAGTAATTATGACAACTTCCAGAAGACATACTCCAACCTATCAGAGCTCTTGCAGCATGAGCTGGCATTTCCACCAAATCAAAGTGTCAGAGATTTAATCTAGTACTGAAAGCATAAGCTACAGCTAACATGTCGTGAGTAGTTGACTCAAACAGAGAGAAAGAATAGTTGAACAGTTTTTAACAAATTAATTTCTTCCAAAATGAAGGAGAAGCAAGAGAGAGTGGATGTATTTTTTATTTATTTCACTTAGCTAGCAAAATGCAGCTAGCTAGTTTAGACTACTAAAACACCCAGCTCAAACAGAGAGGGATGCTACAGTATGTTAGCTAGCTGGCTATGGCTATCCAACACTGGAACTCTTCCAAGTCAAAGTAAGCTTTTGGTTGTATTAATTTATTGCCACCGGCCCGCCTGTGTAACTGCTAAATGGTTTTCTGTCTGTACACTGTACTGAGTGATTGTAGTGGGTTTACTAACATGTTAGTTCTAATAGTTCTAGTTGACTATGACGTGACAACGATGTAGGCTGTGTATAGTGGTTAGCGGTCATGATATGAAGATTTGGCTTGGAAATGTTTTTTCGCCTGGTCACAGACAGCTGATGTGTTGTCCACAAGTGAAGGGAAAAGGTGAGAGGAGGAGAGCCCGTAGATAGTTGCGAGAAGGAATTATATATACAACAATCATTCTGTTTTTATGTGGCTGCTATGAAAGTGAACTGTTTGCGTGTGATTAAGGGTGTATTCATTCCACCGATTCTGTTTAAAAGAGTTTCTTAAATGGAAGCAAACGGAACGAAAACGGGGATAAACATACCTAAATTTGTCCAATAGAAACTCTCATGTGCAACTGCTGGACTAATGATTACACCCTAGATCCGCTAGATGCAGGCAAGAGTGTGCAAGGCGGTATTGAATGTGTCACTGTCTGTCACCTTGATTTCTAAAAGTTCAAATCAAATCAAATCAAAATCAAATCAAATTTGATTTGTCACATACACATGGTTAGCAGATGTTAATGTGAGTGTAGCGAAATGCTTGTGCTTTTAGTTCCAACCATGCAGTAGTATCTAACAAGTAATCTAACAAATTCACAACAACTACCTTATACACACAAGAGTAAAGGAATGAATACGAGTATGTACATATAAATATATGGATGAGCGATGGCTGACCGGCATAGGCAAGATGCAGTAGATGGTATGGAGTACAGTATATACACATATATATGAGATGAGTAATGTAGGATATGTAAACATTATATAAATGGCATTGTTTAAAGTGGCTAGTGATACCTTATTTCATCCAATTATAAGTATTAAAGTGGCTAGAGATTTGGGTCGATGGCCGAACGGCATAGGCAAGATACAGTAGATGGTTTAGAGTACAGTGTATACATTTGATATGAGTATGTCGGATACGTAAACATTATATACAAAATTGTTTAAAGTGGCTAGTGATACATTTGTTACATCCAATTCCTATGTTTAAAGTGGCTAGAGATTTAAGTCAGTATGTTGGCAGCAGCCACTCAATGTTAGTGATGGCTGTTTAACAGTCTGATGGCCTTGAGGTAGAAGCTGTTTTTCAGTCTCTCGGTCCCAGCTTTGATGCACCTGTACTGACCTCGCCTTCTGGATGATAGCGGGGTGAACAGGCAGTGGCTCGGGTGGTTGTTGTCCTTGATGATCTTTTGGCCTTTCTGTGACATCGGGTGGTGTAGGTGTCCTGGAGGGCAGGTAGTTTACCCGGTGATGCGCTGTGCAGTCCTCACTACCCTCTGGAGAGCCTTACGGTTGTGGGCGGAGCAGTTGCCGTACCAGGCGGTGATACAGCCCGACAGGATGCTCTCGATTGTGCATCTGTAAAAGTTTGTGAGTGATTTTGGTGACAAGCCGAATTTCTTCAGCCTCCTGAGGTTGAAGAGGCGCTGTTGCGCCTTCTTCACCACGCTGTCTGTGTGGGTGGACCAATTCAGTTTGTCCGTGATGTGTACGCCGAGGAACTTAAAACTTTCCACCTTCTCCACTACTGTCCCTCGATGTGGATAGGGGTGCTCCTCTCCTGTTTCCTGAAGTCCACGATCATCTCCTTTGTTTTGCTGACATTGAGTGAGAGGTTATTTTCCTGACACCACACTCCGAGGGCCCTCACCTCCTCTCTGTAGGCCGCCTCGTCGTTGTTGGTAATCAAGCCTACCACTGTAGTGTCGTCAGCAAACTTGATGATTGAGTTGGATGCGTGCTTGGCCACGCAGTCATGGGTAAACAGGGAGTACAGGAGAGGGCTGAGAACGCACCCTTGTGGGGCCCCAGTGTTGAGGATCAGCGGGGTGGAGATGTTGTTTCCTACCCTCACCACCTGGGACCGTCCGTCCAGGAAGTCCAGGACCCAGTTGCACAGGGCTGGGTCGAGACCCAGGGTCTCGAGCTTAATGACGAGCTTGGAGGGAACTATGGTGTTAAATGCTGAGCTGTAGTCGATGAACAGCATTCTTACATAAGTATTCCTCTTGTCCAGATGGGTTAGGGCAGCATGCAGTGTGATTGCGATTGCGTCGTCTGTGGACCTATTGGGACGGTAAGCAAATTGGAGTGGGTCCAGGGTGTCTGGCAGGATGGAGGTGATATGATCCTTGACTAATCTCTCAAAGCACTTCATGATGACGGAAGTGAGTGCTACGGGCGATAGTCATTTAGCTCAGTCACCTTAGCTTTCTTGGGAACAGGAACAATGGTGGCCCTCTTGAAGCATGTGGGAACAGCAGACTGGGATAGGGACTGATTGAATATGTCCGTAAACACACCAGCCAGCTGGTCTGCGCATGCTCTGAGGACACGGCCAGGGATGCCATCTGGGCCGGCAGCCTTGCGAGGGTTAACACATTTAAATGTTTTTCTCACATTGGCTGCGGTGAAGGTGAGCCCGTAGGTTTTGGTAGCGGCTGTGTCGGTGGCACTGTATTGTCCTCAAAGCGAGCAAAGAAGTTGTTTAGTTTGTCTGGGAGCAGGACGTCATGGTCCGCGACGGGCTGGTTTTCTTTTGTAGTCCGTGATTGACTGTAGACCCTGCCACATTCCTCTTGTGTCTGAGCCGTTGAATTGTGACTCTACTTTGTCTCTATATTGACGCTTAGCTTGTTTGATTGCCTTGCGGAGGGAATAGCTGCACTGTTTGTATTCAGTCATGTTTCCGGTCGCCTTACCCTGGTTAAAAGCAGTGGTTCGCGCTTTCAGTTTTGCGCGAATGCTGCCATCAATCCATGGTTTCTGGTTGGGGAAGGTTTTAATATTTGCTATGGGTACAACATCACCAATGCACTTGCTAATAAACTCGCTCACCGAATCAGCGTATACATCAATGTTGTTGTCAGATGCTATTCGGAACATATCCCAGTCCACGTGCTCGAAGCAATCTTGCAGCATGGAATCAGATTGGTCGGACCAGCGTTGAACCTGAGAACGGGCGTTTCCTGTTTTAGTTTCTGTTTGTAGGCTGGGAGCAACAAAATGGAGTCATGGTCAGACTTGCCGAAAGGAGTGCGGAGAATAGCCTTGTATGCATCACGGAAGTTGGAATAACAATGATCCAGGATTTTACCAGCCCGGGTGGCACATTCGATATGCTGGTAAAATTTCGGGAGCCTTGTTCTTAAATTAGCCTTATTAAAATCCCCAGCCACAATAAATGCAGCCTCAGGATATGTGGTTTCCAGTTTACATAGAGTCCGATGAATTTCTTTCAGTGCCGTCGATGTATCAGCTTGAGGGGGGATGTACACGGCTGTGATTATAATCGAGGAGAATTCTCTTGGTAGATAATGCGGTCTGCATTTGATTGTAATGAATTCTATGTCAGGTGAACAAAAGGACTTGAGTTCCTGTATGTTGTTATGATCACACCACGTCTCGTTAATCATAAGACACACACCCCCACCCTTCTTCTTACCAGATAGAAGTTTGTTTCTGTTGGCGCGATGCGTGGAGAAACCAGGTGGCTGTACCGACTCAGATAACGTTTCCTGAGTGAGCCATGTTTCCGTGAAGCAAAGAACGTTGCAGTCTCGGATGTCTCTCTGAAAGGCAACCCTTGATCTGATTTCGTCTACTTTGTTGTCAAGAGACTGTACATTGGCGATTAAAATACTCGGGAGAGGTGCATGATGCGCCCGTCCGACGTAGCTTGACCAAAAGACCGCCCGCTTTCCCTCTTCTCCGGCGCCGCTGCTTTGAGTCGCTGCGTGCTATCCATTCTATTGTCCTGGCTGGGGTAACAAACCGAGAATCCTCTTTGGGAAAGTCGTATTCCTGGTCGTAATGTTGGTAAGTTGACGTTGCTCTTATATCCAATAGTTCCTCCCGGTTGTATGTAATAAAACTTAATATTTCCCGGGGTAACAATGTAAGAAATAATACATAAAAAAACAAAATACTGCATGGTTTCCTGAGAACGTGAAGCGAGGCTGCCATCTCTGTCGGCCTGTGGTTGTAAACTTTCATTCATAGGCTAGGTAGCCTAAGCCTATTAATGTTACATTGAGCTGGGTGAATGTAATATGAATGACAGTCATCCAATATGCTGTAATAGAAATAAGGTCATGCTCATTAAAAAAAAATCATCCTCCCTCATCTTCAAAGGCACCAACCGCCACTGACACCCAAATAAGCAAAAGAAGGATATTGCATATTTCCAACTTTGAGTACCTATTCAGGATACATCACCATGAAGAGAATGATATATAAATATTCATTTCCATATCTATGTATTTTTGTAAAGTACAGATCAGAGACGTTACTGTAATTCCGGATTTAAATCCACTTCACTTACTGCAGTTACATAACCCAAATAAATGTTTTCAAATTCAAGGTGTCATGTCATAGCTGATACCCTATTCTTTCTGCAGACATCTTTGAATCTTAATTTGGAGCCGTTATTTAATTAACAGAATTTGTGGTCGTATAAAAAACAGAGAGAAATTGTACCATAATTCTGTTACCAAACTCTGCATCTGCAGTTGTTCCGGTAATGTTGTTTTTGTGACATTTTCTGTGTAAATTGTTCAAAGTAGTCCTTGTGCATAGAGCTGATTGGTTTGTTAAATTTTGAAATCAATGGTTTTCATTTGGCATACATTTTAAAGTGAAAATTGGAGTCAAGACGTAATTAAGTTTACACGGAATTGCCTTGTTGCCAGCTTGCAGATGTGTGCATGGAATCTAGTCACAAATGGAATCATCACAAAGATTTTGCAAATCCACAAAAGCAGATCTAGGATGAGAAACGCTGTCTAACAAGATGGAAGAGTGATTACTCTTCCTTGGCAACGAAGGAGCTCCTAATTGATGAAGAAGCAACCACCCAAACTGGCACCACCTTTGGGCAACAACAAGGAACCTTTTGTAGTAAGTCTCTCTCGTACCTGTTTATCTGCGGAACTCACTAACTACCATTATCTTCGGTGTGCCTATGTCAAATCCTTTGTGGTTGTCTCTATCAAGGTGGGGGAGAGAGCAGAGGAGACAAAACAGAAGGAACGAGAGCACAGGAGAGGCAGGATGTAGGAATTAAACAAACAGGCACTGTGTGTTCAGGAAAACATTGCATTTTTCAAGCACCTTGCCATCGATTCAGGAAACGCAATTTTCGATTCCCCTGCTGCAGAAAGGCACAGGGACTCATGTACAAAATGTGCCTGAGAGAGAACGAGAAACAGAGGGGAAGGGAGAGAAATGGAGATAGAGGAGGATAGATTGAGAGCGGGAGAAAATGTGCCACCCCAAGAGTGCCATCTAGTGGAGCACCCCTCCATCCATCCCTCCATCATCCTCCCTGCACAACAGGACCTCACAAATCACTTCTCCTCTCACAAAAACACAACTCTCCCACTTTTCCTGCCTCCCCCTTCTTCTCTATAGACGACAGAATTGGCATGTGTGCGGTGCTCTCTCCCCTGTGATTCATGCCTGTATGAAAATGCAGGCACTCACTACCGTAAGTTGCTCTGGATAAGAGCGTCTGCTAAATGACTAAAATACAAAACAAACAACACAGGAGTGAAGGAATAATTCAGACTGCAGGGCGGTCTGTTGGTTGGTAGGTGAAAAATAGTGTCAGTGTCTTTGTTAGACTTCTCTCTCTCTCTGTGTGTGCCTATTTCACATACATTCTCTCGCTCTCCCGCTCTCCTTCTGCTTTGCTAGGGACTTGGACCTTTAAAAGGTCTCTTCGTTATCACATGCAAATACACATTGTATGTGATATTATTGTGTTGCTAGCCTGTTGGTGACCTGCTGAAGGAGGTTAAGGTCCTCCCCGGAGCCCTTTCCACCAGAGAACCCCCAGCCTGTTAATTGATGGGTACTAATAGGCTTAGTAACATTATTAGTATATTATTAGTAATAGGCCGTTTGAGTAGTGCTTGGTAAGCAATGGCACAGGCCAGCCAGTGTGAGTATGGGGGTGGGTGGGGGTGGGGTGTGTGTTGGGGGAGTGAGGTTCGGGTTTGAGTTCGTGAAAAACAGAATGACAGCAGGCAAGCATAGATTATTTTACCCCCAAAATATTTCAACCTTTGGATATTGAATAATGACCTTACATTATATTTTCCCTGAATCCAATAGTAATGAACGCCCATGATGGGACACGTAAAGAGAGTCCATTCATTTTAGTCCTTCGACTGAGTCCGCAAGTTTTGAGCTGAAGACTTTCGACCCGACAGTCCGACAGCATCCCCCTCCCACCTTATTCCAGCCCTCTCCCCACTGGTGAGATCACACATGGAGACGTTATGTGTCTGTTTAGGCTATGCAACGTGGAAGAGAGAACGAGGCGATAGCCATAATGAATGCACATCCAGTGTTTATGGCCAGCTAGTAGAATACTTTTAGACCAGAGTTTTCTATAAATTAACCCTGTGTCATTTTCACAGATAAAGAAGATATCATGTCCTCACAATCCACACTTCTTTTCCAACGTTTCTCTTTATTTTTGGACTATTTTTCTATGCATTGATTCCACCCTTGCTAGTTGCTGTCTTTGAGTTATCCACACCTCCCCTCCCCCCCCTCCCTCCTTTTGTGGTGAGGCGGGTTTCATTATTCCCAACAAGGAGACATCACAAACGAGGGCTTTCATCTCTAGTGCTGAGTAATTAACTGTTATTTAAAGCGCGGCACCTACGTGTTCGCCCCATTATCGACCAACCGTACTGAGCTCAATCTGCGTTTCAATGGGAGGCTGGTGAGGTGACTCAGAGAGAGCGGGGATAAATAGAGAGGGGGGGGGGGAGGTGAAGAGAGAGAGGGAGAGAGAAATAGAGAGAGAAGGCGGGGGTAAAGAGAGAGGGAGAAAACAGATACAGGCAGAGAGTGAGTAAAAGAGAAAGGAGAGAGAGGCAATGAGAGGGAAAGAGAGCGAGAGAGCTACAGGAAAAGCTACCTCAGACCTACAAAGGTGTAGAGCTTTGCATACAGTAACAGCACAAGGAAGATTACCTCTGTAAGAGGAGCGTTGTTTGTTTTCTAAAGCGTAGCCATGTTTAGGAAAAGCAGGATGTGTCAGCGTGCTCTCCCTCTCTCTACTCTCTCTTCCTTCCTTCCCCCACGCCTCCCTTTCTCTGTCTCTTTCACTCACAATATCCACCTTTCTCTTGCTCTCTTTATTTCTCTCCTTCTCTTTCTCTACTCTCACTCTCACCTTGTCTACCAGGTCTTCTGTGCCTCTCCTTCTCCCTCCCCCTCTTTTCTAATTCTCTCTCTCTCTCTCTCTCTCTCTCTCTCTCTCTCTCTCTCTCTCTCTCTCTCTCTCTCTCTCTCTCTCTCTCTCTCTCTCTCTCTCTCTCTCTCTCTGTAGAGTTGCCTGTAGAATGTTAACACACTCTCACATTGTGATGTCCCTGAAGCGGTTGGTCTTGAGAGTGAGGGTGAGTGGAATGTTAAATGGGCCGCTCCACAATCACTGACGTGTTCCACCTACTGCCTGTTCAAAACACAGTGTGTGTTCATGCCTATGGAGTGTGTGTGTGTGTGTGTGTGTGTGTGTGTGTGTGTGTGTGTGTGTGTGTGTGTGTGTGTGTGTGTGTGTGTGTGTGTGGAGAGGAGAAGGATGTATGTGTTGCAAGTGCTGGTGGGTGGTGAGTTAAATAGGGTTACAAGAGGGTGGGCAAATGAGGCATCGCCACAGCCTCTTCACTAAGCAGTGTTAATAATGATGAGTGAGGAACGCTCGCTCAAACTGAGCTAGGGGCCCAGTGTATGTGTGTGTGTGTGTGTGTGTGTGTGTGTGTGTGTGTGTGTGTGTGTGTGTGTGTGTGTGTCTGTTGGTGCTTCCAAACTGACTCAGACTTTATTTCAGCCAGCAACAAGAGACCTCTATTCCCCCTCCCTCTGGTACCTAGCCAAGGGAATCACAGAGAACCAGAGAATCAGTTCAGATAGCAGCTCAGCTGTTGTGTTGCCCCCATCATGGATGTTTGTTCAGATGTGTTCATTTTTTATTCTTAATTTAAAAAACGTTGGTATCCCAAAAATGCATAGTTTGGTACCTGGGAGGACGCAGATTGTGAGGCTTTAATGAAACAGATTTTTCTTCAGATTCTCCCCAACCCTCCATCTGCCCACCCTATTACGCCTCTACACAAACACACACACACACACACACACACACACACACACACACACACACACACTCTCTCTCCTTTCCCTTCCCCACCTTTCTCAGTTCATCACTATCACAGTAGAATCAGGGTGTGCTCGCCAAGAATGGAAATGTTCTGCGCTTGGCTATAGCTTGTCAGCACTTGTGTCGAGAGGGTTCCAAACAAATATGCGATTACACATCCAATAAAGCTCTCTTGTCGGATAGTGATGAGATAGGCCTAATCCTCTTTGCATCAAAACTCTTTACCGTTAGGTGAGACAACCGTCTGCGTGGCTGCCGGTGAATATTTGTCAACCTTTTCCCCAAAAAAGCGTAATCATTTTCCCTACACCAACAAGGTGTGAGGACTTTTGAATTAATGGGTCTGGGTTGTCACAGAGGCATATGATGAGAGAGAGAGTCTCAGTAGTGGCGAGACTGATGAGTAAACATCAAAGTAAAACAGCGCTGGTGTCTCAGACAGGAACACGACTTTGAGAGAAGCTTTGGAAGACTGGCTGCTCAGAACACAGGCCTCATTTAGGGTAGCAGAGGATTAGCTCCAGCAACGAGCCCAAGCACAGGAATTAAAATGCAAATGAAGAGGGGAGGGGATTGCAAAGCGAGGAGAAGAGAAGGAGAACGCAAAAAATGCAAAGATGGGGATGGGGATACATGCCCTTTAATTGGGACTATTGTTGTCCACCCACACCCCCTCATCCCACCCCCCGCCCCTTCGAAAAGTCACCATCACCAAAACGTATCTCTTTAATTGCAGAAGTGTTCTAACACGGCAGTGTGCTTTGACTTAAAGAAGTTATGTTTGTTTGAACTTGATGGGAGCACACAACATCAAGTTTTCTATGCCCTTTCTCCGCACTGTCCCGGAAAAGCAATTATAAAAGTTTCTTTTCTGTTCGCATCTAACCCCGGGCTAAAACACAGCAGCAAATTAATCATCCTAAATTGGGTCAAATGAAAGGTCAGAAACATTGCTATCATATCCTATCCTCAGACCCCCCTTCTGATGTTTACCCTTTTAGAGGATACAGCAGAGGTTAATGAATAAATCAATTGTTTTCATAAAAGGCACCGGCCTCCAACCAGAAGACAAAAAGGCAGTTCTCTCCAAACACAGGATTTGCATGGGTCAGTAGTATTTACCTGGTTTGGTTGGAGGGAAATAAGATGGAATGCTTATGTAGCAGTTTGTTAGTTTGGGTCAGTGGACGTTGAGGTTACATGCTCAGCCAAAGACATGTCAATATGTTACATTATACACACTGGCTGTCACGTCCAGGCCTGAGTTTACAGGCTGGCGTGTTTAGTTTCGTTTTTGGTGTAGGGTTTTTGGTTCTAGGTGTGCTATTTCTATGTTGGGTTAATGGTTCCCAATTAGAGGCAGCTGAGTGTCGTTACCTCTAATTGGGAACCATATATATGTTTGTGGTTTTCACACGTTGAGGTTACATGCTCAGCCAAAGACATGTCAATATGTTACATTATACACACTGGCTGTCACGCCCAGGCCTGAGTTTACAGGCTGGCGTGTTTAGTTTTGTTTTTGGTGTAGGGTTTTGGTTCTAGGTGTGCTATTTCTATGTTGGGTTAATGGTTCCCAATTAGAGGCAGCTGAGTGTCGTTACCTCTAATTGGGAACCATATATATGTTTGTGGTTTTCACACGTTGAGGTTACATGCTCAGCCAAAGACATGTCAATATGTTACATTATACACACTGGCTGTCACGTCCAGGCCTGAGTTTACAGGCTGGCGTGTTTAGTTTTGTTTTTGGTGTAGGGTTTTTGGTTCTAGGTGTGCTATTTCTATGTTGGGTTAATGGTTCCCAATTAGAGGCAGCTGAGTGTCGTTACCTCTAATTGGGAACCATATATATGTTTGTGGTTTTCACACGTTGAGGTTACATGCTCAGCCAAAGACATGTCAATATGTTACATTATACACACTGGCTGTCACGCCCAGGCCTGAGTTTACAGGCTGGCGTGTTTAGTTTTGTTTTTGGTGTAGGGTTTTGGTTCTAGGTGTGCTATTTCTATAAAGGGTTAATGGTTCCCACCAGAGGCAGCTGAGTGTCGTTACCTCTAATTGGGAACCATATATATGTTTGTGGTTTTCACTAGGGTTTTGTGGGTTATTGTTTGGTTCATAGCTTAAGTGTTTAGTCTATGTTATGTTGTTGCGATCGCTGCTCGCTTTATAGTCCCCCAGTTACGTTACATTTAATAAATATGTATACTGGAAGCATCGCTGCGTCTTGGTCCGTCACTACAGGAGATCGTGACGCTGGCCTCTAACAGCTTGGTTTTTCTCTGGTTAATCGTGCATGTTTGATAATTATATATTGTATATGTAGTGAATGTATTTCAACTTGTGTTGGAAAGAGAGAAATTTACAGCCCAGGTTATCCATGTATCTGTATTTCAGCCCAGTCGTCAAGTCAAAGCCCTGGGTGTTTCAGTCTGATGGCTACAAAATGATGGCTACATCTTTGGTCTGATGTGCGTTTCCTCATGCAGGGTACCCGTTGATGTGCAGCGCAGGGTGACAGTATCTGGCCCAATACATGACTGAGTCAGGGACAGGAAGGAGGTTGTCATCACGTCTGACTGAGGAGAGCTGGGTGACAAGTGTGTTTATGACAGGCGGGCAGGATTCTCGCTCTTTCGTTTTCTCTTTCTAACTCAATCTCTCTCTCCATCTTTCTCTCTCCTTCTCCCTTTTTTACTCTCTCCCCCATCACTCTCTCCCTCTCTATTCCTCGCACTACCTGTCTGGATAAGATGTGGATCAATTTCACCCCACCTTGGGAATGACAAAAAAACGAATCAACAAAATCAACAGAGACCTGTAATAGAGTGAGCATACATGCACCCAATTCGACATTCTGGGACTTAAGTTATGGCGGCAGCTTCAAATGAAGTATTAACTGACATCGGTAACAGGGGGTCTCAAGCTTCTCACAATATCGTGCCTATCATAAATCAAAAGTATATCACTGCCTCTAGAAGTCCAGCATGCCTACACATTGCATTCAGAAAGTATTCAGACCCCTTGACCTTTTCCACATTTTGTTACGTTACAGCCTTATTTTAAAATGTATTAAATAGTTTCCCCCCTCATCAATATACACACAATACCCCATAATGACAAAGCAAAAACAGGTTTTTAGAAATGTTTGCAAATGTATTAGATTTAAAAAACCTAAATATCACGTTTACATAAGTATTCAGAGCCTGATTGGTGGAGTGCTGCAGAGATGGTTGTCCTTCTGGAAGGTTCTCCCATCTCCAAAGAGGAACTCTGGAGGTCACCTCCCTGAGGCCCTTCTCCCCTCTTGGTGGTTCCAAACTTCTTCCATTTAAGAATGATGGAAGCCACTGTGTTTTTGGGGAGCTTCAATGCTGCAGATTTTTTTTTGGTACCCTTCCCCAGATCTGTGCCTCGCCACAATCCTGTCTTTGAGCTCTACGGACAATTCCTTTGACCTCTTGGCTTGGGTTTTGCTCTGACATGCACTGTCAACTGTGGGACCTTATATAGACAGGTGTGTGCCTTTCCAAATCATGTCCAATCAATTGAATTTACCACAGGAAGACTCCAATCAAGTTGTAGAAACATCTCAAGGATGATCAATGGAAACAGGATGCAACTGAGCTCAATTTTGAGTCTCATAACAAAGGGTCTGAATACTCATGTAAATAAGGTATTCGTTTTGTCATTATGAGGTATTGTGTGTAGATTGATTAGGAAAAATAGTTATTTAATCAATTTCAGAATAAGGCAGTAACGTAACAAAATGTGGAAAAGGGAAGGGGTCTGAATACTTCCGAAGGCACTGTAAATCGAGTAACTTTAATTGTCCCATGTTCTTTGATCAAAACATAATATATATATAGATTCAATTCTCCTTTACTTCCTTACCTTTAACTACTGCTTAAGAGTCCAGACCATCACCTATACAGTATGTAAAGTGTATTGTAAAGTCAACTGGGCCTGTAAGGACATTAACGGTCCACTCAATAAATATAGATTTTTACCTCGCATGTGTTCCCAGAATACAGGCATGTGGTCTATCAATAATGCCCATAAAACTGGACTAATGCAAATTAGTAATGGAAGACATCAATCAGACCCCGAGATCCCCCACTGCCAAGTTAACAGCAGGTGTTATCGGTTATTCTGTAAAATGTACCGTTCATGTCAACTAGCTGTCCAGGTGTCCAGGAGCATTTCAAAGGGCTGCCGTGTGTATCAAGCATCACACATCCCTCCATGCTCAAACAATGGGGAGTGTGTGATGAGGTTATTCTTCTGTGACAATCGAGGGCAGACAGCTTTTCCTCTAAGTGTTTGGACATGCCTGGACATGACTCCACTTAAATTCCTTTGTTGTCCTCCTTAGTACTTTATATTCTACTCTGCATTCAGAAACTTTAAATGAAGTGTCAGTTGCTGACCCTTGACATAAATACCCCTCATTAGACTTGAGAATGTCCATAGACTGAAATTCTCCAAACGACTCCTGGTGGCCATGCTAATTGGTTTGGTGTGCGCTCGTCTCGTTCGCTGCCAACTGCTTTCTGTCGAGTCGTGGAACTTGGCGTCGCTGCACACGAGTTGGACAACAGGCCTGCCGGAGTACGCCAATTCCATTTGATTTGTTGGCAAGACATGCCATGGAAATGCAGAGAAAGGGAAAACTGTGAAGCTGAGGAGAATCTGAGGAAACAGCTCAAATAGGATCCATTTAACTGTCATATTTTTTGAACGAGAGCTGCTCCTTTGGAATCTACATGAAAATCAATAGCTATAGACTTGAATTAATTCCCCCATCTCTGTCCCATATTTTCTTCTCTACTAATTTCTACTGATTGGCTTTCCCTCAGAGCGAAAAGCTTTCGAAACCTTAAAATGTCAATTTCTGGATGATTTACATGAGCCTTCCCATAGCTTAAAAAACGCCCCACCATTTTCCCACAAACTGGCCAAGAAGATGCATTTTTAAGTGGCAGCATATCAAATCCCAATCTTCCAACTGGTCTGCTGGATAGAAAGCCCTGAACGGGAAATCCTCAAGTAGCCCTGGCATACTAACTTGGGTTGATTTGTATGTATTTTTTCGTCTGTGTAATAGCTTTCACTTTGGACCGTAGCATTGTGGCCGCCATAGCTCTAAAGCCCTGATGTTAGGTCAATCTCCAACGTAAGCCGTATTGAGCTACAGGAAATTAAGGTTTGGAGCGATGATAGGATGGTGCCACACTGCTCAGAGAGACGACACGGTACAGGGACTTAGCTTTTCATCTCCAACGTTTAAAAGATAATCTAGGTGGGTGCCATCGTTGGAAAGTGGTCTAGACGTTTGTAAGGTAATTCGGTACAATTCTAAACAGACAAATGACTCATCCCTAGCAAAGCATCTCCAACACAAATCAGTCTACCAAATATAAATCACTCTCAATTTATGAAATTGGGCACTTACTGGAAGGTCAGCATCTTTCAGAAGAGAGGCAGGATGCTTTATTATAAGCAGCTGTAACAGGGTGAAGATTACCCAGTTACTAGGAAGCCATTTTAGTATGTATAGTGAGATGCCAGAGGAAACAGTAGCCTACAGAGTAATCTGAGAATAATGCAATTTCTGAATTTATGTAGATATTCTAAACCAAGTGTTGATAACGTTCAAATGTAGTAACAGGTCCATGTACAATAAACAACCCTTTACATAATACCATAGAAGCAGTGTTCTGCTAATACACAATGTGTACCTTTCACCTTTCATTGTCATTCCCAGTTGATACAGATACTGATGCCTATCTGCATTGTGTCTCGTTGTAATGGGGATACCTTGGCAAGCATGTCTGAGTGGTCATACTGTCATGTGTGGTATCCCGTATACAACAGGAGTTCCCTGATACTGGTGCAGAATACACAGGGTTTCTCCCTCCCCATATTGACTGATGCCATTCACTTCAATTATAAAAAAAGACACCACAAGTGATAGTTGTGTGGAGTAAAATGTTCATGCTAAGTGCCAGGTCTCTCTCCATTCAGAGATGTGAGCATCAAGCCTGTCTGTCAGTCAGGACTCCATTACATCATCTTACAAGTCTCCAAGTGCTGGCTCCACAGATGAATCTGTGAACACATACACACATAGTCACTGTTCTATTACCAATTGCAGTTAGGATAGGTGATAGCTGACAAACAAACATATACTATGTTGAAGTTTGAACAGGCCAGACTAAACCTAACAAATTCTGGTCTCCTTCATCAACAACCGTTGGTGAACAGGCAAGAGGTGAAGATTGAGGTAAGGTCTTTGCCAGCGCCCCATTGATGGGCATGGCAGCGTAGATAAGCTCATGGTCCCTCATCAAAGATACTGGTCGGTCACACACAAACACACACACAGAGCACTGATTACGTTATCAATGGTGGTTATGATTAGCCTGGTGGAACCAACCTGGTCGCTGCATTCACCTTTCTATCACTTCAGATATCATGACAGCACTGTATGTACATTTCAACATCAACGCCCTCAGAAGATGACATCCCAACAATGCTACAAAGGTAACCCCTGCTACCACTAACACTGCCTATGACGCATACCTCAAAATACCCCTCATTGGCATCGTAGTCGAGCTCCATGCTGTTACTATAGCATCCTTCACTACTACTACTGCTCCTTCAGTTACTGTCCATACAGCGACTGCCGTGAGAATAATTATTGCATGGAATCTCCTGCTCTGCTATTGCCTTTATGGTTCGCTGATAGATCTAGGACTGAACCTTTCAGATGCTCCCTACCTGTCTCCCAACTCATACCTGGTTCCATAGCCACCAACATCTCCAATGACCTCCTATGTTCTGCTAAAGTCGGTACCTGTGAATAATACTTTCCTGTGCTCAGGTTAGGTACACATCGCTCATCCCAAGGCCGATCTACCCCGCACCCCTTTGTGAACATCCTCGTTACAGTGTAAACTTTGGGTCCCAACGGTTGATAAGCAGCCACCTCCTGACACTTTCCCTTTACCATCACTGGTCCCAATCTTCTGGGAGGTATGTCAAGTGTTTGCTGGCTGTTAGGATATCACTATAAACAGAGGAGTTGTATCATTCCCCAGAGGCTTGATACATTATCCAACCCAAATTTAGAATGAAAGTCCTTAGTGCTTCACGTTGAGTCTATCACTCTAATTCGAGACCCTGAACTTAGCACATACCGCAATTGTTAGTATGTACATTTACAGACTTGGAAAATATATAAACAGTATGCATTACTTATATTACCAGGATTAACTTTTCTCATAATAATTTCCATATGTCCCTGTTTTACTGTTGCGAGTGGCATGTTAATGACAGATCGGTATCTCAAAGCATTTTTTACCTAAATTACCATACATTTCCTAGTGTGTGGACCTCCACAATCAACCTGATACCCCCATTTACGGGCACATCTGACCACCCCCCTCCTTCCCGGCACTCATTTTCTGGCATGTCTTAATTTTCTTCTTCAGATAGTGTTACAGTTCATCTTCCCAACGGCACATATGTAACTCATTCCTGTCACAGTTGATAGCCCTTGATAATGTCCCAATTTAAATAGCTGGGGAATTAATCAGATTTTCCCAACCACACGAATCTCTCACCTGAGCTAGCTGCCACCTTCTGTACAGATCATTCTGTCTGGTCCATTTTCCCACCAGTGCACCAGCAGCATGGGAAGAGTTTGAACGTACTGCCTCTCCATGCTCACTCCACATGCACGTTCTCAGGACCCATGCAGCACTCCTGCCGCTCATACACAGGTTGCTGGCTCGGAGTCAGGTTTCCGTAGAAGTGGTGCAGGACAAGGCCATAGTGAACGCCATTACTTCAGCCGGTTAGGGGGGGTTGAAGCTCACACTGTTCTTGTCGTATTATTTCTTCCATGTATGTAGATACCATCGGTAGTCACTATCGCCATAAGTTAGAGAGAAGACAAAACCAAAACAACAGTTTAAGGATCGGACCCTTTTTTTCAATTTTCGCCTAAAATGACATACCCAAATCTAACTGCCTGTAGCTCAGGATCTGAAGCAAGGATATGCATATTCTTGATACCATTTGAAAGAAAACACTTTGAAGTTTGTGGAAATGTGAAATGAATGTAGAAGAATAACACATTAGATCTGGTAAAAGATAATACATAGAAAAAAACATGTGTTTTTTGGTATTTGTTTTGTACCATCATCTTTGAAATGGAAGAGAAAGACCATAATGTATTATTCCAGCCTAGGCGCAATTTATATTCTGGCCACTAGATGGCAGCAGTGTATGTGCAAAGTTTTAGACTGATTTAAAAAATATATATATTTCACCTTTATTTAACCAGGTAGGCAAGTTGAGAACAAGTTCTCATTTACAACTGCGACCTGGCCAAGATAAAGCAAAGCAGTTCAACACATACAACAACACATAGTTACACATTGGAGTAAACAAACACACTGTCAATAATACAGTAAAAAATAATAATCTATATACAATGTGTGCAAATGAGGTAAGATAAGGAACGTAGTAAGGCCATAAATAGGCTATGGTGGCGAAGTAATTACAATATAGCAATTTAACATTGGAATGGTAAATGTGCAGTAGATGAATGTGCAAAGTAAAATACTGGGGTGCAAAGAAGGAAGATAAATAAATGAATACGGCATGGGATGAGGTAGTTGGTTGGGCTATGTACAGGTGCAGTGATCTGTGAGCTGCTCTGACAGCTGGTGCTTAAAGCTAGTGAGGGAGATAAGTGTCTCCAGTTTCAGTGATTTTTGTAGTTCATTCCAGTCATTGGCAGCAGAGAACTGGAAGGAAAGGCGGCTTTCAGGGTGACCAGTGAGATATAACTGCTGGAGCGCGTGCTACGGGTGGGAGCTGCTATGGTTACCAGCGAGCTGAGATAAGGCGGGGATTTACCAAGCAGGGACTTGTAGATGACCTGGAGCCAGTGGGTCTGGCGACGAGTATGTAGCGAGGGCCAGCCGACTAGAGCATACAGGTCGCAGTGGTGGGTGGTATAACGGGCTTTGGTGACAAAGCGGATGGCACTGTGATAGACTGTGACTGTGATAGACACTGTGATCCAGTTTGCTGAGTAGAGTATTGGAGGCTGTTTTGTAGATGACATCGCCAAAGTCGAGGATCGGTAGGATAGTCAGTTTTACTAGTGCAAGTTTGGCAGCATGAGTGAAGGAGGCTTTGTTGCGAAATAGAAAGCCGATTCGAGATTTGGATTGGAGATGTTTAATGTGAGTCTGGAAGGAGAGTTTACAGTCTAGCCAGACACCTATCTATTTTTAGTTGTCCACATATTCTAGGTCAGAGCCGTCCAGGGTAGTGACGCTAGTCGGGCGGGCGGGTGCAGGCAGCGAATGGTTGAAAAGCATGCATTTGGTTTTACTAGCGTTTAAGAGCAATTGGAGGCCACGGAAGAAGTGTTGTATGGCATTGAAGCTTGTTTGGAGGTTAGTTAACACAGTGTCCAAAGAAGGGCCTGAAGTCAACAGAATGGTGTCGTCCGCGTAGAGGTGGATCAGAGAATCACCGGCAGCAAGAGCGACATCATTGATGTATACAGTGTACCATTGCATTTATATTCAAAATGTTGTATCTAGACTGCCCAAATGTGCCAAATTTGTTTATTAATAACTTTTAAGTTCATAAATGTGCACTCTCCTCAAACAATAGCTTGGTATTCTTTCACTGTAATAGCTTCTGCAAATTGGACAGCGCAGTTAGATTAACAGGAATTTAAGCTTTCTGCCCGTATCAGATATGTCTATGTCCTGGGGAATTTTCTTGATACTTACAACCTCATGCTAATCGCATTAGCCTACGTTAGCTTAACCTGTAGATGTTAAGAGGTTAAGTCTTTTCTGATTCAGAAAATCCAAACAACAATTTACCGTATGACAAATTATTACCTTCACAATTTTCTTAATACAAAATTCCTTAGACAAATGTCAATGAGCATACCAACACACTGTTGAAACCATTTTCCAAATTGGCCTATACTCCCTTATCATACTGGGAACCTCACCGCAAAGTTATCGGGTCAGGGAGTTAGACCATACAGCTTCTGGTGAAATTTGTATCGAAACAAAGACAATAACAAGAACAACCCAAAACCAACAACAGCAATATACTTCTTAATATTATACCTAAATATCCCTCAGTGTCTCTATCATTTCTAGTGAGGTTGATCAGGCCTGGCCAGAAAGTCAGGACAAAGGTCATTCAACATCTTTCATTATTTTATTTCGCTTTTCTTTCCCTGTACTTCAGAAACCGTTTCAAACATTTTCATCATTCTAAGTACCCAGTTTACGACCCCCAAAAAATGACCCACACAATAAATCAAACACGGTATTAACACCACTAACAAATACTCATAACCGGCGGGTTGTGTATGTGTGTGCTGGTTTGTGTGGTAAATGTAGGGCAAAAACAAACACATGGCCAGGCCTTACTTATTTGGGAGCTCCCTTTACGGCCGGATCAGATACGTTATACTTTATAAAACTGCAGAATTTCGCTCTCCCAAGTCAACAGTCTCGGGAAACATTTCAAAGAGAGAGATAAGGACACCCCATCCTCTCCTGGAAGAGAAAGTGTACATTTCGTTAGTATTCACTATGCTACATCTTCATCAGCAACACAAAAGTTTTAATTACAAACAAAACAAAAAATGATAATTCTACTGTCCTCCCTCCAATCATTAATTGTTTGTTTTAATTCATCCCAATGCTTATGTACCCTTTATTTAGCTTTTACTACGCTTGGACACAGGGACATTTATCTCGCCACCGAGTCAAACGATTTACTCCTGTATTTGACTGGTCTGTCTTTTCCACCATAATTTTATGTACTACCATGCCTTTCATGTTCATGAACAACATTTTAAAAGTTCATTTTACGTTTGGTAACCCCAATGCTGTCGCTTGACAGAATTTATTTTTCCAAACTTGCTAACAATTACTCACCATAATAACTCCACTCTAATTTCTTGTGAGCCCTCGTCCCTTTTGTCGAGTCTATAAATCTATTTCAGAATAAGACAAAATAAAATGTCCCAAGGTTTTCTGAGCTTGTAAGTACTTGTATCGCTTTCGATTCTGCCATTGTTACTCCGCTGAATGTGATACTTTTCCCTGTCATAAAGTTGGCCTATTTGACAACCGCACAGAGGCAAAATACACCTATGTGTTACTCCCAACTCCGGCTGCTTTCACGAGTGCTTGATTCTGCTCACTAGTCAGAGAAGAAAATGTCTGCACAGCCACATTTACCCCGAAATTATACAGTACAGAGGGATCAGGCACCACCGTGCAGTCTCTCACCTAATGGCCAAATGTGCCGCATTGGTGACAAGGTTCGTGGCTTTTCGCTGCTGAATGTATTTGTTGTCATATTTACCTCTACGCTTGATTTTATTTTTCTTACTCTTGAATCTATTACCGGTACTTGGGAATGTTGAGCAGCGACTACACGCACTGCAAAGTGAGCGGAATTAAATTCCACTCTCAATGCAGCTTTAACTATCTCCACCCATGTGGAGAGTTGATCCACCACCCCTGCAATAGCAGTTTTGACAGTGGGTTTCAACCCTGCCATCAAAGCAGAGGTACAAATTCCTGCATTTTCATTAAAATAATTTTCTAGTGTCGATTTAGTGCACAACGAATCTTCCATCCTATCAACTTACTCACATACCCCCTCATTTTGACCCTGAGTGCATTTACACATTTTGTTAATGTCAGGTCGGGACAAAATATTTCCAATAGTAGTCACAAATATTTCAATTTGTTCTTGAGAAGGTACTGGGTCACATGCCTCATGAGAGAATGACCAGGCAGGAGTACGATAGTTTCCGACTAATTATGCCAACATTGTTCTTGGCAGTAGGGAACAGACAAAATTATCACAAACACCAGCGTGGAATCCAAAAATTCTGCCTTGTTTCCTCAGGAAAAGGATAAACTCCTCAACCCTCTTCAACAGGGTCAGGCTCTTTTTGCATGATGCTACGCATTTCACCAATACTCAGCGAGCGGCTGGTGTTAGTGTGGAATTTGGAGTCGTGTTATAGTTTGGCCATTAGGCAGAATGGGGTTCCCTCCCTCTGGGAGTCTCTGCCAGGATAATAAGTCATCGCAACTGCATGAGTACGAACCGGGCTCACCTATCTACGGTTTCCGGGATCCCTTGGATCTATGATCCAGTCCTGGACTACTATGTCTGGACTGTTGATACGTCCCTCTACTGCCACTCTCAATCCATAATGCTGTTTTTCCTCTATATGAGAGGGTAATAGCAGAGACATGACCTGTTTAGCCTAGGATACATAATATCCCGGGGCGAACGGTGGGGAAGTGGCGAGACTATATACCCCCCCACAGGTGTTCTGATGCTGCTGAAGGGCAGCCGTAAGTTGTTGGACTTTATTTTGATTATTTTCCAGAGCCCTCGCGAGGTTCTAGTTCTGTTCATCTAATTTATGAGCCCACCAATCTGTTATTTCAAATTTTTTATTAGCTGCCTCATACTTGTCAGTCGCCTGGACAAGATGACCCTGCATATCTTTAATTTGAGCTTTGTCAGTTATACTCTTCTGTTGATAAAACATTGACATCAAAATGCTTGAATATTGAGCTTGCGATTTCTCATTAATTTCATTGTGCCATACCACAACAGCATCTCTGAGTTCTTTATTTGTTTGGAATTTTCCATCAGCAGGGAAATGCTGACCAATTTTATCCAGTTTGCAAAAATAAATACATATTCGAGCTGAATTGGTAGATTGCTTGTGCGCCTCTTTCAGAGCTTCTATGGCTTTATTAAACTTCCTCTAACCCCTCTTTAAATGTAGAATCGTGGCCGTCGGTCGCCATAAATAGTTATTATTCCAACCTCTTTCCCGACAGTGTCCAGGGTGTTTCTCCTCACCCACGGCTCTAAAACAAGCCAATTATTACTATTTGTCAGGTAGTGATACTCACTTCCCTGAGAGTAGTCACAGTATAGGTGCCTAATAATTTGGTCACTGGACCTGATACCTTGTATTAGAACCAAAACTAAAGTATCTGCCAATTTATTACTGGAGAATACAGGAGACCTAATGTCTTCTAACAGTGACACACTTCAAATATCACTGCTGTTGACAACACACAAAATTATTCACAGTTGTCTTCCAGACACTCTATTTATTGCTACTGCTAATACACACAAATCACGTTCAAACAACGTTCAAATATTTTCTTGCTTTTCTAACCATGAATGTGGCTCTCCTCCAGAACTTATAGGCAACCTTTTATAACTATCCACATTCCCTTCTTTTGGTCCTTCTCCATGGACTAATTCTCTACAACCTAGCGTACTAGTACACAAGCATGACAATTTATCCATCCACACACTACTGCCTCACAGCCACTGCGGCTGGGACTTTCGTCCCTCTTACAGATCTGGCACAGGAATAACCCAACTAAGGACCTATCCTACACGGAACCTACCCTACACTGTAGTCACTCATGGATCTCGCAGATAACTAGCTCCACTCGGGACCAATCCTTATGGAACCTACCCTAAACCATGTAGTTCTATGGATCTCGCAGAGGCACACCTGTAACGAGTGCGCTGAGAGTCGGGAAGCAAGTTCAGGGAGTGAGTGTTTTAATAAATAAAGGAAACCAGTAACACAAACAACGCACTGACATGAAAACAGAGTCAATAACACCTGAGGAAAGAACAAAGGGGAGTGACAGATATAGGGAAGATAACCAAGGAGGTGATGGAGTCCAGGTGAGTGTCATGAGGCGCAGGTGCGCGAGACGATGGTGACAGGTGTGCAGGATAATCAACAGCCTGATGACCCAGAGGCCGGAGAGGGAGTATACGTGACATTACCCCTTCCCCGATGCACAGCTCCAGACGCAGGACGCCATCAAAGGGGACGAACCCGGGGATCAGGAGTGGACCGGTCACCCCTGCTGATGCGCAAGAACCTGTCATGCCGGCTGAGGCATGGAAAACTGTCGAGCCAGCTGGGGTGCGGGAACCTGACAGATCGGTTGAGGCAGGGGAGCCTGGCGATCCGGCTGAGGCATGGGAATCTGACGAGCCAGTGGAAGCAGGGGAGCCTGGCGATCTGGCGGAGGCATGAAAGCAAGACGAGCCGGCTGAGGCAGGGGAGCCTGGCGATCCAGCTAAGGCATGACAGCCAGACGAGCTGGCTGAGGCAGGGGAGCCTGGCGATCCGGCTAAGGCATGAAAGCCCAACGAGCCGGCTGAGGCATGAAAGCCTGATGAGCCGGATGAGGCAGGGGAGCCTGACGATCTGATTGAGGCATGAGAGCCTGTAGCAGTTCCCAGACCCAACGTCATTACTCTGACACAGAAATTTCATAAAAAAAGCACTCCCTGATCCTTCCCTTTGATGAGGTTTTATTCTGTAACGAGTGCGCTGAGAGTCGGGAAGCAAGTTCAGTGAGTGAGTGTTTTAATTAATAAATGAAACAATAAACACGTAACACAAACAACGCATCGACATGAAAACAGAGTCAATAACACCTGAGGAAAGAACCAAGGGGAGTGACAGATATAGGGAAGATAATCAAGGAGGTGATGGAGTCCAGGTGAGTGTCATGAGGCGCAGGTGCACGAGATGATGGTGACAGGTGTGCGGGATAATCAGCAGCATGATGACCTAGAGGCCGGAGAGGGAGTATGTGACAACGCCTCTACTCGATTCTTATCCTTAAAGGAACCTACTCAACACAATATATTTACGACCGGTCGTGACACAATGGGCCTACTGAATAATCTTAGGCTTTCTACGTCAGTATACTATAATTGTTCAGCCTACGATTCTCATCTCCCCAAGATGTTGGAATGAGTGGTAACAGGTGTAGGAACTGTGACGATTGTAAATCGTGGTGAACCCTGCTCGCAGCACCAACAGTTAGATTCTAAATAAACAGAGTAAAACTCACAGACGACTAGTAAAACTCAAACCATGTTTATTCACCCACTGGGTCTCACAGCTGCATAAGACAAAGATGTTCCCACCAGCACAAGTATTTATACCCCCCTTTAGGTGGAGTCTCCTCCGTTTCTCTGAACACTACATCTTTGTTGCTAGGCAGGAAGTTAAGTGATGTGGGTAATAAACTGCTCCTTCTCCCTTAATGTGATCTGACCTCGGCCCACATTCCTCCCTAATCTACAGCTATCCACCCTTATCAGTGACAACATCCATGTGATTGCCTTTTCCCTTACTTAGTAACTTCCCAGGCCCATGGCTCTTGTCCACCTACAATTTACCCCACCATAAACATTCCTCCAACATATAACCATTAACTGTTGATGTAACAAGTATTTCAAATTACAACCCAACACCTTTGACCAGGTCAAATGTCACCAGCCTGATTCAAGTGTCCTTCCTGTTCCATTTATAGACGAGGTAAATTGCATTTTGTTATAAAGAAAGGACAAAACTTTTTGATGATGCAATTCACAACTAAAATGAATACCACATGTACCTGCTTGTAATTAACCTACTAGTTATCAAACCAGGTCTTTTTTATACAACTTTTCACATAACATCATGACATCAGGGCCATAACTTGGGTCAAGCTAATTCTATGTTGTCACTAGTTACCACAGCCACAACGTTATACAGGCTGCCCATTTCTACAATGTATCTTCTTAAAATATAATTTAACACTAACCTTGACCCTTAACCACACTGCTAACATTATGCATAATCCTAAATTAAAACCAAAAAGACAATTTTGACTTTGTGTCTGTGGTAACTAGTGGAAACCCTATGCTTTAAAGATGTAGACTGACTGGAACACCAGATTTGATTCGATTCTGGCTGGTGACGCCATTACGGTTTGTTGCTCCTAGTTCACTGTATTAGTTAGACTCAGACATGAGTTAGCTACCACCATAGCAGTATCCATTATTTTGTTTTGCCCTAGACAATACAGATTACTTGACACGCCTGCTCCCGTTCTTCCTCCCTGGCACTCGAGGGCGACAGGCTCCCCAGCATTGCACACTCCTGCCACCATCATTACGCACACCTGCATTTCCCTCGTTACGCGCATCAGTGATTATTGGACTCACCTGGACTCTATCGCCTCTGTCATTACCTTCCCTATATATGTCTGGTTCCCCGCTCTGTTCCCTGCTTAAGCATTATTGTCATTTGTCTTTGTTTACCCATGTGCTGATGCTGTTCCTGTTCTTGTTACCTGTCTGTTCCTGATTAAATGTTGACTCCCCGTACCCGCTTCTCATCTCCGGCATTGGTCCTTACATTACACTTGTATAAGCTACGAACTACCTTGCAAATCCGATGTTAGCATGTAGCTAGCTAGCTAACCTGCCTCTCTGGTATTATCAAATTACAAAGCTACATAACCAGCAGTATCTAGACAATACACAATGAACTTGTATGAGCTACGACCTAACTAAGTCGTAATGAGGTAGCTAGCTAGCTACTTATCTAGCTATCTAGCTGCACTAACGTTAGCTAAAAGGTTAGCTAGCCTGCCTTGCTTTATCAAAAGATGACCACCTACATAACCAGCAATAATTTTATCTAGCGTTGCTAGCTAAGTTATACCAGAGAGGTCATTATATTCCAGTATCTCTGGTTATGCTTACCATCACTGGTGGTTGAACACCGGAACCCTACTCAATAGGCGTATTTGATTATGCTGAGCCACGGGACAGTCGTCTATGGCCTGTGACGTGAACGAGAAAAAGCAGTGAGGGAGGACTGCCCTTCTCAAAACAGTAATCTGCCCTCTTAGACTTGTTGTCAACAAGTATGTAAGGTTGCATCGTCCAGAAAACATACATCTCTTTTCCATTAAATATATTTTTACTTTTCAAACTCGTTTTCATTGGGAAGGCAGATCAAGTGTTTGTATCAAAAGCAATCACTTTTGCAATTGAAAACACAGAATCCTTCTCATTACTCCACGTGCTAATTACGTCACTTTTGTGTTGAGCCGACTTCGCCGTGGGCTTTGAACAGGGCACCTGGCTCACGCCTGGAAGGCAACCCGGTTTGAATATGACTGCAAGAAAACAATGAAGAGAAGCGAAGTGGGAGACACAATTTGCAAGAAGAGCTTGGCAAAAGAGGGTATGATTTGTTAACATAATTGCAATCAAAACCCAACCATCATTTATTTGTGACGCACTTAGGTTCCAAACTTTTATCGTTTTAGACAATACTGACTTTATGACCGAAATTATTTCTTTTACACTTTGTAGTCAATTTTGACACTAGAATAAATGTTTCTGATTCATATCGATGCCACAAAGGGATTAGCTTTTTATTGGCAGTCGCTTTTTACGTGTTGCATTTGTGTTGAATGTGCTCTGTGATTCATTATGTTTGTCTTCCAGGTTAACGAGGTGATTGAGCACACCTGTGTCCCTCCCTTTAAAAGAGGAGAACATGGTGTGCTCTAGGCGCAGATGGCGGAAAGGTAGAGAACGTCATCGGGGAGTCGGCAGTTTACAGGGCTCTTGGTGAGGAAGAAGGAAGAAGGAAGAAGGATAGAGGAAGGAGGAAAGAGGAAAGAGGAAGTAGTGGAATGGGGTGGGGAATAATATATATATTTGTATTAAATAAGTGTGTATAGGTGTAGAGTTAGTTGGTGGTGCAATTAAACATTTTGTATCACAAAATGTAAGATAATGAATAGAATTTAATGTAGGTAAACCTTGACTGGCTTCACATTCCAGTGCAGTAGTTGGCGGTGTACGCAACTTAAGTTGGACCCAATCCCGAAGAAGAAGATGCTCTGGACACAGAAGCAGGGCCTTGTCTTTCCAGTGGTAATTTAAGCATTACGATGAAACTTAGGCATTACGATGATCGTACCAGATTCATCGTTATTCATAAGCCTAACTTTTTAAGTGTTTCCCAAACATGCACGTAGAGGGAACATTTGCTAAGTGTGTAATTAGACCAAGAGTGGAAACTGATAGGATGGATAGAATAGCAGAGCTGCCCTGGGATCAGCTTTCTCCACTCAAATCTTACCTTAACATTTTCCACAATACTGATGACGGTTCAACTCCAACAGACATAAACTCAGGACCCTGTCTTTCAAAGATAATGCGTAAAATCCAAATAACTTCACAGATCTCATTGTAAAGGGTTTAAACACTGTTTCCCATGCTTGTTCAATGAACCATAAACAATTAATGAACATGCACCTGTGGAACGGTCATTAAGACGCTAACAGCTTACAGACGGTAGGCAATTAAGGTCACAGTTATGAAAACACCAAAAGAAAGATGCCCAGGGTCCCTTCTCATCTGCGTGAGCATGCCTTAGGAATGCTGCAAGGAGGCATGAGGAATGCAGATGTAGCCAGGGCAATAAATTGCAATGTCCGTACTGTGAGATGCCTAAGACAGCGCTACAGGAAGACAGGATGGACAGCTGATCGTCCTTGCAGTGGCAGACCACGTGTAACAACACCTGCACAGGATCGATACATCCGAACATCACACCTTCGGGACAGGTACAGGATGGCAACAACAACTGCCCGAGTTACACCAGGAACGCACAATCCTTCCATCAGTGCTCAGACTGTCCGCAATAGGCTGAGAGAGACTGGACTGAGGGCTTGTAGGCCTGTTGTAAGGCAGGTCCTCACCAGACATCACCAGCAACAACGTCGCCTATTGGCACAAACCCACCGTCGCTGGACCAGACAGGACTGGCAAAAAGTGCTCTTCACTGATGAGTCGCGGTTTTGTCTCACCAGGGGTGATGGTCGGATTCGCGTTTATCGTCGAAGGAATGAGCGTTACACCGAGGCCTGTACTCTGGAGCGGGATCGATTTGGAGGTGTAGGGTCCGTCATGGTCTGGGGCGGTGTGTCACAGCATTATCAGACTGAGCTTGTTGTCATTGCAGACAATCTCAATGCTGTGCGTTAAAGGGAAGACATCCTCCTCCCTCATGTGGTACCCTTCCTGCAGGCTCATCCTGACATGACCCTCCAGCATGACAATGCCACCAGCCAAATTGTTCGTTCTGTGTGTGATTTCCTACAAGACAGGAATGTCAGTGTTCTGCCATGGCCATCGAAGAGCCCGGATCATAATCCCATTGAGCATGTCAGGGACCCTTTGGAATGGAGGGTGAGGGCTAGGGCCATTCCCTCCAGAAATGTCCGAGAACTTACAGGTGCCATGGTGGAGGAGTGGGGTAACATCTCACAGCTAGAACTGGCAAATCTGTTGCAGTCCATGAGGAGGAGACGCACTGCAGTACTTAATGCAGCTGGTGGCCACACCAGATACTGACTGTTACCCACTTTGTTCAGGGACACATTATTACGTTTCTGTTAGTCACATGTCTGTGGAACTTCAGTTCAGTTTATGTCTCAGTTGTTGAATCTTGTTATGTTCATACAAATATGTACACATGTTACGTTTGCTGAAAATAAACGCAGTTGACAGTGAGAGGACGTTTATTTTTTTGCTGAGTTTATTACCACCTATGGCTGCAAATACAGTAGGCCGTTGAGGCAGCTTATTGTGCTTACCCAATGATAATGCACTAAATCACAGATTGGGTACATCATTGCTCACATCATGAAATACATTGAGGCAAAAAAATTGACAGTAGCCTAGTTGTGAAATAGAAGTCAGTTGATTGAACAATATGTAGGCCCATGTAGCCTATGTGTATTTTAATGCAGTCATCTTGGTTTTCATTTGAAGCATCATTTTATCCTTGTTTGTAACAATTGCAAATACTTTGTCAACTTTGTATTTGTAGTCAACTTCATTCTGAAGTTATCAGCAGTCAGTCACCAAGATAGCCTAATAAAGGGGAGAAAGCATTTAACGAGGCACTTTCACTGCTCTAGGAGTGGTCTGGAAAACTCCTAGATGTGCAAAGGTTTTTAAGAGCCATGTTGCTAACGAAGGCTCTGGGAAACAGCTCGGCTACTGAAGATGTATCGTAAGAAGGTCCTAACGATGATCTTAACGCTATGTAGGCTTTGGGAAACGAGGCCCAGGTCAGGGAGAGGTAGCCAGTGCTTGGACTCCAAGCTGCCATGCCTCGCTACTGCAAGGGTGATATTTTTTTGGTATATATTTTTTTTTTATTGTTATTGAGCTTCGTTGTTAGTGATATTAAGGTAAAGAGTAATGGTTGTTGCTTGGCAACTTGGAGACCAACCAGGTGAAGCAAATGTTGTGTTTGTATTGTATTTCCTGCTGTGTGCTCTTAAATCGGAAGGATACAGTTTGTCTAGAGCCTTAGTATTTAGTAGTTGTACTTATTGTGATTTAACTTTGCAACTTTTGTATTGCTTCCTCTGGTTTGCTGTGCTCGTTTGCTGTGTATCCACTGAATCTAACCTGAGTGCTGTGTATTCGCTAGAAATCTACCGTGTTCTGAGATATAACTATTTAACTTTGGCATGTATCTAACCCACGCAACTTAAATTCAATATGTCTACTAGATTTTGTGAACCCCAATGTTCCTTTTTTATTGAAACTGTAATAACATTGTAATGACCATGGAATAAACAAACTATTTTGTAATTCTCTGATTGATGTCTTACCATGGTTTGTACCCAGTACAAGTCTACATTGGCCCTGCCCAGTCATTGCAACCTGTGGGCGTTATGCAGCTTTTCTCATTTCAGGGTTCCCCAAACCAACTCACCATCAAGCTTTGATTATTTGGACTGACTAAAGCCTGGTCTATTTAATAGTGGGATGAAGTGAGGGCAGTACAAGTACCTCCGACACAGTGAGTCACCCAATTTTTTAAGATGGAGCAAGTACTTTATAAGAAAATAATACATCACTTTAATTTTTACTCCAAAATACCACATATGAACAGAAAAGAAAAACTGGGTACATACCGTGCTGTTCTGTATGCCTAGGGCATTTACAGAATGCGCTGATACAACTGCATTTCATTAGATAAACTGTGGTTGCCAAGGTGACAAACTATGATTATGGCAATTTGGCCTCACTTTGTACCGGTCGGTCAAGCACTGGGATTTTGCAGTTCAGTCCAACATCCATCGACAGGGGTGACAGTTAAAATCCGAGATGCAAGGTCAATTACATAATCACAGGGTCTGTTTGGATGTTCGGAAGCTGTCCTTCTCAGCAATAAGGCATTGATGCTATTTTGGCTGAACACACTTTTTCAGAGTTTTTTTGTGGTCTTTCTGCAAGCCTTGGTTTGGGTCTGTTCGTTCTGTAGTCAATGGTCCAAAAAGTGTATTCATTAGCAGTATGATGTTGTGTGCAGTTTGATAGAACTCTTCCAGTCTGCAGTTCAAAGTTTGTGAATAGACTCCTGAGGTACAGGCCTCCATTGAACGCATGTAATATTGTGCCTGGCAAACGATAATGGCCTTCATGTGATGTAAAGTGTATTAAAGTGTATTTATTGGCATTATGATCTTTTGTTCCATTTGGTAGAACTTTCCCAGTGTCTAAATCGAAACCTGTGTTCAAGACTGCTAACATATAGTCCTTCATTGAGATCAATTAGAATTAAATGGGCCACATTAAGTCACCCACCAGCTGGACCGAGAGCACTATGATTCAGTGTTTAATCAGAGACACACTGCACACCTTCTCCAATTCATCTACTCTCATGCTAACTGTTCCCTAATTGATCCGTTAACTGCAAAGTGGTGGCAAGCAGGTGGACGGACCCGTTCCAGAGATAAAGTTAAAACCACAGGGAAAAAATATGAATCTGTAGCAGTAAGCACTATACGGACAAAACGCAAATCCATCATTGTAACATTACATTTTTGTGGTACATAATGGTTAACACGGAGGGACAGAATGTTAAATCATATACACTGTTACATATCTTGCCTGGCATGACAGTAAGTCCTGAGAATCAGCTAATCATTGTCCTGCCTCTCCCTTGGCATACCAGAAGCCTCAGTAATTATAATCTTACTGGATACTTTATTTCTCCCCTCCACAGGAATCTGCAGCGACAAGATAAGTGTAGGGCCTTGTAATTGTGCGATGCCTTAGTCTTTCCAGCCCTCTGATAATGGGTTTGTGAAAGCCTTTTGCTCATTAAGCCGCTTTTGTTTTTTATTGGTGTGGGTTGATTATTTTTCAAGAGAATCCCAGGGGTTTAATGTCATTCTATAAACAGAGCAGTTGCTACTCTTCCAAAGCCCTTGTCCTTAGAAATAAAGAGTTATGTATGTGGCCATAAAAGGCCTCCATATTTACCGCAACCCAATCTCACGCACTTATGATAACGGCCCAAAGTACTCATTGGAAACTTTCCTAAATTCTTAAAGTAGACAGCCCAAGTGGTGCTCAGTAATGCTGATGTTCAGACATATTTATAATACTAACACAAAGAGAAAATAACACAAAATCACTCAATAGTCTGGCGAACAGAACTCATTAGTTTTCATCCTAAATTGGGCAGTTGTGAAATTGTGTCTGCGAAGCCTATTAATTTATGAGCATAATGAATCAGTGATATTTCCTAGAAGTAAAGAAGATGAAATGAGTCTTTGCTGAAAGGCAGAATGACTGTGAGCTATTTGCACTTATTTCTAATAGTCCTGGTTTGGGATGATATGTCGTAGCTGTCACGTGTGCTCCCTCTCTGGCCTCTAGGTCACCAGGCTGCTCGTTAGGGCGCATACCTGTCACCAGCGTTACGCACAAAATGACACTCACCTGGACTCCATCACATCCTTGATTACCTGCCATATATATGTCACTCCCTTGGATTTCTTCCCCAGTCGTCATTGCTCCTGTATCATGTCGGTGCTCTGTTTTGTGTTTCTTGTTTTGTTAATTTATTATTTAAATGTATTCACTCCCTAAACTTGCTTCCCAACTCTCAGCGTACATCATCCAGCAGGCTTGGAATTCTAAGTGAAATAATTTCTAAAGGGGATCTGTGGAGAAAGGTTCAGATTTGCAGCACCTCTGTTATAGGTGTTCATGACAGGAAAGGCTTCATCATCACTTCCTGTTTGAAACAGCGCCCTCATCATTTACAGAGACACCGACTCTTCTGACTGTCTTTTGGCCTCCGTTAGCTGCATGCCTCTTTCTTCCTCTTCCTGTTATGTGGTAGGCCCAGGCGCCAGTCTGCAGTATGGAGTGGCTATGGCAGCTAGTGTAGGAACTCAGGCTACAGCAGCATCAATCCCGAGCAAACAAGATTAAAGCCATGAGCCATAATTTGGGCCACGGGGTGCGGTGACCAAAGACCCAGGCCCCCAGTCTATTTCTCTCATCCGGGGGAAGAGAATAGCCAATCCCATTTCTCTCATCTCTCAGTCTCTTTGAGGTTCAGTAGAGAGGGTAAGCATGACCAATCGCACACAGCCAACCCCCATCCCCCTTCTCTCTCCCCTCTCCTCCTGCCTCCACTCCTATCCCTTGCCCTGGGCTTTGAATGTAATTGCAGCTACTTTTGGGAGGGCTCATCTGCAGAAAGTGCAGGGGATTTTGAGAAGGGGGGTACATTTGATAGAAAGAGAGTGAAGGGAGCAGTGGAAAAGAAAGTTATGTCTGAAAGGTTTGGCGTTTTTCAAAATGTCAAGCTGAATTTCTCAGTTGAAGCAATGGATGTAATGGCTTCGGTAGGAAATGACTCCCAATTACTTTATTTCAGCCAGATACACTTATAGTGGTCATTTAAGCCTCAGCTCTTATGCTGCCTGTCAAAAGCTGAAAACAACACAACCATTCACTATAGACTGGAAGGACTGGAATACTGTCACTGTCCTGCAGATAATTATAACTTATGTAATAATCTGATAAATACTGTATATATGCAATATGAGTGACGGAACTTGTGCACAACTAAAAGTAGAGGAAAATGTTTCCTGTAATGTCTTATTAAAATTGTATGTTAAAATGTGTACATAAACATGTGGTCTCATATCTCAATCTGGCTCATTGGTAAACACAACTGAAGCTATCTTAATAATTCCACTGTCTGCTCTCTTCTAAATTAAATTAAATCCACTGACTTGTAGTCAGCTGAACATCTCCACCCACCCTGCCCAAAAAAACAGCATACACACAGTGAGAGGCTTACTTTGAAATAAAATGCATTGTCTGTAGGACATGGTTTGATCAGCCATGTCAAATACCAGTGGTGTAAGTACTAAAAATATCTTAAAGCACAACTTAAGTAGTTTTTTCGGGTATCTGTACTTTACTATATATATTTTTGACAACTTTTACTTTTACTTCATTACCTTCCTAAAGAAAAGTATATACTTTTTACTCAATACATTTTCCCTGACACCCGAAACTACTCGTTACATTTTGAATGCTTAGCGGGACAGGAGAAAGGTCCTATTCACACACCAAGAGAACATCCCTGGTCATCCCTACTGCCTCTGATCTGGCAGAGTCACTAAACACAAATGCTAAGTTTGTAAATGAGTGTTGGAGTGTGCCCCTGGCTATCCTTAAATTACAAAAACAAAAACATTGTGCCGTCTGGTTTGCTTATTATAAGGAATGTGAAATGATTTATACTTTTACTTTTGATACTTAAGTATATTTTAGAAATTACATTTACTTTTGATACCTAACTATATTTAAAACCAAATGCTTTTAGACTTTTACTCAAGTAATATTTTACTGGGTGACTTTCACTTTTACTTCAGTAATTTTCTATTATGGTATCATTACTTGTACTCAAGTATGACTATTTGGTACTTTTTCCACCCCTGTCAAATACTGATCTGAGATCTGAAGGGCGCCAGGCCTGGGGAGTGGAGCTGATTCATCTTTGCTCCACTTCAAATAGTGAACTCTTTCCTCAGAGGTTCCACTGCGCATACATCACACACACAGTTCACAGATCTCACAGAGTATCCCGGGTCACTAAAAACAGCCCTGGTTGTGCCGCAGGGCCCACTCTTTCCCTGCTGTTCAGACCCACATATTAAAGGAGCTCTGTTGACTTTGATGCCCAGTTCCAGACCTGTATTTGGTGTGTTGTGTGTGTGTTTGAAAAGAGATACTGTAATGAGGGCTCGTCACAAGGACATTTTTGCCTGGTTGAGGAGGAGAAAGCGAGTTACAAATAAATGAGAGAATCTTCCAAATAAACTGTGCAGAATCTTTCTATGTTCAAACACGTGTGTGTGTGTGCTCATGCATGTTGTGAGTTTGTGCTCATGCGTGTGTGTACAGTGTGTGTGTGTCTCTTCTGGTACCCCTTCTGTTTTGACTGCTTTTCAAAGGTGGATGTGTTCTTTATTCTGTCTTTGCCCACGCACCGGCCACAATCTGGTCATTCCAATTACTGAGGAACTGCACCGAATATCTAACCGAATATCTAACCGAATATCTAACGATAACAAGCAAAACAGAGGAGTGACGGAGGAGGTTCAGAACCACGGACAGCACCACAAAATCCTGACTGCCGATTCTCAATGTTCAAGGCCCCTTTTCACAAAGAATCTCAGAGTAGGAGTGCTGATCTAGGATCAGGTCCCCGCTGTCTATATAATATCAATCATTGTTATCTAAAAGGCCAAACTGATCCTAGAATACAGTCAATCAGTTTCCTGAGTATGTGTCATCACCTGCTTCAACAGAGTAAAGTCATGTCTCATGACTTCTCCACTACTTTCCTGAATCTCTTATATCAATAGAAATAGAGAACCATTTACCATCATTAATATCAACAGTCGCTCATCAACTGGTGTTCAAGACATGGATACAAAATGCAGAAATAGTTATCTTGTTCTCTGCAAAGTCCTGAAGAGTCACCCTATGAAAAGTCTCTTGTTTTACCGCAGTTACACATCAGTACAGCGTCTCGAATCCATAGAGGCTTTCTCTCCCTCGGTTGTTTATAATTCATAATTCATCTGAAAGTTGCTCAACACCTTCATTTTGGGCCCTTCCTCGCTTGCTTCTTTCTACCTTCTCTCTCCTTATCCCCCCATCCCACTTACTTTCTCTATTTCTATCGTAGAATCACATTTCTATTTCTATCGTAGAATCACATTTCTCTTTCTATCTTACACTCTGTCTCACACTTCTTCCTCTCCTGTGTGTTTGATTGGGTCATATTTGCATTTTACAAATTGTACCCGGTGTTCCTTTGCCACGCGCACACACACACACATATACACACATACTTACATACACACACAGCCCATCCTCCATTGCCTGCGTCAGCTGCCCCAGTCTCCCTTCTCACCTACACAGTGATCTTCTCACGTCGACTTCCCTTCCCTCCGCGGGCGGCCTAGTTCCCGGTTCCCTCTAGTCATGCTTGACGTATTTGGTCTTGTGGAAATATTAGCACATTCCCTGCTTTAACTGCCAAGGATTATTCTCCAACGATGTTCATTTTGTAATGAGAATTAACGTTACATTTTTAAAAGGACCCAAATCCCACTTTGCTATTTACATTTTTCTTTGAATTCGTTAGTTCTATTTGACTGTGAAGTGCGTGCCAAATAAAAAAAAATGTCTCAAGAGAATAAAGTCCCAAATAAAATACTTACGAAGAAAATGAAAGATCGGACCTCTTGAGAGGTGTGTTGTGTTAGAACAAGCTGTTCTGTCAGGAAAATGGAGCAACTATATCATGCTGATTGGCTAGACCCGGGGTTTTGGTACTACATAGGGAGTCCCCAGAAGACAGAAGAAGTGAGCACGTCCTCAGCCAAATTAACTCTCACATAATTTCCAAACAGCTTCTTTTCAAATACTACTACAGCTAATGTCCCCCCCTGCTCTCCCATAGTTAAACAGAAAAGAACAGGATGTTTCGTTAGTGCCAAGTTCTGGTGACGTTTGCCTGCTAATGAATACCAATTAGCTGGTGAGGAGGAGGACATGTGATGTCGAGTACCCACATGTTCAACTCCAATTTACGACACTTTGCTACAGAGACTGAGTGCCGTAGTTATTTTACTCAGTGTTGCCCATTTAAAACCCATTTGTGCCTATAATTGCATAGAAAATTGATACTTTGCGTTGAAAGTGCATAGAAACAGTCATGACAATAACAATATGCATTACAGTCCTGGGTAGTGGTTGCATTACCTCATTTCAGGTCATTTTAAAACACCGCTTGAAAATGCACAACCACAAACTATACTTTCACTTTCATCTTAGACTCTGCTTAAAGCTTTTAACTTTCTCCCCAAGCAAATGCTTCTCCCTTTCAGGTCATACCCAGACATAAAATAAGTGAATTTCACCATGCCACAGACAAATGGACAGATGGACAGACTCTGCCATCCTCCACAGTCTACAGAGACTGAGATATACCAGCACCACACTATGAGAGCCTGTGTGGGTTCTTTGTTGAATTATTTCGCTCACTCCCCTGTTACTCTTTCAATTTTTTTTGTCTCTTTTCTACTAGCTGGATGACCTACAGAGCTGGCAGGCTTTGAGCAAGAGGGAAGTCAATCAGGATTGTAACAGAGAGGATCCTGGGGCATGGAGACAGCGGTGTGGTGTATAGAGCGGGGAGCGGGCTCCCCTGTGCCGACTTTTTACTCCAGCGGGGGGTTGTCAGCACAGGTTTGTCCGACACATGAGTTGGTTTCAGAGGTTGCTTAGGCAATGAGGTGGAAGAAACTAAGTTGTAAAGAAAGACAGTGAAAGTGACTTTGGGGTGTTGACAAGCTCACGCAAAGAGTGGAGGAGGAGAAATCTGCCAGGGGTCTCAAGAGACATTTTAAATTGACCTACTAACAGGACTGACAATATTTATAATCACCTTGGGAACTTAAGTTTATTTTTTTTCAGGTGCAGTGTGCCAAAACAAAGTTATGTAACAAATGAGTTATAGCCTACCAGTCATGGGGGAATACAAAAAAATACATGAAAGTCAATTTTTTTCTATTCCAGAAGGTTCAAATCAAATTGTATTTGTAACATGCGCCGAATACAACAGGTGTAGACCTTACCGTGAAATGCTTACTTACAAGCCCTTAACCAACAATGCAGTTCAAGAAATAGAGTTAGGCTTTGTACAGGGGGTACCGGTACCGAGTCAACATGTGGGGGTACAGGTTAGTCAAGGTAATTTGTACACGTTCAGAAGAGTGTGTTGTCATTCGACGTTAAAGAGAGATGTTCCACTGAACTGGGAAATTGCAATTAAGTGAAGAACATTCAAAGACTCATGAAGAGAGCAGGAATGAAGATAGAAAGTCAAGGGTGTATATGAGGATGGAGGAATATTTTCACCCATGATGGGTTGTTTCTTGTCTGATAACCCCTCATCCTCCTCACCTTGTCTTTGGCTGCCGGGGAGGAGGAGACTGTGAGCTCCAGAGAGAGGCAGTGACTCAGAATGTGTTAAGTGATCTAAATGCCTGGGCTTATGTCACGGAGAAAGGAAGGATGAACGTGACGGCGAGTAGTGTTTAATCGGGAGTTCATCTCTCACTCATAGAGACTCATGCAGTACACATCCACGGGTGTTGGGAGATTGGGAGAGGCTTGTGTGTGTGTTGACACTCTTGATCTTAACCAGCTGTGAGGAATGGCGACGGCGTGGCCATCCTTGCTCATGAGGTAAAATGAGGACCTGGCCTGGGCAGTGGAAGCTGCTGAGGGGAGGACGGCTCATAATACTGGCTGGAATAGAGTCAATGGAATGGTATCCAACACGTGATTGATACCGTTCCATTGACTCCATTCCAGGCATTATTACGAGCTGTCCTCCCCTCAGCAGCCTCCACTTGGCCTGGGGTATGTCCTAATATTCTAGAAGGGCCTCTTATAACTGTGTTGTAAACTGTTATGATGAAATCGAGTGACGTGCCCCACTAAATGTAGTATCTTATACATTTTGCTGCTATGACGTGGACTAAAATGTAGAAAAACTCAACTTTTTGCATGGAATGTACATAGATATTTTCCAACACATCATATCAAATAACAATACCAGATGAATAATCACTAGTCAACACTAAGAACAGTAAATTTAGTCCCCTCATGCAGAAACTTTCATTAACTTTCATTATGAGTCTTCAAACTGCCCGCACAGTTGTGTGGGGGCAGTTAACTTATAATTACGGGGACATCGCAGAAACATTTCCACTGATAAAGTGTCACTCAGCAAGCGTGTGCGTGTGGGTGGTCAGGCTATTAGAACACAACAGTCTTCCGACCATCAGCACCACTCCTCCAGATAAATCAAATCAAAATCAAATCAAATTTATTTATAAAGCCCCCCTTACATCAGCTGATGTCACAGAGTGCTGTACAGAAACCCAGCCTAAAACCCCAAACAGCAAGCAATGCAGGTGTAAAAGCACGGTGGCTAGGAAAAACTCCCTAGAAGGCCAAAACCTAGGAAGAAACCTAGAGAGGAACCAGGCTGTGAGGGGTGGCCAGTCCTCTTCTGGCTGTGCCGGGTGCAGATTATAACAGAACATGGACAAGATTTTAAAATGTTCATAAAACAGGCAGAACAGTTGTAACTGGAGAAGCAGCACGGCCAGGTGGACTCGGGACATCCGGGTAGGCCTTGAGGAATGGTCCTAATGCTCAGGTCCTCCGAGAGAGAGAGAGAGAGAGAGAGAGAGAAGAAGAAAAAAGAAAGAGAGAGATAATTAGAGCGAGCATACTTAAATTCGCACAGGACACCAGATAAGAGAAGAAATACTCCAGATATAACAGACGGACCCTAGCACCCCGACACATAAACTACTGCAGCATAAATACTGGGGGTGAGACAGGAGGGGTCGGGAGACACTGTGGCCCTGTCCGGCGAAACCCGGACAGGGCCAAACAGGCAGGATATAACCCCACCCACTCTGCCGAAGCACAGCCCCCACACCACTAGAGGGATATCTTCAACCACCAACTTACCATCCTGAGACAAGGCCGAGTATAGCCCACAAGATCTCCGCCACGGCACCAGAAGCCAGTGACTCAGCCCCTGTAATAGGGTTAGAGGCAGAGAATCCCAGTGGAGGGGAACCGGCCAGGCAAAAGACAGCAAGGGTGGTTCGTTGCTCCAGTGCCTTTCCGTTCACCTTCACACTCCTGGGCCAGACTACACTCAGTCATAAGACCTACTGAAGAGATGAGTCTTCAATAAAGACTTAAAGGTTGAGACCGAGTCTGCGTCTCTCACATGGATAGGCAGACTATTCCATAAAAATGGAGCTCTATAGGAAAAAGCCCTGCCTCCAGCTGTTTGCTTAGAAATTTTAGGGACAGTAAGGAGGCCTGCGTCTTGTGACCGTAGCGTACGTGTAGGTATGTACGGCAGGACCAAATCAGAAAGATAGGTAGGAGCAAGCCCATGTAATGCTTTGTAGGTTAGCAGTAAAACCTTGAAATCAGCCCTTGCCTTAACAGGAAGCCAGTGTAGAGAGGCTAGTACTGGAGTAATATGATCAAATTTTGGGGTTCTAGTCAAGATTCTAGCAGCCGTGTTAAGCACTAACTGAAGTTTATTTAGTGCTTTATCCGGATAGCCGGAAAATAAAGCATTGCAGTAGTCTAACCTAGAAGTTACAAATGCATGGATTAACTTTTCTGCATCATTTTTGGACAGAAAGTTTCTAATTTTTACAATGTTACGTAAATGGAAAAAGCTGTCCTTGAAACAGTCTTGATATGTTCGTCAAAAGAGAGATCAGGGTCCAGAGTAACGCCGAGGTCCTTCACAGTTTTATTTGAGACGACTGTACAACCATCAAGATTAATTGTCAGATTCAACAGAAGATCTCTTTGTTTCTTGGGACCTAGGACTAGCATCTCTGTTTTATCAGAGTTTAAAAGTAGAAAATTTTCTGCCATCCACTTCCTTATGTCTGAAACACAGGCTTCAAGGGAGGGCAATTTTGGGGCTTCACCATGTTTCATCGAAATGTACAGCTGTGTGTCATCCGCATAGCAGTGAAAGTTAACATTATGTTTCGAATGACATCACCAAGTGGTAAAATATATAGTGAAAACAATAGTGGTCCCAAAACAGAGCCTTGAGGAACACTGAAATTTACAGTTGATTTGTCAGAGGACAAACCATCCACAGAGACAAACTGATATCTTTCCGACAGATAAGATCTAAACCAGGCCAAAACTTGTCCATGTAGACCAATTTGGGTTTCCAATCTCTCCAAAAGAATGTGGTGATCGATGGTATCAAAAGCAGCACTAAGGTCTAGGAGCATGAGTACAGTTGCAGAGCCTCGGTCTGACGCCATTAAAAGGTCATTTACCACCTTCACAAGTGCAGTCTCAGTGCTATGATGGGGTCTAAAACCAGACTGAAGCGTTTCGTATACATTGTTTGTCTTCAGGAAGGCAGTGACAACAGCTTTTTCTAAAATTTTTGAGAGGAATGGAAGATTCGATATAGGCCGATAGTTTTTTATATTTTCTGGGTCAAGGTTTGGCTTTTTAAGAGAGGCTTTATTACTGCCACTTTTAGTGAGTTTGGTACACATCCGGTAGATAGAGAGCTGTTTATTATGTTCAACATAGGAGGGCCAAGCACAGGAAGCAGCTCTTTCAGTAGTTTAGTTGGAATAGGGTCCAGTATGCAGCTTGAAGGTTTAGAGGCCATGATTATTTTCATCAATGTGTCAAGAGATATGGTACTAAAAAACTTGAGTGTCTCTCTTGATTTTATGTCCTGGCAAAGTTGTGTGGACTCAGGACAACTGAGCTTTGGAGGAATACGCAGATTTAAAGAGGAGTCCGTAATTTGCTTTCTAATGATCATGATCTTTTCCTCAAAGAAGTTCATGAATGAATCACTGCTAAAGTGAAAGCCATCCTCTCTTGGGGAATGCTGCTTTTTAGTTAGCTTTGTGACAGTAAAGTGTCACTCAGCAAGCGTGTGCGTGTGGGTGGTCAGGCTATTAGAACACAACAGTCTTCCGACCATCAGCACCACTCCTCCAGATAACAATGTTATGTAGGTAGAAGCTCCTCGAACCTCCAAGAGGAGAGGGACTGAGAGTCCTGAAAGTACTGGGAGAAGCACAGTGCTGTGGTAATCAAACGACTCCATCCAACCCTGGAGATCAGCACTTTAAGACTTCCATAGGCTGTCACATAAACTGCTGAGATGCGGACAAACACCGCTCTGTCAGCTAGTGTAGAAGAACACAGACTTCTCTTAGACAGACATACAGCTGCTGCTGCTGCTGTTGCTGCTGTTGTTGTTGTTATTGTTGGGCTGTACTCTCATTTGCAATAGAAAGAAGGAGTAAGAGATGCCTTTTTATTTCAGGACCATAATGTGAGAGACGGAACTAGCTATTCCATGTTTCGGCCTACAGGCACTTTACATCCATTAAATTAAGTAGTTATCGTTCATATACGCACGCATGACCGAAAGTCGCCTTCGATAAAAGCGTCTGCTAAATGGCATGTATTATATTATATATTATGCTGGAAGAGAACTTTTATAAATATTCTTCCATTAGCGTGCTACAACCACTTGGTGAGATGAGGCCTGAGGAAGTAAATGTGTCACAGCATCCTTTTGGTATGTCTTACACGCAGGTGGAACGGTTCACTTGCTCTGCCCTATAAAGTTGATCCTCCCTTCGGGGTCTTCACACTCATCATATTTTCGAAACAGGTTCTCACACACCCACGACTAATCACCCATGCTCCTAAAACAAATATTCATATCGAATATTATTCTTTTGTTCTATTGAGTGAATAATGCATTCACCAGCTAAGTTCATTATCTTCAAGGGTGGCCTATTAATGTATGAATAAAATCAATGATAATGCCAAATCTTTGCTTATGTATGCTATTTATGAGCATGCTGAATGTCGTGAAAGTGCATTATGTATCATGACTGGTACGATAAATAGGGTTATTTAAACAAGCAATTGAATGTTGGAAAAATGGCTTGTATTGTAAGCATGGCTTTTACCTGTCATGGCTTTTACCTACATAGCAATGGTATGGAATTGGAGGAGGTGGGACTGTGAGTGGTGTTTAGCACTTCTAAAGTCAAGATAATGTTAGCGTCAGCATAAAGCCTCAGACACCAAGGCTAAATGAAAAAACAGCAAACACACACCCCTTGTCAGAAAAAATGAAATGGCTGTTCAATACACTTCCTTTTATTATCTGTTTTTGCCATCAAGGTGTTGTTTACAAGACAGCTCCTTATTGTATTTCTTGATCTTATCCTTTGGCCCTCTTTCATTTCCTCGTACAGCTTTTCATTTAGCCTTGCTGGGAGTGAACGCAGAAACTCCTCTGCCAAGACCAGTCAGAGCCACGCGCTAAATATCCTATAGCAAACAGACGCTTTTTCTCCTCTTTTTCTGCTCTCTTTTTTCCCCCCTCGACTGATAGCTAGAGGAATGGTTTCTCCAAGGAAATACAGGAGCTGCCAAATAATTCATTGAATTTGTAGTTCAATTGATCCCTTAGAGGCTGGTGGTTGGTTGGTGCTGGAGGTTCGGGGAGGACGAGGGGGAGGAGGGGGAGGAGGGAAGGGAGCCAGGGTTAATATGAAAGGCCAGCTCTGGTTGTCAGGGGATTCTGGTGGAAAATAATACAGCAAAGTCTCAATTTGAATAGTTTCCACTCAATTCTGCTTCCTCCCATTCGAATCTGCTTATATAAAAAAGTTGGTAAGGGAGGAGAATGAGGGGTTTTATTGGGTGCTAGGTTTGAGACTAAAGGACTATTATAAATAGCCAGTTAAGCTTACAATTCCAGATTTAGGGGTTTAAGATTACTCACGGTATCCTTCCACCCCCCTGTCTTTCCATGGAATCATACTGTGTGTGAGAGCGGGGAGGTGTGTCAATGAAAAATCATGTGCTCATCCCTTAATGGTAAGGATAAGGTGTTGGACAGAGAGGTGCACAGGAGCATGTCAGGGAGAATAATGCCTCAGTGTTCGGCATACGTCTCAATCGGAGTGCATCTTTGTCGAGGCTGAAAAGGTGGAGAGCCTATGTCTATGTTGCAGTGGTTCCTAAAAGTGGACCTTTTGTCATCTGACACATTTGATCATTACAGAGATGAATGCTGGCCTTTGCCATGGTCTAGTGATCACTCCCCCGCTGTAATAGCTGCACAGTGGAACGAGATTAATTCGGCCATCGATTTTGAACTACTGGTCTCCGCCGCTCGACCTTTGGTCCAACCATTAGGTTTGCATTTCACAAAGAGTCCATGGGCACATTCACTTACCTTTGACAGATCGTAACAAACTATTGATCCCTAATACCTCATCTGCATAATGTCGATTCATGGCACTGTTGTGATAAGCGATTTTGTCTGTTTCGATACCTTTTTATATTCATTCAAAAAATATAATTCAACTGGAGACAGAACTATACACCTACAATGAGAATATACAGTAAGAGGAAGTCGAATCCCAATGGCATTTCACAGGATCTCAGCTTTAGATTAGTGATAAGCGCTTTCATCTGTTTTGATACCTTTTATATTAATTGAAAATATCATTCAACTGTAGACAGAACTATACACCTATAGTGAGAATATACAGTAAGAGGTTGTCGAATCCCAATGGTATTTCACAGGATCCCAGCTTTAGATCCCCATGAATTATCCCCACCCCTAATAAGAAAGGCTGAGGTTAAAAGTCTTCAAACTCATCTAGGCAGAGGGGTGGAGAGATGGACTCGGGGTGGAAATCGGCTTCCACCTCCCTCCCGTAGATTTGGCAGGACTACAAAGGGCTACCTGTGAGGCTCTGAAATCCCCTCTCTGTGCTCTGGATTGTGAGTGGGCCGCTGTTAAGCAGCTCACTCCAATTCTACAGGTTGATTGAAGGAGTGATGCCTTGAATCCCCCGTTGTGTTGCTGGCTGACTATTCCTACGAAGTGCTTTAAAGTATCCTCCTCAGGACCCCGGGAATTCCCTGTCGATCTACAGGTGAGACGTGGTGAGAAGAAAATCAGAGACTATGGTTAAACATGCAAAATCACACACACACACATACACACATGCACACTCACACAGAGGAACACACACACACAGACAGAAGCACACACACAGGCATGCGCAGACATGCACACACTAACTCAGAGAAACACACACACACTGAATTTGTGCACATACACACAAACAGGCACACACACACACGTACACACACACGTTTTTTTTTACACTTGTGTTTTAATCAGGTCAGGTTTTGCACCACCAGAAGGTAGAATCTTTCATTTGTTCATTAGTCATTATTATTTCATAGACAACATTTTACTGCCCTCCTATGATTTCAAATGATTGAATTAACATTTAGAGATGTAGTCTAGTTGTGTCCATCTACTGCTCAGTATCTGCAGAGCAGTTAGCCCAGTTAGTGTACACCCCAATGATACAATGTATAGATAGCATCAACGCTATTTGGTTGCAGTCTTCTGTAGCGAATGTAGTTTGATGTAGTTCAAGGTGTGCAACGGAGAATCTTTCGACTGACGCTCGTCTCACTGGAGCCGTGCTGACCCATAAAATCGCAACGCCAAATGGATATTAAACTTAACCAACATCCCCAGGTTGTTTGTATCACTCCGGCATGCATTCAGCACACTAACTGCCGGGAGGGAATGTGGACATTCATCTCCTAAAGACATGATTTCGCCTGCTGCCCCCAGGAAGTAACAAACATGGAGGGTCGTGAATATGGAATGGGTTGAGGGAGGCTTAGAGTAAAAACATGGTGGAAATGCATTTTTACAACAAAAATCCACACCGGTCTCGGTTTGTAGTAAGAATGGGGGACATGGAAAGCATACGTGACCAACCAAATGAGAATAAAGTCTTGTCTTGCATGAGCTTTGTCTCTGCTGCCTCTGTTTGGTGTTAGCTCTCTGCACGACAATGTTGCAGAGGTAGAAATGAGGCCCCACGGGGCTCCAAGCCAGGTTTTCCCAGTCCACTAAGCAGCCACTTGGGTTCATTCATGTGTCCACAGCACCCTCTGGTGTTCGGATGTAGAAATTGTATCATTCCCATTCACCTCACATCTCACCTGGTAAGAACATGGATTTTCATCTTGCCCATCATCAAGAGGAGTTAAGGGATGTTATATCAAAGCAAATCAATATCCTGGGTTTATTTTTTCATTTAGAAAATGTAAATTTTTCGTCCCCTGATGAGAGATATTTATGCAAGTCATTCCTCCTCAATTGCAAACTCCAGAGGAGTATTGAAGAGCAATAATGTTCTTGATGTCAAAATCAAAGGCAATTATGACAACCTTAGTCATGTATGTGTCTGAAAAAGGGTAACATTTGCATAATTTCCAGATGTATTTAAAGATATTGCTTTCACGCATCATTGGCGGCACACTACCTGCCCTCCAGGACATCTTTAGCACCCGGTGTCACAGGAAGGCCAAGAAGATCATAAAGGACCTCAGTCACCTGAGCCACGGCCTGTTCTCCCTGCTACCATCTAGAAGTAGGAGACAGTACAGGTGCCTCCACCGAGTACCCTGCCCTGAACCTCAGTCACTGTTACCAGCCGGCTAGCACCCAGTACTCTACCCTGCACCTTAGAGGCTGCTGCCCTATATACTGTATATAGAGTCATTGAACAATGGTCACTTTAATAATGTTTACATACTGTTTTACCACTTCATATGTATATACTGTATTCTAGTCAAGGCTCATCCTATGTAACTACTTCTGTACACACCTTTGCTATTCATATACTGTCCATACTGTCTATACACACCATTATTTAATCAATAAGGCTTGATAAACTTAGATTTTCTTTAAAAAAAAAAATATTAACTTCTCAAGGACCAGTGGTTCGCTAGCGGGCTCATCCCGACACTACCAGCGACAATGTAAAGCGCCAAATTCAAAATCCGAAAGTTGAATTATTAAACATCCAGCAATATACAAGTGTTCCATACTCATCAAAAGCTCTGTTTCTTGGCAATATCACAGCGTTGTCAGATTTCAAAAAGGCTTTACGGCGAAAGCAGCACATTCATTTGTTTGAGGCTAGCACCTCACATATTTTCCAATAGCCATGTATCGATTAGCCATCATGGCACACACATAACACATTTCACAGCGAAAACAAATCAATTACCTGTTGAAGAACTTCTGCTGAGGTCATCCTAAGTGTCCAACGAAGACAATCCATGGTTCTTTTGTTAGAAAAAGTAACGTCTTTTATCCATAAATCCTCCATTTGTTTCGCGCGTTCTAATCAGAAACTACAGCTTCCACTACTCCATTTAAACGCGGCGCCAACTCGTTCAAATTATACCTATAAACTTGTCCAAAAACAATCAAACATAGTTTTAAATGTATCCTTAGGAACACTTTTACGTATATTTACTATTATAAATCAGCCGGAATATAAACTGAACGCTAAAGACGATAAATAAGACACGGCGTGACTTCTCGTGCGCGCGCAATGTGAACAGTTTTCAGAACGAGGGGTCCTCATGCTATGCTGTTTTTCAATGGTCTAAATTCATCCAAAATGGAGGAAAACACCGTCTCGTGGTTGATGACATCATAAGGAAGCGACGTGTACTGCATTCATATGCCTATATATGGTCATTTTCAATAGGGAGGGGTTCCAAAATGAGCAATGTGTCAAAATGACTTTTTCCAGGACAGAGATTCCTCAGGGTTTTGCCTGCTATATGCGTTCTGATTGACTCACATTCAGAGTGTTTCCTATCCAATGGTACTAAATATATGCATATCCCATTTTCTGGGCCTAAATGGGAGGCATTTTACTTTGGGCACGCCAGGCTCTCCAAAACAGTCACCTCTGCTGCTGGTGCTAGAGAAGTTTTAATCATTAGTTATTCAATGATAAATTGTCATATGGAAATGCTGGGTGACTGCTTATATATTTGGTCATGGTCAGGCGTCAAATCAGATTACAATCTGTGAAGTCTATGGGAATGATGTCTGTGTGATGCTGTAGGAGACGCCAAGAGTGAAACGTATTTGTTTCAGTATGTTTTAAAGTACGCACACACACAAGGACAGAGAGAGAGAGAGAGAGAGAGAGAGAGAGAGAGAGAGAGAGAGAGAGAGAGAGAGAGAGAGAGAGAGAGAGAGAGAGAGAGAGAGAGAGAGAGAGAGAGAGAGAGAGAGAGAGAGAGAGAGAGAGAGAGAGAGAGAGAGAGACGGACGGATAGACATACCCCCTCACACACAAAAAACAGCATGCAAGCAAGCACGCACTCAAGCACCCTCCACCCCCCACCCACCCCACCCACCCCCTTCACACACACAGATGCATCTAATCCTGAACTGTCTTTCCTTCAACACAGCAGGGGCAGCAACATGCCATTTAAGTGTCACCTGGGAGAGTGCCACTTCCAAATCTCAATCCAAGGGGACTCTGCACAGGTAATCCATAAGCAATTAGCCTTGCGATGCGCCCCGTTATATCCCGCCCCCCCTGTGCAAACACACCTCCACTTGTCTGTTCAACCTACTGAGTCACAGCGTCTCACATCATCTCTCTGCTATCTTCATTTTTTTTTAAAGGCAGCGCCGTTTCAACATAACTGAGGATCTCTGCTTTTTCACCATTCACCATTTTTCACCTTCCCCAGGTAGCATATGAACCTGTCATAGCCATGGCAAAAAAAACAAATAAATTACTGAAAATGCGCTGTTAAACTGCTCAGACCTTGAGGGGGGAGGGCTAAACTGTGGTAAGCCATTGCCATTGGAGCGTCAGCATCTCTTTCACCCAGCCAAGGGGTTGTACATGTCCTGTGTCTGGGAGTCAGTGTAAGCTAGAGCTTCTCTTCAGAATTTTAACTGTCGGATGAAAACTGGCTGTGCACGTCCTTGAGTGACCTCACTGTTCATTGTTGCTCGACTGCCCTCACCATCTCAATTCCCATTGGATCTGCTCTTACTTTGTAGATTAGTTGAAGGGAAAGGTCAGGGAAAAGACTGAAACACCTAGGTAACGCGTTAGCGCTGATGCGGTGACCTTTTAATTTATGGCTTTATCGTTTTCAGTCGCTCGGCTGCTCAAGCTGCTCAATGACTTGAAAGCACAAAAGCGCTCGCAAATGTGGAGTGCAATAAATTATCATCACTTAATTAGCTGGTGCAGTGGTAAAAGGGGGGCCTGTCCAAGTTTGTTTCACCCTCAGTGAAGATTTTAGAATTGAGGGGTGCAAAATAATTGGATTCTCTTGGCTGTCAGGATAAAATTGCTGACTATTATGAAAGGATGGAGAGACTGACTCACTGGCTGACTGACTAAATGTGAGAGAGACAGAGAGAGACAGAGAGAGAGAGACAGACAGAGAGACAGACAGACAGAGAGACAGACAGACAGAGAGACAGACAGACAGACAGACAGACAGACAGACAAGAACGAGAGAGAGAAACAGCAAGACAGACAGAAAAGAACGAGAGAGAGAAACAGCAAGACAGACAGAAAAGAACGAGAGAGAAACAGCAAGACAGACAGAAAAGAACGAGAGAGAGAGAGAAGAGAGACAGAGAGAGAAAGCAAGAGAGAGAAACAGCAAGACAGACAGAGAAGAAAGCGAGAGAAAGAAACAGCAAGAAAGACAGAGAAGAAAGCGAGAGAGAGAAACAGCAAGACAGGGAGCGGCATCAGTGTTCTGGGAGCGGCATCAGTGTTCTGAGTTTTGAAGAGTCTGGCGTGCCCAAAGTAAAATGCCTGGTACTCAGGCCCAGAAACTAGCATATGCACATAATTAGTAGTATTGGATAGAAAACACTCTGACGTTTCTAGAACTGTTCAAATAATGTCTGTGAGTATAACAGAACTGATATGGCAGGCGAAAACCCGAAGGAAATCCATCCGGAAAAATGTGATTCTGTGAGTTGGCTCATTTTCCATTGAGTTGCTATTGGAAATGCTTAAATCCATCTCCCAGGTTGCAGTACCTATGGCTTCCACTAGATGTCAACAGTCTTTAGACAAGGTTTCAAGCGTTTATCTTGAAAAAATAGGGGAGTAGAATAAGTTTATCCAAGGAGAGTGAGGAAGTAACTTTTGGGTTTGGCGCGCGGGACCGGGAGCGTGCGCCTCGGTTTTTTACTTTTCTATCGCCCAGGATATTATCCGTGTGAAATATTATAGTTAATATACATAATAGTGTACCTAAGGATCGATTAGAAATGTTGTTTGATTTGTTTGGACAAAGTTTATAGGTATATTTTTAACGCTCTGTATGTCTTGTATAATGGACGAGTGGACGGTGGATTTTCTGAACAGAACGCGCCAACCTAACGGAGCTTTATGGATATAAAGAGGGACTTTTTCTAACAAAAGGAACATTAATTGTCTTGCTTGGACACTTTGGATTGTCATCAGCAGAAGATCTTCAAAGGTAAGCGATTTATTTTAGCTCTTTTTATGTTTTGTGACACCCGCGCTGGTTATATTTTTATGCTAATGATGGAAGTACACAAGGCGCTGTCCTCAGACAATCAAATGTTATGCTTTCACCGTAAAGCCTTTTTGAAATCTGACAACGCTGTGAGATTGCCAAGATTCTAAGCTTTTGAAGAGTGTGCAACACTTGTATTTTCATGAATGTTTTATATTACTACATTTGCATTCGGATGTTGTCGTAGGTGGGTCAATAGCGCCCCACTGATCCCTAGTTATACAATGCACTCTAAATAATGTCACTTTAATAATGTTTACATATCTTACATTACTTAGAAAAACAGCAAGAGAGAGAGAGAGAGAGAGAGAGAGAGAGAGAGAGAGAGAGAGAGAGAGAGAGAGAGAGAGAGAGAGAGAGAGAGAGAGAGAGAGAGAGAGAGAGAGAGAGAGAGAGAGAGAGAGAGAGAGAAACAGCAAGACAGATGGAGAAGACAGAGAGAGAGAGAGGGGGAGAGAGAGAGAGAGGGAGAGAGAGAGAGAGAGAGAGAGAGAAAGAAACAGCAAGACAGACAGAGCTTTGCATTGAGCGTATTTGTGAGCTGCCTCTTAATTGAACTTACCCAGTGGGGATGTAAGAGAGTGGTGCAGACAGATACAGGAGCTGTCAGAGCTGCCTCAACCAAATGGAGAGAGAGGGCTGGAGGAAAATATGATTTAAGGTGAAACGACCGCATCATTTGTCATTCTGACCCAGCTCTCAAAGAGCTGCCCCGCTATTCTCAGTTATGATTAGGTCTGATGAAAGAACATCAGAACTATTAGGATGTTAGATTACAGACCTGATACCTTCCCAGTTCTGATTAGGCTTGATGGAGGGAACATAGGAGGATATCATATTTATACTAATAGTTATGATTACAGACCTTCTCAAGAAAGTGTATCCGCTATGGAATTCTATCCTCTAGGACATTCTATCCTCTTTGACATGTTCTCTTAACTTTTTAGTCGGTGAATACTGGTGTAACTTGTTACAGAGCATGCTCTGTCTGACTATGCTGGTACAAACCATATCAACCTGATGAAAAGTCTCCATGTGTTTTTACACAGTGAATTATGGGTGCATTATGGGTGCATTATGTGTCATGTGTAAGTCAGGGTTGTCACGCTATGCCATGTGTTGTGCTTTGTAATCACATATTTGTGAACATTTAGGCCAACTGATCAGACCAGGAAAGAAGGAAGCAAGAATGATGCTTGTTTACAATTGACTCCAAAACTCCTCCCTTCTCATTTATCTATCCTAATACACCTGTAATCCCAGGGCCCAGTTTTTCTAAAGTTATCCATCTGGATTTTGCCTATTAAATGTATAGACATAGAATTAATTAAATAATTTACTTGAATGGGGACTCCCATTCTATTCATTCTATTTCCATACATTTAATCCTATTCGACAAGCAAAATCCAGATAGATAACTTTAGAAAAACTGGGCCCAGGGCAGCAGGACTTAAATCTTCAGATTGAATTGCTTCCCAGCCTTCATACGATCAATCAGCGGCACAGCGAAACGGCAGTTTATTACACGGCAGGAAGCAAAACATTGTGTAAGAGGAATCAGTAAACCTTTGATTAGGATCGAACGTTGATTACTGGATCAGCTGTAGTCAGTGAATTAATGGGGTATTTTCCTTAGTTGTTTTCTTTGTTTATGTTATAGTACTCCAAATTCACAGATGTTGTTTTGATAAAGTACAATCAGTACTGACAGATCATTGTTGATACTTGGACACCTGTATCAGAAATATGAACCCTAACCATAACCCTTACTAAGAGCCAGACTTCACAGATTCAACTGAGCATGTGTGGTCCTATTGTAATGAATCATATTAAATCACTACCCTGGCCGTTAGACATTGGCACAAGACTTTCCATGATTTTTCAAAATGACAGTATGGATTATGGATGAAGTACTTTCTTTTCACATTATACTGGCCTCTGCTGGCCATTCATGGAGTTGACTCGACTCGGCATCCACAGTTGATGTAATACTTTTTGTTTAAAAAAATAGTATCATGTGCCATAATGTAAAGGATAATTATATTTCATTTTAATACGTGACCAGCAATATTGGTGCCCTATTGAAATGTGTGTAGATGCCTGTTATACAACGAAATAGCTACACGAACCAGACAATGTTTATCAAATTGAATGAAGGCAGTTGATATAGACATTTGTTTTTGTTATTTTTCCTATTTCGTTCTTATCGACTGTCCTTCACTTCCTGTGTCTGTAGATTGTGATTCTGGGAAGTTCTCTCACGGGTAGCGAAGACTCCTGGTGTGTTGGCCAAACATCCAGCCATGAGGGAAATGTCACAGCGCTCCTGCTCAGTCATGACCTCCACTGACCAGTAATTGATGTGCAGGGTCACTGTAAGTTCATGAACAACACACATGCATGCACACAGTCACATATGCATGCACACATGTATGCACACATGCACGCGCACACGCATGCACAAACATGCATGCACGCTTATACACTCACTCATGCACAATGTACATATGTCATCACGCACACACCAAACACACAGTAAGTCCCTAAAGCTTTTCTACTGGGGGACCAAAAGAGATGTAATTGAAAATCATGTCATCCTAACAGTTTCCTGGGCTGGTGCAAGAGCTGCCTCTTGAGAATCACTGTACCATCCCACTGGGCACAGATCAGTTCAACATCGATTTTTGATTTACATTTGGTTGAGTTGTCAACTAACGTGAATTCAATGTGATATGTTGACGGCAGGTAGCCTAGCGGTTAAGAACATTGGGCCAGTAACCAGAAGGTTGCTTTTTTGAATCCCCAAGTTGACTAGGTGAAGAAGAAAAAAAATCGGTCATTGAGCAAGGCACTTAACCCTAGCTGCTCTGGATAAGAGTGTCCGCTAAATGATGCAGGTGTGAAATCAATCAAAGATTTCACCCTGTCATTGAATTCAGCTTAAAAAATACTAAATTACATTGATTACATTTTGCAAGTCCAATCAGTTTTCCACGTCATCACAGTTTTTACCATTTAAGGTAAAATACTTACATGAAGGACTACACACACACACACACACACACACACACACACACACACACACACACACACACACACACACACACACACACACACACACACACACACCTTCCCAAACACTGTTGTCAAACATGTATGTTAGTTGTAAGAGGAAGGACCCCAGTCAGTTGTATTCAGGTCTTTGTTGTTTTGTCTGAGGCCCATATTGCCCGGTCACACTGTTGCATCTGTGAACCAGAGTCAAAAGCCTCTAGCGGACCAGGAAGAGGCCCTGTTGACTACAGGAAATTCTCAGGATAAATTCACCAGCTTGTAGGCTAAACTTAGACATAGATGGCTGGTTGGGTTGGTTTATGGTGGGAAGGCAAGGGTCTAGAAAGAGAAAAAACTATATATTAGGCTACGTTGATGGTCGGAAACAGACAAAGACCATGTGGTGTATTGCTAAAGTGATGTTTACGACAAAGTGTGTCGGTGTGTCGGTGTGTATAAAATATACAGTACAGGAGGCAGTAAAAAAGTTAAAATGTATCTTTCTTTATTGAACATTTGACAATCGACAAATGCTACTTCATATTTGTACAGTGACACAAGCATCCCGATCCTCTTTCCTAAAATAGTGTCCACAGGATTCCAACATACAACTGAATTTAAACCGTTTTTGTGGTAACATTAAAGAGTAGATCATCGCTGCGTCCAACACAAGGAAACAGATCATCCCAAACCACACCTAAGACACATATTAATGAGTGAACCAATCCATTTTGTTCCTTTAAAAACAAAAAGATGGTCTGTAAAATATCAAGATGGTCCTTCTTTTGAAAGAAGACAGAGTAAAAGAGAACATAACAGGCTATGTACATCATGGAGTGCCTGTTTGTAGTGGCGAGACGTATCCTACAACGTTTGAGTTCAAGGTCACTGGGTCATACAGTGGTCAAGCTGAGGTCAAGCTGTGGTTAGTGGCGGCATCGACCTTGGTGAAATAATGACTGAGTTTGTAAGTGTGGTGCTTCCTGATGACATCCCTGTGTGACATATGGATGACAAATGCCCAGAGGCATGGTTGTTGTCATTGAAATTGACCTCCCAGCGGCCACTGGACCTGAATAGAGAACATATTGTAATAGTCTTGTCCTCACTGTACCTAACAACAAAGTGGAAGTGTTTTTCAGTTCAGGTTTGTGACATCTGCTAAGTACAGTAGGAAGTTAATATTCACTCAGGAGAGGACAAAGTAGTTTGCATTATTTTCATGGATGAAAACGGGATTTGGAATAGAACTGAGAGATTGTCACTAACATGCATGGCTGAACTACAAAGGACCTCTCCCATTGCAAAGAGGGACCTATCCCATTGCAAAGAGGGACCTATCCCATTGCAAAGAGGGACCTATCCCATTGCAAAGAGGGACCTATCCCATTGCAAAGAGGGACCTCTCCCATTGCAAAGAGGGACCTATCCCATTGCAAAGAGGGACCTATCCCATTGCAAAGAGGGACCTCTCCCATTGCAAAACATGACAAAAATTAAAGACGCAATGTGTTGTGTATCCCTGCTTGTCTAAAATGCAACAGTACTTTTACACTTGTGGGTTTAAGGTACTGTAAGGAAGAAAGTAATTATGTTGTCACAAAATATGTATAATTTATGCATTAATGTATTAGGACACAATACTTTTTCTAGATTAGAAAGCAACATCGATAAATTGCATCAAAATAATTTCCCTAGATTTAGAAATGTCTCCTATCCCTGGTAAACTGACCATAAATAATGTATGAACAATGTGTAAACGTAAGGGAAAATGTACATATTGAAATTTATCTAGGCTATTTTCTTACACTTCAATAATTAAAATCTATCATACAAGCACAAGAAAATGGTAGTAAAAACATTTAAATTCATGGCTACTTTGGTTCCATAGTCATGAAGGTGGGAGTTGGGCAATGCTATAAGTCACAACTGTACAGCTATGTAGCTCTTTCCTTCTTTCCCACTGCAAACAGCGGTCTGTGGTTGAATCGAGGGTGGTCTGTGGTTGAATCGTGGTCTGTGCGATTTGGACCACCCGCCCAAGGGGTGGTCCAAAGTGCCTAAAATTAAATGAGGTGGTAGCATGATTTTTTCTGGGATGACGGCCTTTGCTAGTTCATAGTGGGCCAAAGTGCCTTGGAGGTGGCTTAACCTAACCTAACCCAACCCAACCCAACTTAGTCTGGTTTGGCCCGGTGGAACTCTAGTTCCCAGGGGGGTCTCAGTCCTGGGTTTCCAACCCTTCTAGGTGTTCAGGGATGGGCAGACCCGTGAGGACAGTCAGACACTTGTTCCACACATTGAAGACGGGACACACGGGCTGGGCGAAGGACACGTGGAATGTGTGCAGGTGCTGCGAGCCCACGGCGTCATAGAAGGTAAGTGAGCCGGAGTCGTAATCCAGCAGGACACCCACGCGGCGCAGGTGGGGCGAAGGCTCGATGGCCAGCTCCTTGCTGTTGTGACGCACCACCCATGAGTTGTTGCAGCGGCACAGGACCCAGGAGGCCGAGTTCTTGCCGATCCACTCGTGCTTGGGGGCCGACTTGTAGGCGATGCCCACTGCATACCTGCAGAGAAAGAAGTAAGAAGACACTGTTAGCCAGTCTCTAAAACCCAAACACTTCAACACTTGTTGAAAAAAAAAACTTGTACTTATTAAATGTGCATTGAATCTTTCTCTGTCTACATTGTATAAATGTGCCTTACAATGTGGCGTAACATGACCGCCCCTCTATCTCTGTCATTCCTACCCAGCCAGATCCAACAGGCCAAACACCATGTGGTTCAGAGCAAGACATTGGTCCATCATGTCTCCCAGGTCTAACTCACCATGTGCTTCCTCCAATCAGGGCCTCCCAGTAGTGGCGTCCGCTGTCAATGTAGACATTGCCGACGACTCCGTAGCTACTCTGGCTAGTGAAGCGCTCCTGGCCGTGTCCCTTCTTTGATGCCGTCTCATCGCGCTCCACCGTTAGGTTGTCATGGGAGACCTTCAGCTTCTTGTGGGCGGACTTAGGGTCCAGTTTGAAAGGTTGGCCTGGACGAAGAGGATGGAGAGAGACAACATGGTTAAGTTAGCAAGGGGCTAGGAGAGGATAGGCTATGATGGCAGCAGCTGTATGTATGTTGTCCACATTAGGAGACCTTCCCCGACATGTGATGCTGTCCTAATATGGACACCGTATTCAGGTAATATTAGGTAAGAATCACAAGATACTTCTCTAAAACTGCATGCTATAATTCCAAATGTCCTTATTTCGTAATGTATGGAACCCTTACTGTTGGTTTTGAGTGTCCCTGGCTCACTGCTGCGGGCACCTGCCTGGTTGATGGCTTTGACGAGGAAGATGTACTTGGTGCCGCTCTGCAGGCCGTGGACGGTGTAGTGGTTCTGCTTGATGTTAGGCACAATCATCCAGCTGTCTGCAGAGTTACACAGGCCTGGGAAGGAGAAACAGAATCACAGTTACAGTGTTGTCATGCATACACACTCAGCTATGCATTGGTGCGTATGAGTGAACACACAAATGTTTCCGTTAGCACACACGTAGTCACATGAACACACACAGAGTGGCTATAACAGACCCACAACACAGACTACACACGTACAATACACATCCTTTGTGGTTGAAGTACTGCGGCTTTGATAAACTTTGAAAAGCAAATTAATTAGGTCACTCGTAAACTGCTGAAGTCCAGGACACAAGCAAAGTTCATTGTCACATAATGAGGAAATGATTTGCATTGTCTGCTGCAGAGACAGCCAATCCTCAGCCAATGTAAGTATCATACTTGGACCAAATATCAACATTCACCTAATTAAGTCCATATTTCCCCAACATCTTGTATATTTTTATTCTTTAGTTAGCGAACTCTTATCTATAGCTTGAGAGAGGTGTAGGTTTGAGTCTGTTTGGGTTCGGAGGGGAGGAAGTCGATTCGTGTGTTCCTAGGAGACCAGAGTTAAAGGATAGAGAGGAGCGGTCCAAATTCCACAATCAGTCATTTCCTCATTCTATTCTAGCGCCTTTTATCATGCCCGAGTGAGAGGGGAAGGATGCATTATCAGTGTGTTCAGACAATGCCTCTTGTCCAATATGACTTTGGGTGTCGGAGGGTGTAGTAGACGTGGAATTAAGGGGTCATTTATCGTGCAAAGTCAATTCATTATTACAAAATGGCAGTGATCTTCAACAAGCCACAGTCAGCCAGAATGCAACATAGCATTATGCCGTTAATAGTGATTCATTTCTAATGATCCAACACATTCCATATCTATTGCCATTCACCCTACTCTGTTGTTTCATGTGGTTACTGTGGGTGTTAGGAGGGGGGAGGTCATTCACCTCTCAATTGCTGTGCTGTTCCATGTCCGTGGGACTGGCTGTGCTGTACACTGATAGGCCTGTACTAAGCCGTGCTGTGCCACATTGATGCCCGCAGGCTTAATTCTCTGACAGAGCGGCCATCATGCTGAGTGCACAGTGTGTTCTCCGTAAGCTTCACGCGAACCCAAGTACACCTTTTTGTCCGTCCCTATAGGCTACCATGTCCCATCATACCCCATCATCATGTCTAACGTGCGTTCTGAAGGCTGCCGTGCTGTAAATGTACAGTGCACTGTGAATGTACATCACATTTGCCAATATTTTAAATGGAAACGCGCCATTCTCACCTCACACATGGCAGCCATTTTGGAACGGAGTGCCTGTCACACATCATTTACATTGGTGAGAGATAACACAATGAGTAATTAAATTGCCCTGCAATTAAATGACCCTGAGTGAGACCCAATGGGACCAGTGTTTGCCATCACCCCTTTTCCTCTGATGTGTTTTCAGAGACATTTCTAAGATGTGACATTGTGACAACACCTCAGCCTTAGCCCAGAGCTTAGACCTGGTGATTGGATGTGAAACTAGGGCGGGAAGAAAACATAGCGTGTGCAGAGGATGAGGAGAGGAGGAAGTGGAAAAAAAGAAACCTGTCACTTTGGGTTTACGCCACCCCTCATGAAAAGTGCTGATGTTAGTAGACTTAAAAAAAAAAAAGAAGGCCCTTAGAGAGTCTTCTGCTCAATGGAGTTCCAAAGACAGCATGTGATACAATTGTTATGTTCAATTGTCATTCAAGGGTGAACATGGTAGACTTCTATTATACATTCAAGTTCATTCATTTTGTATATCGGTATCAAAAGACATTCAAAAAGGCATTCTACTTGGGGGCACTGGAGTGCCAACGGCTCTTGTTCCAAATCGTGAACACTGGTGATAGTTCTGGTAGTTTTCAGTTTCTTCTCTTTGTTGTTGTTGCTAAAATGCTAGTGTTTGAAGTGAAGAGAGATGATCACAATATGAGACCTATCATATCCTATTTATTCTCATGACATCCTATAACCTTGTTTGTTAGCTGTCCGCTTTCATCAAACCACATTTCCCCCTCTGTTCTCTTAATCTAAGAAGCTATATTTCCCATCCCCTGATCTCATTTTATATTGCTTGCCCAGCGAAGTATGCATGAGTGTGGCATTCAGGCGTGATCAGTGGGGGAGGAGGGCTCTGAGCACTGATTCGTGTTATGACTGTAATTCGCTCCGAGTCAGCTAGTCTCCCTCTTTCCACTCTGTCCCCTTTGACACTGCAATAACTCAAGCTGAGATCCTGAGATTTGAGCTCACCCCATTGGCCCTAGTCGACAGGCTCAGTGAGAAGAAACGCATGATTCGGTTTTGATTCTTGAGTCCTCCAGCTGTTTGGCTTTACACTTGATTTATCGCGGGGCTTTGAGTTGGAAAATACAAAAGTTATCATCAGGAGAGAATTCTGTGAGCACAAAGCATTCTCTCAAGGCGTTCTGTGAACTTACTAGCACCGTTGGCTTGCCATGTGAAGATACTATTGTGTGTCTGGTGGTGTGCCTGGTATGCCAGAGGGTAGTTTAACTTACACCCTGATACACACTGACAACACTGGCTTGACCTATGAAGATAGTAGTGTGCTTGGAGGTGTTTCTGGTATGTGTGACTGCATTTCTGCCTACGCCCAGATACTTACTGACAATGTTGGCTTGCCCTGTGAAGATAGCATACTGGAGCTCATAGGAAAGCACTGTGAACTCGTCGTCTGAAGTCCAGTGGACGGTGATGGTGTCGTACGACGCAGTGCAGAGTTCTTCTCTGATGCCCGGAGGACTTGGCGCTAGATAAGTGTAGTGAGAAATTAGAGAAGGGTAAGAATGGAAAATGTTACGCGTGCTCTGGCATGACAATGAAATAACAGTGGTTCACTGGTTTTGAGCGTGCTGTTTTACCTCAAACAAAGTACTGTGACTCTTAAAGGAGGACTGAAGGCTAGTGACTTATATTGATTGCCAAGCTTTTGTTCGCTAATGATCATTTATATTTCAGAGGTTGACAGTGTGATTTGGCTGATGACATCGTTCGCTCTCCTCCCCTCCCTAACCCTCCTCTCTCGCTTCTCTCATCTCTCCTTCCCTCTCTCTCCCTCCCCCCTCTCTCCCCCTCTCTCGCTCTCCCCCTCCGCCAGTGAGTACACATCGATGACTCAGAGTGAGCCAGCCCTCAAGCAAAGCCCTTTGCCATCACAAAGACTAAACAACAATCTCTTCCACAAACTCATATAAAACTATTCATATGATGTATAATTTTTGGGGGGGGGTATTGCAATAACATGCAATAACATTTACCATTTTTACATTAAGTGAGTGTATACAACTACATTTTTAGGTTACGGTTGTAGAGAGAGATGCCAACTCTTGCACTTAACATTAGAATATAGCGAGATATATTGCCAGTGCTTTGATATAGTAGACATCATGATATAAAGCAATGTCACGATATAGGCAATAACATCACAATATATCACGATATTGCCACATTATCACAATATATCGATGTTGTATTAAATTATCACTATTGGGGCCCACCACAACTAGTAAACAGAGCTGATTGTACTCTGTACCTGTGAGGTAGTCCAGGCTCTCCAGCAGCTTCTTCTCCTTGGTGAAGTCCAGAGCGAACGTGTCAAACGTGTCCGTCAGGTTGATCTCTGGAATCAGGACCTGAGAGGAGGCAGTCGCCATGGAAACCCTAACACAAACACATATCCCAGAGGGTTTAGTTCACAACTATCCCACTATGTTGCACATTTTCATTGGATGCCAGAGGTCATGTTGATTGACTGTGATTTTCCAATGGTTACTCAGAGCCAGTGTTTGTAGTGAATTTCTACCACACCCTCTGTGCTGGCCTTGCTCACCTTTCGGTGATACTCTTGGCAGTCTGGAGGAAGCGGGCGTGGTCCGTCTCCTTCAGGGTCTGGTCGGCCTGAGTGATGAGAGCAGAGGACCTCTCGATGCACTGCTTACAGTTGGAGATCTGCTGGGCTAGCTTCCTAATCCTGACTGCCTATAGAGCAGATAGGACAGAGGGGGGTTAGAATGGGTTGAAGGTGATTAACTGAATCCCACGTCAGGGATGGTAGGGATTTAGCCCAGATGGGGCGTTTAAGATCGTATCCAGATGTTTTTTGCTTGTTGTTTTCTCTTCATCTAATGAGAGGTTTAGAGAGATTGATTGAGGGCAGTGAAATGTGGTTGGTTGGATGTTGTATTTAGGTCAGAGACATTGTCCTCATCAACATTTTCTGACACACTAAACTAAACAACTAATCTTTGGTTTCATTCGAATGTGTATATTTATTTAGCAATTTTCTGGTATTTATATGAAACAACTTTTCACCCGTATCCTATATCTGGACAATGCCAGAGGTGTGAGAGCAGGAAAAAATACCAAATTGTCTTTCTATCGTCTCAGCGGCAACCGCCCACCATAAAGGATTTCTAATTAGGCAGGTTTTCATTTCCAGCCAAAAGGTGAGAGCTAAACTGCCTCTATGGCCCTTGATATTGGTACTTCTACTTTAAAGCCCCGCTCCTGACTCAAGTCCTGACACGAGACCAGGAAGGAAGGAAGGAAGTCCCGCCCTTTAGAGAAACTGCAGGAACCTGGTTTCTGACTAACACTGGACAGCTATTGGTAATTCCAACGCCAACAGAAAAGTAAAAGTAACACAAAGTGTGAAGTCGTTTTCATTTCCTCTCTGACTACAAATAGTTAGCTTTGAGCGAACTCCAACTCTGTGAGTCAGTCAAAATTATTGAGACATGCCCTGAACGTCGGACATTTTGATAATTAAGCATGGTCCAATTCCCCTGGTGACCTTGTTCAAATGTTCGCTTTGCATCATAAATGAACAGATTGAGAGTGAACAGACGGTAGACTTTCCAACAGATCCAATGCAGACCCCGAACAGAAGGCGAGAGACATTTACCCTTCTGTTGTTTTACTATTACATTCCCTCCCAGGCCTTACGGTTCAGACTGCAGCACAGAGAAAGTGCAGAGGATTGTGTGTGTGTTGGATGGGATTCCCCTTTCAGACCCATGGCCACTCCTGGATCTTACCTTTCCCTCCTTGATTTTGGTCCCAATGATCTGTCTCCTTTGCTGGATGATATCAATCAGGAGGTCGCATTCTTCCATCAGCTTTCCCTCCTGCCGTGATGCATTGATCTGAGAAACACAAAATGAAACTTAATTAATCTGTCTGACAATTCATAGCCTTAAATAAACTGTAATTACAAACCATTTATTGTTCTACTTACCCAGAGTCAGACGAACTCATGGATACCATTTTTATGTCCATGTGCATTATGAACGAAGTTAGAGGTAGTTTCAAGAGCCAACACTAACTAGCGTCAGCGCAATGACTGGAAGTCTACAGGAACGCCAGCGTATGGTTTGCGCTAATGCTAGTTAGCAGTGGCTCAGCATTGGCTTAAAAAACTACCTCTACCTTCTTTCATACTGCATGCAGAAACATAAAAATGGTATCCACGAGTTCATCTGACTCTGGCTATGTCGAAAAACGGATCTCGCAGTATCCCTTTAACAGTTTGTAATTATCAAAATGTCCGACCTGTCTCAAGGCCATGATTTAGAAAAAAGTAGAAAAACACCCATTTAAAGCTCTAGTTCAACTAATGATAATTCAGATGTCAGTTGGTTTTGCATTGCAAATAATAACCTACGGGTGAATAAATCAATATTGAGCCACAGTACCTTAATGTGTGTTTGTTTCTGGCTACTACAGAAGATAAGGAATGCCTGCGCCTGTGTTTTTGCTGAGTCTAACAGTGTTCAATTATATGTAGCATTTGGATCAGTCTACAGATCTTGAAGGTTTGCGATTGTTGAGTGCATGCACACTCAGGTCCACTTTACTAGCCACAAGCCTTTGAAATAGATGCTTCTTTGGTGCCCGTTTTTATGTCCTGGTGAAACACAGATTTCACCACCTGGACAAGTTTCAACCGAAGCGAAGCGAAAAGCGGAGAGGGGAGTCATGAAAGAGGGATTGTTTGAGCGTTGCCAAGCCAACGAGGTGTGTTACAGTCACTCCCTGGTGTGGACAGGCTGTTTATGATATGAAAGGGACTCATTGAAACGCACACAGATCCGTCTTTTCAACGCCAGTAATTAGGTTCCTTCGCCCCGTGAGTGGGTTTCTGTACTGTACGTTCACAGGGTATAGAGGGGATCATGGGTGAGTGCCACCATCTCTCCCTCTGATCTGCTTTGGAATATTTGTGGATTTTAGGTCTAATGAACCATCTATCTTTTTACAGTAGGAGATGGATGTTCAGTGAGGACATACTGTATTCCTCTTAAATCCTTCTAGCATCTCTTGAAATCTTAGATTAATTAGATGAATCATTACTAATTAGCCCCGCTAATTTCTCTCTCCCCTTCATACCTACAAAAACAGGCAAACAAGCACACACACACACATGCTGTTGCCATGTTGCCATGATAGCCTCATGAGTACACATGGCTGACACACTGTGGGCTCAGCCTTTGGCCATGGCAAGGGAGCGTGTGACGGACATGACAGATGAGTCTTTGGCAGGAGCATAAGCGATTCATTTAACCCGAAGTAAAAGCGTTTCTGGGGAATTGCACGTCAGAAGAGCTCAGAAACCTTTAACAGAAGGTGGACGAGAGGCTGATTTGCTTTAAAAGGCTTTAAAATATTCAGCGATCTCTCCAAAAAGTACACAAGCGTCCTGTGTACTCTCTTTAAGTGCTGAGAAAGGGTGTCTTTTCGCTCCTTGCACATTTATGCACAGTGATGATGACTATACAAAAGAAAACTCTAACTGTAATTCTTGGGGTGGATATAGCTAATTGAAATCTACAGATTTAATGAAGTTGTTTCATGAGTTGCACAATAATTCTGCAGCTCATTCCACATCCCTCAATTATTCACGCAGATTACTTTTACAAAGTTGATTCACTGAGCACAAGCTGCACACACACACACACACACACACACACACACACACACACACACACACACACACACACACACACACACACACACACACACACAAACACAGAAACAATTGAGAGTTAGCCTATACACTCATTATTTAATGGGTGGAAGTGTGTTTAAAAACCATGTACACATTTGTTTCTGGCCTACATCCACCATGAAAACGAGGTCAGATATTTCCCCTCTTTTTCTCGGATGCATTATTTATATACATACATTTTGAAAGGACCAGGTTTTTGGTTTTTAAAAGGCTAAATGAAATGACCAAAGTGGACCTGCGGCCTGTCCTCAAATGTTACCACCCTTTTAGTGTACTGGTCACAGTGGCCATGGAGACATAGTACAATCTCTGCTTAGAGTGTAAGTCATAAAGATTCAGGCCATGTCATTTTCATTTCCTAGCCCACCCTTCCACCATGGGGCTGTGACTCATTCCTCTCAGGCGCTTCCAATTTGAATCTTCAGAGATCAAGAACAAGTGACTATGGTCAGAAAGGCTCAATCCAGAATAACCTTCATTAAAGAAGTGGCACAACCAATCTTTTGTCTTAGGATAGGTACATCAGTATAATCTGATTGTATTGCACATGGGCACATTTTGAAATTGTAGAACATGATTCTATGTACATATTCAGATGAGCAAACTCAAGCGGAGACAGGAGCATCTGTTGCCACATAAACTACTTCATGATTATATGACAACATTAGCATAATCATGTCAGGGAAATTATCATTTGAAATTTGACATCAATACAAAATCAACAAAGTTTGTAGTTTTGTCTGAGGTGAAAGACATGCTGTACAGTTAATTGGGCTTACATCACATGCGCTACACTAACTGACTACAACATGCCTCTTGCACGTGCACACATCTCTGAACTCATAGCATGGTCAGTGACAGAGCGCTCACCTCTACATGTTGACAGGTTTGGATCAACTTTCCCATCAACCCCTCCAACTCATTGTTCCTCTTGACCAAATGACTCAGGTTGGAATCCAACGCTTGCTGCAAAAGAAAGAGAAAATGACTGTTGAAAACAGAAGAGAAAACAACAGTTCTTGTCCTTATTTTTCTTATGAACAAGCCTGAAAAGCAACCTACCATACTTTCAAGAGAAAATCAACACAAAACCAAGCTGATCAAAAAGTGTCAGAGGTCCTACATTTCTGTTTTAGAGAGAGCAGAATCATAAAGCCAAAACGGAGAAGCTTCCTCCTCCTCCCTCTCTGCCTCCCTCTCCTCCTCCTCCCTCCTTCCCCTTCCAAAATCTCATCCACAGTTGTCACATTCGCTTTTGGACAATTTTGGACACTAACCTCCGGGCGCTGCCCCTGTCCCTCGTCCCGATACCGCCTCATCCCGGTCAGTCAGTCTTTGAGCCGAACACGACTGGCAGAGCCTGAGCCAGAGCCTGAGCCACTCCGGGGAAAAAAACTCATGCATAAACCCCCCCGACCGGCAAATGAAGCATCAAAAGCTCCTCTGACAGCCCATCTACCTATCAAAGAGTCTTTACGTAAGCTGTTCTTTCTGACGTTTGTTCCCCTTTTCCCCTTCCTATTCTGCCTAGAAAAAATCTGTCTTCTTTATTTCAACATTCTATCATGTTATTGCCCAACCGACCATATTAAGCCACAATGTGATGTTCAGTAGGGATTAAATGGAGTTGCCCCATGGGTAAACAGAGTAAACAACAGACGAGCCAGGCAGGAGAATAAGGGTGGGGGAGCTTACCAGTCTAATGGATGGCCTTAATACGATGATGACATACAAAAAACACATTAAGGACCATAGGGGATGGCATGATCAACGGGGGTGTAAAAATAACTGAACCCATGGAGGAAAACAGCAATATTTCAAGGACTACTAGCGTGTCTTCTTGCTTGAACGGACATATTGAATAGGTATCACTGGAAAACCAAAACCGTAGTTAAGGGGTCAAACAGTATGCCCCATGTGACTCCCTCCATTATGTTCTCCTCAGCGTGTTCAATCTAATGGCCGATTTAAATTGACGTTAATACAATGGAATTTGTCCCCCACAGTCTTGAGAAGATTAATTAAAATGTCCCTGTTGTAAATTTGTATTAGGGTCAGGAGAAATTACTCTTGTAAATTATCTCATGTATTTATAGCCCATATTCTCAACTCACTGAGTTTAAAGTGGACACAAGCTCTGGGTTGAAGAGGATATTTATTAATTAAGTATTTTCTTCTTATTCACCTAGTAATAAGTCAGAATAAATCAGAGTATCAGAAGAAATGTGAAAGAAGCATCTTGAAACTGTTGGACAATAAATAATGTATGACAATGTTGGAGTGATCCAAGCCTGTTGTCTGTAAATGTGTTGATAGAGTAAATGAGATTCACTGAGAGATAAATCATGTGGATAAGATCTCTGTTGAAAGACCTTTGGCTGTATGGAGTAAAGAAAGGTCTATGGTGGTAAAAGGAAATACTCGTATTAGGCAGGAGGCACATGGTTGAACTCAAACTCAAAGCAATTGTCCTATTTATAGATATTTCTAATTGTTTGTTTTTAAAACCAATGTGCCAATAAAACGGATGGAATACCTAAATCCTTATAGTCAGTTTCTATTTTGAATTTTCTCTCAGCAGGGGATAATGTAGTATATGAAATGACAGCCTACTGTATCCATTTACCAAATACACTAGTTCTCTTCATTGCAGGACATCACTAGCCACATTTCAGTAGTTAACATTTCATACTGGGAGAAATCCCTGGTCATTAGTGGAAGGGTATATGGAAACTTTTGAGATTTAAATACAGTTCTATAAAAAAGTGGGCTACTCCTGAGTGTGGTCAGATGACATTGAAGGCAGTTGCAGGGAGTTCTACAAAGGAAACACATTCTAACGTCTCTCCTTCAACATCTGTATCGAATCAAGAGAAAGCTACCACTAACCACGCTTTCAATGGCTTCTCGCTACTTGACCTTCTAAGATCCCTGTAAGAACCCTTTACTACGAGGGAAAAAACGTTTACTATTCAATATCTGATCATATCTATATTGGAGGAAACACCAAAGGCATCTAAAACACTATTTATGTGACACTATCCCAGCATAAAGAGAGCTGAGGACTGCCAAGGCTGTTTTTATCTTAATGCAAAGGTCAACCTATAATGTATATGTTGTTTGGAAATAACAACATTGTTATAGATTTGTAAGTATGAACCTTTTTGGGTGTCAATTTCTACTCCATTGTTTGCCTTTGTGAATGGCGTGACTCAGGAGTACCAGGATCACCACTTTGCCCTTTTCTCCTTCTCCCATAGTCCGAAGTGAGCATCCCACTAAAGCATCCCACTAAAGCATCCCACTTAAGCATCCCACTAAGATGCGTGAGTCCTAAAAGGCCTACCCTCTTCACACCCCTGAGTAAAATGAAGGAATCATTGCTATGGTGTGTCAGGTCCTGTACCTATTATTCTGTAAACAAGGTCACTGATAAAACATGGCGTGTGACATAACTTCTTCTGCATCTTCTATACAAGGGCAACTAGGCTTGTTGTTGTGCTTTGCCTGCCATTTAATTACCTGCAAGCACATACCTGGATTTGCTGGTCAAACACTGATTTGAAAAAATAACAAAAGCTAGCAGACAATGGCCCCCAATGTCCTGTCATGTCAGTGCCCATTCCCCAATATTACATAACACAATACCAAATGTCTCTGAGCAACAGGCTTCTGTTCGGAATAACAACAAGAAACATGTTTTATCCCTGTTTTAACTCACTGCGTGTGGAATTGACTGACATGCAGTGATGTTAGACATAGTTAGCCTCAGGCAGTGATGTCATGGGAGTAGACCAATAATCCTATACTGTTGCTACACCACTGTCTCTTTCCACATAGGCAGGTGGGACGTTGTTTTCCTGCTCACTCTGTGTCCGGGTGTCCCTGAACACGCAGAAAAATGTCGACCGAGTCATCACACATCCCAACTCCCTCTAGCGCTGTTGTTGCAGCCAGGTCACACCAGATCCACTTCAGTATTCAACGTTTTTCCAGGTTCCCAGGACGTCGGGAGATGCCTTCGATACCATCCACTAGGGGCAATGTGAGCACCTATTACCATCTAGTAGGCTCGCGGCTTGATAGGGCGTTGTGGATTAGGATAGTGGAAGGGCTTGAACCGCAAGCTACGGCTCCGAGGATCGAGGTTTCAATCCAAGTGCTAGGCACTCTTTTGTAGAGGATAAGTTCATTGGAGTTAACTGCACCTCAGATTCAAGCCCAAATAAGTTAATGTAACAGACACATCTCAACATAAACTGTTCAGAGGAGAATGTGTAAATCAGGCCTTCATGGTTGAAATGCTGCAAAGATACCACTACTTAAGGACACCTATAATAATAAGAGACTTGCTTGGGCCAAGAAACATGAGCAATGGACATTAGACTGGTGAAAATCTGTCATTTAGGCTGATGAGTCCAAATTTGAGATTTTTGGTTCCAACCGCCGTGTCTTTGTGAGACACCGAGTAGGTGAACGGATGATCTCTGCATGTGTGGTTCCCACCGTGAAGCATGGAGGAAGAGGTGTGATGGTGTGGGGTGCTTTGCTGGTGACACTGTCTGATTTATTTAGAATTCAAGGTACACTTAACCAGCATGGCTACCACAGCATTCTGCAGCAATACACCATCCCATCTGGTTTGCGCTTAGTGGGACTATCATTTGTTTTTCAACAGGACAATGACCCAAAACACACATCCAGGCGGTGTGAGGGCTATTAGACCAAGAATGAGAAATGGAGTGCTGCATCACCCAACCTCAACCCAATTGAGATGGTTTGGGATGATTTGGACTGCAGAGTGAAGCACAAGCAGCAAACAAGTTTTCAGCATAATATGTGGGAACTCCTTCAAGATTGTTGGAAAAGCATTCCAGGTGACTACCTCATGAAGCTGGTTGAGAGAATGCCAAGAGACAGCAAAGCTGTCATCAAGGCAAAGGGTGGCTGCTTTGTGTTTAACACTTTTTTGGATACTACATGATTCCATATGTGTTATTTCATAATTTTGATGTCTTCACTATTATTCTATAATGTAGAAAATAGTAAAAATAAAGAAAAACCCTTGAATGAGTAGGTGTGTCCATACTTTTGACAGGTAATGTATATAATAATTCTGAACCAGAGCTAGAAGTGGTTTTGAAATTGTTGTAAAAATGCATTATTGGGCTTAAAGTGTTAAAGGGTTGCAAAACTGAGACAAAGGGCCACATTCAAATGTAGAGTTTCGTTCCAAAACGATATATCCACTTATTTTTTGCATTTGTGTTTTATCATCAGAAATTATTACATAAAACTTCTTAGGGAGCAGCTCCCTAGGTGACGGTTTTTGAGAGTCTGGCGTGCCCAAAGTAAAATGCCTCCCACTCAGGCCCAGAAAATAGGATATGCACATAATTAGTACTATTGGATAGGAAACACTCTGAAGTTTCTAAAAGTGTTAACATAATGTCTGTGAGTATAACAGAACGGATATAGCAGGCGAAAACCCGAGGAATTCCTGTCCTGGAAAAAGTGTTTTTGACACATTGCCTCATTTTGAACCCCTCCCTATGGAAAATGACCATATAAGGGAGTAAGATTTCAGTACCTATTGCTTCCACTGGATGTCAACAGTCTCTAGACAGTGTTTTGATTATGTTTAGTTGCTCTGGATGGTAATAGAAGAAGAATTGGGAAGTGGTCACCAGATATAAACAGAAGAGGATGCGCGTTCACGGGCTTGCGCGCGCTGTGGTTTTTTTCCTTTCCTATCGTCCAGTTTATAATCTGGTTGAAATATTATAGTAAATATACATAAAAGTGTTCCTAAGGATACATTATCAATGATGTTTGATTGTTCTTGGACAAGTGTATAGGTATAGGTTGAACGCGTTCTCTTCACGGTTCAATGGGCGAGTGGACGCTGTATTTTATGATCATAACGTGCCATCCAAACGGAGATTTATGGATATAATAAATGACTTTTTCTAACAAAAGAACCATTGTATGTCTTCGTTGGACACTTGGGAAGCCCTCAGCAGAAGTTCTTCAAAAGGTAAGGGATTTGTTTTCGCTGTGAAATGTGTTTTGTGTGAACCGCGAGGGTTTATGAATTTATGCTAATGGCGCCCCACCACTCCCTAAGTAGTTAATTATGGGAAACGTCATGTGTGTGCAACATTTTGCTGTTCTCAGATGTTTAATTCATAGATTTTACGTCTAAAAGCTATATATCCATTGTTTAGCTGGAATGGAATGTTCATATCGTGTATATTGAGTAATGTATGGTTGTCTCACCTAGGTATCTCAACATGAATACACAAACTGTAAATCGCTCTGGATTATAAATATTGATGTCACTAATGTATAATTTGTACAGTTCTTTATAAAAAAAAATATGTTACAGAATTCCCCTGCCGATGGCACTGTGGGACTAATTTGTGTGTCACATTTGACTGTGTAAAGACTAGCAGTACTATTTATGAAAAGAAACTCTTCATATGTTGATAGACAAGTAAGAGATAGACAACCAAATAAGAGTAACGTTGATGTTGCCTCTACATATGAAAATAATAAAAATTTAATAAAAATGTCATCTTCAATTTTTTTAATTTTAATTATGAGGTCAAAAAAACTGCCATTGATGATCATTAATTTTATGGTAAAGAGGTAAGACAGGAGGTCTTAAGTTAAAACAAAATCTCTTTAAGTTAAAACAAAAAGGACAACCAAATATTACTAAAAGTAAGTTAGATGTTCTTCATGCATAGAAAATCCACAAAATAGTTGATCCTTTCAAAAATATTTTGATGCATTTTGCTATTTCAGACAATATGACTTCATTTAGATGTACAGTGTCCGAAATTATTAACATCCTTGATAAAGATTAGCAATAATGACTGTATAAAATAAATAGTAAAAATACTGAGCTAAACTGTATGCAAAAAAAAGGGAAAGTATGTTATTTTATACTAATACAATTGCTAAGAGAAAGAGATTTTGTTTAACAAGTAGTATTTTTTTCACTCAAAAAGGTAGGTGTCAAAATGATTGATTCCCCTAAAGATTCTTATAAATAAAGTAATCAAAAGTTTAGTATTTGGTCCCATATTCCTAGCACGCAATGATTACATCAAGCTTGTAACTCTACAAACATATTGGATGCATTTGCAGTTCATTTTGGTTGTGTTTCAGATTAATTTATGCCCAATAGAATTATATGGTAATTCATGTTTTGTGTCATTTTGGAGTCACTTATATCGTAAATGAGAATATAACATGTTTCTAAACAATTCTACGGATAATCATGAATGAATCATCAATAATGACGAGTGAGAAAGTTACAGAGGGTCAAAGATCATACGCCCAGGACCCACAGGACATGCGCCAGCACATCAATGCTTTTGATACATTTTTATGTGTTTTTTATCGAATTTTACAGTTTTCTTAACACAAATTCTTTCTACATTGATGCCCAATGGTACATTTTTGCAACTTTTCCATAAAATTGTTCTACCAACTTGAAGTAAAAACATAAATAACCCTAACCCATAATCAGAGGTCTATTCTTGGGTCTCACAGGGTTAACCCAAACCTTAACCCTTACCTTACCAGTCGGAATAAATACCTAAACACAGCTGTCAAGTTTTGACGTTTGTCCCCCCTGTGCAAACGTTGAATACTGAAGTGAGACCGTAAGATCTTGTTGGTTGTTGAACAGAGGATACAGAATGTTGTAACAGCCATAGACTGTATATCAACTTCTCTGATGTTGCCAATTCACATTTTGCTTTATACTTAATGTTTCTGTCTTGCTTGTGCATCTTGTCTCAGTATTAGTTTGTTTGTTTGTGTGCCATTACGTTCTCCGCACCTTTACGTGCATCCACTTTCTCTTCATCTCCATCAGTTCTCCATTTCTCCTGTTTAATTTTCCCAAGCTGTTTCTGTCTGATATAAACTCAGTGATTTTGTTTACTGAGAAGGGCAAGCAGCTTTGAGCTATTTACTGTCACATAATGGACTCCAGGCCTTCATGTGTACACCATGTGGGAAAGTTGCAGGATCCATGTGATTTTGTGACATTAGTTTTGTTGACATCAAATGCATACAAAATCATTTATATCACTAAAGTTCATGATAAACATAATGTTTCTCCTGACACTACACAGTTGTGCCAAATGCAAGCCATAATGCTGCATAACATATTGTACATGATAACACTTGTCAACGCTTGTGTTGTCTGTGGTCCGTCCCTTGGCCTAGACCCTTGAGACACAAAGTCATCTGCATGGCCAGTAGTAGATCAGAGGCAAGGCTGTAGGCAAAGGGTCATGACCGTGTAACAGTATGACTCGATTACTCCAGGGCGTGGAGGAAGAAGTTGTACTGGGGCTGAGTAAAGTGAAGAGTTGTGGCCAAGCCAGGAGCTGTGCCATTGGGGAGGGGAGGAAGACAGAGGACAGTCAAAGGTCTTTGCTTAGCTACTACAAGTTTGTCATCATTCTGCATTGTTAGATCAGAGCTTCCTCTATGACCCAGATCCATGGACCTCTGATCCTATTTTGAACCATTTCCTCTCTCTGTACGTTTCCGTGATATGGTAATTTTATCTCCCAAAAGGAAAGGGTGTAGCCACAATGACCTAGCCCCTTCACAGAGGCCCACTGCCACCACTGAAAATACTGCAATCATAGGACAGTAATTTCCATTCAATTGTTAGGCAGCTCCGCCTAATATCAGTACACGTTTAATGATCCTTAACGTTTTCTTTCATGAGCAAAGCCTTCAAATCAAATCAATACTGCATGAATTTTACATGGTGTGGTTCAAAGGGTTCTGGTAGTAGTGACCTACATCCGAGCTTCGCCTACCCTTACAGGAGTGTTTTCATGACGCTACGCATCTTTAAATCTTTCAAAAGGTGAAGTGAGAGAGACTAGACTACAACACGAGGCCTTTTGATGCAGGTCTGTCACAGAGTGAGAGTATTAACCCATCGTAAGCCAATCCTAGGTTGTGTTCATTTGGCTCCAAATGGAAGAAAACTGACTGAAACAGGGAGGGACTACCTGCACTTAAGAAACACTCATGTTTGTATTCCCATGCTTAATTGTTACTGGAGTCAAATAGGAAAATGTAAAGGATTCTCAACACTGAGAATATTACCCCGAAAACAAATTCCAATTCACTGGACATATGTCAGCATGTTCTTCCTCTACAGTACGTAGAAATGTGTTTATTTTGCAATTTCAGTGCACACCTGTGGTATTGCGTTGTCACTGCATCAGGAATTATCTCCATGTTATAACCAAGAACCCCAAAGCCTCAGAGCAAGTCTGTAATCATGCACCCAGGTACCCATTCTAGTTTTGCGACTCACCTAGGGCTGCAGAACGGTAACCGGCCCTTGCATTCTTACATGATTGTGTATCCTCTGGTATGCTCATTTGTGCAATGTGCAATGCCCTTTAAGCGCAGAAGATCCATGAGAAATGCATGTATATCACTATGGCATTACTTAGTGTACTAATTGGGAGATCCACTGACCTTAATATGAACGCATCTGTCTGTCATAATGCATACATAATATGGAAGTGAGGCAGAAAGACACTGTAGTGTAGAATAAAAACCCCTTCATCAATGGTTAATCTCTCTGAAAAACAAAAATAGCCAGTGCTTCATTTGAGCTGGATCTTAAGATCCAGCACCTCTCAGTTTTGCAAGGATCCAGTAGCCTACCTCTCGTGGCATGACCATTTGTTTTTCACTGTTTGCAATACACACTGAACATAATAGTCAGTGCTTAATTTACTTAAAGAAGTACTCTTGAATCACTCACAGAACTAGAATGATATTCATTTTCTATGATCTCTCCCGGTTTCTCTTGCTCTGATGGACATGAGCCTGCAACTATCGCCTCTCCAGCGTTGCACTTCGTCATTTACTTCCTTATAGAATCAAAGCCGGGGGAAGGGTGCTGGAGGTGCTGCAGCACCCCTGAGAAATTGAAATAAACACATTTGCCAAAGAATAGAATTACTGCTGTCTGTCTGTTCATAAATAAATGAAATAATTCAGAATACTACACCAGGAATACATCTATAATTTAGCCACAGAGGAACAATAGCTTATATAAATAGCATATGTGTGGATTGTGTGTAGCCCAATCACAAGGACTGAACGCTCGGCAAATCCTTCAGTGAATAGCATGCAGCCAAAACAGCAATATTTCAAATACAATCGCAGGAAAACATAGGTTGGAAAGCAAATGGTTCCTGCTGAAAAGAGAAGACTCTAATCTGTCTGTAGGATACCAACATATTTTATCAACTTCCAAATAGACCTGTTGAGTGAACAGCATTGTTTTACAAAGTAAAACAATAGAGAGATTGGCTGTTTACACCAGCTCATTGTCCATGACTGGTGAGTGAGCTGTGGCTCATTGGGTGAGTCAGTGAAACTGGAAAGCTTTTTTAGAATTATAATTTTGTCCTCATACTGTACAATATGGCTGTGTTTAGACAGGCAGCCCAACTCTGATCTTTTTTCCACTAATTGGTCTTTTGACCAATCACATCAGATTTTTTTCAGAGCTGATCTGATTGGTCAAAGACCAATTAGTGAAAAAAAGATCAGAATTGGCCTGCCTGTATAAACGCAGCCTTTGTGTGTCTCCACACACCTACTGCCTAGGCTTTTGATGGATTCAAGACAAGGTCGTTTTTATTGATCTCAGATTATCAATTTGTCAGTGTCAAAGTAGCCTGTAATTTCTATAGTTTGTGATGTATTAACAAAATATACTGCTAATGTCACCAGTCACCTAAAATGACGTAGAATTGCATGAAATGCTTTTATAAAAGGACACATTTTTCCCAGACCCTAGGCTACAAAAGATGCCCCCATTTGTGCAACTTCTGCAAGTGCCTCTACTCTAATGCTCTATGCCACTAGGGAAATACGATGATATGCATGCAATGCTTTTTTACAAAGCAGTTTTTTTTATAATGCATTCCGGTACCTCAGAGCCCCCCAGGTCATCCCCATCTCACACTCACTTTTTGTTTCAGAACCTCCCGATTTACAAATTAAGCACTGATAATAGTTACATTTGGACTTCATGTGTTACTTCTGTAATCAGAACACTTTTCTAGACCCCTTAACATACACAAGAGAGATGGACCAGATTGCAAAAGATGCCAAACTGAAAATCAGTGATCACACATGGCCTTCTCACAAATCAAACTCTGGTCTAAATTTGTCCTGCAGAGAGGGGGTAATACCTGGCCATCTCCCAGTGGGCCCTCCCTAACAGCCTCTAACACGACCTACCAGTCACATGTAATTAAACCAACCCCCACCAAACGGAGCGATTACCACTGTTTAACCTCAACCTTCTGGAGGCAGCCATCTACCCCATCATTAATGAGCCCCTATTTTCACACTGCCTGAACAGGAGAGATGCAGAGAGACCCTCTTGGCATTCTGGGGCGGTGCAGTACTTGTACTAACTGTCTGATTAGGACGCTCCACTAATGATGGAACAAAAAGATGATAACATCATTGTTGTTGGAAATCTAGGCTACATAGTTAGTGAGGATTATAGTGCACTCAAAACAAAATATAGTAGCTGTATTTCTTCACCACAACATTGCACTTACAAAGTCACACCTACGATGGCGAGTGCACAATAAGGCATCTCACTTCCTTATTCTTTTCCCGTCACACACAGCTTTCCGCAGCCTCTCAGGTCTCGCTTTTAATTCTTTACCCCATCACACACATTATCCACAGAAGTTCTGATGCCTCCTCTCCTCAAAACAACATGTCCACCAGCAGAGCATAGCGACCAGGTTCATGCATACATTCAAAAAGTCATCCCTTACCTTGAGTTTCTCGTAGCGGTCGCTCAAGGCCGCCACCTGGTGGTCTCTGTGTCTTCCCACCAGTTTGCACAGAGAGCAGATGAGCTGTTCGTCGGTGACGCAATACATGTTCACTTTCTCCTCCTCGTGCTCCAGGCACTGCAGCCCCCGCAGGTGGCAGTCCGACATGGGCTCGATCAGACGGTGGCCCGTGAAGGGCTTCTTGTTGGGGTGCGTTGCACGCAGGCACTCGTCACAGTATGACACCTCGCACGTCACGCACGTCTTGACGGCATCCTGCGGCGGGTCCTGCTCGCAGAACTGGCACTGCACGTGGCTAGGCGGCGTCCCGGGGCTGGTCATGGCGGTGGAGGCAGGGACCAGGGCCAGGGCAAATCGCCCGGCGTCCTCGCTAGGGGAGTTGGGCCCGCTGTGGGGCAGCAGGGCTAGGGTCCGGAGGAGGCGGCCCTCTGGACGCGGTCAATGATGTTCTGGAGGGTGACGTTGCGTTTCAGTCCTTCTAGGCCACGCTGCGGACTGAGAGAGATGACATAGCGGCAGGTGGGGCACTGGAAGGCTCCGATGGACTGGACGGGCTCGTTGGAGGCGCAGTGGGATATCAGGATGCGATGGGCGCAGCCGAAGCACAGGCTGTGGGCACAGGGCAGGAGCAGTGGGTCCTCAAAGAGCTCGAGGCAGATTGGGCAAGTCAGCTCTGACTCCAGCGCGTCCATCCTCTCAAGCGGAACTCGGGCGCAGTGTCAGCGAAATCCAGGTTAACTGCTCAGCTATCTGTAGAGGTGGACAGAAAGAGTTTTGGGTGAAATTAACCGATCAGATAAATACACGTAAATGATTAAAGTTGACTGATCATTTGCATTGTCATCAGAATCAGTGCTTCAATGAAAAAGAATTCAACAAAAACGTGGATGTATCAAGCTATCAGAGCTTGTATTGTTTAAAATGTCTACAATATATGGGTGATGCTAAAAAAGTTGAGGTCATAGAAATAACAAAGCAAAAGTCTCTTCTTTTATTTTATGTTTCCTTCATTTTTTTTGTCTTAATTGTCTAATGCTAATAAACAGAGGACAGGAGTACAATTTATGTTAAACATCTGTCTCAGTAATGGCAAGCTGTAACACACTGACTGACGGTGACTCAGAACCCTTGTCAAAAACCATTAAGGAGGGATGTTTTTTACTTCTACCGAAAACCTGGTCACACAACTCAGTACATTTAGCAATATACATTTGTATATAATTTTTGTAGGCCTCCAGGTGGGTTATCTAATCCCCAATTGATGTTGAATGCAGATAATCACTCATCAGAACAGAGAACTGAAACGTGCTCCCCCACAATGCTGTCTAGACAGGTCAACTAAACACTCATGCCATTGTCTGGAGGTGGCGGGTGCCAATACTCTCCCGACGCCATGCCCTTCTCTCAATCCTGCAGCAGTGAAAATGTACCCTCAGACTTCAGGTTGGCTGAGTATAGCAAGGGGCAAATGATTTTCAATAAACTGATGCTGAGCAGAGCACAGGAAACCGGACCTGTCTACCTGGAAATATAATGATTTTACAGCTACCCCAAACCATTACGTGATTTTACTTGACCATGGTAATGCTGACCTTATGTAATTGAACAGTTCAATTTGAACCCTTCTTCAAAGTCTAGTGTCAATAAGTGAATAACCCTTCAAAGTCAGAGAATAATCCTTCCTCTAATAAAGCCGTTTTTCCAGGGATGTCCCTGAGTGCAGCATTTTCAACAGATGTCACTGTTTTCTGTACTTGTGTGTCCAGCAAATACGGTACTATACATCTCTCTGACCTAGTTCCAAGTGGGACTAGACTGTTAAGCAGCGCCACTCCCCTACCCCTCTGGAACTGTGACAGACACAAATCTTCTTATTTAGTATGGAATCGTCTCTGAATTCCTCTGATCAGGGACATTGAGTTCACTGAATGTCAACTGCAGAATGCTTAAACCTTCAGGCATCGGACAGAAGCTGTAGTGACCAATCACATTAATTATTAAGGATCATACATTGTGTAATGAGTCACAGGTTTGAAACACGTACATCAAACTTGATTATATTAATTGAACTGATACAGAACTGAATAAATCAATTTTAGCACGCACCGTACTAACAATGACTTGGTTATCATAGAGACAACTGCAGTGACCCAATCGTTTCCCTGAACTCAGTGGCGAAATCGGTCCCTTGACTTCGGTGTATGCCATTAAAGTATGCGACTGCATGTCAAAGTGTCTGCCCTCAACCTAATAACACCACATAAACCATGAAACAGCTGAATATATATTCCTCTGGTAAAAGTCCAAAGCAAGTAATAACTTTAATAAATGGAATACTAGTCACTTTAATAATGTTTACATATTTTACGTTACTCATTTCGTATGTATTCTATTCTATTCTACTGTATCTTAGTCTATGCCGTCCTGACATTGCTTGTCCATATATTTATATATTCTTAATTCCATTCCTTTAGTTAGATTTGTGTGTATTGGGTATATGTTGTGAAACTGTTAGATATTACTTGTTCGATATTACTGCACTGTCGGAGCTAGAAACACAAGCACTTCGCTACACCCACAATAACATCTGCTAATCACGTGTATGTGACCAATATAATTTGATTTGATATGAAGTGGAGCCCCTGTCAGACTTTGCCATGGTCTTTGCCCTTCCTTAGCACGCGGATCCCCTCTTAGCCTACCCACTCAGTACCCACCGGTGGATCTCGCTCCCGTGCACTCAGCATCGCAGACATCTCTGCTGAGGAGGAGGACGATGCTACAGAAGCTGAAGAGCCCGAATCAGAAACACAGGCAGCAGGGAGATCAGAGCCCTGAGCATGGAGACACAGCGGGGTGGAACACCGGTCCACAGCAGGCATCACTCTGCTGCCTGCTTATCCCTTATCCTCCTCACGCACACAATGAATACGCAGAGTCGTCTAGTGCAGCTGCCGACCAGCGTTTCACAGGAGTTTCACAGGAGGCACAACAGGAAAGGACAGAGTTGTCCTGACAATTCCAGGAAAGTTAGCGAGAGAGAGCGGTTCACTAGAGCAGTTAGCTCTGTGGACAATCCCACTTCACACAAAAAAAGTGACACTGCAATCTGTCGGACCTCACAGTGGAGGTGCGGGAGGGAAGGAGGGAGAGAAGAGAGGAGAGGGGCAGAGAGGGGGTGAGGGAGAGGGTATTGTCTTCTCTCTCCCTTCTGCTCATTTATAGGTGTGGTCCAATGAGAAATCATCAGGGATAGGTGTCAGAAGAATAACCAATGTAACGCGTGTCATTAAAATAATATGTGAATTTCAGATCTGAGGAAAACACACACGTACAGATATGTAAAACAATATTTGGGTAAAGTTCTATGACATGTATTGGGTTTAGACCCTAGTCTTGGACCTCTGTGAAAAATAGACCTTACAAGGGTTAGTTATTGAACTGAGTCTGAACCTTTAAGATCAATAAAATACTGTGTGGAGGTATGTTAGTGTGCTGATATGCCTGATAGAGTGAGAGAGAGTAACATGTTGAATTACAGTACTCTCCATTTGGTAACGTTCATGGCATTAACCCTTTCTGTTGTAAAAAAAAGTGAAATGTTGCTGGTTTGGCAATTGCAGCCAGGTTGGGACAGGTACAAAGAATGGAGATTCACACTGACAGCCAGCTAGGCCATAGCCAGACTGAAATATGGCCAATGAAGACGAGGCACTATCTTCATACCAAGTTGAAACCGAACCGATAAAGACCAAAATATTGATTTACCGGTAAGGAAACTTTATCACTTTCAGCTAAATTTGCCTTAACTGTGAGTAAGTTATGTGGTCCTAAGTAACATTTAGAGCAACCTTTTTTAAAGTATGAGGGGAGGGGAGGGGGGCAACTTACTGTTGAGAGTTACAATAGTAGAATACATGGTGCAATTTCGAAATGTGGTTGTCCATTAGCAGTTTTACTCTTACTCTGTCAGTCACTGTCAGTCACTCAATTTGCCTTGTTAGCTAACAATGTTTTGATTGGTAAGTTAGTCTAGCCAGCTATCTAAACGTGTACTTATCTTGGCCAAATGCTGACGCAGGGCACGTACCCAGGGGCCCTGACCTCCAGGGGTCCCCCTTTGATTTTGTTATTCACTCTCACTCTAATATCATATTAACATGGAATAATGTGTAGAATTGCATGAAATTAGCTGTAAAACTGCAACAACAACAAAATATATATATATATTTACATCTCTTCCTCATGGCAAAATGTGTAGAATTGCATGAAATGTGTTATGGATTTGCAACCTATTCTCTCTGCCCCATGGCATAATGTGTATAGTTGCATGAAATTAGCTGTAAAACTGCAAAGAATATATATCTCTTCCCCATGGCAAAATTTGTAGAATTTCATGCAATATGTTATAAAATTGCAACATATTCTTTCTGCCCCATGGCATAATGTGTAAAATTGCAGAAAATTAGCTTTTTTTGCCCATGGCAAAATGTGTAGAATTGCAGGAAATTAACTTTAAAACAAAAACAATTCTCTATGACTTCAAGAGGGGGGCCACTAAAATGTTTTGCTCGGTTAAGGCCCTTAAAAGGGGGCACGTTTTCATGAGCTTGGGTCCCAGGAAAACATTGAATTTCTCATTTGGGTCCCAGGCTGAAAAAGTATAAGAACCCCTGATTTAGAGCACTATGCATATCCCCTTGTGTCTCTCTGGATATCTTGTCTGTGTGTGGAGGTACTAGTTGTATTTTAATTCAACTCAGTTACTAGAGGTTGTGGCTTTTCACTATATTTGATCTGTAACATTTTAAACGGATCATTTTTCTCTCCAGTTTCTAAAAACAGTCACTTCATGAAGAGTGGATGAAAAGATGAAAGGCCAAGACAATATGCAGTATTCAATAATATGTGGTCAAGATTCCCTTTCAGTTCGGTACAATGGGACGATCGAAAAAGGGAGATTCCATACAGTGGATGCCATTTTATAATCCAACGCTTGTTATCCCATAACAGCTGAAACTTAAAATAGAATAAACAAATAAATAAATTAACCAGCAGAAAGCTGCTGTAACAAAATGGAGGGGAATATTGTCCATCCGGTGGCTTGACGTGAGCGACTGTGGCATCCCACGGAGCGCAACGCTCAAAGTAGGTCAAAGGCATTGACCTAGCTAACAAAATAATAATCAGTGTGTGTATGCGTATGCACTTTCATTTCCAAATGAACCGAGATGGGCGAAAAACGAGAGGAGATGCACAAAATGTTTTGGGGCAAGAGAATTAACCATTTATAGGTAGTGTAAATACAAACATATCTTGTATACATCTCGCCCAACTTGTGGGGATTAGATGGAGATACATACTTCAAATAGCAGTTGTTTTTTTTGTCATTGTTAATGGGATTTTTTGTTGTTGCATTATTTAGGGGTTGAAAAAAAAGGGACAAAAAAAATACAAATTAATAATTATGGTTTTATAATCCTTATACAGTATAATAAGAATCAAAGCTCACATGTCCATAGTTCATATATCAGGACCTAATCTATAGTTTCCAACCCAGGGCCAAAAATGAAAAAATAATAATCTAGCTACCTATGACTTTTGACAATTTATTTGCTTCTCTCCAAACACGTTTAATAACCTAATGGCAGATTAGAGGATTGGCTGTTAAGAGTAATAACAATCAATAACAACAACATTTCAGACACACAAAGTTGGAGCATCTGAGATTAACCCTAAAGTTTCTTTCAGGAGCTGACCCCCACTTTACAATTTACCTGAAGTTATATATTTTTTATTGTGTATGAAATTGACACCACCCTTTGAACCATAGCATAACATTTCTTGCATGGTCTTCATGCCCTTGATGTCTGCTTTTGTTGTCAATATATATTGTAGGCATATTTCCAAAGTCATTGTTGAGAGTGTGAAAATATCCACTACTAATTGGCTATTGGACCCTCTGGTCTTAGCATAATAACGGATTTGTCACAGCTACAGTTCCACAGCCCCAGTCCCTCCACTGTTCTGATACCAGTTCTAATATAGAGTGTATTGTTACCCAGTGTCTCTCTCTCTCTCCCCCTTCTCCCCATGACCGTTGCATGCAGTGCCCCCCTAATCACCTCTAATGACCGCCCCAGACCGTACGCCAGACTCATTAGCGTTAGCATTTAGCATTTAGCCGCCCCCTGCCTGTTTATCCATAATCCGCTCCTGCTACTGTGTCTGTGACCAATCAGAGACTTTCATGTTGAGGATCGGGTCAGTCACGACTAATGGGATTGGACGCTGTGTTTGAGGCTGGGGTGCGAGCCGGGCGATTAGTGGGGAACCCGGATCCCTAAACTGGCACATCTGACTCAGGGGGGTCTCTTTGGCTATAATCCTCATCTCACTCCCCACTCCTGACTGACACAGACATGGAATAATAACAAAACATTTATTAAAAAATGTATTTGTGTTGGGGACCGATTGGGGAAGAATGTGTTTATATAGTAGTGTCCATAAAGCTGACAGGTCCAGATGTAAAAGTTTCAATGACGTGTGTGTGTGCGTGCAAGCATGCATATGTGTGTGTGCGTTACGTGCATGCGTGTGCCTGTATGCAAGCCTGCATGCCTGCATGCTTACGTGTGAGTGCATGTTTGCACAGCAAGTCACCATTAAAAAAGGCTATCCTGTGAAGTAGTGACCCGCGACATACACCTAATTTCCTGAAACGAGTCACATATGTGTGGTTATGAGTTGGTGTAGAAAGTGGGAGTCTATCCAGCTTACGGTGGAAACATCTTATATGACCTGTGTGATGTGAACAGTACATAACTCCTTCATCTATAATGCATCATACTGTATAGGATCGTTCCCCTCTCCCTCGCTCCACTCCCTTACAAGACAGATGACGAGAGAGAGATCTATGCAAGCAACTATGCAAGTATGTGTGCATGTTTTCATGTTTTCAGTGTCTGCCTTTCAGAATAGCTGGAGACTGTTGATGTGATTTTGTGACACTCTTCAAGGCCCAGCTTTTGTTTCCACAGACATGGCTAAGTGTCAGTCAGTGACAGGGGAGGAGAGAGGGGTCAGGGGTGACATATGCCTCTCCACTCATCAGCCAGTTCTGGCAGAGTCAAAGACCCAGTGCCGGGTGGAGAGAGTGGGAAATCTTTACCTGACGTCTGTGGAATGCTATATGGAGCTAGGAAGCTTACGGTACTGAGTTTAACAGTCTTAAAGGTCAGAGGTGGGAATGTAATAAAGGTGTGTGTGTGTGTGCACTCGTTTGTGTGAGTGTGTGCATACACCTGTGTGTGTGTGTGTGTGTGTGCGCGCCTGTGTGTGTGTGTGTGTGTGCATGTCCGTGTTTGTGTGTGTGCGTGCATGTGTCCTTCGGTGTGTTTGTGTGTGTGTGCGCCTATGTGTGTTTGCACCAGTGTGTGTGTGCATGTGCGTGTTCGTGTGTGTGCGTGCATGTGTCCTTCCGTGTGTTTGTGTGTGTGTGCGTCTATGTGTGTTGGCACCTGTGTGTGTGTGTGTGTGTGTGTGTGTGTGTGTGTGTGTGTGTGTGTGTGTGCATGCGTGCGTGTGCCTGTGTGTGTCTGTGTGTGTGTGTGTGTGTGTGTGTGTGTGTGTGTATGGTTGTCTTATCTTTGACACACATCGTCAAGTCATACTGATACCCATTTCTACCAGCGGAAGATGTCGCTATAGACTGCAGACACGTGGGATTGGGGGGCCCTCGTCCTGACATGTCAGTAAGACATGGTTGCTCCATCAGTCACACTCCAAGAGGCTGACCCCAGGTTATCCTTGGCATGCTTGAACTGACCTGGTAAACAATCGTATAAGGTCATAACAGCATACATAACACCCTACACATGGATCAAGTTAGAAGCTCTATGAAACCATTATGGGAGGTGTTTAAACAGCCTACGTGTAAGTGATATCTGTTTATGTTTCACACTTCAAATACTACAACTTTTATTGAGTTTTCTGTAGTAAAAGACATAAGCTGACACACACCCAGAAAATGTTTTGTAGAAGTGCTGAGTAACGGAGAGTAAACTATAAAAAGAAAGACAGTTGCACACTAATTATGCTCCCAAATATTTAATGGGTATAGCAACCAGCACGCAGTGCCTTCTTCTTCAGGGTTTTCTGTGCAATGTACCATGCACAAGCCTGTCTATTATCTTGCCTGTTTTAATACTGTTGTTTGTCCATTCTTGTGATGTGAATGTGAGAACTCTGTTAAATTCTTCAATTTATACACGAAAATGACAGTCAAAGTGACTTTGTAAGATGTTTCAAGAAAGAACGCTCTCTGGTGGCAACAATGCAGACGTGCAGAAAGACACATCGTTATACATTTGAGCATCTGCTTCTCTGGATCTTGAGAGAGAAGGCTCTCATCATCCCACATTCCATCATTTCCCCCAAAATGGCAAACACCAAACTAAAGTCACACTTTTCCTATTTCAATTGTTCTCACTCTACTGTGCCGAATGACTATGGCTGATCGCTGGAAACTGAAAAACTGCATTCCGGTCCACATGACTTCCTTGATCGAAGAGGCAGAGCCAAAATCCCAAACAAGTCTCTCATTGTCAAAGGCTCAATGCAGAAGAAGTTACCATGGAAATATTGTTCATGCATCTATTGGACCAAATAATTAAAGAACACATAAGCATTGGCACAGAAGAGAAAAAAACTGTCTGTGGCTCATTTCCTGCTGGTAGATACCCAGATTGCAATTAGCAAACAGCACAATTGTACTAAACTGAAATGTGCCACTACTAACGCAAAGATAACAGCTAAGTCACCATCCATCTAATTACCTTATATCAACAAGACACACAACATGACCAGAAGTACATCAAAGACACAGGAAAGCAGAGACAAACAGACAATGCTGTTGTTGCTATATTTATGCCTAGTGACAAACACAGAGCAAGTCACAGTGACTCATTCCCACGGTCTGTCATGTCCTGTGGCAGGTCAAAGCGGCCCCACGAGAGCTTATCAGACTATGGTCCTCAAGCACTCGTCTCCACTGACCAAGTTGACTGTGGACCGCTTTATAACAGGTTAACAAAGCATCAACCATATCTTGAAATCACAGATCTCCCTTCATTATCAAAGACATTAAATGCAAAGCCTGATCCAAGATACATTTGTGCTGTCTGTCAACTCATATGGTCATTGTCATGCCAAACATGAACAAATAGATCTGGAACCAGGGGAGCGAAGGTTAGAGTGGCATCTCTGTGCCTTTGACCCACATCACTGTGCTTAGGGACAGGAGTCCTCAGCAGACCGTTGTCAAATGCATGCCTGGCTGGAGAGGACATGTCGCTGAATGGGCAGATGTGACCTCTGCTTCCCACCAACATACTGCTGTCAACATGGTGTGATCAGTATCAGTATCAGTATCACACCATGTTGACAGCAGTATGCTGAGAGGATTTGGAGGAACTCAGAAATACATAGCATAAACAAACACAAGTGCATATGTGTATACACACACATGCAGGTACACACACACATGCCATCCTCCCAATTGCCACCCCGCCCATGCCGCCCCCATAGTCAGTGTGTCAAATTCTCTTCAATAAAAAGCCTAACAGTTCAGGTTTCTCACACCACACTAACTTTGTGAACACCCCACCGATATCTCTCACCCACTCATATAAAGTCTGCTAAGAGTACAAAAGCTCATCAGCTTCCCAAAATTAGGTCACATGAAAACCATTGTGGAAACGAACAGAGGCATCACTCCCTGCACTGATACAATCACGACATGCACCCTTAGGAGTCCCACTGTGCTCCAGCTTTCAAAAATATCACAGTCCCCTCATCTGAATATGCAAGGCACTATAACAACTACTTATATAATAACCCCAAACAGCAAACCTGTTCTAGTCTCATAAACACAAGAACACAGTTTCTGAAGTAAAGTGTATCACACTCAAATTCTACAAATGATCAATAGGTTATATTGATACAGTAGAATATTCACTAAAGTAACTACCTCTCACAAGTATATGGTGGTAGTCCCATCTGGAAGTGTTGCCTATTTAACCTCATGGTCATACGATCATTTGGTCTGTAACTGTAATCACAGTTATTGATGATTAGAACTCATCTCTCTCTGCGATATCATCATCACTAGATGTATTGAACTTTGAAGAGGACTCCTGATGACCCCTGTTTTAAGTAACCAGAGACCCCACAGCCTCAGGGACCACACAACAACATTTCCACACAATCAATCACAGTCCTCCTTACCTGCCACATGGTTAAAATCCCATTGTCCATAAACAGAGTGAAATAAGAGAGGAAGAAGAAATGAGAGAGCTGAACTGAGCTGCTGAACCGTCAGGTCAGAAGAGGCCTTTCCTTCTCCGTTACAACAGACCAGCTGCAGCAGTAGTAGCCCAGCAATACTCCAGTCCGACTGGGGGAACTTTGTGTCAGTGTGCGTCTGTCTCTGGCTGTCACATCGCCTCTCGTGGCATATTTCCTCGCACCCTAAAGCCGCTCCTCTCCCTAGCCCAGTGAGAACACGCAGGCAGGAGGAGGGAATCTAGCTCACCGCTCGCATCCCCTCCCTTTCCCCCTCCCCTCCACTCTGTATTCAAATAGCTTAGTGGGCGGCCCTGCTTTAGATGAGCCAATCGGGAGGTACTGTAGCTAGAGCAGGGACAGCCCACACTGTGCAGTCAGTTGGTACAGTACAGTATGCCTGTTGTGGGATTATGGCAGCTGAAATTAAAATGTGTCGATCACAAATCCTGGTTTATAATCTTCTCTCCTTCCTGGAAATTGTCCCATTTATAATTTTCACGCTCGTTGCAATATTGTCAAAGCTCTCTGTCTCTCTTCGTCTCTCTCTTGGTATCTCTCCTGATATCTCGCTCTCTCGCTTTTTCGCTCTCTCTCTTTCTCTTTCTTTCTCTTTCTATGTCTCTCTCTCTCAAACACACACAGACACATACCTACACACACACACACACACTTGCCAAAGTTAATTGTAGCATGCTGTTTTCTCTCCCCAAATTAGATTAAAGATTCTGGCCCCAGTCATTTACTTCTGGAGACAAGTAGGGCGTTCGTTCTCCCTCAACTTCTGCATTATATTGAGTGACATATACACATTCCCCATAGTCACTTGAAAAGTTCAAATCTGCCACCTCCCCTCTAGAATCTGTGCATTTCAAAGCAAACGTGTTTGGAAGAAGAATGTAATATGCTTGTATTAGTCAGAAAGAGTTGAAGTTTGGCTGAATGGGATGACTCAGGGCGCTTGGCTAGTTAAGCACCCTGACTGTGGCAGTGATTCTTGCGCTTATTTTTTGAGTTGGAACCGGATGAGTAAGGCACAGTTTAAAAATGTACTTTTGAGAAAGACAAGTAAATCCATTTCCATCTAAGGTTAATTTAAGACAAGAGTTGAGCTTTTAAAAGGCAAAGCTATTTAATCATCCCAAAATATGCTTTTATACCAGCTAAGCACATTTGATGAAACATGATGCATAGTCTGCACAAATGCAACAAAACAATATTGTACGTTTTAAGACAAAGACTATGTAGCAGGTTTGAGCAGGAGAGAGGTTTCTCTACCTTTGGGAAAAACACTACGCCAGAATAGCCTCAGTAAATAAGTGCCCATCTCCAGAGTTAGACGATATCCTCCGTTTCCCTTAGGGTAAAAAGAAAATTAAATAAAAGCCCCGCTCTCTTTGCAACCTATTGAGAGCTGCTGCTGCTGCTGCTGCTTTGGGATGTGCTGTTAGGTGGAGAGGCCTCTTCAGAAAGCACATGAATACCCACAGCCCAGACTCTTTCTTTAATTAAGCCCACAATAGACCTCCAGTCACAGAGCCTGGCTGGAAAGCCCCCAGCTCGCTGTAATAACACAATGCATGCCACTCAGCACACAGGCAGAAGCTCAGCGTTCTTCAGACTCCTCAGTGTTCAAGAGACTCTTATACAAGTCAAAAAGGTCATTTATAACAAGATCGCTCCTTGCGTCCTCCAATGTAAAAGATTTTATTTATTATTTATTTTATTGATACTGTGCTTCTGTTCTTTTCTCTGTTCTTCCTGGAAGGACTGCAACCAAATTAGTACGTGTAAGTAATATCATCAACCTACACAATGTCTGTGGAATCATTAGTGCAAAGTCATAGTGTACAAAGTAAAAATGCCAGCTCTTTCATCCGGGTGTGGATGATTATTGCAGTTGAAACTGACATAAATTATTAGCACAAGCTGTTATTTGGGGTTTCTCTACATTTCTTTCTAGGTTGTGTTTTGGGAGCCTTGGTTTTAACGTGGTGGAATGCTTGGAATGTTCAGGAGATGGCCTCCTTTCTCTAAGTGAGCCCATTAAAGGGATAAGCCTGACCAGGGCTGTTACCAGATTATTTAGAGGGCACTGTCACTATGGATAACACACACACACACACCCTTCTTATCAACATCTCCCATCTTCCTCCCTGGTCGTAACATCTTTACCACTCACATCTATCTCAACTCCCTAATGCAATGAACTGGTATGGTCTGACAGTGGAGCTCCTACACATGTTAGTGGTAGTTTAATAAAGCTGAGTGGAAATCTGAAGCTCTCTGCATAGCTTTTTTGACAAAGCACTCACAGAAAAAGGATGGCACTTTCATAAAAGTATGCGTCTGCCTCGGGGGCATCACGCTCTAAGGCGTCATGGCCTCCAGGCAAATCCCAAACACATTTCTTCACTTGGTGACCTTTTGCCCCTTTAACTGAGTTCAGATGGGCCTCTAAAGAGTGCTTTTTACTCTTTGTAGTGATATATACCACCAGTGTTTGCATTTGGCATCTCAACACAGGCACCTAGAAAATGCTTCCCGGGATGGCCCAATACTTCAGATCTAATCACCAAGTTCCACTGGTATGCCTGGCTGCGTGGTTTAAGAAGACACAGAGAGAAAGGACATTTATCAGCTGAAAAGGACCAGACATTCTCTTTTAGCTGTGTTATGTTGTTCAAGGACTTCCTATGAGTCGGCTGCGGTTGCTAGGCAATAACCAATAATTGGACAGAAACTGAATGAAATGACCGCTCAGGGACAAATTAAGAGGTCAATAATGACTATAACCAGTGAATACTGCATTCTCCTTTCTGCCAGGGGATACAAACCAGTGAGATAACCTACAAGAGGTGAATGGAAATACAACATCAATATCTTTAGCATCATGAATTGTGTGTTTTCTTCTTCGTGGTTTAGTAGACGTCCTGATGCTGAATCAAATCCAGCGGTGAACAGTGCATTGCACAGTGAAAACAGTTTGCGGCGATGCTGGAAGTGTTGGCAAACACACACACACACACCTCGCCCGGCACTGAACTCGTTCTTTGTCACACAGGGGAAATCCAGTTCACACACACACACGTGCACAGACACATATGGGTACAAGCATGCACGCACACACACAAACATACACACACCCAACACTGGCATGTCACACAGCATCACCATTTGATCACAGTGGGAACGGTATTACAAAGAGGCCTTAAACAGTCAAACACATCCTCTCCGCTCTCGCCCTCAACCCACCCATCACTGACACCAGCTAGGCTCCGGCAAGGAACTAACATATTGAGTGAAGTAAGGTTTGGACCCTGTGATGGTGTGATGTGCTATAATCTTCTACATCCTCAATCTAGTGACATAAATACTGTACATGTTTCATGTATTTACTATGACCAACTCGCATGGATTACAGCAGAACTGTGATGTGCCAAACCCATCGCGACAGCCAGCTAATCCTTTCTAACATGCATCGTACGTAGGCACTATTTGTCGAGTGCCCGTGTAAGCTGTGACGCTTCAAGTTCTTAGAGGTGAAATGATTGAAGAGAGAAATGATATCTAATGAGTGCATCACTCATATCCAGTGTGGGGGAGTGAGCACTGGGGGTTTGTTCAGCCAGTCTGAACATATACGATATAACACTGTTTATAAGACACTTAAAAATACTTCTTATAATCATTTATAACAAATGATAAAAATGTGATAGAAATGACTTGAAAGAATAAGTCAAAGAGGACGAATATGGATGGGAGCTAAGATGCAGACTAAGTTCCCAGGTGGGCTACCATCTGTACCAAAGGCCCTCGTTAGCAACGTCACACAAAAAATATCCAGGTGTATAAAAATGCAAGTTTATGAATAAGTCAGTCACTCTAACCTCGCTTTTCCCCTAACAGTGGAGCTAGAAGTAATGCAGTGTATAATGTGATGGCCCGTTAGGGATAGACGTGATTTATCTCTCCTTCAAAACAGAGAGCAAAAGGTCTATACCCTCGGCTAGCTCAGAACTGGAATATCTCACTTCGCTCTTCGCTAACACGAAAGTTATGCATCATCTTTAGGCATCAAAGACAGAGAGATGGGAGAGACGGCAGAGAAATGCTTAATGGGGCTAAGAGATGAAGGCGTAGGAACATTCATCAGAGTCATGCATTTTACATGAGCGGACATGGGGTAGCTATGGCAGAGGAATTAAAAATGGTGATGAGCGGCCATTAGGTCGCGTGATCCATTGATACGCCCTCGAGCCAGACTGTAGTCATGGATCCTATCAAAATCTCGAATGACTAATTTTCCTTAAATTCTCCATTCACCTTCCAAAAGTTCAGAATAGGGTCCAAACTAAACACAAAGTTCTAAGGATCTCAATGGGAAGTCAAACAATGGGTTTCTTTCACCTGAAATAGTTTGAACCCTGAACAGTTAAAAGACTGAAAGGTCTAATGCAGCCGTTTTTATCTCAATATCAAATCATTTCTGGGTAACAATTAAGTACTTTACTGTGAAATTTCTCATTAAAATGGTCAAAAAGAAACAAAAATAGCTTCTTAGCGAAGAGCAATTTCTCAAGCAATACTTTAACTAGGACTGTCTGGGAGTGGTCTAAGTGGGGAGGTGAAAACTGAAACTAGCTGTTATTGGCAGAGAGGTTTCGAACTCCCTTTTAATTGATCTATACTCTTAGAAAAAAAGGTTCTATCTAGAACCTATAAGGATTTTTTGGCGGTCCCAATAGGATAACCCTTTGAATAACCCTTTTTGGTTCCAGGTAGAACCCTTTTGAGTTCCATGTACAACCCTTTCCACAGAGGGTTCTACATGGAACACAAAAGAGTTCTACCTGGAACCAAAAATGGTTCTCCTATGGGGATAGCTGAAGAACCCTTTTGCAACCCTTTTTTCTAAGAGTGTGTAAACTAATTTAGCGCCTGGTGTTGTCACCAGGCAGGCCAAAACTCCATTCCACCAAAACAGGCTGAAATTTCAGGCAGTCTTTTCAAACAGCTCTTACACTAAAAGGGCATTATCACAATTGTCATGATTTCACAGTATTATTCCAACCATAGTGTGTAAATATATATAAAACGCAGGAAAATCATGTTTTCGACTACACTGGGCCTTTAACAGATTCTGACTCAGACTAAAGGCAAACTAAGCATCTTATCTCTATTCTTTTTACATCGAAAAACTAAATCAATAAACCACCTACAGCATAACCTTTGTCCAGCAAACGTTGCATTGTGAGCATCTGTCAAGACAGAATGTGATGTTTTGTTCTGAAAACTGATTGATTTCACATTACTTACCTTGGCACACCATGGCTTTGTTGTCTCACAACTTGTTATCCGCTAACGAAGAAAGATGCTTTCTGATTGGTGGCGATGCAATGCAACCTTGACACTTCCTCTCAGCGTGTGCTCATGCATAGGATGGATATCAAATTAGTCCAAATGGATTGTGTGGATGGAAAACAACATTGAGCGGTTGCTGCATCGAGCTGTGGAGACAACAGAGCGTGTCCATAGTCGATAGTGTGGAACGAGTAGCGTGAAAGCATGATCAAGTTAGCACAGTGTCACCCTCCCTGGACTAGATGTTTGTTAACACATTACATTCAGTTGCTCTCGTGCCTTTTAACAATAAGTGTTATATTTTGGAATACCTTACATCAAGTTGATCTTCTACCTGTGTACTAATGCGCTAACATCATGTTACTGCAATGTTGTTACTAGTGTAATTGCAGTGTTACTACACGGGTATAAGAGCAGCCTAATGTATAGTGTTACCTGAATTTCATGAAGACACCCTGTTAACACAACCCGTCCCATATGAATTCTAAATGGTTTAATTGACCATTTGTATGACTTTTAACTTTGATGTTAGGCCCTTCAGGGAAATGATATAACCAATGTGCCAGGACTGTCCACCAAAGCCCTTGCATTTAATAATACTGTCCCCTTGAGCCCGTTTTAGTGGAGATTAGGGGAAATTGATAACAAAAGTACATTTCCCCAGGACCAATAGTGGCCTCTCTGCATTAATGAGATTAAACACGGTTTAGCTGTGTGTGTACACATCTTGCATCTCATTGTACTGTTATGGTCTCCCTCCATAGACTCTGTCAAATGGGTCCACAAACACAATGGATAATTACAAAGCACAGCAGATTGTCAGCAGCAAAAAGCATGTAGAAGGTTATCTAAGACAATGTTTCAGTACTCGAGTTCTGATAAGAATAAATGTGTAACCTTGCTGTAGTTTCACCACAGTGACATGAGATAGGGAAATGCATTGATTGTCTTCTTTCCTTTTAAGCAAACATGTGCTTTCTAAAGGCTAGGGGACAATCAATACAGTTCTTTCTGTACTCGCTTCTCTTCTCTTTTATCCTGGGCTATCATCTAGCCTAGCTTGAAAAGAAATCTATTGCTCTGTTGTATAAATGCAGTGCCATTGACTGAAAGCATCATCCAATCGAATATCCAGTTAATGCCGACAGCTGTGTACACAGACTCCATCAGCGCCTTTTGTCAATGCAGCTACATTCATGTTGGCACAAAGCCTAAAATCAACCAGTTCAAATCAAGTGTGCACTTGAGAAACAATAACCCTACTTGATGACGTTTGGCCTTTGTAAGTCAACTCAGATACTCAGATTAGGCTAATACTGGTACTGTCTGAGGTCAATGATTTGCCCTGGGTCTGTCAAGACATTCAAGCCAAAATATATTTGCCGTTATCAGTTTCTGCTCTAAGATCTCTCTCGGGTTGTTTCTGCTGTGTATTGACGGTGTCAACCGTGTTATAGTCAACAAACCTCCACAGAAGCTCCTATCATGTCCCTGTACGCTCAAAGACTGACATCGCTCTACCACTTTCATTAGATAGTGATGTGAAACCGGCCTCAGGGTAAAGTCATTGACCATTTTATTTGTGGCAGGGTCATAGCTGGTTTAATATCCATGACATTGAAGCTAAAGACAAGTTTGCACAACAACACCATCCCAGGGGTAAACATACTAGGACTGTATGTCTTCTGCTACTGTCCTCAGCATAGAGCTGGAAAAGGGTGGCCACTGCATCTTTCCCAAGCCGACAAACTTTAATGAGTAGGTGTGGGTGGAAGAATAGAACTAAATATCCACCCTCCACCACAGTAAATTGGATTCGCTTGGTTTTCTCAAGCCTGTCTTCGCGAAGAGGTACGTTCCAATGTCATGTCTGGTCACGCGGAACACAAACCACCCTTCACACAGTCCAGTAACCCCACAGTGTGGAAGAGAAAGACCCTCACAAACAAACCACTTTTAGTTCTATTGAAAACTCCAGCATTCTTGACTCAAGTGGGAAACTGTGTGATGTGGAGGAGCCAGAGAATGGCTGCCAGACACTAGAAGCCACAGCAGGGGGAAAGGATAGATTTTCAGCAGGAATTTGGGAGACTGGCTGGCCATGAATAGATCTGAGACACTGCTGGTCGCCCATGCCAAGGCCTTGCTTGGAAATGGTGGTGTTTCTACCATGGCAACAAGGGAGTTGGTTTATTAAAATCAGACCACAGTAATTAGACTAAAGACGGACTGTGCTGATGTGAACTCGCCTTTGCCTTGTTGACCACTGCGAACCACTGTGGTATCTTCCCTTGTAGGCTTTGACTAACAACATACAGCAGTCTATGTAAAGGAATATCTGTATCATTTATATAACTAATAGGTCATCTTGGGTACAGAGGTTAAATGTCACCATTTTGAAATTTTCATGAGACCACGTTGTCATCCTTATAGGACACATCACTGCACTCTATACTCCTCTGTAAACTGGTAATCTCTGTATACCCGTTGCAAGACCCACTGGTTGATGCTTATTTATGAAACCCTCTTAGGCCTCACTCCCCCCTCTCTGAGATACCTACTGCACCCCTCATCCTCCACATACAACACCCGTTCTGCCAGTCACATTCTGTTAAAGGTCCCCAAAGCACACACATCTCTGGGTCGCTCCTCTTTTCAGTTTGTTGCAGCTAGCGACTGGAACAAGCTGCAACAAACACTCAAACTGGACAGTTGTATCTCTCTTCATTCAAAGACTCAATCATGGACACTCTTACTGACAATTTTGGCTGCTTTGTGTGATGTATTGTTGACTCTACCTTGACCTTTGTGCTGTTGACTGTGCCCAATAATGTTTGTACCATGTTTTGTGCTGCTACCATGTTGTTTTGCTACCATGTTGTTGTTATGTTGTGTTGTTACCATGCTGTGTTGTCATGTGTTTGCTGCCTTGCTATGTTGTTGTCTTAGGTCTCTTTATGTAGTGTTGTGTTGTCTCTCTTGCTGTGATATGTGTTCTGTCCTATTTTTATATTGTATTTATTCATTTAATTTAATCCCAGGCCCCCGTCCCCACAGGAGGCCTTTTGCCTTTTGGTAGTCCGTCATTGTAAATAAGAATTTGTCTTAACTGACTTGCCTAGTTAAATAAAGGTTAAATAAAGATAAATAAATACATTTGAACTGAAACTGATCCCACCAAAGTAATATGAACAGATTCTCCAATTAGTTTTTACTGTTTGGGGGTGGCCATGACTTGCTGATGGAGTTTATTTGACAAGTATACAAAGACAAAGCCTAAAACAGCATCATTTTCTCTGTGTTTCTATGTCAACGGTCTCAGACAGTGTGACCAACCACAGCTCTGTTCCATGCCTCAGGTCCAAAACTGTCACTCCCTGACTTTGTCACGACTGCCTCAACTCTGCGTGTCAACTAGAATCAGGGATTTTCTGAAGCGAAGGGCAGACTGAAGCTATTCGAATCTATAAATACAAATGTAGAATTTTAATTTGAGTCAGTTTGCTACAGTAGGAAATTACAACTACAGCAACAGGAAATGTGAATTATCATGTAGATTATAATTAATGGACGTTTTTGTAGGGGTCGATACATTTGTCATTAGGGCAAATCAAGTTTGACATTTTAAAGTGGAAATTGCAAACTTTAGAAGCCTTGTTAAACCTTGAATACACTACAAGTTAGAATTTCCTGCTATGTAGGAAAATTCTCAGCAACAAAACAGTGATCAAATTAAGATCCTACATCTATATGTCTGAACTCAAGCAGTCCCATTTGACAGTTTCTCTCAGAGGACAAACATTAGCTCTAGGTCAACTGAGAAGTCTGAATAAGGAAGTACATCTTTTCACGAGTAAATAAAGAGTTCCGGACAGCTATCCTACCTTTCATCGGTTTCCCAAGAGCATATTACCTTCCTGACCTCGAAGTGTTAAGAAATATTTCAGAATGTATCTTATCACTCCCTTGGGACTAGCTGATGGTGTTATATGTTTAGATTTGGGGGTGGAAGGAGGAACCAGGCACCTTTTATTTATTTTTTTATTTCACCTTTATTTAACCAGGTAGGCAAGTTGAGAACAAGTTCTCATTTACAACTGCGACCTGGCCAAGATAAAGCAAAGCAGTTCGACACACAACAACACAGAGTTACACATGGAATAAAACAAACATACAGTCAATAATACAGTAGGAAAAAAAGAAATCTATATACAAAGAGTGCAAATGAGGTAGGATAAGGAAGGTAAGACAATAAATAGGCCATGGTGGCAGAGTAATTACAATATAGCAATTTAACACTGGAATGGTAAAAGAAAACTGTGCAGTAGATGAATGTGCAATGTAGAAAAACTGGGGTGCAAAGGAACAAGATAAATAAATAAATACGGTAGGGGATGAGGTAGTTGGTTGGGCTATTTACAGATGGGCTATAAACAGGTACAGTGGTCTGTACACTGCTCTGACAGCTGGTGCTTAAAGCTGTTGAGGGAGATAAGTGTCTCCAGTTTCAGAGATTTTTGAAGTTCGTTCCAGTCATTGGCAGCAGAGAACTGGAAGGAGAGTCGGCCAAAGGAGGAATTGGCTTTGGGGGTGACCAGTGAGATATACCTGCTGGAGCGTGTGCTACGGGTTGGTGCTGCTAAGGTGACCAGCGAGCTGAGATAAGGTGGGACTTTACCTAGAAGGGACTTGTAAATGACCAGGAGCCAGTGGATATGGCGACGAGTGTAAAGTGAAGGCCAGCCTACGAGAGTGTACAGGTCGCAGTGGTGGGTGGTATATGGGGCTTTGGTAACAAAACGGATGGCACTGTGATAGACTGCATCCAGTTTGTTGAGTAGAGTATTGGAGGCTATTTTGTAAATTACATCACGAAGTCGAGGATCGGTAGGATGGTCAGTTTTACTGAGGGTAAGTTTGGCAGCATGAGTGAAGGAAGCTTTGTTGCGAAATAGGAAGCCAATTCTAGATTTAATTTTTAGATTGGAGATGTTTGATGTGAGTCTGGAAGGAGAGTTTACAGTCTAACCAGACACCTAGGTATTTGTAGTTTTCCACGTAATCTAAGACAGAACCGCCCAGAGTAGTGATGCTGGACGGGGACAGGTGCGGTAGCGATCGGTTGAAGAGCATGCATTTAGTTTTACTTGCGTTTAAGAGCAGTTGTAGGCCACGGAAGGAGAGTTGTATGGCATTGAAGCTCGTCTGGAGGGTAGTTAACACAGTGTCCTGCACCAATACACTTATCTTGTCATCCAATATTTATGTTAGGACACAATCTGCCGTGCTATAACAATGGACTCTGGGCAGAACGGTGTGAAAAGTAGAAAGAAGCCACACAGAAAAACAACCAACAATGAATATTAAAACTTAGGTTGTAGCCACCAATTCGGACTCTCTTTATTCGATGTCCACTCTGTATGCATACTGTACTAAGCATGTGTATTATTGATGTTATTAAACTGGGTGGTTCGAGCCCTGAATGCTGATTGGCTGACAGCCATGGTATATCAGACCATATACCACAGGTTTGACAAAACATGTATTTTTACTGCTCTAATTACATTGGTAACCAATTTATAATAGCATAAGGCACCTCGGGGGTTTGTGGTATATGGTCAATATACCACGGCTAAGGGCTGTATCCAGGCACTCCACGTTGCGTCGCACATAAGAACAGCCCTTAGCCGTGGTATATTGGCCATACACCATACCCTCTCGGGCCTTATTGCTTAAATGTATGTCCACTGTGTGGATTATTCAGCAGTCGTCCCGACTGAAACTCACTTCAGATGTCCTTGAGTTGCACTGAATCAAAATACTATAAAAGCATTCTACATATAATGACAACCAAGTGGAAAAGGGTCACGGTGACATTTATGATTCATTTGTAGTTCTATGTGGAATTTACAATTAATCCTTGATGAATACAGTATCCTGTGGGTTTCAAAGTGCTTCGGGCCCTAAAGGAAAAATCCACCCAAAACCACAAATTCCTATAATTGATAGTGTTAAATAACACTAACAGATGTTTTCTTTATAATACAGTTGGTAGTAACGTGAAAATCATGGAAATTTGTTGCAGCTCAAGTTGACTACAAAACCCACAATGCAATACTCTCTTTATGGGCTGGCCTGCAAACATAGCTACACACAATAATACCAAAGTCAATACCAACATGTGAGTAGCTAGTTAGCTTTAAAATCGCCTAAACAAACTGGAGTCAATTTAGGAGTCTACAATCTCACCATGTTCAGCCTGCAGATCGATGTGCCGCGCAGAGTGGAGTCTGACATTCACAACGGGTAGACAAATAGGTAGACAAATAGAGGTAGACAAATAGGAGATATTAGGTGGAACTCCTGTTCAACTACACATTTCTCAAGGTAGGAATATCGCAAATATATGATCAATGGCTCTTTCGAGAGAAGGCAACCTCCCAAGTTATTACATCGGCAAATATTCAAATCTGACATGTATGATAGATGTTTACATCTAAAAGTCATATTCCTATTAACTTCCAGTGTAGTGAGAGCGGCTTTATCGCAGTGCTACGTCTTACCGATTTCTGCCTGCTTGAACGGCAATAGCTTAGATATACATGAAAACACGAAATGACCCCGGGAATTGATAGTACATCCATCAGAGATGCACAAAAACAATATAACATTCAAAATGGGTAAATCTTTCATCTATAATTGACCAAAAAATACCAGAAGTTAGGTCAGAATTGCATGTCTCAGTGTTCCTTTGTTGTTGGGTAGCGTATGGGTTAAGAGCGTTAGGCCAGTAACCAAAAGATCGCTGGTTCGAGTCCCCGAGCTGAATAGGTGAACAATCTGTTGATGTACCCTTGAGCAAGGCACTTAACCCTAATTGCTCCTGTAAGCTTGTCTGCTAAATGATTTAAATGTAATGTAAATGTTAACTATCAACAACAAAAAATGTAAGCCTAAATTTATCCCAGCTCAGTTGCAGGTGTTCAGAAAAAACCTGACAACATGGTCCTGCAGATGAGTGCAAAATTAAAACCATTTGTCCTTGAGTGTAGTTGAAGGTACTGCCCTCTAATGTACCCTGTACATTCTTGTATTAGATCATTAAACAATTCAGCAGTGAGCATGTCATTCAAGTGATATTTACGCAAACCCTGATTCTGGCACCGGCTCCGTACATCCGGCGCCGACAGAGATGGCCGCCTCGCTTCATGTTCTCAGGAAACTATGCAGTATTTTGTTTTTTTATGTATTACTTCTTACATTGTTACCCCGGGAAATATTACGTTTTATTACATACAACCGGGAGGAACTATTGGATATAAGAGCAACGTCAACTTATCAACATTACGACCAGGAATACGACCTTCCCGAAGCGGATCCTCTGTTTGGTCCACCAACCAGGACAATAGACTGGATCCCAGCCGGCGACTCAAAACAACGGCGACGCAGGAGAAGGGGGAAACGCGGCGGTCTTCTGGTCAGGCTACGTAGACGGGCACATTGTGCACCTCTCCCGAGTATTTTACTTGCCAATGTCCAGACTCTGGACAACAAGGTGGACGAAATACGAGCAAGAGTTGCCTTCCAGAGAGACATCGGCGACTGCAACGTTCTTTGCTTCACGGAAACATGGCGCACCCAGGAGACGCTATCTGAGTCGGTACAGCCACATGGTTTCTCCACGCGCCGACAGAAACAAACATCTATCTGGTAAGAAGAAGGGCAGGGGTGTGTGTCTTATGATTAACAAGTTGTGGTGTGATCATAACAACATACAGCAACTCAAGTCCTTTTGTTCACCTGACATAGAATTCCTTACAATCAAATGCCGACCGCATTATCTACCAAGAGAATTCTCCTCGATTATAATCACAGCCATGTATATCCCCCCTCAAGCTGACACATCGACAGCACTGAAAGAAATTAATTGGACTCTATGTAAACTGGAAACCACATATCCTGAGGCTGCATTTATTGTGGCTGGGGATTTTAACAAGGCTAATCTGAAAACAAGGCTCCCTAAATTTTATCAGCATATCGAATGTGCCACCCGGGCTGGTAAAATCCTGGATCATTGTTATTCTAATTTTCGTGATGCATACAAGGCTATTCTCCGCCCTCCTTTCGGCAAGTCTGACCATGACTCCATTTTGTTGCTCCCAGCCTACAGACAGAAACTAAAACAGGAAATGCCCGTTCTCAGGTCTGTTCAACACTGGTCCGACCAATCTGATTCCACGCTGCAAGATTGCTTCAAGCACGTGGACTGGGATATGTTCCGGATAGCATCAGACAACAACATTGATGTATACGCTGATTCGGTGAGCGAGTTTATTAGCAAGTGCATCGGTGATGTTGTACCCATAGCAACTATTAAAACCTTCCCCAACCAGAAACCATGGATTGATGGCAGCATTCGCGCAAAACTGAAAGCGCGAACCACTTCTTTTAACCAGGGTAAGGCGACCGGAAACATGACTGAATACAAACAGTGTAGCTATTCCCTCCGCAAGGCAATCAAACAAGCTAAGCGTCAATATAGAGACAAAGTTGAGTCATAATTCAACGGCTCAGACACAAGAGAAATGTGGCAGGGTCTTTTCTACAAAGAGAAAACCAGCCCCGTCGCGGACCACGACGTCCTGCTCCCAGACAAACTAAACAACTTCTTTGCTCACTTTGAGGACAATACAGTGCCACCGACACGGCCCGCTACCAAAACTTGCGGGCTCATCTTCACCGCAGCCAACGTGAGTAAAACATTTAACATTTAGTTAATGTGTTAACCCTCGCAAGGCTGCCAGCCCAGATGGCATCCCTGGCCGTGTCCTCAGAGCATGCGCAGATCAGCTGGCTGGTGTGTTTACGGACATATTCAATCAGTCTCTATCCCAGTCTGCTGTTCGCACATGATTCAAGAGGGCCACCATTGTTCCTGTTCCCAAGAAAGCTAAGGTAACTGAGCTAAATGACTATCGCCCCGTAGCACTCACTTCCGTCATCATGAAGTGCTTTGAGAGACTAGTCAAGGATCATATCACCTCCATCCTGCCAGACACCCTGGACCCACTCCAATTTGCTTACCGTCCCAATAGGTCCACTGACGACGCAATCGCAATCACACTGCATACTGCCCTAACCCATCTGGACAAGAGGAATATCTATGTAAGAATGCTGTTCATCGACTACAGCTCAGCATTTAACACCATAGTACCCTCCAAGCTCGTCATTAAGCTCGAGACCCTGGGTCTCGACCCAGCCCTGTGCAACTGGGTCCTGGACTTCCTGACAGGTGGTGAGGGTAGGAAACAACATCTCCACCCCGCTGATCCTCAACACTGAGGCCCCACAAGGGTGTGTTCTCAGCCCTCTCCTGTACTCCCTGCTTACCATGACTGCGTGGCCAAGCACGCATCCAACTCAATCATCAAGTTTGCTGACGACACTACAGTGGTAGGCTTGATTACCAACAACGATGAGGCGGCCTACAGGGAGGAGGTGAGGGCCCTCGGAGTGTGGTGTCAGGAAAATAACCTCTCACTCAACGTCAACAAAACTAAGGAGATGATCGTGGACTTCAGGAAACAGGAGAGGGAGCACCCCCCTATCCACATCGAGGGGACAGTAGTGGAGAAGGTGGAAAGTTTTAAGTTCCTCGGCGTACATATCACGGACAAACTGAAATGGTCCACCCACACAGACAGCGTGGTGAAGAAGGCGCAACAGCACCTCTTCAACCTCAGGAGGCTGAAGAAATTTGGCTTGTCACCAAAAACACTCACAAACTTCTACAGATGCACAATCGAGAGCATCCTGTCGGGCTGTATCACCGCCTGGTACGGCAACTGCTCCGCCCACAACCGTAAGGCTCTCCAGAGGGTAGTGAGGACTGCACAATGCAACACCGGGGGTAAACTACCTGCCCTCCAGGACACCTACACCACCCGATGTCACAGGAAGGCCAAAAAGATCATCAAGAACAACAACCACCCGAGCCACTGCATGTTCACCCCGTTATCATCCAGAAGGCAGGGTCAGTACAGGTGCATCAAAGCTGGGACCGAGAGACTGAAAAACAGCTTCTATCTCAAGGCCATCAGACTGTTAAACAGCCATCACTAACATTGAGTGGCCGCTGCCAACATACTGACTTAAATCTCTAGCCACTTTAAATAATAGGAATTGTATGTAACAAATGTATCACTAGCCACTTTAAACAATTTTGTATATAATGTTTACATATCCGACATTACTCATATCAAATGTATACACTGTACTCTAAACCATCTACTGAATCTTGCCTATGCCGTTCAGCCATCGCTCATCCATATATTTATATGTACATACTCGTATTCATTCCTTTCCTCTTGTGTGTACAAGGTAGTTGTGAATTTGTTCGATTACTTGTTAAATACTACTGCATAGTCGAAACTAGAAGCACAAGCATTTCGCTACACTCGCATTAACATCTGCTAACCATGTGCATGTGACAAATAAAATTTGATTTGATTTGAGTTGGCAAACCTCCAAAGACAAATCCCTTGAAAAAGACACAATATATGAATGCTCCAAGAGTATTTGCCCTTTTCAGAGTTATTTTGGCTGCTGCCTGTGAGAATACCAATAGGCTAAAGCCTTGGGACATTATATTGGACGTCAGTCAGTCAAGACTGGAATTATGGTCCCAATAAGAATTAATCTGAAAAATGTCCTCTGCATGTAAGCTAACATCATTTGGATCTTTGTTTCAACATGCAAAACAACTGCCTCCTATTTCAGCCACCGTAGTAGGACATCCAATTTTCCACTGAAATTAACGTGTTATAATGTTCTCAATAACTGTACTGCAAAATGAATCAGCAATGTAATAGGTTTATGTATTATTGAATCTATGGTATTTGTGGTCTCCAATGTATACAGTCCAATCAGTCAATTTCAAAGTTGTTTTTGGACATACATTTGCATATAGTTACCTCAAAGTGTTTGTCTTTGTCTTACTGAATCTAAATCAATTTGAAATAAATCTCAATGCCATGCTTCAGAAGTCTATCCCAGTCCAAGTCAGACCCGAAGAGCGGAAGCCACAGACAGAATAACAACAACGTACACGTGCAGACGCCTCCCATGCCCAAGCACATGGAGCCCCCGAAACACACCTCCCCATGTTTGACCAAGCTTAGTGCATCAGCATCTTCCACTAACTAAACAAACTCCAATAGCCCACAAGGATGGCCCTGAACAAATGAAGAAGTACTTACATTCAAGACTCTTTCGAAATCCTCCAACCGAGAACAGACAAGCATAGGATGACCAACCTGGGAAAACAATGAAGCACGGCACGATAGAGAGAGAGAGAGAGAGAGAGAGAGAGAGAGAGAGAGAGAGAGAGAGAGAGAGATGGAGCCACGTATCCAACAGGCACTCAAAACACAATATGAGTGATCAAGCCTCCACAGTGACTCTTTCTCTCTGTTGTTCCCCCTCCTCTCCTTGTCCTCCCCCCTTTCCCCTGACTCGTACTTGTCGAGTTGCTCAGGAGAGCGTGAAGAAGGCTGGAGAGACCAGTGCTTTGAGTGCTTTATCATGTGGTTTGGACCTCTCTTCCCATTACGCGGAACGTTGAGCGTTGAGCTGCCTGCTCCTCCACTACTCCCCCCCACCTTCCCTCTTCCCACTGTCCCATTCGTTGACTTCAGACTGGGACACAAAAGAGCGGGAAACCTCAGGGGGGAGATGCTACTGGCCAGGCTTGGCGCCAACGGTTTGTCCCGCTATCTCTATCACTCTTTCTCATAGACATGGTGGAGACAGTGCATCCAGCTTTTTCCTACATGGGCTTGTTAACTCTGAACATTTATCATGTGCTTCTTATAAACCTACTTATAACACTGTTCTTAACTGTGAACTGTTATAATGAACTGTAAACCTTTTTAAAATATATGTTTTTGTAAAGTGTAGACTATACCTGAATATAAATATAAAGTGTAAACTCCCTCAACTTAAAGTGTGTGTATCCTCAGGTATTCCAGGCAGTCCTTGAAGGCAGAGGGATCAGCTGGGGTTTTCTTTCCATTCAAACACACAACAGTTTCCCTTGTTGTTCCTGATGATAAGCAAGCTCTCTGTAGCGTCGTCCACTGACTTGGAAAACATGCTATTGGCTCTGGGTATATCTAGGCCAAAATGTTTTTGCAGCAGATTGCAGGATTTTTGAATTATAAGTGTGAGGCGCGCTCCGCCCCAGCATGCCTGCAGTTTGGTTGACAATGGGAGTTCAACATTATCCACCAGAGCTTCAAATTAATGTCCTGTAGTTCTGGAGCGAGATCCAAAATGACCGCTTTAGACATCTGGGAAAAGCAATAATATTTTGTACCCCCTGATGACACAGGCTGGGGATTTGAATTACCCTTAGCAGTGCCAGCAGTGCAAACCTCTTACAAGATCAGAAGCATAGGCAAGCTGCAACTAGACAGCCCAATTTCCCTAAAGGCTAGGCAGGACGTGGAACTGATTCCGCTAGTATCCCTCCACCCACACGTGCAGACACATGACAAATAATCCAACAATGTGTTCAGTTAGATTACAATTGGTTTAATCTTGTCCCAGCAAAGCTAACAGAATAGGCCCACCCAACGTAAAATTGTTATTTTCCTAATAAGTTTTACACAGTAGGGATGCAACATGGAATCTGATAGCTGGATCGGTTGAGAAGTACTCCAGTGGCTAGCTAGACAAAGATGATTCACTAGGTTTACCATTGGGACAGTGATTGTATCGCTCTAATGCTAAACAAGCAGCATAAGCGAGCTCTGGTTAGAGAAAAGAGATAATTGAATATAGCTGGACAAAAGCTCTTCAAAGAGACAAAACCAAGATCAGTTATGGTTAAACTGGGGGGAATGGAGGTTCACCACCTATAGAGCAGTTATGGTTAAACTGGGGGGAATGGAGGTTCACCACCTATAGATCAGTTATGGTTAAACTGGGGGGAATGGAGGTTCACCACCTATAGATCAGTTATGGTTAAACTGGGGGGAATGGAGGTTCACCACCTATAGATCAGTTATGGTTAAACTGGGGGGAATGGAGGTTCACCACCTATAGAGCAGCTGTGGTTAAACTGGGGGGAATGGAGGTTCACCACCTATAGATCAGTTATGGTTAAACTGGGGGGAATAGGGGTTCACCACCTATGGATTTGCTGGCATTAAGCAGTGAAAGTGGAATCCTAAATGAAGTAACTGCTCATGAAGTTCTTAAATGAAGTAAATGAAATAACAGCAAAGGACAAGATAGCACACATATACTAGGGTCGCAAATCTCAGAGTGGTGGGCAGGGGCAAAGGGACATTTAGATCGTCAATCCTTATCTGCAAAGCCTTTTTAAGCTAGTATCAACAACATGCTGTTCTTATCTATATTACAGCAGAAGTAGAAGAAGTCCTTCTGAGACTGAGCCTGTCCTAACAGAAAAAGTGTCAGAGCAAAAGCAACAGAGACAGGTCTAAACTCTAAAGAGAGAATAGCATCCCTCCAGTGAATTGCAGTAGTTTGTATACAAGTGGATGTGACAGGTTCACTGTAATACAGCTTGCTTTGGTACAGGTCAGTGGTGGGGTGAAGCATGACTCTCCAGCACAAATCTCAGGGTCAAGTCTGTGTCAGAGGAATGGATGGGGAAAAAGTGTCCACTGGCAATGTTGTTACCTGAACAAAGACTGCCTGATCATGGCATTAATGCTTTGTGTCACAGTATACATAACACGATTTATGCATGTGGAGCAACACACGCCTTCCTAACTGTGGACCATCTTCACCATCCTCCCCTCCATCCTCCTCAATCACAGAGGCGCTTATGTAATATGGGTCAGAATCAAATATGGCGATAGCTTGTATAGGACAATACACAAATCCATCCAGCTAAACACTGTCTCTGAGGGTGTATCTTTATTTACTGGGCACCAATAGAATGGGATTTGAAATAATTCAGACAATATTTTCCCTTAGACTACATACATTTTATTCCATAAATTGGTGAATTATTTGCTGTATTCTTTTGTTGGCTTGGAAAGAATAGGTCAAATTCTTCATGAGTCTTGTGTCTGTCACTTAAATGATTGCTAGATTGTTAGTTATGAAGCAGTAGCCAGGAAACTGCTAGTGTGATCACTAACTACGGTATTGCAAGTTAAAGGAAAGATACTTAGCAATTTAACGGAATATTGAGAGAGAATTGAGGAGACACCAATGCCTTTATATAACATACATCTCAAGACCATAGAACAATGCTAACCAACAGCCAGTCACCCATGTCAGTGGCCATGAACTGTGCAGTGAGATACTGTACAGTACATCCCAACAAAGCCATGTGCCAAGACGGAAGCCAGCGTTGAACTCTGTCATTCTCTGCCCATTTAGTCAGTGCAGCATGCCTTGCTGCAGGCTCTCCAGTACTTCTGGAGCTTCTGTCATATGTAGGACTGCTTCTCCTCCGAGCCTCCTAGCCCGCCAGGCAATGCCTCCGGGCTTCAGTGTGGGCGAGGATGGGGAAGAAGCATGCCACGACCACTTACCGCCTCATGCCACTGCAACTCTCAGCAACCTTCCATTCCTTTGACCCCCGGTCGACTTTGTAATTAGAGTAGGCCAAGTCAGCTGCGAGGCAAGGAGCAACCATGGGAAGTGACCTGAAAAAAATATTAATTTTTCTCAGCTGCCCCTGAGGGGTTCGGAGGGCAGGAGACCGGGGTGGGGAGATGGCGGGGGGTGGATGGGATGGGTGTGTTAGGCTAAATAAAAAAATAAAAATTAAAAAATAAAAGCCTACAGTACCTGTGGAGGGAAATGTGGCAAATATGGTTTCACTTAAAGGAAGTGAACTAAATTTATAAGCTCGGCAGTGACTCTCAGAAGGCGACAATACGTATATCACAATGGCTGCAGATTGTGCTCTGAACTTTACTGTGTTGTTCCAGACAGAAGTATATATTAACATTTTATCTACACATTCAGAGGACCCTCCAGGACCCTGAAGCGTCCTCAGAGCATAGTTTCACTTGGATTCAGTTTGGAGCCACCGCTCGCTCACTGTGTTCTACAAGCGATTTCTCGCTATTTGCTTCTTTGGGGGGAATGCTAATTTTAATTACATTCACTGCCTGTTCCAGAAGGCCAAGAACAAAACCAACACAATTAATGAGTGATTCCTTTTGCTCTTTGTTCCTCCACAGTTCAGCTAGCTCAGTACTCCCCCAAGCCCAAAACGATTCGCTTTTTTTTGTTTTACTCAAATCCGCCTCTGTAATTTTTATTTGCTAAGTATAAAGTAAATACCTCCTTCACAAGTTCACAAACTCTTAAAGTTTAAGCTCTGTGCGAAGGGAATTGGTACGCAAGAGATTGAGTGTAAACACTAATGTCTTCTTGGACTCTGAAATGCTGTCATAGTGATACTGTATCTCTTCCAGGACAGCTCACCACACAGTTGGACTTCTTAGAATAATTTTTGAACTGAATAGATTGCAGATGGCCTCCATCTCCCATGTGCCACTTCTATGTTCTCTATATATTGGGGTTAATTAGCTAGTGAGTGAAATGATCTGGAGAAGAGAAACCATCAGACATGTGGATGGATGTAGAGAGTACTGAGTCGAATTCATGCAAACAAACGTTACTTTTTGGACACATTCAGGTAGTCTGTCCCTGTTTCCATCCATTCTTCTTCTGTTTGGTGTCTAATTAACATGACCCTGCTGATGACCTTCATATGAGCAACATGATAGTAGTCCACCCTGGGGATAACGTATATAATAAGTATGTTAACCATTGTAGCTACAGGCATTAGTGAAAACTAGGTTATGACTGTATATTTCCATCATACTAATTCATTTTTGGGACGATTATGGCGAAGGACACAGATTGAACCGAGAATACTTAACTATGGTATGTTATGTCGTTTTATATTATACTGCAAATTGCAACATTTGACAGGTGCAACTTGGGAATAATGGATAACACTTGGATCTCACATTTTGGACACATACTTGGACACCCACACTTGAACAGACACACACCAGGAAACAACTGTGTGGTTAAGGGCAATGGTGCATTAAAGAGATGAGCTATCCAGGCCCTCTGTTCTTCCTTTTCCATCCCTAGACAGGATTTGTGTAATTTCTAATTCCATGTCTTTTTCGGCACATGTGTGCCGCACACAACCACAGAGCCATCCGTGACACCACTGCTACACATCAAGCCCGGTAGTAACTGTACTGTAACACACCCTGCATGTGCTTGGACCAATACTACACGCTCTCCAACACTATTTTATTATACCTCTGATTGGAGTGGTAGACTAGTGGAGGACTGTCCATCAGATTACTGACACATGTACAGATGTGGGATCTTAATTTAATCATCCTGTTGCAGGTGAACTTTCCTGCGACTCAGGACATTTAAAACGTGTAGTGTATTTTCGACCTGTTTCAGGAAACTAGGCGTATGTCGCAAGTCACGACTTCACAGGAGAGCCATTTGAACGTAAAAAAAACATTTTAGTATCAAAATGCCTTCTCGAACATATGAACTTTCTTGTGCCTTAATAACAAACTTGTACGCCAACTGTAAATACAAATAAAAATGTTAAATTATGTGCCTTGTTGGTTAAGCCACAGAAAAAGTTGGCAACCTTCCTACTAGCCATGATTGGCTGAGATGAGTGGGCTGGACATGCCGAGAGAGGAGTCCGGATTTATCTCGTCATATGGAAGGCTTCGGTCTATTTGATCTCGTCAGTCTGTGTTGGTAATCATGTCAAACGCCGCTTTTTTAAAATGTATTGTGTAGTGAAGCTCCATAAGTGCTGCTCTCCACTTTCTGGAGGATCAAGTTTTGAAATCAGTGGAATTAGAGAATGATCTCTAAAGAGATGGAGAAAACACCTGTCTCCAGATTACATCTTCAAACTAAGAGCAACCGTGGTATGGCATTCCTGACAGGGAGGGAGGGATATACCATTTTGTAGCTTCGAGTCTCTACTTGTATCCAATGTAAAAAACACCATTTCACATTTTGCTACACAAGACCAAATCTAGGTAGCGAGTCACATTTGAGGTTAAGGGAAAGGGGGATACCTAGTCAGTTGTACAACTGAATGCCTTCAACTGAAATGAGGATTCGATCCAGCAACCTTTCAGTTACTGGCCCAACGCTCTAACCACTAAGCTACCTGCCATTTAAAAAGGCTTCTAAAGTTGATTTTGATTTTCTCTTACAAGAAATGTATCAACCCTTACAAAAATGTCCATTATTTATAATCCACAATTTCTGTTGCTGAATGATTTTTTTCCTGCTGTTGCAAACAAATTAAGATCCTACATCTGTAGCCTATGGACGGACCACTACCGCATCACACATTATCCACTGTCATACTATGGATAAACATCATACCTGAGATAATGCCTCTATACATGTCACAACACGGATATATTTTATAATAGTCAGTCTCCAAGTGGTCTTATATCAGTGTTTAGTGGTGATACAGGATTACGGGGGGGCTTGAAAAGACAAGACGAACTGGCAACAGACAAACATAAAACATAGGTATAAATGCACATGGGATAATGGGGAAATGGGCGACACCTGGAGGGGGGTGGAGACAAGCACATGACAGGTGAAACAGATCAGGGTGTGACATATAGAGAGAAATAAATGAGAGACAGAGGGAAGAGAGAGGGGGAAAGAGAGAGAGAGACAATGAGAACTATTCCCTCATTATATTGTGCTTTCAGTTTCCAATAACAGCAACAGTTGAGCAGGTAGCAGGACATCTTTAAAAATAAATCTCCTTGCCGTGTTTGAGAATGTCTGTCATCCTCTCATACTCTGTCACATTTAACAAACATGTGTATTGTATTTGTTTCATTGATTTCATCCCATACCGCACAATACATGTGTTCACATACAGTACAGTTCATGCCAAGACATTGTTCATCTCCCTGCAGAAGCACAAAAATCAATCATTTTATGTTTCATTGTTTCATCGGGATAGGGATTTGTTTTATAATGAGTTTTCACAGGCCTCTATAGGTTTTAGGAACACAACAGACCTCAGGTATGGAAATGAGAGTATCAGGTTTAGTCATTTCCTGTGAATATGTCAGCACATACCAGCGGCTGTTTTGCATGGAAAATTTCTTACGATTGGACAGCACATTGAGTTGAGCTGGATCATTTTGGGAAATTGAGAATAAACAATGGTGTGAATCATTTGAAGAGGGACTGTCGTTCTACTGCAAGATCTGAGCAAAGACCTACAAGTTGATGATTTCACATAATTTGGTGTTCCTGAAATATCTTTGAAACTCTTGTCATTCAAAGGTAACCACCCTACTTCAATCACTGCTCATGGATAGTCCACCACCGATGAACTATTCTCATCTGGGTATTTCCGAAGAGAACATAGACAGATTGTGTTCTCTGAACCCCACAAAGAGCATAAAGAGCCTTTCTGTATTGTCTCTATCGGATGCGTGTATTTCTCCCCAAGGAGATCATGTCGAGGCATCTTCAAATAAAAGGGGAAACCGCAGCATCCACTTTTGTTGATGCATATTTCATAACCTCTCATTTCCTATAAAAATATATATTCTTATTTGGTCAAGTGGGTCCCTGAACAATGCAGTTTTAGCTCTTAGGAGGCATTAAGAAGAAGCCTTGTGCTCTCAGACGAATAGTAACAATCACGCTTTGAAGGAATTAAGGGAATTGAAGGCTTTCAGAGCCACATGAAAACCTAAACACATCTCTGGCACATGTTTTGTTTAGTGACTAAAGCCAGCTCTCAGAACAAGGTTACAGAGAGTTTCAACACTTTAGATTTGTAGTTTGAATGTAATCGATTTATTTATTTTTCCACTGTGTTACGTGCGATGTATGTCAAAACTACAAAAGTGTATATGCTTAACACAAATGTCCCACTCGGCACACACTGGTTGAATCAACATTGTTTCAAATTAATTTGTTCATGTATTGTGACGTGGAATCAACATGGAAAATACATTGTATTTGAATGAAGTAATCAACCAATATTGTTTTCACTTCATTTCAACCAGGGTTGCAAACATTAAAATTAGGGTAAAACTTCAACTTAAATACATTCACTTAAAGAGATACTTTGGGATTTTGTTAATGAGCCCCTTTATCTACTGCCCCAGAGTCAGATGAACTTGTGGATACCCTTTTTATGTCTCTGTGCCCAGTATGAACAAAGTTAGAGGTAGTTTCGCAAGCCATTGGTAACTAGCGTTAGCACAATGAATGGAAGTCTATGGTTATCTACTAGCATGCTAGCAAAAACAAAATGGTATCTACGAGTTCATCTAACTCTGGGGAAGAAGATAAAGGACCTCATTGACAAAATCTCAAAGTATCCCATTGAAGGTAGCCTCAGTGACATGATGTAGATGCAGAAAGTGAACAGCATAGTGGGCCAACTAAGAGCGTTGAAACGTGAGACTCATCTTCTCTGCTGTTTTGGTCTTATAGCTACCACAAATTATGACAACTGACTATTTCATTGACTTTTGGACAAATCATTATTTTCATTCATTCATTTATTCCTGCCTTCAATTGTCTGTTGTGGTTGCCATAGCTGTTTATCATCAAAACACAACTTACCCTATTTTTGTTTTCACAATTCCTTGGCAAGATGGCTACGCTGCATATCAAGTGTCAGTCTGGGAAAGAAATGTGTTTTCGTGAGTTCAGTTACAGAAATTGCTTATGGCAGACTGCGACTGCTATACCAAAACAACATTCCATAAATACACCATCAGATGTATAGAGATTCAGCCAGCTGAGATTTATGGTAATCTTGCACACACAGCGAGAGAGAGAGAGACACACACACACACATCCAAGTCAATGATGTTTACAAGCATGTCGTGAGAGTGCATAAGTAGATTAACATCAGCTGATTTTAGGTCAAATGGCCAAGTTGAAAGTGTTTTCAATCAGTCAATGTTTGCCTAGTATTTTCCACTAGATAGTCATTGGATGGTCATTGGTCCCGCTCACTCCGGACAACTTGGGATGGCATAGCGGTAGTTACATACATTCCGCAAACTACTATCAATCAACTTTATCAACCAGCATCCACAGGGCTGCTGTATATTGTTACCTCTACTGTGCACTTGAATGAATCAAAAAGTTCCCAGTAAAGAATTAGATTTTAACAAGCTGAAGATGTGTGTATTTTCCCTTCACATGGAGATGTAATTGTCAGATGTTCATTGGAACATGTTGCACTCTCGCTAGAGGCACGAAGACCCAGGCCTGGTACAATACAGTGCACTTCACTCCTCTAAGAAATTACATCAGAGTTAGCATTGAGGGCAGCTGGGACTCGTCATACTGTACTGTAGGCTGGAGCACTGGAGCAAGGCAAATTAACTAATCCAGAGATGATGCTCAAATCTGTTTGTGGAGAACGAAGCAGCTGTTAACCAAACTAATTACCACAGATAACAACTCTGTTTTCAGAACAAACTCTGTAATTTGTAACACGCACACAAACCCACATGCAAACAGTGGACTGGCTGGAGTCACAGTTTCCACTGTATGTCCAGGCATTATACCATAGTTCCTCAGCGAAGTTCCACTGTCTCAAATGGAAGGAGATCCATGGAACTCCACCCTGGAATCCACCCTGCTGTTGGACCTGGGCACAGCTTAGCGCGATTGCCCACAGAGAAGGCAGGGCAGGAGAGGAGAGGGCCAGATGTTGATGAAGTTATTGCTGGCTTTGGCCACCGTAATCTTGCAATTTGTAGATTAATGCAAAACGGAACAGTTGTGTCCTTCAGTTGACAGCACTCAATGTGTTGGCAATGTTTCCCTTTGTTGTTCATCTTTGTTTTGACTTTGGATCATTTAGAAAACAACACAACCAACGATATGGCTGACTATGAAGTAATACTACACCCAGTGAGTGTAGTAAGTCCATTAGACTACATTCACCGAAATTCACAAATTACATGATGCTATAGAGACATTTGATTATTCCCTGTTACGGGTTCATACAGCTTTTCCATGACTTCGCAATGGCTTTCAACCAAATTTTCATGACTATTATTATTAAAGCCTACATGAAAAAGTAAGCATTATTGACATTGGAAGGCTGCTGTGTCTGATCCTACATAGGCCTACCATCTCCTGTTGTGGCCTTGATTAAGGCACTTAACCCCCAACAAAGTAGTACTGCACTGTTAGTCACATGTTGTCAACATGTGGTCAACCTTACATCTGGAGAGCTCCTAGGTGTGCAGGCAAGGTCCTGTTGAGCAGCTGATGTTTAAGCTACAATGTGGAAAAAAGATCAGGGCTTGAACAAAAGCCTGCACACCCAGTAGCTATCCTTGAGGATGGTTGCCACCCTTGATATAAAACATTGCAACATTAGGCCTACAATCAAATACTTTTGTCTTTATAAAGTAATTCAATTGGCCATTCTTAGAATATTTGTAACGTTGCCGCAATCACATGGGATTCCCAGTTTCCCAGCGTTGCAGATTTATTTCGGTTATCTACAGTGCTGGTGGAAAGGCGACAACGACATTAATATTTAGTTAGCCATAGTTAACTAGTGATATATCTGCTTCAAGTTTTGTTTTGAACTGGCTATCTATTTAGTCTGTTTGTCATTATTTTATACCTGCTGTTAAATATCGTGCTCTCTCGCCTCGGGCAACGGCACACTCACACTGGCACACACCACAGGAGGTTGGTGGCTCCTTAATTGGGGAGGACGGGCTCGTGGTAATGATTTGAGAGAAATCAGTGGAATGGTATCAAGTACATGAAACACATGGTTTGATGCCATTCCATTCACTCTGTTCCAGACATTATTATGAGCCGTCCACCCCTCACCAGCTTCCACCGACACAGACAGCACCTACAGACACGCACTGAAGGCTCATTACGATGATGGCTGCTATGTAGATTTTTGTGTTAATCATTTTTGTGTTCATAATATTTGAAAGTGTGCCTTTATGAATTACATTAACAAAAATTCTAAAACTATTTGCTATGACTTTTCCTTGACCTCACAAACCCTAATTTGACAACTTGGAACAGCGAATCATACGTATTCCGGCTGGCGCATTTTTTATCTACGTTATCTCGAACAGCCTACTGTCACGCATAGATTCACAGACTAGTGGCAAATAAACTTGAACAAAGCAGAATCAAGAAATGAAATGCCCACTGTCCGTTGTTGTTTAACTTGGTGGGTTAACTTCCTGAAGAAGTCAACTTCTTCAGGATTGGTGGGTTAACTTACAACCTCATGCTAATCGCATTAGCCTACATTAGCTCAACCGTCCCGCAGGGGACCCACCAATCCTGAAGAATTTAATGCAGATCCAGCCTTCATTGGGCGGCAGGTAGCCTAGTGGTTAGAGCGTTGGACTAGTAACTGAAATGTTGCAAGATCAAATCCCTGAGCTGACAAGGTAAAAATATGTTGTTCTGCCCCTGAACAAGGCAGTTAACCCACTGTTCCTAGGCTGTAATTGAAAATAAGAATTTGTTCTTAACTAACTTGCCTAGATAAATAAAGGAAAAAAAATCCACTTTAATCAACCTTTTTTGCCTCCGTGTGTGAATCTAGGCTGGTGATTATAGAGAAGCCGGTATGCCAAAATTGTAAGTGCTGGTAAGGCGCTCAAGACAGCTCCGGCCCAAATCAAGCACCGACTACACCTTAATCAAAGTTGACAGTAAAGTGCCAAGACAAATTCCTGTAATCCATCATCCCATGTCAAACTGTGCCACCAAGACCATTATCTTTGTATGTGTTGCGCTAGATGAGGGCTTTTTCCCAGCCCATACATTTGGTAGTGAAATATGCCATCATTTCAAAGGCAGGTGTACAATAACTGATAAAAAAAAAAAAATGGTGTCCGTGTTTAATTCGTCTGTTTTACAATGCATTCGGAAAGTATTCAGACCCCTTGACTTTTTACACATTTTGTTACGTTACAGCCTTATTCTAAAATTGATCAAATTGTTTTTTTCCCTCAATCAACACCCCATAATCACAAATGTATTAAAAATTAAAAGCTGAAATATGACATTTACATAAGTATTCAGACCCTTTACTCTATTCAGACCCTCTGCTTTGTTGAAGCGTCTTCTTGGGTATGACGCTACAAGCTTGGCACACCTGTATTTGGGGAGTTTTGAATAGCACACTGTATTACTATACAACCAATATAAGGACAGTACGAGACAGGAGTAGAAACTAACGTGGGCATTGTTAAACGCGTTTCATAGGACAACATTCCAAGCATTACCTCGATCCTGACTAGTCTCACAGTCCCTGCCGCTGAAAAACATCCCCACAACATGATGCTACCCCCAACATGCTTCACCGTTGTAATGGTGCCAGGTTTCTTCCAGACGTGACAGGTGCCTTTTGGCAAACTCCAAGCGGGATGTCATGTGCCTTTTACTGAGGAGTGATTCCGTCTGGCCACTCTACCAAAAAGGCCTGATTGGTGTGGTGCTGCAGAGATGGGTGTCATTCTCCCATCTCCACAGAGGAACTCTGCAGCTCTGTCAGCGTGACCATCTGGTTCTTGGTCACCTCCCTGGTGGTTCTAACCTTTTTCCATTTAAAAATGATGGAGGCCACTGTGTTCTTGGGGACCTTCAATGCTGCACAAATGTTTTGGTTCCTTCCCCCGATCTTTGCCTCGACAAAATCCTGTCTTGGAGCTCTTCGGACAATTTCTTCGACCTCATGGCTTGGTTTTTGCTCTGACATGCATTGTCAACTGTGGGACCTTATATAGGCAGGTGTATGCCTTTCCATATCATGTCCAATCAATTGAATTTACCACAAGTGGAGTCCAATCAAGTTGTAGAAACATCTCAAGGATGATCAATGGAAACAGGATGCACTTGAGCTCAATTTCGAGTCTCATAGCAAGGGTTTTTAATTTTTTATAAATTTGCAAAAATTTCTAACAACCTGTTTTCACTTTGTCATTATGAGGTATTGTGTGTAGATTGATGAGGATTTTGTTTATTTACTTTTCTCCCCAATTTTGTGGTATCCAATTGGTAGTTACAGTCTTGTCGCTGCAACTCCCGTACGGACTCGGGAGAGGCAAAGGTCGAGAGCCATGCGTCCTCCGAAACAGAACCCAGCCGAGCCGCACTGCTTCTTGACATAATGCCCACTTAACCCGGAAGCCAGCCGCACCAATGTGTCAGAGGAAACACCGTACACCTGGCATTGCGCCCGGCCCACCACAGGAGTCACTAGAGCGCAATGGGACAAGAACATCCCTGCCGGCAAAACCCTCCCCTAACCCGGACGACGCTGGGCCAATTGTGCGCCACCCCATGGGTCTCCCGGTCACGGCCAGCTGCGACAGAGCCTAGACTCGAACCAGGATCTCTACTGGCACAGTTAGCACTGTGATGCAGTGCCTTAGACTACTGCGGCACTCGGGAGTCCCTTTGATTTTGTTTTATTTAATCCATTTTAGAATAAGGCAGTAATGTAACAACATGTGGAAAAATGTGAAAAAAGTCACAATGTTTTCCAGAAGTTACTATTTCTGTCCCAAAACTGACAAAACAAACATATACTGGATTAGTTTGTTTTATTGAGTAATCTTGGCCAGCATGCTTAAGTCCACTTTGCTCTCCTGTCATTCATTGCATTGAGATAAAACATTTTGTTTGAAATAATGAACACAAACTAAAGAAAAGTAAACCGTTTGTCAACTACGATCAGTCAACCAGAGTAGACAGTACACTTAGCTCGCCCCTGAGAAAAATCCATCACAATTGTCTTAACCGCTTTTCTCTCAATTCAATTTCCATGCAAATCATTCCCAAAAGCAATATTCAAACCAACCAAAATACAGAAAGAAATATTCTGCATTAAATTCAGACAACTGGCCCGTAGTGCATTAGTCGCTTCATGTATTTTGATAGGATACAATCATTACATAACCAATGCGCTTTCATTATAATAATTCTGCATTATTCAAACATAAAGTCTAGGCAAAACCAAGTCCTGATCTTACCTTGTACACCTGTAACATTAGTAAACAGACTTGTGGGTTGCAGCATATTATCTTGTATATTAATCCATGCTGAATATTTATTTTCCCTGGACAGGAGAGGATCATGAGTGAAAATAACCCCAACAACTGAAGTTCTATGGCGACGGACGAAACCTACTGACAAAACAAACATATACATAAGCCTTAGCCCTTCTACGCTATAGCCATAAGTAATTCATAAGAAATCTATGTTTCAGTATAGCTATGATAGGGTAACTGAGAGAAGCAGTGAGGAAAAGTATTTGGAACTTTGTCCTGGGGCACAAAAGGGGAAAAAAGCACCAGCTCTAAGACATCCATGTGGACAGGAAGGAACGTGGTGATGCCTCACTCTTTTAATTGAAACAGATTTCATAAAGTGGAAGAATTAAGTCATGCATACACTGCACTGTGTACATCAATCATACACCAACTAGGTTACATACAGTACTCACACACTGTAACCATACCTGTATGATGGGTGGCATTAGAAACGTTCTTACATTTTGAAGAAAAGGCTTTTTTCCCACTGAAATGAAGAAGTAGGATGAATCCTTGGGGAACTTCCAATGAAGCCATCCACTTAACGACTGTAAAGTTAATTGTCATGTTTAAGGATGCTGGGTTTCCCTCCAGCTCTACGCACAGTAGCTATGAGAACCACATAGAGAGGGAAGAGAGAGATCAATGAAGAAGAGGAGAGGGAGGAGTAGGGTCACTACTCTGGACGGTTCTGACCTAGAATATGTGGACCACTACAAATACCTAAGTGTGTCTGGTTAGACTGTAAACTCTCCTTCCAGATTCACATTTAGCATCTCCAATCCAAAATTAAATCTAGAATCGACTTCCTATTTCGTAACTAAACCTTCTTCACTCATGCTGCCAAACATACTGTCGTAAAACTGACTATCCTACCGATCCTTGACTTTACAAAATAGCCCCCAACACTCTACTCAGCAAACTGGATGTAGTCTATCACAGTGCCATCTGTTTTGTCACCAAAGCCACATATACTACCCACCACTGCGACCTGTATGCTCTCGTTGGCTGGCCCTCACTACATATCCGTCGCCAAACCCACTGGCTCCAGGTCATCTATAAGTTTTGCTGGGTAAAGCCTCGCCTTATCTCAGCTCACTGATCACCATAGAAACACCCACCCATAGCACGCACTCCAGCAGGTATATTGCACCGGTCATCCTCAAAGCCAACACTTCCTTTGGACGCATTTCTTTCCAGTACTCTGCTGCCAATGAATGGAATGAATTGTAAAAATCTCTGAAGCTGGAGTATTATATCTCCCTCTCTAACTTTAAGCATCAGCTGTCAGAGCACCTGTACACAGCCAATCTGTAAATAGCACACCCAACTACCTCATCCCCATACTATTACTTACCCTCTTGCTATTTTGCACCCCCAGTATCTCTACTCGCACATCATCATCTGCACATCTATCACTCCAGTATTAATGCTAAATTGTAATTATTTTGCCTCTATGGCCTATTTATTGCCTAACTCCCTACTCTTCTACATTTGCACACACTGTACATCTATTTTTATTTTCTATTGTTTTATTGACTGTACGTTTGTTTATGTGTAACTCTTGTCGCACTGCTTTGCTTTATCTTGGCCAGGTCGCAGTTGTAAATAAGAACTTGTTCTCAACTGACTACCTGGTTAAATAAAGGCGAAATCAAATGTTAAAAAATTCAAAAAGGGTGGGTGGAGAAGAGGGAATGAAACGGGGAGGAAGAAAATATGAAGTCATTGCCTGACCCGTCCAAGATGGTGGACGAGAGAGAGGCAAGATACACACTTGTGTATAGTCAATAAGTCCTGACCTCATGTGTCTTTACAGAAAATCCCCACAATCTATCTTGCCTTTATACCACAGTTCCACTCAACAACTGCTAAGTATGGAATCAGTATTTAGACAGCTGAAGCTCAGTCCTCTCCAAACAATAGAATAGAATAATAGATGCCCATCAGGCATTAACCTTGCATTATTCATTCATTCTCTCCTCTCCAAGTATACACATCACACAAGGGGATGCAACTTTTACCAAACTTTAGATAAGTGAATCTCAACATCCATCTTTCCTATCCACAAAACGTCTGTGGCGATGTATGATGTTTCAGGCCATCTACGATCACTAGTCTAACCAGTAGACTGAGTGGGAGGCCTTTGAAAAACATTGCAACTTGGAAAGGATTTCTTGTGAATCTTATATATTCATTCTAACAATAGATATGGAGTGGCATACAACTACAGAATCGGCATCCATGCCAAAAAGGCACAGTGGACCACGGGAAAAGATTTGAAGGTACCTCAAAATACATTCCGCTCGTCTCTTCAAGTTGGAATAATTGAACGTTCCTCTTCAATATGCAATTTGGTATGGCTCTAAAAATATGTGCAACCGTTAAACTCATCTAAGTAGAGCAGATCTGTATCTCTTCCTTCAATCAAAAGTAGCTCAACAAGAACATCAGCATAGCATTCCCATTAATATGAGAATGAGTTATCTAAATTAGAAATGGACTAATTATATTCTAGTACGGCAGTCAATCTGAGTGAGCTTTGAGCGTCGAGATCCAAAGTCATCAAGCAGAACAAGTGAGTTGTTCTGTGAAGAGGAAGAGCGAGGGAAAGACAGAGAACACATCACCTGTTGGGACTATATTGAGTAGTATAGAGTTAAACGTCAAGTTTGTTCAATCATTTCAACCCGTTACCTGCACAACTGATTTCAAATTTGTCTGTGTTTTGAGAAAAACTTACATTAGTGACTATACTTGTGGCTTGTCTATATAGCATACGATAGCTGATCCTTAAATGATTTGCCTGCTGCTATCTGCTGTGCAAAGTGAGTTCTCATAGTAAATGGTGCATACCACTCCCAGCAGTCTTTTTACAGACAGGCTCACTGAGAGGGAGGTACAGTGAGAGAGAGGACAGAGGAATGTGGAGGAGAGCCAAAGGTTCTGCTTTTCCATTACTGCTCATAGTGCCGAGGCCAAATTCAGTTCGGCCACCTCTCTGCCCCTGCTCTCACATGCTCAGGAATGTTCAGTGAATGGTATACATTGACATTGTGTGTGTGTGTGTGTTCGTGTGCTCCTGTCTATGCGCCTGTGTGTGTGTATAGGCCCAAGATGACCCTGCCTGTACTCAGAGTCTTCTCTTCAGCAAATACACAGCCTACTTATCATCAGGACTTCTGCTTCAGCATAATTACTACCTGCTCTGAGAGCCCATAGTTATGTGGTTAAAGGCGGTCACGCCCAGAACACTCTCTACACTCTTCGAAAAAAAGATTTTATCTAGAACCTAAAAGGGTTCTTTGGCTGTCCCCATAAGAGAACCCTTTTGGAACCCTTTTTTCCAAGAGTGCATAGTGTAGTTTAGCTTTGCCCTATAGACACACACTGAGGCAAGATCAGGTTTTACTAACTGCAAGGTCAGCAGGAGGTACCACATTGTCCTCCAATGCAGTCTTGTCATTTGTAATTATCTATGTTCACTTTTAAATGATATGTTACTTGCCAGAGAGTTGTGGTTTAAATGTTTCTTACGCCTACAAAAACAACCATCTCTCAACGTATTCTAAAAATGTTTGGAGAACAAAGCTACTACTTCAAGTTCAGTGACGAAGGGGAGGGAATGTGTTGATGGTCTATCTTAAATCCATGCAGACATAACAGAGATTTCTTTTACAACCATTTTGCACCTGCAATATTAATAATGACAGTTGAATTCAAAATTCCATGTTGAGTGACATCATTTCCTGTCAAGATGGTGACAAGTGATCCAGAACATCACTTCAGACGCTTCTGCTGTCCCACTGTTACTTACTTTCCACTGAACCGGTCATATAAACGAAGTTATGAAAAAAACTGCATCTTGAAACAACTGGTTTCCCTTCTCCTGAGGCATGCTTGGATTAATATAATCTCTGAAACAGTGTTGCCTCTCACCCTGGAGGTTACTAAGAGCAAGGGGAGCACAATCTGTCATAACATCTTATTCTTCCTGTACTTCCCATGTGGGACTATACCGTCATTGCAGAACTCCCGTCACCCCCCCTGAAATAACAGAAAGGTGTTGTGAAGTCATGAAGTACAATACCAACCCTGGGGTATGCCTGCTGCTGATAGTTTTTGCAGACGACGTGGTAAAAATGTGTGTACAATATGTTTTAACAGCTATTACATGTAATACAAAGCGTTGTTTTAGCAATATGAGTTTAGAATGGTATCAGATGGAGAGAGAACCCTTAACACCCCTCAACATATTACATAGATTTTATCTATATGCTTTTTAATATCCTGAGTGAAACGTAATATGGTATGTGCCTTATCGTGGCTGTCCGGAAGCTAGCCTGGGTGCAAGAGGAGAGGAGAGGAGAAGAGAGGAGAAGAGAGGAGAGGAGAGCTTTTCACTGAGCTTATTGAAACCTGGTAACCTGGGGATATTTAGTTGATACTCAGCACACATTCTCCATACTCTTCAATGGTGAATTATGCATTTATTGGAGCCAGGTGATGGGGCATAGAATGTTGCAGGATGTTTTAATAACCATTTAAACAGACAGCTGATTGTACCTGTCTCTAGTTACCCTGACCTTCCTGTACCCATACACTTCCATTCGCTCATATGTCAACATAGGTATGCGAAACATTTCACTGAGTATGTCTTCACATAAGGGCTGCATTTCCTTATTTAGTGCACTACTTTTTACCAAGGTCCATAGGGAATAGCCCACTATATAGGGAATAGGCCGCCATTTGGGTCACACCCATGTAGTCACAGTTCTTATAGGAGAGAAACAATCTGTCTGTCTCAGGTCTGTTGGCACCACGAGCCAAACTGTCTCCATTTGGTTCGCTGCCAATGCAGCTAAAATGGAAAAAAGGACAGCTTACTCATAACAGTCTGTTCGCTCTGCATGCAAACATCTGGACAAATGAGTTGCGTTAGAGTTGCAAGCCCTTTATTTCACGGATGTAGTTGATGTGTTGATTTAATGGGTTTTGACTGTTGGATGGCATGTCCTTTTCACATTGTCTGACTTGGTTACCCCATGGTGAAAATGTCACGTGAGACATTCCATTACTGTAGAGGAACATTATGTTAAGGTCATACATTACACATGTATGAGTATGTATGTTTGTAAAAACCCAGAGCACCGGCTCTACAATCACAGGCTAGAATTACTCCATAAACTAAATGAATAGAGACATCGGTTGTAGGACAAATTTTACCTTTGCAAACAACATGCAGACACTTCACGAAGGGCAGATCCCAGCTGTAACACATCACATTGGCAGTTGGCATAGTGTTTGCATTGGGGGATGTTAGTTAGCGCCATCCTCCCTGCCAGAAGTAACAATCTCCTAGCGGGAATCTCCCTGCTGCTTCCCCGCTGGAGGGACCATTCACCTGATTGTCACTATCAAAACAAAACAGGAAATTGCACTCAGCCAGTCAGAAGCAGCAAGGCTGTCGCCTAGGAAACCGATGGTGCAGTGAAACAGAAAGACACTGTGTGTGCCCCTGATGTGACGAGGTGCTTATCAAATTGGCTTATCACATCTGTTCATCCAACAAAATACATGGGAACACCCTTCAGAGTGTCAAGATGATTGAGGAATGTTTTCTATAATTTGTTTCCTCTACAAAATCATGCTGGCATGGTTCATAGACTTGACTGTGAACTGGAATGGTGTAGAGGAGAGATTGGCTGCATCACTACTTGTCTTTGTGAGAGGTACTGATAGGTTGAAAACACTGAGCTGTCTGTTCAAACAGCTAACACACAGCTCAGACATCTTCCACATCAAGTAACTCAAGCGATCCGTAAAATCCGATAAAAAAAAAAAAAAGAATAAAACAACACCTCACGTCACAACGCGACAGCAGCGCGGCAGCTAACACACAGCTCAGACAGCCGTACAAGACATGCCACCAGGGGTCTCTTCCCAGTCCCCAAGTCAGAACAGACTCTGGGAAATGTGCAGCACTACGTAGAACTCTCTTCCACATCAAGTAACTCAAGCGAGCCGTAAAATCCAATTAAAAAAAAAACAAATAAAACAACTTCTCACGGCACAATGCGAACTGTGAATAGTCACACACACACACACGTTGTAATGTTATGGTGTTGTGGATTTTATATTGTAATTTGTAATAATAGAGTAATAATGTAATAATGTCTTGTGTGTTGTATTGATTTATTTAATGATGTAGGCTGTTGTTGTTTTGTTGTGATGTAATTGTTCTAATCCTGTTCGGACCCCAGGAATAGTAGCTGTTGCTTTGGTAGCAGCTAATGGAGATCCAAATAAATACTAAATACTGGCATGATTGTTGCAAAATTCAAAAATAGCTGCATAACTTTGTTTTTTGAACTTCAATTTTTGACCTTCAAGTTGCATAGTTGCATCTGAATGTTCGTGATCTGTTTCCGTATACTTTGGCTATCAACAATGGCTGCCAGAGACAACTACACTTTGCAGCTCTGGGCTACTTCCAAACATCTAACAGTTCTTCATTCTCTCTGTTTCAGTACAGTAAATGCATTGGGAAGGCTAAAGGAGGTTGGTGGGTTATACCTCCACTTCCTCATTTCAGCACTTACTGGGTAACATCCATCATACAGAGCTGAGCTCTGGAAAACACCTCCATGGAAAACGTGACCATAATGACCAAGGACTGAAGTTACTATTGTCTCGCTTCACGGCTGCTGACAGGGAGTGATCAACGACTGAGAAAGGATGTCAAGGGAACTATGCATGACATGAATGACATACTGTATATGATCTATGTCCGTCATAGTTCTATGTCATCTGTCATAGTTCTATGTCATATGTTATATAGCATGTTGAGCGTTTGGGTGCTTTGTTTGTTTGCCACCTAGAAGAATGTAATTTATCATACTGTTTCTCAGAGGCAGAATCTTGTCAGGCCTACTGTATGATCCAGGTACACTAGATGTTGCCTCAACCTACTCTTTCCATTGGAAGGTTAAAAATAAATCTGATCTTAGATCAGTTCTTTAGATTACACCGAATCACTTCACTATGCTCATAAACGTTATCTGAATCAGAGTCAAATGACCAGGTACAGCAGATGTTTCCTCAACCTCCTCTTACAATTGAGAGGTAAAATGCAAACGTGACCTTAGATTACTTTATAGGTGTGAATCAAAGCCAAATGATATTATAACCCACTGAGCTAAAAACCAAGAGCAACACAGGATACTGTCCCACAACATTGATTGCACCCAGAACATTCAATATGTGTTCAGGTGAGAGAGACAGGAAGGACATACCTGAGTTAGCCTTTATTTTCAGCATGCTCACACAGGCCTGTTCCATACTGTAAGGGCCCGTGGCAGGCTTTGATTGGACAAAGAGCAGGATATGGAACACATATGCTTTCACATGGGGAGGGATCACAGCTGTTTCAGGGCTATCGGTGTTGAGTTGGCCTCTTAGTCATCAAGGGAGTGTGTGTGTGTGAAGGGTAAGCAGGGTGTCTGTGTGTGTTGGGGGGGGTCACTGAATGGTTTGAGGAGCATAAAAACGATGTAAACCATATGCCATGGCTGTCTCAGTCACCAGATCTCAACCCAATTTAACATTCTGGAGCAGCGCCTGAGACAGAGTTTTCCACCCCCATCATCAAAACACTAAATTATAGAATTTCTCATGGAAGAATGGTGTCACATTCCTCCAGTGGAATTCCAGACACTTGTAGAATCTATGCCAAAGCGCATTGAAGCTGTTCTGGCGACTTGTGGGGAAGCGCTGGTAAGGTACACAATAGCAGATCTTGGTAGACAGAAGGTGATCTTTGGTAAAAGGGGTAAATGGGTCATCAAAAAGAAAGGAGGACCGAGGCACTCTTCATGTAATTAATTAAAATGCCTTTACATGTTCAATGGAAACAAAATTTTAAATTCTGTCGCGTTTCGGCTGCTGAGTGCTCCCTAACGAAGGCCAGGCAGCCGAAACGCATCAGAGTTCTTAAACTCCTTTCTTTTTTATTACCAATTAAAACACTTCATGTTGGTGTTTCCATTATTTTGGCAGTATGTTGCTCCCTTTATTCCCGTTATCCTTTGTTGTGCATGGGAGACGGACATTGATGTAGTTAAATGAGAACATTTAAGGCTTTTCTTTTCATATATATTGATGTGACATCAAAATACTGTCAAAAACATGGACACATTTTGTGTGTGTGTGTGCGTGCACATTTGTGTATGTGCATGCTTCTGCAGGTACGTTTGTGTTTGCATGTGCTTCCATATGTACAGAACAGTATGTTAGCATCAGTGTGAACATGTGGTCCATGTTTGCTCCGTATCCCCCGTGGACAATCTTCCTCCCATTCTTCCTGTTCTTCTTCTCATTCCTCCTCTTCCTCCTGCTCCTCCTACTCTCCTCCTCATTCTCCTCTTGCTCTTCCTCCTCCTCTTGCTCTTCCTCCTCCCCTCCTTCCCCCTCCTTCCTCCTCCTCCTCTTCCTCCTCCTCCTTTCTCCTCCTTCTCCCCTCCTTCCTACTCTTCTTCCACCTCCTCCTCTTCCTCCTCCTTTTCCTCCTCCTCCTTTCTCCTTTCCTTCCTCCTCCTCTTCCTCCTCCTCTTCTTCCTCCTCCTCCCCTCTTTCCCCCTCCTTCCTCCTCCTCTTCCTCCTCCTCCTCCCCTCCTTCCTCCTCTTCCTCCTCCTCCACCTCCCCCTCCTCCTCCCCTCCGGCTACTAACAGAGCTAACAGAGCTCTGAATCCCCCATCTTCCATCCTCCTTGCATCCCTGATGATGTGCCCATCCACTCTGGGCACTGTTGGCATCCAGTCCCTCCCTGTCCCAACCACCACAACCTCAAACATGATGCAGATGAGCCAGTAGTAAAACACATCTGGATGATTGTTTACTAAGTATTCCAGCGTTCTTGATTCACAACTGTCTTAGGATTGAATCAAAATGCTGGCCCAAGGCACACAACGTTATCAAGCTATTTAGTTCATGTGGAAAACGTTAGTGGGTCTCCGTGGCAAAAACAGTAACAGAACATGAAGATCCATGACGTTTAGCATTTACTCACCGTGTCATAACAATGACAGAGGAATAATAGGGTCAAAAATCTTGATTATAAACAGACAGCTAGCTGCTGGTCCTTTTTTGCTAATGAGGCTCAAACACCCTTCATTGCGCAACACATACACACACAACGCACGCACAAACACACACGCACAGTGATGGTGGGAAAAAGAAAAGTGATGGAGAGAAAAACATTAAGTATAAGAGGTTCATTAATGCATTGGGCACCATAACACATGCAAACATTATGTAGAAAAACGAAACACTCCAGTACATCAATGGTTTGTTGACCTCCCACCGCTCACAACAACCAACTGTTTACCCCCCCTGCAGCAAGAAATCAAAGGCCAGTCGGCTTATTCTATTAGGAGGCATGTCATCACGCTCAGAAAGAAAGCTGCTTTGTATTTGCTATATTTGTTTTCATGGTCCATGCAAAGGCTATTTAGAACAAAGCTGCTATCCAGAAAACAGACATGTCCTACGGGCCAAAAGAGACAAAAGACAAAAGAACCGGGCCTAATATTCACATCCTATTGGGCACACACTGGTTGAATCAAAGTCATTTCAATGAAATTACGTTGAACCAACGTGGAATAGACGTGGAATAGACGTTGAATTGACGTGTGTGCCCAGTGGGATAGTCAAGCATCAGTCCCCATCGCTCTCGCGTTACTAAGGCAGATTGCAAAAAGTGAGTTTTTATATCACAGATACTGTAAGTAGTCAGCAGCATAGCGACTTTTCACGGTATCCTTTGATGGGCTCATTTGAATAACTGGAACATTGAAATTAAACAGAAGCAATGCATGGGCAAGCATTCAGATAACAGAGGAAAGCGTCTAAGGAGAAACGGTAATTGTGTGCCATTGTTTGGAGTCATTGTTTGAGCTTCGATCTTACTGGGCTTGTTGTTTTTTGGCCACAAAAGAGCTTTTGTTGTACTACTTACTGGTTGTGATACCAAACAGTTCACATTACTTCTGGAGGCGGAGAAATACTCAGGAGAGAATGCAGAGTCAGTCAAACCTTCTTTCTGAAGGCACAGGGGTGTTTTTGTTCATCTCTTTGAAGAAGCGTACGTTCTCTCCTCGGTCTCTCACAGTCCCCCTCTCTCTCTGTTCCCTCTCCTCTCTCTACCAGCCCCCACCCCACATCTCTCCCTCCTTCCCGCCCTCTCTCCCACCAGGAGTGTTTTCCATGAAACAGCGTTGCGTGGGCAGGGTAGCAGAGCGGAGTCGGACCTCAGAGACAGAACAGAACCACATACGGGCGTGTTCCTTCTCAGAATCAGAACCACTCCTCCTCCACTGGGCTAGGGATTGAGGTCAGCCTTGGGTCTGGCTCCAGAACTATCTGGTCCCCATGGTTCCACTTTGCAAGAGCCAAACCGGAGACAGAGGGAATTACTGTGGCCTGCATGCGATCATGTGCCTCCACTGTATCTGCTTGTTCTGCAACACTGACAATCTATTACAATATATGGTTCATGTCCGATGGACAAGGGCAAATAGCTACACTGCTCCATTCATGTAGAGTATGATCAATGCTTTCCATAGACTAAGATATCCACTGGAAACTAATATAAAAATGTATCTCTCTTTAGTGGTTGATGTCAGTAAGATGTACTCATTGATAACTTGAGAAAAAAAATCCTAAGGTCCTCGGAATTGTCAAGTAAATTGATTCATTATGTCTTGTATCCTTTCTCTCCTTGTGTCTGTGCTTACACCAAGATAAGGGGAAATTGAGCCCATATTGAGTAAGGACGGTAAGGCCTACCGCTGCCTTCTTGGAAATAGGAGGGAAATATTCTGTGGTCTACAGATACACAGTGATTGGAATTCCGATTGGGTGAACCACAGACTTTAAAGGAAATACTTTAATCACATGCTTTGACTGCTGGTTTGGATGCTGAACTAGGGGGGATTCTGAACAGTCCATGGGACACTGCACAATTGAATGTCAACTATCTTTGAGGAAGTCTGTTTTCAAATCATTATACACAGTCTGATTGCACAAATCAGAATGATTTTGTTTTAGGGAAGCTATTTTCCACAGAAAGCTTAACATTCCTTTTAACTATTTTAAGCTAGGGGATTTTATTCATTTTCAAATGTTCAAAATACTTATAGTTGATGGTTTGCAAATAATTGCACCAAATGACCTACTGAATAGCTTAATTAATCATCAAATGATCAAATAGTAGACCGTTTCTATGATGCTCTGAAGTCTGTGGAATCATTGTGTGTTCTGACCACATCTCTCTGGCTGTACTTACACACCCAGTTAGCAGGACATGACCAATTAAGATGTGGGTAATGATCTCCTGGAAGTTCATTTTCAGCTCTGTTCTATGCCGTAAACAGATTTGGGACTTCCCCTGAGCTCAGTAGGAATTAAAGCCGCCAGCATGGAACCTTCTTATCTCAGGTTTCTAACATGGAGGTATTGGTCTTCACTCTTACCTCCTCCCTTCCACACTCGCTCTTTCGCTCTCTCCTTCTATCTCTTTTTATATTATTTTTCCTCTTTCAAGGGGAAGAATTATCAAATTGTCCAAATATATCCAAATTGCTTTAAGAACATTGAGGGATAAAGGATGATGTGGATATTTAGATATCTTTAGAATGACCTAGGGTCCCCTCTTTTGGTTCTATACTGTTATTACACCATCAAACACTCATGCATTGTCGTAATCGGTTACATCACCACTGGTAAAAGGTGTATAAGGGCACAAGCTGTTAACCAACCAAGTACACAAAACACCTTCTTTCATGTTTAATTCCACCATGGCATATTTAAGACGACACACAATACAAAAGCTGACATAAGATCGGGCCTTATACATGTGTTTGTAGAGTTTTGGGGAGTAAAAACTGTTATTTCATATATTACAGTACTGAACAGACATAATAGTTATAAAAAAAAATACAAAAAATCTTGGACGACAAGCTACAAAAAAATCATTGACAACCATAAAGCAATGTGGGGTATCAAATAATATTCAGAGAATGGATCTATGGCATACTTGACTTCAAACACACAGACATTCAGAATAGTGCTTAGAAACACAAGCTGTTGAAAGCGCTTTATATAGAAGTAAAGATGGGACACGTTTCGACTGTCGGACACAGCAAAGAAATGTGTGAATCCTTGTTAAATAATTCAAATGTCTTTCACACTTCAAATTCCTCTGACATGCGGACGGATTGAAACAAACATAACCACCCAAACTACCATTTAGAAAGTGTGTAAAATTTGCCAGAAAATATCCACAAAACTGGGAAATGATTGTAGAGTACTAGTGTATTTGGGAGCAAAAAGCATCAGGTAAGCTATAGAGGCAGACAGTGCATGTCATGACAAAAGCAAGAGACGTGTTTGTTTTGTTGTTGAAGAGGAGGAATCAAAAAAGCTTTTGCAATTCCGAGAGTCCAGTAGAGTAAGTGCAAATATCTAGTAAAATCTCAAATCAATCAGAAAAATACAGTGAGAGGGAAAGCACTGAACCTGTCAGGCCAGCACTGAACCTGTCAGGCCAGCAATGAACTTGTCTTTTTAATCTGCTACTCCTATGCAGCCATAACCTTGACGTCAACCACCTAATGGAATGAGGGAGATAACTGGAATTAATTATGTTGATATGAGCTTGTACGATAAGCCATGCTGTAGCAAATTTGGTGAAGTGAAATCCAAAAGCTAAAAGAACAACGTTAACTATGGAATGAGAGAAAGCAGATGAGACTTTATAGATGCCCAGAAAACATTTGATGAAAAGAGAGAGTAAAGGAACGAAAGAACTTTGGCACATGGCACATTACTGTACTGATCGCAATAATGGTTTTCTTTTAGAACCCAAATTGGTTCAGTAAAGCTTTGACAGACGTTATCTTTTTAAACCGTGTTAAAACCACACAACACAAACATTTAGACAGCCTGTACATTTTGTTTTTAGCTATGTCGACCTAAAATACATTCGAATCCTTATATACAAACTGTTGCAAAAACTGTTCTGTGGGCTCTGTTACTTGGTGACTGACATCAAATAAAACTCATACAAACTTGTACGATACTTACCGGGATATATTATCAGCAAGTAAATACTTTCTGAATATTAGCAGCGACCACTAATATACATGATGACTTCAGTAAATATATAAGGGTAGGATTCGTCATTGACTGTAGCTTATCAATTGTTGTCATAAACGTTAAACCTTCCTGTCTTTAAAAGTCACCTCTACGTATTACATTCAGCTCAATTTAAACTGGGGCCTCATCGAAATGTGTACATGCAGTAATAACTGTGAATCAAATTGATAAACTTGATGTTTGAGGTATGTCTTGCTGACAGTTAATTTTTATCCTCTCTGAATCAGCTCAGAGAGAGTATTTCATAACAAGCAATGGGGTTCCCAGGATACAACATCAATCGCAGATCAATACATAGCTAGCAGGAAACACTATTGACTCCGTACCAAGTCCGTAGTATAGGCAGCAGCTGCACATGTAAACAACCCCATGGCGTCCATGTTTGGGGGGGAAGGACGGAGGGGAGGACAGAGGGGAGGGATGGAGGAAGGGATGGCTAGCACTACCCCACGGTCCTATGGTCCAGCTTACACCAGTGTCTCTGGGAGTGTGTCTGCATTTTCAGAGGACAGGAGTTGCCAGATCTGCCATCTGTCCCTCTGCCAGTCCTGCCACTCCTGACTCATGGGTACCATTCTGTCCATGGTGGGGGAGGCTGAGTTCTGTGGCACAGTTGGCCTCCCACCCTGCAGGGGGTTCTGGTGAGGGGGTGCAGCAGGGGAGGGGTAGACAGCCTGGGCTGGTTTAGAGGCAGCGGGGGAGAGCCTGGAGGATGAGCCGCCGTACGGGGGAGGGGGAGGACGCCCTGAGAGGGCGGGACCCGAGTGGGCAGAGTTAGGGCTGGGGATAGCCTGGTGTCCAATGCCCTGGGGGAGATCCTCTGTGCTGCTGGCTGCTGATTGGCTGTCGGGGTGCAGATGGGGTGGGGTCAAAGGGTTGAGGCTCAGCAGGAGGTGCGGCCGTCCCACCTCGCCGTGAGGGCTGCTGCAGACCCGTGTCACAGGGGGGTGGGGCCTGTACTCGGCCACGCCCAGCGAGGTCTGTGTCCGTCGTACCACCTGCCTGGCATCGCCTTGGAGACAGTCAAGTCCTTCCTGGGAGCTGCGTGAGCTGCCCTCTGACATGTTGCTATGGGAACCTGGAGATACAGATGTCAATGGGAAAAGTCAGAAAATGAAGATAAGTAAAAGTCAAAAAATGTGATTGTTACATTTCAACAGCTTACCTGCATAAGGCTGGTCCTTCAGCCCTGGTTTCAGAGTGGAATGCCAGGCTCCCCAGATATTAGCATGCTCTTCTGACATATAGGACATAATGAACATGACTGTGTTCAGGGACCATCATACTCATTATCATCATCATCATTATTAAGATTATAATCATCATCATCATCACCTCCACCACAATCATCATCATCGTCAACATCGCAATCATCATCATTAATAATGCATTTCCGGTGCCGACAGAGATGGCCGCCTCGCTTCATTCGCGTTCTTACGAAGCTATGCAGTATTTTGTTTTTGTATGTATTATTTCTTACATTGTTACCCCAGGAAATCTTATGTTTTATTACATACAGCCGAGAGGAACTATTGGATATAAGAGCAACGTCAACTTACCAACATTACAACCAGGAATACGACTTTCCCGAAGCGGATCCTCTGTTTGGTCCACCAACCAGGACAATAGACTGGATCCCAGCCGGCGACTCAAAACAACGGCGGCACAGGAGAAGGGGAAGACAGGGCGGTCTTCTGGTCAGGCTCTGTAGACGGGCACATCGCGCACCTCTCCCGAGTATTCTACTTGCCAATGTCCAGTCTCTGGACAACAAGGTAGACGAAATACGAGCAAGAGTTGCCTTCCAGAGAGACATCGGCGACTGCAACGTTCTTTGCTTCACGGAAACATGGCTCACTCAGGACACGTTATCTGATTCGGTACAGTCACATGGTTTCTCCATGCATCGCGCCGACAGAAACAAACATCTATCTGGTAAGAAGAAGGGCGATTAACGAGTCGTGGTGTGATCATAACAACATACAGGAACTCAAGTCCTTTTGTTCACCTGACATAGAATTCCTTACAATCAAATGCCGAACGCATTATCTACCAAGAGAATTCTCCTCGATTATAATCACATCCGTGTATATCCCCCCCTCAAGCTGACACATCGACGGCACTGAAAGAAATCCATTGGACTCTATGTAAACTGGAAACCACATATCCTGAGGCTGCATTTATTGTGGCTGGGGATTTTAATAAGGCTAATCTGAAAACAAGGCTCCCTAAATTTTATCAGCATATCGAATGTGCGACCCGGGGTGGCAAAATCCTTGATCATTGTTATTCCAACTTCCGTGATGCATACAAGGCTATTCTCCGCCCTCCTTTTGGCAAGTCTGACCATGACTCCATTTTGTTGCTCCCAGCCTACAGACAGAAACTAAAACAGGAAACGCCCGTTCTCAGGTTCAACGCTGGTCCGACCAAGCTGATTCCACGCTGCAAGATTGCTTCGAGCACGTGGACTGGGATATGTTCCGGATAGCATCAGGCAACAACATTGATGCATACGCTGATTCGGTGAGCGAGTTTATTAGCAAGTGCATCGGTGATGTTGTACCCATAGCAACTATTAAAACCTTCCCCAACCAGAAACCGTGGATTGATGGCAGCATTCGCGCAAAACTGAAAGCGCGAACCACTGCTTTTAACCAGGGTAAGGTGACCGGAAACATGACTGAATACAAACAGTGTAGCTATTCCCTCCGCAAGGCAATCAAACAAGCTAAGCGTCAATATAGAGACAAAGTTGAGTCATAATTCAACGGCTCAGACACAAGAGAAATGTGGCAAGGTCTACAGTCAATCACGGACTACAAAAAAAGAAAACCAGCCCCATCGCGGACCACGATGTCCTGCTCCCAGGCAAACTAAACAACTTCTTTGCTCGCTTTGAGGACATTACAATGCCACCGACACGGCCCGCTACCAAAACCTGCGGGCTCACCTTCACCGCAGCCAACGTGAGTAAAACATTTAAATGTGTTAACCCTCGCAAGGCTGCCGGCCCAGATGGCATCCCTGGCCGTGTCCTCAGAGCATGCGCAGATCAGCTGGCTGGTGTGTTTACGGACATATTCAATCAATCCTTATCCCAGTCTGCTGTTCCCAAATGCTTCAAGAGGGCCACCATTGTGCCTGTTCCCAAGAAAGCTAAGGTAACTGAGCTAAATGACTATCGCCCCGTAGCACTCACTTCCGTCATCATGAAGTGCTTTGAGAGACTAGTCAAGGATCATATCACCTCCATCCTGCCAGACACCCTGGACCCACTCCAATTTGCTTACCGTCCCAATAGGTCCACTGATGACGCAATCCCAATCACACTGCATACTGCCCTAACCCATCTGGACAAGAGGAATATCTATGTAAGAATGCTGTTCATCGACTACAGCTCAGCATTTAACACCATAGTACCCTCCAAGCTCGTCATTAAGCTCGAGACCCTGGGTCTCGACCCAGCCCTGTGCAACTGGGTCCTGGACTTCCTGACAGGTGGTGAGGGTAGGAAACAACATCTCCACCCCGCAGATCCACAACACTGGGGCCCCACAAGGGTGTGTTCTCAGCCCTCTCATGTACTCCCTGTTCACCATGACTGCGTGGCCAAGCACGCCTCCAACTCAATCATCAAGTTTGCTGACGACACTACAGTGGTAGGCTTGATTACCAACAACGACGAGACGGCCTACAGAGAGGAGGTGAGGGCCCTTGGAGTGTGGTGTCAGGAAAATAAAACCCTCACTCAACGTCAACAAAACTAAGGAGATGATCGTGGACTTCAGGAAACAGCAGAGGGAGCACCCCCCTATCCACATCGACGGGACAGTAGTGGAGAAGGTGGAAAGTTTTAAGTTCCTTGGCGTACACATCACGGACAAACTGAAATGGTCCACCCACACAGACAGCGTGGTGAAGAAGGCGCAACAGTGCCTCTTCAACCTCAGGAGGCTGAAGAAATTCGGCTTGTCACCAAAAACACTCACAAACTTCTACAGATGCACAATCGAGAACATCCTGTCGGGCTGTATCACCTCCTGGTACGGCAACTGCTCCGCCCACAACCGTAAGGCTCTCCAGAGGGTAGTAAGGACTGCACAACGCATCACCGGGGATAAACTACCTGCCCTTTAGGACACCTACACGACCCGATGTCACAGGAAGGCCAAAAAGATCATCAAAGACAACAACCACCCGAGCCACTGCATGTTCACCCCGCTATCATCCAGAAGGCGAGGTCAGTACAGGTGCATCAAAGCTGGGACCGAGAGACTGAAAAACAGCTTCTATCTCAAGGCCATCAGACTGTTAAACAGCCACCACTAACATTGAGTGGCTGCTGCCAACATACTGACTTAAATCTCTAGCCACTTTAAATAATAGGAATTGGATGTAACAAATGTATCACTAGCCACTTTAAACAATTTTGTATATAATGTTTACATATCCGACATTACTCATATCAAATGTATATACTATACTCTATACCATCTACTGCATCTTGCCTACGCCGGTCAGCCATCGCTCATCCATATATTTATATGTACATACTCGTATTCATTCCTTTACTCTTGTGTGTACAAGGTAGTTGTTGTGAATTTGTTCGATTACTTGTTAGATACTACTGCATGGTCGGAACTAGAAGCACAAGCATTTCGCTACACTTGCATTAACATCTGCTAACCATGTGTATGTGACCAATAAAATGTTATTTGATTTGATTAATTATCACCACCACCACGATCATATCAACCACAGCTAAGTAAGATTGGACAGTAGTCCTCTCACCTTTTGAGACCCAGGGATTGGACCCATGGGGGTCCCGTGTCCGTCCTGCCACCTGCCTCATCAGAGTATACTGTTCTGGGACATGGAAGAGCCTCTCTGACCCTGGGCTGGTCCCTTCCCCCGGGTGCTCAGACAGGATGGGGGAGTTGTTGTCATAGGGGGACAGCTCTCCACTGGAGACCTTGTTGGAGTCACTGGAGGAGCGCCTCTCGCTCAGGGAGAAAGGATCTTCCGATCGCAACACGTCTGGACTCCTGTGGAGTGGAGGGAGGGATGGATGAGGGAGAGAAAAGGATGGGTAGAGAGAATAAAAATATATTGCCATAGATGATGGGTTCCTCACTTTCTCTCAACAGACATGAACACCAGCCTGAACACCAGCCTAAGCAACTACTTTCGATGAGTGACAACTACTTTCGATGTGTGACTGTGATATGTGCCATGGAACCAATGTACTCACTGTGATGCCTTTCTCCTGAGCAGATAGTCTACCACATCAGGATCAGTCTCCAGTAAACTCATCAGGACCTCATTCTGCAGGTCCGGGGGCACCTACACACAGACAACCACAGACCACACATAACCAAACATGTACAAAAAAACTGTTTATGTATGTAATGGCACATGATGGAGCACTAGGGGGTGCTATTGTCCAAGACAACCTCATGGTGAAAGTGAGTCTAACTTTTTCCATCTCCACGTTTAGTGATCACAAGCCAATCAATACATGAACACATAGTATAACATTGAATACTATTAAATACCAGTCTATGAATCCATGTATAGCAGGGAAGGGGAACTGGCGGCCCACGGGCTGCACCCTTTTGTAGGTCCGTGGACCAATTTTACAACAAAAATACTTTTTAGGGGGTGGGGGTGAAGAATAATAGAATACACAAGGTGCAATTTCGAAACTTGTTTGTGCATCAGCAGTCACTCAATGTCTGCATTTTTTAGATTGGTAAGTTAGTCTAGCGGCCAGCTATGTAAACTTATCGTAAGCATGGTTGAATTACTGACCGGGTTGGGGCCCATTGATGATCAGTTATCATATTAAAAACGGCAAACATTTGCCTCCATCCTATGGAAAAATATGTAGAATTGCAGGAAATTAGCTGTAAAACTGCACATTTTTCTCTCCGCCCCATGGCAAGATAATTTGAATTACATGAAATGAGTTATAAAATTGCTAAATGTTCTCTACGCTCTATGGAAAAATGTGCAGAATTGCAGGAAATTAACTTTAAAAAGAACATTTACGCCGACCCACGAGCCACTGTGGCCAGTCATAATTAGTTCCGATTTTTTTGTTGCCCCCCATCAAAGTTGCCCATCCCTGATGTATAGTGTCTGGGCAATGGGCAATAAAATACATGGGTAATAAAACAAGTGATTTGGCAATGAAGCACGACAGTCCAAACACATCTAACTAAAGAGCTACAAACATCTTTATTGGTTTACGTCAGGACCTTCAGCAACAACCCAGCCCAGTCGAAAAACACGAGGGATAACATTTCAGGATCTAACAAGACCTCTTTCTAGCGTTCCGCCTCTACCCTGAATTCCATGATCTGAGCGGAGGGAAAAACAACCTCTGCAAAGTTCAACGAATACAACTTCTGTTCAGGGAAATGGTGGTGGTGGTGTCGGAAACTATCAGTGCAAGGGATTGGCCCATAAGTCCCTCTGGCACTGTCTCAAAAGCCTGTGATCTGTAGTGGTCCTGAACTGGGCCCTAAGGCCTTTAATCAGGTCCAGGATCAGCTCTAACAGCACTAACAAAGGCCCACAGAGCTTTGTTTTCACTCTATAAGACAGAGCCATTGTCTAGTAAAGCCTGGAGATTATCTAACTTAAACACAGGCTCTTTCCCATATGGCACTGTACTCCCTATGAGCCCTGGTCAAAAGTAGTGTACTATATAGGTTAGTGGCACTGCTAACCCGGGACTAGAAAGGGAGGAGAGAGAGAGAGAGAGAGAGAGAGAGAGAGAGAGAGAGAGAGAGAGAGAGAGAGAGAGAGAGAGAGAGAGAGAGAGAGAGAGAGAGAGAGAGAGAGAGAGAGAGAGAGAGAGAGAGAGAGAGAGAGAGAGTGTGTGTGTGTGTTTGGTCGTGTATGCATGAAAAGATAAAAGAAATAGGACAGGCAGAGGTAATGGAAATGGAATGGATGTGTATGGACCCAGGACATAGAGAGTTCATCAAATGTGTCAGTGCTAAACCCATGTATTTGACATAGTAACTACATAAACAGATTGAGTTTACACAATGTAGGTTATGTAGTTGTTACAACTTCTCTACAACTGCGTCACCTCACCTGTGTACAGTGTATACAATGAACTCACAAGGGAGTCTTACTTACTGGCCAATCTAAAGAGATAATTAATTGTAGCTTGTTTGCTGGCTATTACGAATACATTACTGTAATTACACAGTACCTGCCTGTCCAATTACCATATACGTGCAAGGTTGTATTATAAAGAGGGACTAAACAGGAGAGTGGTTAGGATATCAACACACACACACACACATAGTATCTTTATATCTCTGTTCAAAGTATGACATCTGGCAGGCAGACACACACTAAGAACCCCCACACACCATGAAGAGGGAGTGGAAGGTTGCGATCATCCTCTGGAGGACAGCGATAACAGAGGTGCTCTCCTCTGCGCGGGCCGAACTCTGCACACTGAACTCCTTGTCTGAACTCTTCTGCTTGTGGAGGAGGTTGGGACCAAAGATGGTGGCCAGGTTCAGAGAGGTCATCTTGTTCCCCGTCACCTGGAGGAGATGAGGACATAGGAATAACAATAATGCCAGCTGCTTATCAAATGGTTTTATCTAAACCACTGACAGTACAGTGAGTGCATTCAGTTTTAGTGTGTCCTGTATGTGATTCCTGCATACAGTAGCATGGAATCACATACAGCAACACTAGACTAGGTGCAATTGATTGTCATTAACAAAGATACACACTATGGAAAATAATTCCTTTTTCATTATACTTCCTGATTAAAAAAATAATAATTTGACCAGATATAATAATATATTGACCTCATAGAATACCATATTGACCTCATAGACTTTCTATATTGACCTCATAGACTACCATATTGACCTCATAGACTACTATATTGACCACATAGACTACCATATTGACCTCATAGACTACTATATTGACCACATAGACTACTATATTGACCTCATAGACAACTATATTGACCTCATAGACCTTCTATATTGACCTCATAGACTACTATATTGACCTCATAGACTACTATATTGACCTCATAGACTACTATATTGGCCTCAAAGAATACTATATTGACCTCATAGACTACTATATTGATCTCATAGAATACTATATTGACCTCATAGACTACTATATTGACCTCATAGACTACTATATTGACCTCATAGACTACCATATTGACCTCATAGACTACTATATTGATCTCATAGACTAGTATATTGACCTCATAGACTACTATATTGACCTCATAGACAACTATATTGACCTCATAGACGTTCTATATTGACCTCATAGACTACTATATTGACCTCATAGACTACTATATTGACCTCATAGACTACTATATTGGCCTCAAAGAATACTATATTGACCTCATATACTACTATATTGATCTCATAGAATACTATATTGACCTCATAGACTACTATATTGACCTCATAGACTACTATATTGACCTCATAGACTACCATATTGACCTCATAGACTACTATATTGATCTCATAGACTAGTATATTGACCTCATAGACTTTCTATATTGACCTCATAGACTACCATATTGACCTATATTGACCACATAGACTACTATATTGACCTCATAGACAACTATATTGACCTCATAGACCTTCTATATTGACCTCATAGACTACTATATTGACCTCATAGACTACTATATTGACCTCATAGACTACTATATTGGCCTCAAAGAATACTATATTGACCTCATAGACTACTATATTGACCTCATAGACTACCATATTGACCTCATAGACTACTATATTGACCACATAGAATACTATATTGACCTCATAGACAACTATATTGACCTCATAGACCTTCTATATTGACCTCATAGACTACTATATTGACCTCATAGACTACTATATTGACCTCATAGACTACTATATTGGCCTCAAAGAATACTATATTGACCTCATAGACTACTATATTGATCTCATAGAATACTATATTGACCTCATAGACTACTATATTGACCTCATAGACTACTATATTGACCTCATAGACTACCATATTGACCTCATAGACTACTATATTGATCTCATAGACTAGTATATTGACCTCATAGACTACTATATTGACCTCATAGACAACTATATTGACCTCATAGACGTTCTATATTGACCTCATAGACTACTATATTGACCTCATAGACTACTATATTGACCTCATAGACTACTATATTGGCCTCAAAGAATACTATATTGACCTCATAGACTACTATATTGATCTCATAGAATACTATATTGACCTCATAGACTACTATATTGACCTCATAGAGCTACTATATTGACCTCATAGACTACCATATTGACCTCATAGACTACTATATTGATCTCATAGACTAGTATATTGACCTCATAGACTACTATATTGACCTCATAGACTACTATACCTCATAGAAATCTATATTGACCTCATAGAATACTATATTGACCTCATAGAATACTATATTGAGTTTCCTTTTATTTTTATTGAGTGCTACAGGAAAAGAACTAGCTAAACTAATTGGACAACTACCATGAAGAACAAGAGACCAAATCAGTCACTGTGTGTCAGAGGGACACAATGACATGACAATGTTTTGATTGCGCATTCCTGAGAGCTTTTGCCCCTAGTCTCAGTGCGAGATAGAGACCTAGTCTCAGTGCGAGTTAGGGAGGGAGGAATCTATACTGTTGAAACGGCAGCTTGACGCCGGTTACACACCTATCCAATCCTCTCAGATCTAGTTTCTAGGGAGGTCTAGGGGGTAGGGGCTTGTGGTTGTTTTGGGAATCATGGGGAGTGCTGGGGGTAACGGAGGGGGTCTTCGCCTCACCTTCTGTCCGTCTTTGTCCTGGCTGTCGTGGGCGTGGTTGGCCACGGTAGAGAGGAACTGCAGGAGGCGGTGCAGGGTGTCACTGTTACAGGCTGGCAGCAGGTAGACCAGGAGCTGGGTGGCACTCCGCTGCTCCTCACAGTCCAGCACTACAGAGGAACAGGACAGGGGTCAGGGGTTAGATGTCAGGGCTTAAGAGTGAGGATTCGGTCTAAATCATAAGAAATATGTCACACTCTCACATACATACACATAGCCAAATATACATGCATAGACATGCATGTAGACAATGACATTCACATACACAACATTTGGCACAATGTGTGCACTCTGGTAGGCTAAAGCCCAACATTTACAGAGCATACAGCATGCCTGTGTGTCATTGACCCAAGTATACACTCTTAAGTGTGGGTTTAGTGCAATCTGAAAGAGGCCAACCAAGGTGATTGGGCCTAGGGAAAAGAGTGAGACTACTACTGCACACAGAGAGTAGTATTCATAAGTAGTGAAGTTGATGTTTCCTCACACATGGTGTTTATGAAGGCAGTGTAGAGCTCCTTGGTGAGGAGAGGGTCAGGCATGTCTCTGAGGAACTCTTTGAGCAGCGCGGGCCACGTCATGAACACTGTGCTCTTCATCCAACTGGACGTCCACTCCCCGGTCAAACTCCTCCCTCAGCTAAGAGACAGAGTAAAACAGACCATGAGATATACTGTATAGTCCACATACTTTACTGCTTATAGCGACTACAGTTAGGAAGTGAACTCAGAGAAACACTCAAACATATTCACATTCACAGATATGCACACTCCAGGTTTGACCTTGGTGGTGAAAATTCTCACAGGTAGTCCTGGTCCAACCAGTTCTGTTCCCATACTGTATCAACCTGCTTACTCCACAATCTCACCCCTAGCATTACTCAGGATTAAAATGGGTCCACTTTGTCCAGTAAGATAAGCATTATAACTAAGTATTATATTTGATGAAGCATAATAGTGAAGTTTGATTATAGCTCGTGTTTTAGATAAAAACTTGGTTACAGATCTACATTTTGGCAGGAAGTAGAATACTAATATAGCTACTTCCTTAAGTGAGAGATGGTTGAGATTTAAGTAACTTAGAAAATACGTTCTCTAAGTGATGTCAGCAAACGGGGGATCACAGTGAGAAGTCATGTAATTGTCTCACGTGGTGACATTTTGATTCAACACACTGATAGCATTGTATTCCCTCCAACAAAAATAAAAATAAATTCCCCAGCATAGAACGGAAACAACACCATTTAAGACTGAGACTGAAACTGGCTGGCACCAGTGCTTGTTTTTGCTGACTTGAATGAAAGATTAGGATCTGCCATTGTGAGCGTTGCGTATGAGCTACGCAAACAGAGAACACGAGAAGTCCAAACTCGGAGAACACAACTCAGAAAACACTCAAATCTCCTTTAAAACAGAGACATTGTCCAAAAAATCACTAAAACGAATTGAGTTTTCTGTCACAATAACCAAAAGCAAAAGTTCAACTGACATAAAAAAAGGAGGGGGAAAAAATTAAATGTCAAGCAGAAAAAGACTAGAGAGTAAAACCACACTAAGACGATATAGGCAAAACATACCTGTCCATGTAATCTGATTCATTATGATATAAAACGCTAATCTGATCCTAGATCAGCACTGGGATGGAAATGAATGCTAAAAGCCCTGCTTGAATTGCAAATATGGCATTAAGGCTCGACTGCGTCCCTTTGTAGAGCAGGGCCACGACTACAGAGGAGCCTGGCTCTTCAGCCGGGGCCAAGTTCATTTGCTCTGCTTCCTTTAATAACATACGCTGAACTAATGCTAAGTGGGTGTGTATTCTCCGAAGCGGCGGCAATATCAAAACCAATGCATGAATATAAATTTATTCTGTCAATATATCTGAATTTTAATAGCTTCTATCTATATCACAGTATGCAGAAATATTATGTAATTAGCATGGGCCCCTGTAAAAAAAAAAAAAGTACTTATAAAAGCATTTAGAACAGAACAGTCAATTAATAAAATGTGTAACTCATGACAATCGATGCTTCAACTAAGTTGGGGTGGCAGGTAGCCTAGTAGTTAGAGCGTTAGACAAGATCACCTATTAATAAGATTAATTAAGTTAGAAGGTGTCGCTGACCACTCACAGTGGGCTGAAACAACAGCTTTGTGCAGCAATGTGTAAGAGGTATCAACAAGTGCCTCGCCCAGATTCTCACCTGCCTCACTCTCTTCTTGGAGCTCCCCACTCGGAATATCCCCACCGTCTGAAGACCTGTCGGAAGAAACAGCGGAGGACATAAATGAGCATCATCCTCCACTGGTCAAAGAGACACTCAAGCTGAATAATCACAGATGGAAGAGACATGAAGACGTAGCCGCCATAAGCCTCCTTTCAACACAGACATCATGAACCATCAAACCTAAACCAATGCTACTGTGGCCCATTCACGCCTAAGAGGACTTTAGCTCCTAACGCTCAGTCCAGCAAGTGAGGATTTAAAGACTGCGGGAGAGCGGGGGGAGTAAACCCAGGAGTCAATGTTGAGTAGGATTGCTAAGTCGGTTCACTGAGTGTCAGGAATGAATGGCCAGACGCTACTGCCTTGTTTCTACATCATCTTGGTTGGACAGTGCAGAGCGGGGTAAAGATGTGGGGCTGGTTGGGCAGTGCAGGGTGGGGTGGGGTAAAGATGTGGGGCTGGTTGGGCAGTGTAGGGCGGGGTAAAGATGTGGGGCTGGTTGGGCAGTGTAGGGTGGGGTAAAGATGTGGGGCTGGTTGGGCAGTGTAGGGCGGGGTAAAGATGTGGGGCTGGATGGGCAGTGTAGGGCGGGGTAAAGATGTGGGGCTGGTTGGGCAGTGCAGGGCGGGGTAAAGATGTGGGGCTGGTTGGGCAGTGTAGGGTGGGGTAAAGATGTGGGGCTGGTTGGGCAGTGTAGGGTGGGGTAAAGATGTGGGGCTAGTTGGGCAGTGTAGGGCGGGGTAAAGATGTGGGGCTGGTTGGGCAGTGTAGGGCGGGGTAAAGATGTGGGGCTGGTTGGGCAGTGCAGGGCAGGTTAAAGATGTGGTGCTGTTTCGGCAGTGTAGGGTGGGGTAAAGATGTGGGGCTGGTTGGGCAGTGCAGGGTGGGGTAAAGATGGGGTGCTGGTTGGGCAGTGTAGGGTGGGGGTAAAGATGTGGGGCTGGTTGGGCAGTGTAGAGGCGGGGGTAAAGATGTGGGGCTGGTTGGGCAGTGCAGGCGGGAGGTAAAGATGTGGGGCTGGTTGGGCAGTGAAGGCGGGGTAAAGATGTGGGGCTGGTTGGGCAGGGCGGGGTAAAGATGTGGGGCTGCTTGGGCAGTGTAGGGTGGGGTAAAGATGTGGGGCTGGTTGGGCAGTGTAGGGCGGGGTAAAGATGTGGGGCTGGTTGGGCAGGGCGGGGTAAAGATGTGGGGCTGGTTGGGCAGTGTAGGGCAAAGATATGGGGCTGGTTGGGCAGTGTAGGGTGGGGTAAAGATGTGGGGCTGGTTGGGCAGTGTAGGGCGGGGTAAAGATGTGGTGCTGGTTGGGCAGTGTAGAGGCGGGGTAAAGATGTGGGGCTGGTTGGGCAGTGCAGGGCGGGGTAAAGATGTGGGGCTGGTTGGGCAGTGTAGGGCGGGAGTAAAGATGTGGGGCTGGTTGGGCAGTGTAGGCTGGGTAAAGATGTGGGCTGGTTGGGCAGTGTAGGGCGGGGGTAAAGATGTGGGGCTGGTTGGGCAGTGAAGGGGGTAAAGATGTGGGGCTGGTTGGGCAGGGCGGGGTAAAGATGTGGGGCTGGTTGGGCAGTGTAGGGTGGGGTAAAGATGTGGGGCTGGTTGGGCAGTGTAGGGTGGGTAAAGATGTGGTTGGGCAGTGTAGGGGTAAAGATGTGGGGCTGGATGGGCAGTGTAAAGATGTGGGGCTGGTTGGGCAGTGCAGGGCGGGAGTAAAGATGTGGGGCTGGTTGGGCAGTGTAGGGTGGGGGTAAAGATGTGGGGCTGGTTGGGCAGTGTAGGGTGGGGTAAAGATGTGGGGCTAGTTGGGCAGTGTAGGGCTGGGGTAAAGATGTGGGGCTGGTTGGGCAGTGTAGGCGGGGGTAAAGATGTGGGGCTGGTTGGGCAGTGCAGGGCAGGTTAAAGATGTGGTGCTGTTGCGGCAGTGTAGGGTGGGGTAAAGATGTGGGGCTGGTTGGGCAGTGCAGGGTGGGGTAAAGATGGGGTGCTGGTTGGGCAGTGTAGGGTGGGGTAAAGATGTGGGGCTGGTTGGGCAGTGTAGGGCGGGGTAAAGATGTGGGGCTGGATGGGCAGTGTAGGGCGGGGTAAAGATGTGGGGCTGGTTGGGCAGTGCAGGGCGGGGTAAAGATGTGGGGCTGGTTGGGCAGTGAAGGGCGGGGTAAAGATGTGGGGCTGGTTGGGCAGGGCGGGGTAAAGATGTGGGGCTGCTTGGGCAGTGTAGGGTGGGGTAAAGATGTGGGGCTGGTTGGGCAGTGTAGGGCGGGAGGTAAAGATGTGGGGGCTGGTTGGGCAGGGCGGGAGGTAAAGATGTGGGGCTGGTTGGGCAGTGTAGGGCAAAGATATGGGGCTGGTTGGGCAGTGTAGGGTGGGAGTAAAGATGTGGGGCTGGTTGGGCAGTGTAGGGCGGGGTAAAGATGTGGTGCTGGTTGGGCAGTGTAGGGCGGTAAAGATGTGGGGCTGGTTGGGCAGTGTAGGCGGGGGTAAAGATGTGGGGCTGGTTGGGCAGTGTAGGCGGGTAAAGATGTGGGGCTGGTTGGGCAGTGTAGGGCGGGTAAAGATGTGGGGCTGGTTGGGCAGTGTAGGGCGGGGTAAAGATGTGGGGCTGGTTGGGCAGTGAAAGAGCGGGAGTAAAGATGTGGGGCTGGTTGGGCAGGGCGGGTAAAGATGTGGGGCTGGTTGGGCAGTGTAGGGCAAAGATATGGGGCTGGTTGGGCAGTGTAGGGTGGGGTAAAGATGTGGGGCTGGTTGGGCAGTGTAGGGAGGGGTAAAGATGTGGTGCTGGTTGGGCAGTGTAGGGCGGGGTAAAGATGTGGGGCTGGTTGGGCAGTGCAGGGCGGGGTAAAGATGTGGGGCTGGTTGGGCAGTGTAGGGCGGGGTAAAGATGTGGGGCTGGTTGGGCAGTGCAGGGCGGGGTAAAGATGTGGGGCTGGTTGGGCAGTGTAGGGCGGGGTAAAGATGTGGGGCTGGTTGGGCAGTGTAGGGCGGGGTAAAGATGTGGGGCTGGTTGGGCAGTGCAGGGCAGGGTAAATGTGATGTGATCCCTGACAGACCAGGATTTTGACCACAGGAATAGAGCCGTGTCCAGCACATAGGAAACGTTTTGAAACAGGGAGGTGCTACCTGCGCTCGTTTTTGTTTTCCATTGCAAAACCTTTTGCTACATTGTGCCCTACTACACAGGCCCCAGGTGTGATCAGTGAGAGGGGCTGTGTTCATTCGTACCATACTTCTCCAGGTGCTGGCAGCAGCTGTCCACCAGGCGAGGCACCTGTCTGTAGATAGGGTTGAGGCTCAGCCTCTTGTCCCGGTGCTTCTCTTTCTTGCTGGGCGCTTCAGCGGGCAGAGAGAGCTGCAGTGCCTCCAACAGGCGGGATTGGTTATCGTCCAGGTCTGTGATGGAGTCCACCGACATGCCCCCCTGCAGACCACAATGAGAGCATTATCAAGCTGACGTCTATTTGACGTCACAGACACACACACAAACACACACGCACAACGATGGAGTGTGTGCATGGAGTTGGTACAGTAGGCGTGTGGGGGGAGACCCTCACCCTCCTGCGTGCCCGTGGGTCAGCCTCGGGCGTGTTGGGCGACGTGGACTCGTTGGCTGTCTCCGAGGTGGAGCTGAGGGAGGAGTTACTGCTGGACAGCTCCTTATTGGTGGACCTCTTGGTGGCAAACTGCAGGATGGACGACACCAGGTCCGACGGGTCCTTATGCTCCTCCCTGTGAGGAGGGTCATGACGCAGGCCGTCCTGGCGCTGCCTGTGGGTCCGGTCGTTGGCGATCACCTGGGACAGGGCCATACCGAAGGCCTGGGGGATGCATTCTGGAAGGGGAGGGGAGGGAGAGAGAGGAATGTAAATGCAATATTCTTAGCAGAGCGAGAGAGCGAGAGAGAGAGAGAGAGAGAGAGAGAGAGAGAGAGAGAGAGAGAGAGTGTGTGTGTTTGGTCGTGTATGCATGAAAGATATTTGCGGCCCTTATTGTGAATGTGTTTGTGTGTGAACGATAGAGATCTTTAGATTATGATCGTTACTGTTTTGATTGTTCTGTGATTACTTGTTGAATATTTGGACGCAGGTGTTTTTGCGCACGTATCCACGTATTCAACTACATCATATTTACTTTGAGACATTGACAGGCCAACAAGAGAAAATTGAGACATTCTTAACGTGAGCTATAATAGTGAGAAAAAAACATAACAAATTATGTTTTCAAGGTTTCCTGATTCAGGGCCAAATCCTAACTGGAGAAATGCGTGTGTAGCTCAGATGTTTGTGTAAATCATGCATTGATGTCAATGGGAGCTTGGCACGGAAATTCAAGTTACGTACTTGGATCTCCAGTGAGGATCTCAGCCATCACCGTCTACCCAGCTTCTAGCGGACTAATGAAAAACAACAGTGGACTAATGAAAGATGGGTGGTATTTTTCTTTAACATGATGTATTAATTCCCCTAACAGACAGGTCCCTGACAGCACACTCTTAGAAAAAAAGGGTTGTTCGGCTGTCCCCATAGGACAACCATTTGAAGAACCATTTTTGGTTCCAGGTAGAACCTGTATTTTAGTCAAAATGTTGTTATTGACATAGCCTTGTTCTGGTCAATGTTCTCTACCTACAGTATATAGTACTCTAAATATCCCAATTCATGTTAAATTCCAAAGAATATATGATACAAATTGCTGACACCAATGAGGGTTCGGAACTTTAAAGCCAATTATCTCAGAATCATCTTTTTGCAGAGAGAACCTTATAGCCCCAAGCTCCCGATGTATAAACACAATATTAACAATGTATTGTCATCATAGTGACTAAGAGACAACGCAAGAGACATGACTGACATGTCTGAGACAGAGTGATAGAGAGGAAGGGAAGGAAGACAAGGGAGAAAAAGAGAGAAATTAAACACACACAATGGAAAGAGAAGGGATTAACGGAAATTCAATTCACACAATTGAAAGAAAAGGGATTCATGGAAATTCAATTCACACAACAGAAAGAGAAGGGATTAACGGAAATTCAATTCACACTAAAGAAAGAGAAGGGATTAATGGAAATTCAATTCACACAACAGAAAGAGAAGGGATTCATGGGAATTCAATTCACACAACAGAAAGAGAAGGGATTAACGGAAATTCAATTCACACAACAGAAAGAGAAGGGATTCATGGAAATTCAATTCACACAACAGAAAGAGAAGGGATTCATGGAAATTCAATTCACACTACAGAAAGAGAAGGGATTAACGGAAATTCAATTCACACAACAGAAAGAGAAGAGATTAACGAAAATTAAATTCACACAATGGAAAGAGAAGAGATTAAGCTAAAAAAAAATAGCTGTTTACAGACGCAGCTCAGGATTATCAACATGAAACAAATCTCCAATTAAACATTTCAAGATACCATCTGTGTTTCGATGAACACGCCAAAAAGAGATTACTACACATGCTACGAATAAAACAGATTAAACTAAATCTCATAAAACGTCTCATCCAGCCTATATTTTCCCATAAATAAGTCATCAAGGAACCATTTCTTAACAGTAAATCAGTTTAAGACTTCTATGCACGTAAGCCCACCACATTAGCCAGGTGGTCTTTGATTCCAGTGAACAATAAAGCCTGCACAGCTACAAATCATTTTTAGAACAGGCTCACGGCAGTCTCGTTAACTCAGTTAACAGTGTCCGTGTGATCTGGCACTACTCTAGACCTGTTCTCACTCTCTGTCTAGGAGAGAAACTAAACTATTTTAGTGTGCCTACTCAAAATGAGCACACTAAAATCAGCTACTGTTACGACCTTTAGAGAAAGTGCTTCTCCAAACCAGAACCGAGAGAGATACAGACTACAGTAAATGTTAAGCCATTTTAGGTTCAATGTGTAAACCGTTGTTGACATTGGATGACAATCTATCTTCCGGGACACACAAACCCAAGGTCCACCCAATCACAAGACAAAGGCATCACCCAGACAGACTTCTTATTCAGTCCCCGAACACATTCTGTTTTTGCAGTGCAGCGATAGAAGGCTACATTATAAACAGGTCCCTCTCAGGAGTGAGTTTGATGCAGTGCGTTCCCAAATGTAAGAAAGTTAATTTACTATGGTTGTCTAAACAGCTGATAGAGAGGCTGCTCCGGAGGCCAGTATGAAATCACATCAACCCAATGGACCACAGCACATGCCCCATCATCACACATGTCCCACTCTGGTGACAGACTGAGCCAGAGCTTTGAGACAACACAGGACAGCTGGGATAGAGAGAGAGGGAGAGAGGGGAGGGAGAGAGAGGGATGGAGGGAGGGAGGGAAGCAGGGAGAGAGAGAGGGAGAGAGGGGGATGGAATGAAGCAGGGAGAGAGAGAGAGATAGGGAGCAGAGAGAGAGAGGGGGAGGGAGGGAGAAAGAGGGATGGAAGCAGGTAGAGTGAGAGAGGGATGGAAGCAGGGAGAGTGAGAGAGAGTGGGGAGGGGGATAGAGGGAGGCAGGGAGGCAGGGGGGGAGAGAGAGGGAGGGAGGGAGAAAGAGGGATGGAAGCAGGGAGCGTGAGAGAGGGATGGAAGCAGGGAGAGTGAGAGAGAGAGGGAGAGGGAGAGAGAGGGGGAGGGAGAGAGAGGGATGGATGGAGGGAGGCAGGGAGGGGGAGTGAGGGAGTCATCATGTACTAGACAACCACATATGCTAGGTGACACAGTCCACTCTCTCTACAACCACACACTTTGAGAATGTTTACTTAAACACACACACACGCATGCATGCGCACACAAATACATACACACACACCCTAATAACACAGCATTTGGCAGCCTGCATGTTCACAGCCACTATGTTTCTAACCCAGTACCTCAGGGGAATGTTTCATCGACCGCCGATCTCTCCCACAGTGAGTTTACATGACATGAGAAACTGAGAATGGGACTGCTGCTGTGATGAAATATTGACATACAGTATCAGTCAAAAGTTTGGACACACCTACTCATTCAAGGGTTTTTCTTTATTTTTTATATTTTCTACATTGTAGAATAATAGTGAAGACATCACAACTATGAAATAACACATATGGAATCATGTAGTAAACAAAAAAGTGGTAAACAAATCAAAATATATGTTTGTTTTTTTTCACTATCCTTATGCCTCCTTAGTCCATTTTGAAGCACCAAAAGTGAAGGGAATGCTTTCAATGTCTGCCTTGTTAAACAGTGTTAATTGCATTACCAAGGAGGACGCTGCTTGCATAGCCTAAAGATCTGTTATATTACATTGACCAGTTTGTCACAGCAGGAAAATGTACAGCACAAAGCACTTAGTCTTTCCATAAAATACCATGTTGAGGGGTTTCCACTAAATACCACAGCCACAAAGTCAAAATTGTCTATATAAAATAAAAAAAATATTAAAAAATTGCTTTTGGTTAATTTAAAGTTAGGGTGAGGCATAAGGTTAGCAGTGTGGTTAAGGTTAGGTTAAAAATAAAATTTTAACAAGAGAAATTGAAGAAATGGGCAGGGTTTATGACTTTGTGGATGTGGTAACTAGTGACAACCATGTTGAGGGCTTCACATCAATGTACCTTTATCTTTATTTTTCTCTTTCGCCAAAGAGTCCAACTTCCTCCTCAGCGACTTCTTCCTTTTCTGTCCATCTGAGAGAGAAAAATGAAGAAAATAATGAAAACTGTCAGTTATCTGTACACACTGATAATCCACACAATGACCTGCTGTCACATTAGGTGATCTCTTCCATTAGCATGTATGTCGGTCATTTTGGAGATGATCAAGCCAGTGGCTTCAAAGAGCATTGGTTATCAGAACACTGCAGCAATAAAGATGACAGATGAGTGTCTCCAGCCTCTGGTCCAGTGGTTTCATCAATAGAGGATCAAGAGGAAAGAAACAGAGGACATTCTCATTTCCTCTTGATCCTCAGGCTTTCCTGTGAAGAGGGATTATTAAGGAAACAGCCAATCAGCATTCAGGGCTCGAACCACACACTTTATAATAAGGAATCAGGGCCCCAGTTCACCGGAGCTCAATCCTGGAAGTGAAACTTAACTCTGAGAAAAGTAGAGAATGAGCCCCTTCAATGTAAAATACATTTTATAGCATATTATTCTACTACTATATCAAGGTTACAGCACACTACTTCACAAGATTAGATATTACCATCAGTGGACTTTTTGGACAATTTGACATCATGCTTTGAATTAGTGTGGATCCAAATATGAGTTTCAGTTTGAAAAAGACTGAATCGTTATGAGGAAGGGAAAGAAGTGTTTTGTCAGCTGTCAACAAGATCTATGACTCCTAGCAAGAACTTTGACTAATGCACAGGAAACCTCTGGCAGCTTGGACCAGGGGTTGGAACTCTTATTGGGGAAATACCTCAAAACTGTGTTTATAGCCAGAGCGCCTCTAATCAAACAGTCGATTGATCTGTCTTCAGAACAGTTGAGATGTTATTAACTGGGCACACACTGGTTGAATCAACGTTGTTTCCACGTCATTTCAATGAAATCTGTGCCCAGTGGGTATGCTATTTTATGATTGGTTTACAATCTTAACAAGGATAGTTTTTTTCCCCATTGACTCTGTCAAATCTGTTCTTGTAACAGGTACATTGAACAGGTTGCTAAGAAACTATGCTTCGACATATCTACAGATCGTTATGGAATATCTAAAGACAGAGTATGAGAGAACAAGAGTGAAGAATAGAAAATGAGCGGGAGAAAGACAGCGGGGGTCGGGGGTGGAGGGTATGAGACAGAGATGCTATGAGAGAAAGGGTGCGGGAGACAGTATGTGTGTGACAGAAAGAAAGAGAGAGAGAGAGAGAGAGAGAGAGAGAGAGAGAGAGAGAGAGAGAGAGAGAGAGAGAAGAGGAAATGGTTTGGATTCTTGTCAGTTGACTCGGCAAAGTTGGACAGCAATCCCAGGAATCTCTAGTCCTCTCTCTCTTCCCCACTCCAACGACTCGTGAAACGATCCAACGAGCCATTTGCTTTTCTTTTCTCTATTTTTTCAAGGATCCATAGGCCTCAGCGAAACACCGGCTAACCCAACCCCAGGCGTAAGATAAACAAAACCCACAGTCGGTGTGCTGAAATATCTCAGTAACACATGCCTGAGGGGTTCTGGAATTCATAAGGAACACAGACGAACACATTAAATCATCCGGGGGAGAGGTAGAACTTTTGACTGGAATGCACACCCTGGCTAATATACAGCTCTCCACAGAGCATGACTTAGAACAGAGCAGCAGGCTATGGCCCTATGGTACAGAGTGGAAAGGGCTACACATCTTCATGTGTAAGTGTTTTACTGACACTACATAAGGCAGGAAGTTCACTCCTGAGTCTTCTAGATGTACTGTATAGGAAATCATGTGTACTGAGGTTTACATCTCAAATCATAAGTGCTTGCAGATTCCCCAAACACACTCTGTGGAGGGGAAGTTCACGGTTGTATGCTAGACAGTTTGATGTTGGTCTCGGAGAGGTCCAAGGTGGATGTTGATGGCATATGTTTGCGAAAACGCTTGTAGCATTGGCACAGGGACAGACTGACTAGTCATATGGTCAGACAGACAGGCGGAAGGACGGACTAGAAAGGAAGACAGACAGACGACTTTACCTTTGGGGATGGTGATCTGACAGCCCAGGTCATAGTCTTGATGGAGCCTGGTGAAGGCTACCTCCTGTAGCCAGGTCCGCTCCAGCTCCGAAAGGCTCTGGATGGCCGTCGGCGTCAGCCGTACACTCCGCCCTGACAGGCTGTTCCAGGTGAAGTCACCCTGGGGAGAGATTTTTATTCTGTCACTTGGCAGAGGAACATTTGTTAGCTACCGGAGCTAGTGGCTAGCATCAGCTGTTCTTATTTAAAGTAGCTAGCTTGAGAGTTGATTATAGCCCCTAAGAATCCCTCCACTGTTACCACTTTCATCACTGATACTGTCACCATAACCTGACCGTGTTGTCAGATTTTCTGTTCGAAGAATGGGTCTGCAATTACTACAATTGACCGGGATGCCCATAATTCTTTTTTTTTATTTTTCATTTCACCTTTATTTAACCAGGTAGGCAAGTTGAGAACAAGTTCTTATTTACAACTGTGACCTGGCCAAGATAAAGCAAAGCAGTTCGACACATACAACAACACAGAGTTACACATGGAGTGAAACAAACATACAGTCAATAATACAGTAGGAAAAAACAAATCTATATACAATGTGTGCAAATGAGGTAGGATAAGGAACATAAGGCAATAAATAGGCCATGGTGGCAAAGTAACTACAGTATAGCAATTTAACACTGGAATGGTAAATGTGCAGTAGATGAATGTGCAAAGTAAAAATACTGGGGTGCAAAGGAGCAAGATAAATGACTATAGTAGGGGATGAGGTAGTTGGTTTGGCTATGTACAGGTGCAGTGATCTGTGAGCTGCTCTGACAGCTGGTGCTTGAAACTAGTGAGGGAGATAAGTGTCTCCAGTTTCAACGATTTTTGTTGTTCGTTCCAGTCATTGGCAGCAGAGAACTGGAAGGAAAGGCGGCCAAAAGAGGAATTGGCTTTGGGGGTGGCCAGTGAGATATACCTGCTGGAGCGAGTGCTGCTGGTGGGTGCTGCTATGGTTACCAGCGAGCTGAGATAAGGCGGAGCTTTACCTAGCAGGGACTTGTAGATGACCTGGAGCCAGTGAGTCTGGCGACGAGTGTGTAGCGAGGGCCAGCCGACTAGAGCAAAGCGGATGGCACTGTGATAGACTGCATCCAGTTTGCTGAGTAGAGTGTTGGAGGCTGTTTTGTAGATGACATCGGCGAAGTCGAGGATCGGCAGGATAGTCAGTTTTACTAGTGCAAGTTTGGCAGCATGAGTGAAGGAGGCTTTGTTGCGAAATAGAAAGCCGATTCTAGATCTAATTTTGGATTGGAGATGTTTAATGTGAGTCTGGAAGGAGAGTTTACAGTCTAGCCAGACACCTAGGTATTTGTAGTTGTCCACGTATTCTAGGTCAGAGCCGTCCACGGTAGTGATGCTAGTCGGGCGGGCGGATGCAGGCAGCGAACGGTTGAAAAGCATGCATTTGGTTTTACTAGCGTTTAAGAGCAGTTGGAGGCCACGGAAGGAGTGCTGAATGGCATTGAAGCTCGAAGGCTGGTTGTTTGTAAAGTTGCAACACCTTGAAAGGAATAGACAAGTCTCGACTATCGTCACCAACAGATGTTACAGTATCGGGACAGATTGTCCTTAGATTCAAACCTCTACAGCTCAACACAAAGCATTGTATGCCAGAGCAATAAGTCCTAAAGGCGGACTCCTTAACTTGAAAGAGAAACCCAGGTCAGTAAAGCTGACATTTGTTTTGTTCAATACACATTATACCCAAACTATATGTCTAATCTTCATTTAACTAGGTAAGTCAGTTAAAAACAAATTCTTATTTACAACGACGACGCTGGGCCAATTGTGCGCCGCCCTATGGGACTCCCATTCACGGCCAGTTGTGATACAGCCTGGATTCAAACCAGGGTGTCTGTAGTGAAGCCTCTAGCACTGAGATACAGTGCCTTAGTCCGCTATGCCACTCGGTATATACAGTATAGATACACAGCGGAGCGGACAGTATTGTATATGGCAGGTTAGGGAAAGGGGAGGAAAGAGAGTGGATGGCTTGACTAGCAGTCAACTCAAAAAGAGCTTCATGATGAACTCATAAATCACCTCAATCCCTATGGTTCTACATTCCCCTCTGCCATCCCTACGAGCTGGAGAAGAGAGAGGACAGAGCTAGAGTACTGATGTATTAGCCAGAGATCAGAGCAGGTCGGCGTTTTTTGTCATGAATCTTGTTCTGGAGGCAGCTCTGCAGAGTGGTCACTAGCTGGCACAGCCACAAAGTCTTAAATCTGACACACACACACACACACACACACACACACACACACACAGAGTCCTCCTTGAACCGGCCTTAGTACGTCATAGAACTTCATTTAGCTTGTAATTTGTTCTTACGCAAGACTAGTTTTGAGCAACAACTTTGAATTCACTCCTGCTTAAAGATACTACAATAAACACTGTGTGCTTCCCCAGCTAGCAGAGTGGAACAACAGCATCATCCACCAGAACAGTGAAAAACAAGGAGATGGAAATAGAAGATCTACGCAGCTGTATTACAAGGACAGAGGCTTCTCACCCGCCCTGATACTTCCTCGCTAACGAGCATGCAGAGGAACAGCCAGATGCACTCGCTCCAATAGTTAGTCGTTAGTGTCTAGCCCCGTGTGGATGAAACCACAGCGCTGTTGTTGTGAGTTCCCCACCCCACTGGTGGAGGCAGGGAGCTCGTTCCAGTCCCCCCCACTGGTGGAGGCAGGGAGCTCGTTCCGTTCCAGTCCCCTCCACTGGTGGAGGCAGGGAGCTCGATCCGTTCCAGTCCCCCCCACTGGTGGAGGCAGGGAGCTCGTTCCGTTCCAGTCCCCCCCACTGGTGGAGGCAGGGAGCTCGTTCCGTTCCAGTCCCCTCCACTGGTTGCACACACAGGACACAGCCGTAAGGGGTGAAGGGAAGGGGGACCCTGCGGTTGAAGGGGGGGAGAACAGCTGGAAAAGCAGGGGCTGCTACTCTCTTGAGCTGTTAGGCTTGGCATGGGCTCCAATTCCCCCGAGTGCATCTACGGATCATCATGTATGGAATGGTTACGGAACGCTGGTACCTCAGACATGCTGCTCCCTCTTCACCACTTGGGAGTTCTCTTCAGACTCTAATTCTAGTCTCTATGAGCACATTTACAATACAGTAAACAGGAAAGCCAGATGACTTTGACAGTGCTTAGTGTACACAACTCATTTGTTACAAAACAATTCAACATGCTTGTAAGAGCCGCGACCCACTGGGTGAATTAAAGGGGTCAAATGTATCTACTATGGCTGCTCCCTTAACAACCTCAGGAAGAAAAATGATATTGACCAATTTTATCCTCTCCGCTGTATGTACCGGTAACCTTGGCCAGAGAACCAATCAATATTGGTCAGTTTGTGTTTCATAATCACTGTTTTCACTTGGCTAAGGACTACAGTTGACCAGGGATGACTAGGAACTACATCTCCCAAACCTGTTAACCATCTCTACTCCTGCTCCACCCCCCAGCTCTGGGGCCCACACGGTCCTCCACACATGGCCTTCTCATTATATAAAGACAGGGTCCGACCAGGCTGCCTCCCTCCACACTCTTAGTGTGTTTTAAACATCTATTTTTCCACTACTTGCATATTATCATATCTACTCTGCGCCTGAAAACATGTTTACCTTTGACACAGGTAGACCTCATGGCCAGAGATACTGCTAAAGGGACTAGTACAGAGTGTCACTCAGAATGAGTTGTCCTCAACACATCAATTCCATTTGATTTCCCAGTGAAATCAGGAAATAAATTCAACTTCCATGCCAATTGCATTGAGCTGAAATAATAAGATTACTGTATGGAAGTTGATGCTTACCTTGCCTTTCAGTAGCGCCTTGTCATAGGTGTCAATCATGTTTGAGCTTGTTTTAATAGCGGGATGAGAATAGAATTGTAAAATGGTTGTGTACTGCAATCGAGTTATTCCATTTGCTTTGAACATCTCTATTCAACCAATCATCAGATGATGTGCAAGAAAACACTTCCTGTTATCTAACTATAATCTTATTCGGGTTGCCATGCTGCTGTGACTAATCATATCACTTAACAATTTGGCTTATGTAATTCAATTTCTTTGAAAAGTGTGAAAGTCTTGCAAGAAGAAAGGTTAACTGTAGCATACCAATGACTGTCATGTAGGGTAGGCTATACTGTACTGTGAGTTACAGGACACGTCTGCAATAATGCCTTAAGGCAGACTGACGGTCCGTTAAACAAAGCATTCAATGTATAGAGGGAGGAGCAACATCATGTTAATCTAATCATGGCTATTCCAGACTGTCAAATCCGAGCTGAGAAATCTATTGACTCATGACAATATTCAACCCATAGGTTCTGTTCTCTCCAAGATACCTCTGTGATGTACTGTGTGGGGTGTTACTGTTTGTCAGGGCAGCCCTTTTCTAAATAGCTTTGGGATGACTCGGCTAATAAGGTGGGCGTATGCGCGAGGACAAATTGCACAAATTGAAGCATAAAGAATAGTCTGTTTCCATGGTAACATATACACGGAGCCTCAAGTGTTCCGGGATATGCAGAAAACATCACCATGGCAACCCTCAAATGAATGCTCAATCGCTAAACTTGCACAAGCTACTGACCTCACTGAATGAACATATAGTAAAGAAAGTGCATCATCAGTTGAATTAATGAGCATGTTTTCATATTAGAAGACCAACTGGAATGTTCAATTCTCATTTCTCAGCTAAATGCAATGACCTAAAATATTCTTCAACAACTCAGCAACTATCAGCAGTAGCAAACTGCACAGTGACTTAAACGACATCATACAATCAAACATTTCATGGTGATTTTCATAACACGCTGTCTGCATGAAAACCAGTGAATTTAAAGTTGGGAAGACACAATAGCCCTGGTTGGCACTCTGCCAAAGACAACATGTTCCTCTCTCTCTATTAGATTCATTCTATTAAGACCCTGGCGGGTACAAACCTACTGCTTTAATTGAGAACACATTCATCCGATCCAAAGGACCAGAAGAACCTGGGCCCAGAACTGAGGTGTAGGATGTCAGTCTAGGGATCAACACACAGTCATAGCCTATAGGTGAGAGCATAGAAATAGAGGTACACTCAATATGGCCGTCGGAATGTTGACATGAATGTCCGTTCTAGTCATTCTAATTCAATGGGTGAGAGAGTGTATAAAAAGAACGTTGACTTGAATAGGAATCCTCTGATATGACTGTATTGACAACACATGTCCATAGAGTTGGTTGCAGGACAAAAGATCACGACATCACCCATTAAACCACAGCAAACAAACAATGCAGCATGCTCGGAACCTAACTAAGCAATTCACCAGTCAGATTTATTAGTGGGTCACAGGAGGTTGGTGGCACCTTATTTGGGGAGGACGGGCTCATTGTAATGACTGGAGCGGAATCGGTGGAATGGTATCAAATACATCAAACACATGGTTTGATGCCATTCCATTCGCGCCATTCCAGACATTATTATGAGCCGTCCTCCCCTCAGCAGCCTCCACTGCAGTGGGCCGATGCGTAATCTCGCTTATGCCGGGACAATAATAGGTTACTGACACCACTCTGGTCCATTTCAAGTGGTTTCATGTGCATATGCGTGTGCCTGTACAGAATCATGTCAAGTCAAACTTGAGAATGAAAATCCAAACCTTGCAAATGAACCAATTTGATCCATCTACAAGAACATTTTAAACAACATGATGGTTTCTTATGCTGACGGTACAGTAGGCTATCACTCGTTATACAGAGTATTCAAGGAACTGTATACATCACACAATAAGACAACCACCTCATATTGCCTCGTGAACTTTTGCTCAACCTTTCTTGCACCATTGAAAAGTACGCTACAGACCTCATTTGAGGGCTTCTTACTATAACAACAACCATGCGAATGTGATCATGAACAGATTAAATCAGTGACAGCTGATGGCCCTATCATCAACTCTCGCCCCTCTAATTTTCTAAATCCATTGTTACTGCATGTGTATTCTATGTGGTATTATGAAATAGAATCCAATTCATGTAAAAACAAACCTTGAAACACCCCAAAATGAACATATCCACACCACAGAGAGAGGACAAGCCCTTGGGCCCTTGGGCTCCATTAATACAAAAATAATTTTCTCAATGGAGGAAAATTCACTCCGTCCGCACATGTAACTAACGGTGACATCTGCTCTCCAACCCTCTCAGAGGAGGATACCACATCGCACATCTGGAGATGAAACGTCCCAATCCCAAATAGGCCTCCCAATCCCAATTTTGCATAGGGATACCGCCTGATACCGTGGCCCAGGAAAAATATTTTTTTAAAAGAGGGAGATGTGTTAAGAGATTGCAGCAGAGGAATGTTCCTTTTTACGTCATTGTTTTTACTCTTTATGTTTTTGTTTTACAAGTCCCGTTGACTCTGACGGGGTAATGGATTACTCGTGTAGCATTGGAACCACACCAAGGTTAACATCTGCTTGTAATTACAGCGCCGCTGGGCTAGCTAAACTCTGGTTGGCCTGTCAGAGACAAAGGATTGATGGACCCGTCCACCTGCCATGGTCCATCCGTCTCGCTGGCTGAGAGAAAATTGCCTGGTATGTCAACTAGCAAAAGTCAAGTTATCAGAAGACAACTGGGGGGCTAATGAGGACGATCATATATCCTAAACATACAGTAAGAAGCAAAAACATTCCTAACTATCCTAGCACATAAATTGTGAGCCTTCATCTCATCTCGAGCATGGCTGTCAGGGGGAGACTATATTCACCGCAAAATAACCAGTGAAGCAGGTGAGGTAACTACCACTGGTCTTATCAACAATGACAAAATATTTAGTGTTTCAGGAGATTCTGTGCTTCCAATGTACTATTCTAATTTGCAAATATGTGGGACTGTGACAACACACCAGCTCTAGCTCGTGACAAACATGCTTGCTTGATAATCAAGTGGAGGGGGGACATAGGAGGTAGGTTATTTTGAAGACATGTGGATAGCACAAACTAAACACTGTAACAATATCAGAATGTGTGCATTAGGGTAACTGAGTTCAACCCTTGAGGTTGAGGGTATAGATGACATCATTGTTACATAACCTATAGAACCAAAACAACTCTGGTATCAAGCATATCTGACTGTTAAGGAGAGGTTGTAGACTTTATCCCAGACAACATGGGTTCAATTAAATCAAAACCTCATTGGCCCTTTTTTCTACTGACAAATTCAATCACAGAATGGTTTATTACTGTAAAGTTTTATTAGTGTAAGTTAAGTACTGTAACGTTTTCCTTCAGCATGCTATAACTTTATGTGTGTGCAAGTTCCCACTGCTCTATTCAGCCTATAGCATGACCCAAGATCACTCCCCTCTCTCTCCTTCCTTCTCTCTTCTTCCCCATCCCCCTGTCCATCCAGCCAACCAGCCCAAACACTAAGGGGCTCTGGTGCAAGCGCTCCCTGCTCTCTCTTCCCCTACAGCCGAGATCACCACCTCCAAAGAATGTGTGTAATCTCCCATGCATGCCAGCAGGCAAATCCTCTAGCTTTAGAGATCAACAGCGCAGTGAGCTAACGAATGCTCTTAATGATTCCAATATCTTATGCAGAGCTTTCAATGATTAGTCAATGGGGGAAAAATGTGTGGAATAATGTGCCATTTTAAATGTGCAATTTTACTTGAGTGCTGCTGCGTGATTACAGCTAGAGAGGAAGGCAGACCTTTCCTCGACTCTTGGTGAATTGGAGCCTTTTCAAGTAGTAGTTGCGACCTCCGAAGAATGGCCGCACAATAACAGAAGATGAAGATGTCACAGCAAACACGTAAATGTGTGGCAGGAATGCAAAGAAGTGTGTGGCGCTGGATATTAGTTTCAAAACATGAAAAGTGGTAGCCATAAACATTGAAAATACATACAAATTGTGACTGTATGTTCCCACGTCTCCTTATTCAATGTCAAGGGTCAATGAAGGCATACATAATGCTACAACATAGCATGACTACTCTATATTGCCCATTTTCATCAATACATATATTGGCAGGAACCTGTGTCTTTTAGGGGAATTGATACATAATGTTAAGGGAAAACCACCCAAAAACGATCTTTTGGTATTTATTTCATTAGTCCACTGGAAGCTGGGTAGACAGTGATGGCTGAGATCCTCACTGGAGATCCAAGTACGTAACTTGAATTTCCGTGCCAAGCTCCCATTGACATCAATGCATGATTTACACAAACATCTGAGCTACACACGCATTTCTCCAGTTAGGATTTGGCCCTGAATCAGGAAACCTTGAAAACATAATTTGTTATGTTTTTTTTTTTTACTATTATAGCTCACGTTAAGAATGTCTCCATTTTCTCTTGTGGGCCTGTCAATGTCTGAAAGTAAATATGATGTAGTCGAATACGTGGATATCATACGCAAAAGCACCTGCGTCCAAATACTTAAAGACTAATCACAGAACAATCAAAACGATAACGAGTATAATCGAAAAATCTCTCTGGTTCACACACAAACACATTCACACGGAGGCCGCACACATCTTTTCATGCATACACGACCAAACACTCTCTCTCTCTCTCTCTCTCTCTCTCTCTCTCTCTCTCTCTCTCTGTTGAACACATGCATATCACAGCCTATTGTGTTTCAAAGTGGGCATGCATCTCTGGGAGCTGCACACTGATTAGCCACTGATCATATCATATCATTTTCAAAGGCTCCACAACTGCAGAAAGTATTCCATCTCCCCTCAATTGCTGCTGCTAATCTACAAAGCTAGAAGCTCCTGAGTTAAGGCAGCCAGGGCAGTGCCATTCCCCTTTAAAGCCATCATTATATTAGGATTTACACATATTTATTGACTGGAGGGAGGAAACCCTAAAGTCCTAATAGTCCCACTTTAAGACAGCTTATGTAGGTTCCCTGACACATAGGTTGACTGATTTTGCTTCAAACTCAAGCGCTTGTTACTCGAGGTATGCAGGCCACAATGGCACCGCTGTTCAGTGTTTACAACAGAGGATGTACTCCATTAGTTTTCAATTGTCCTTTGATGTCAAACCTACCAGGGTGGTCAAACATGTGACCCGAGGCAATACATGAGGTTTTGGTTAGGTTAAAAGGGCTGCACTTCAATGAAATTACCTTTGTCCAACTTAGTTAATTATAGTGCTGTGAGTTATAGACTATGCCCAAATCAGAAGGGGTAATGACAGTAGAGCTGAGGCTTGTTATAAGTATGGCCTTCCAATGTGTGTCAATAACTCGAGGAGCTCTAACTGCAGAAGTTAGCTTCAGTAGTCAGCAGCTTCTGGTCTCTTTCCCCCTCCTAGCTGCTTTGTCTGTCTAGGAGGCAGTCGAGCCAGGCTGAGGCAGCGTGTTCGCTAACTAGCCCACTGGGCATTGGTTTCTCATAGAACCCTCCGAGAGAATAACATAACCCATTCCCCAAGAAATAATGTGCCACTCAATCATCTTCCTCAATCGGGACGTCTGGAAATTAATAGAGAATCAGTTAGGCGCAATCAAGCTGAACGGCCATATTGAGCCACATGATCCACTAGTTGGTTCCGGAGAAACTTTGGTTTCTAAGGTGGTTTTCTCAGGACCAAGAACTAGAGAAAAACAACAACACAGTATTTCACAATGTTCCACCATCAAGACTGGAGGTTTTCTGTGGGGGCCAGAAAAGTTAAATGTTTTATTTCCCTCTCTTCTCTCCTCTTCGTTCCCTTTCCTCTCTTCGTACCCCCTCTCTTCTTTCAGGAAACCAGTGTTTGTTTGCCGGATAACAAACACACCGGGGACCTCCAGACGCGCTTCACTCGCTGTGACATTTCACACTTCCTGCGAACTACTCGCAACATCCCTCTAGCATGGAGACACTAAATCTGTGGCCCTTGTGGCCTGTTAATGTGATGTCACGGCAGCTCTGGCTCTTACGAGAGCTTCTTTAGCAAAATGGCATGGGGCACTCTAAACAGCGCTTAAACAACACTCGAACTAGCCCATTGTGAACGAGCCCCAAGCCACACTGCATTCCATCCGCTACCTAGTCCTCACTTTGACAGGCCCTATTAAAAACAGGGATTACAACACTGCTTGGTTCCACTGGGCTGGTTTAAAGCTTTGACGACAGAGGGAACGCCGAGCACCAGGCAATGCCCCTTTACGAGACACATGGCACCGTTTACACTCGCTACGCGCTAAGACTCTGAGAAGCCATCAGATGTTCATGAGAATGTGATTGATGGTTACAGAGTGTTATGGCTGTGCTGACTTAAGCAGGCTGAAAATGAAAGCGATTCTTAACCAGAACGGTTACGCAAGGGACTGTAAAGGCGTTTCTCAGATGTCCTTATGGATAGGTTAGTAAAATACATGTATCCTGTCCTGTAATTCTACTGTCAACTTTTGACGGGTCATTATTCATTCAACATACATCGGGGTTTCTTTAAACTATGGGTCGGGACCCAAAGTGGGCCGTGGGCATGTGAGAGGTGGGTCGCGAGTTATGAAAATACATCACACACTATTTCTTCTTAATTTGGGTTGTTGGAGGAGGATTTGGGTCACGGGAGGACAGTCAACTACGCATTTGGGTCTCGAGATGAAAAAGTTTAAGAACCCCTGATCTATAGAATGGAAGAACTCAAATGGTGTCCTCCATTGTGTCACTTGAAAACCCCCTCAGATACTTCACACTGGGCACACACTGGTTAAATCAATGCTGTGTCCACGTCGTTTCAATTAAATTACGTTGAACCAATGTGGAATAGACGTTGAATTGACGGCTGTGCTCAGTGGGTTGCTGTTGATGCATCACCACTTTGTCATGAAAGCCTATGTATAGGAAATGTTTGTGTTTGAACCCTGCCAATTGTACACTCAGTAGGTGATATGACCAATGGGAAAGGAATTCTTACAGAACTTTCTCTTGGACAAAGAGAACTCCATGGCTGAATGAGAATGCCTGGCCCCTGTATGACTTGGATGATATCTGACCGTGGCACAAAAGGTCACCATTACTTGATGGTTGAACAAGTTGAACACTTTCTTCCACCTCAGAGAAAAGCCTTTCAAAGTTTGTTTATTTGTGTGTGTGTGTGTGTGTGTGTGTGTGTGTGTGTGTGTGTGTGTGTGTGTGTGTGTGTGTGTGTGTGTGTGTGTGTGTGTGTGTGTGTGTGTGTGTGTGTGTGTGTGTGTGTGTGTGTGTGTGTGTGTGTGTGTGTGCGTGCGTATGCATCTATGTGCGTGTGCATCCGTGCATGCATATGTATGCAGGCATGTGTGTGTGGCATGTATGTTGAATTTGCAGAAAGATAATTATGTCCTTATCTCTACCGCAGTTGAGTTGTTTTGTGCACAGTAACACAACCACAGTTTGATTTACCAGCTGGATTTTATTTAACGATGACTCACCACATCACAAGCTGTCATAGTCAGTCATTCCTGCTATTTTCTCTCAGCTCAGGAAGTGTGAGACAAGTGTCACTTCCGGCAGGTGTGCGTGTCTGTGTGTGTGTGCGTGTGTGCGTGCGTGTGCGCGTGTGTGTGTGCGTGCGTGCGAGCGAAAGAGTCCTTGGCTTTTAAACACCTTCAACACAGAAAAGCCACCCAGTGCCCAGCTTTCCAGAACCATGGCACTGCATGTCAGTTAGGTCGGTTCGGTCACGGAGTGGGAGGCTGGTACTTTATTGATTTTCCTGGCAAATTACTGATCCGAGTTGCCCGGCTCTCCTTCCTCCCTCCAGTGCTGCAACCTTCAGCTGACCTCTTCAGAGTCCAGCGTTGTGGACAACTTTCCCTTTTAGCCGAGTGTTACTATGGGCATTTGAACTGTGGGGTGTAGTCAGTGTTCTATCCAGTCAATTTATTTGTTCATGATGATGAATGTCGTTCAACAGTTTGAATTCTTGTTGATGCGTGTTAATGAGCCATTTTCTATTAGCATACTGTACGGTATCGCTCCACTATAAACATAGTCTAACGCTGGTAGGCTGTCAAGTCTACACTGCTTTCCTTCCTTCCACACACACACACACACACACACACACACACACACGCACAATAGTTCCCCAGATGTATTGGTGTGTTTATAAGACAATGACTTAATTCTGTTCTCCTGCACTCACAACTTCCTCCTCAACATCCCTCATAGTGACAAATGACTCCCAAACTACCTATTAGAAAGTCTCTTCCACTAAAAGTGTCATTTCATAACTACACAAATCCTGGAGAGACCTGTTCCTCCGTGAATCATCGACAGGCCATAATACGGCCAGAGCTCTGACAATTAGAGAGCACTTCTGCTGTGGAAAAGAAATTACAATCCTTGTTGACATTTTTTTTTGTGAAACCATTTGGGTCCACTATTTCTAAAAGTACAACTTTGTCAGATATTTTTGAGTTTCTTAATCACACCATGTATCTGTATACTTACTTAGCTAGTTTTCTGGTATGATTTCACCTTCTTTTTGGACTTCTTTGCCACAGTTAAAATCTTGGAAAGCAGGAGGTCTGACCATTAATCCAGCTATCTGCTGGCTGTCACCAGAACCACCCAGCCTTTTATACTCCGTAGGACTTGGCAAGGGAAGAGATAAAGTGCGGGACCTTAACGGTCTTCACTGAATGTTTTCTTATACAAGGACCCTCCAAGTCAAACTGGGCCCTATCCTCCTGGGGGTCTAAGAGAGAGAGTGGGGAGCAGCCTTGCTGCCTTTTCAAAGACTTGAGACTCAAAAAGAAGGAACACACTATCGTTGTGTTCTCTCTCTCTTTCGTTCTCTGACATCACAGGAACCCTGTGAAGCAAAGTGGGAAGCTCTTCGACATTTCTACGTTGAGTCTGGGGGCTCCTCGGGAATACACAGCTAGCTCTAGACATGGGATATATACTAACGAGGAGACCTTGGTTGATGTTGTGACGTTACTGGCAAAAGGGAAAGGTCCATCATGGAATCACCTATAGAACAGTGCTTGGACTTAGCCACTGACGTCTCCTTTCTCTTTAACTCAAATCATGGAATAAGTGACAAACAACTTTTACTTCCTAAAGGAACTTGCTCGCTCAGTCCATTGAGAGCGAATCACTCAGTCTAACCACACAAGGCTGTCAAACACAAGATAACTGTCCACATGCTGGAGATAAGAGATAAGAGAGACTGAAGGCAGAGGAGACAGCCCTCAAGCCCCACATATCTTCCGATGGATGGTTGTTTGGTCTCCCGTTCATCCCGTTGGTGTTTCCTCTGTGCCATGCACCTCTGACCCTGCCTGTTGGAATCCTCTGATGGAGAAAGGAGCTATCAGCTCACAGTCACAAGACACGACCAGCAACCATGCCATTAGAGTGGGGAGACAAGCACGTTCTGCTTTTTTCAGCCACATACAATGTTTACCACAACAAGTTGAAAGTGAAGGGTGTAGTAATTCAGCTGTAATGATGAGGAATGTCATCCTGATGTCAGAGCTTTGATGTGGTAAATATAATGTATTGAGTGGAATTTCAGTGTAGTTGAAAATTCTCTAATCAGTGATGCTTAACCTCGTTCGGCCTCATGACAATGAGGTCACACACTGGGCTGTGTGTGTGTGTGTGTGTGTGTGTGTGTGTGTGTGTGTGTGTGTGTGTGTGTGTGTGTGTGTGTGTGTGTGTGTGTGTGTGTGTGTGTGTGTGTGTGTGTGTGTGTGTGTCTGTGTGTCTGTGTGTCTGTGTGTCTGTCTGTGTGTGCGTTGTGTGTGTTGTATGCGTAGACACACTTGTCGGCCTGACATTCCTCACCTCAGCATGGAAACAAGCGTATCTACTCTTAAAGGGAAAATCCACTCAAAAACTATCTTTTGGTGTTTTTTTCATTAGTCCACTGTTGATACAGTCCCGAAATGTTTTGCATGTCTGCTGTCACATTTTCAAGATATTGGACTTTCAAGAAGCAAAGTGTCACCGGCTACATCAGCATGAGCTAAGAGGTCACACACTGGGCTTTAATTAACTAAGGCCACCCATACACAGACCTGTGAATGCCACAACACACACACACACACACATTCACTCGCATGAGCACTCAAGCATAGACACCCGTTTACACATAAAATCACCACAAGCCCTCTTAGGCCTGTAACCTTCTGTGAATAAGTAGTCTGCAGAATTCTCCTTATATGGTAGAATATGTGCTCTTCATCATCTAGATTGGCAGTGCTTCTGTTTCCAGGAATAGAAATTAAATGTAGAACCATTACACTCACTTTAAAGTCTACAATAAAGTGCTATGTTCGTTCGCTCTTCGCAACTATAACTCTTCTGAGCAGTGTCCATGTGAAATCAAGAGGGAATGTCCTTTCTATCCATTCAATTGTAAGTGTCTTGGGCGCTGCAGGAAATTGGCTCCATGTAAGCAAAGAACATTAATTTGTCAAGGAGTTCCAGGTTTTTGATCAGGGAAAATTATCTAAAAAGCTTTTTATATCTACATCATCAAGAGGAATTTACAGGGATGCAGGGAATCTTCCAGAGTTCATTTGGACACTATTTCCATCGGAAGCATATCCCACTATTTTTCCAGGCATCATCTAAGTTGTTCAGTGTAGGTGCATAAGCTTTTTCTTTGAATGTTCCTCTCCCCTGGCTGGTTGAGTTAGCCTAGCCCCACTCCCCCGATCCTGAACATTGCCTTGGCTGCAGTTCAGTGAGCTCCATGACCTTTGACCGTACACAGAGAGACACATCAGAAAAGTTAATCAGATGACAGAGATGTGCTGACCCCTGTCTCACTTTTTGACCTTGTGACCTCTGTAACACCACAGGATTTTCTAGTCCCAGGCTAAATGGGCACTGGAACAAAATTACTGCATCCGATTTTAACGTACAACATTTGACCCCTGTTGGGCTGTTATGGCGGTTTTAATCCTGCAATACAACTTAAATCATGAGATAAATAAAATAAGAAATCGGTCTGGCCTCTTAAAATGTTTTTTGAAAATTATATTAAACAGTACAGCTTATTCCTTGTATTTATATGTGAGGTTCTGGTCAGACTACACAACAGTAAGTAGAGTTCCAACACACTGAATCTGTTTCCTCAGAATCCAATACAACGTATTATGCTGTATCATTAGTTTGACCATGCTGGCTGAAATCACTGAAATCGCCGGTAACTGAAAAAAAGTAAAGCCTTGATAGAAATAGAAATGTTAGAACTAGAACAGCTCTAACTCAATCAGAATCAATAGAAATCTACTCAGACACTGTTGGAACTGGGCAACTTCCTGGATGCCATAGGATCCGACTGTGTTTGATCATGGAGTCAGGTGCCCTGAAACAGCCTTCTTTGTGCGGTCGATCACCTGAGTCCTATTTGCAGAGGGAGTGGTTGTGGTTGGGGCAAAGCAAACAGCCTTCAGGAAACAACAAGGACAAGGTGAGCGGGAAACAGATAAGGGGGGCCAGACCCAATTATGAAACATCTACTTAGTACTAGAACAATGAGAGGAATTTGGAGCCTGTTTGGGCAGGTACTTGGCCCTCAGACTGACAAGGCTCTCTGAGTGTCTCCAGGATAGGGAAGAGGGTGGATGCAGGTTCCTTTTGGCCAGTGATGCCTCGGTTAGGGGGAGAGGCAGTAGGGCAAGAGAGAGTGCGTGGACAGGGGGACAGAGACAGATGCCCAGCCACTGTGATACAGAAGTCTTCTGAAGGTCAGCTGACAACACCAGCATGTTTGTAATCAGTCATTCAATTAATCAACAATTAAACAATCTGATCTGTAGTCAATGTGTCTGACTTTCTGTCTGCTTCCTCTCTCTGAGTCAGTCACATGCACGCAGTAGCCAATTGGTCTGTTGCTACATCACATAATGTACCATATCTGTAGCCCTTTCCTGCAGTCATGTGACCAAAGCGCCCTCTAGTGGCTTCATGGGTGGAATGTTATTATTATTTTTCATAATTTCATAATTAATATAAATTGCAGAAAAAGTTTATGTTTCTATGTCAAACAATGTTGTTATATTTCAGTCTTCAGTGATGTATATGAAGTGTAATATTTGGATGCAAACTCAAAATGAAATACATTTCAACTTTATATCTGACATGGTACAGGTGTCTTCTTTTTTTAAAGCCCATAACCATGTGTGTGGGGTATATACTTTTGTTATAAAGTAGATCTGTTTAAGACTACTAAGAAACACTCTGTGTGACCCTGAGTTATCCCACTGCAGCAAAAGGTTAACTTCTTAGGGAGCGGCAGCAGAGGTGACGGTTTTGGAGAGTCTGGCGTGCCCAAAGTAAAATGCCTGCACTCAGAAAATATGCACATAATTAGTACTATTGGATTGGAAACACTCTGAAGTTTCTAAAACCGTTCAGATAATGTCTGTGAGTATAACAGAACTGATATAGCAGGCGAAAACCGGAGGAAAATCCATCGGGATTTGCAGTTTTTTTTGTAGATTACCTTTTTCTCCAAGCTGCATATTGCATACAATGTTATGTAGGTCTGAGACTGCAGTACCTATGGCTTCCACTAGATGTCAACAGTCTTTATACAGACTCTGGAAGCTGTAGCCCTGAGCAGAAAGGATAGGAACAGGAAATAGTCGAGGTAGCTCAGATGTCAACAATATTTTACGGGCGCGAGACTGTGTGCGAGCCCCACTGTATTTTCCTTTCATAACGTTTAGGTTACCATCCGAGTGAAATATTATCGCTAATATTCATAAAAGGATAGCTATGGATGAATGATAAATGATCTATGATTTGTTTAGGAAAAGTTGATAGGTATATTTGAACACATTCTCTTCACGGTTCAATGAGCGATTGCGACGTTGGATTTTCTGAACATAACGCGCCAACCAAACTGAGATTTATGGATATAATAAATGACTTTTTCTAACAAAAGAACCATTGGATGTCTTCGTGGGACACTTGGGAAGCCCTCAGCAGAAGTTCTTCGAAAGGTAAGAGATTTATTTGAGCTCTTATATGGGTTTTGTGTGACCCGCGCTGGATATGAATTTATGCTAATGTGGAAAATATGTGGGGTGCTATCCTCAAACCTCACCATAAGGCCTTTTTGAAATCTGACAACGCTGTGATATTGCCAAGAATCAGAGCTTTTGATGACAATGCAACACTTGTATATTGATGAATGTTTAATAATTCAACTTTTGGATTTTGAATTTGGCGCCTTACATTTCACCAGGTAGTGTCGGGAGTGGCCCGCTAGCGCGCCGCTACTCCCTAAGTAGTTAAAGGACGCAATGGAGAGCCAGGGGAGAGTAAAGATGCAGCTTTCGGGCAACAGTGATACAAGTCGGAGCAGCAGGAACCAGCCTCAGCAGAGTGAGTGGCAGCTGAGGTTGACATCACTTCCCCTAACCATGCCACAAACACGTGCCATCCTGTGTAATGCCCTGACACTACAACCAGCCACCAAATGACATCCAGATGACATCAACACATCACCATTTTAGTCAAGGAGGGCGGAGGAAGCAGGCAGCAGATGTTCGGCCAAATGAGGAAGAGAGTATCCATCATGGATCCTCAAACTCCAACAAGACAAAAGAATTGGGGGGGGGGGAATCCAAACACATTAGATAACAACCATGTAATAACACCCGTCTGGGAATGGTCCATGGGAATGGCCCAACGCTCTAAACCGCTAGGCTACCTGCCGCCCCAGTGAGGAGTTGGGTCTTGGTTGAGTATTGGGTCGCCAGCACTAGTACACCTGGAGGAGCTAGCATCACTCCGAAGCGAGCAGAGCCTATCAGAACCTAGCAGAGCCTAGCAAAACCTAGCACAGCCTATCAGAGCCTAGCAGAGCCTCGCCACATGGCTGCCTACAAGACAGATTAAAAGTTTATGCTTTGGGAACAGGCATGGTGCTGCTCTCTCTCCTCTTCAAATCCTCAATGTCTCCAACCAGTATAACACTGGGATCTGGAATATTTATACACAGTAGACAGAATGACGGAATGTGGAATTTGTTTATTGGAAGGCTGATGGGGAAAGCTTATGCGGACCTAATCCTCCTTTCACGCTTTGTCTCCAACTTTGGGATCCTTCGGCAGGGATATTAACCTTGGACTGCATCGTCAGAATGACAGAGTTCACTACCAACAGCCAACCATAAACCACTCCTACACACTTGAAGCAGCAGCACTCAAGTTGCTGTGTCTAAGGCTAGGTGGAGTCTGCTTAAATAGTTACAATGAAAACCAAGGCACTCTGCAATATGATATGTGCAATGTGTTGCTTACACTCCACATAACATTCATAACTCCAGAGACAGTTGAAGTTGAACGACCAATTCATTGCGGGCGAGAGAAGCAGACATGTTGTTTATCTAAGTAAACTGTGTGTGAGTGATACCACAAATGAGAGGCTACACACTTGCATGGGCTTTTCATACACACTACATTTCATACCCCTCAAGAAAAAATGTCAGTTGGGAGACCAAGTGTGGGCCAGCGAAGCCAAAGAAAACTGTATTGTTTTTCAATCATTGGTTGAGCTTTAATGAGTCTTCACCGCAAAAACATAGCTCATAAAGTGAAGTCGACCCACCGAATAGCCTCAGTGGGCAGAAGATTACTCACACATGGAGAAAAATTACCCCACATAATTTCCAAGGGGAAAGACAGCGACCCGCAATGCTGATCTTACCACCCATGAAGATTTACAAGCAGAAGAATTCTTTGTCACTCTACTACTTGGTTAAGACTCCACTACGTAAACAAAAGACAACACTCACAATTGCTAAAGAGGCTATAGTTGCATTAGTTCGGGTATTTTCTGTGATCACCGACCGCATAGATTTGATTTGTCCATATCTACCACCTCTGTGGTGCCTGATGGAGTCAACCACTTAACCATATCAAAACACAATTGTGGCAACACGGGGTCATTGGGCCACAGAGCTCCTATAATGTATTACGTAATCCACTATCTCTTAAATCCCAGAAACTTGAAAATAAACCTGTTTCTGAAGGGTTATCTCCATATGTGTTCCTTTGGAATGAGCCCTAATGCATGCTGGGATTAAGCAAACATGCAACACATTCTGACAGGTGCAAGGCGTGTGTGTGGGTGTGTGGGTGTGTGTGTTTCTCTCTATCCTCTACTCTGCCTCTCTGACCCTTGCATCATTGGACCCCCATCCACCACTCTAATAAGAATCATCATAGAATGTGAAGTTAGCAAGAGGGAAGACTGTGGGCTGATGGTAGGAAACTACAACATGTTCAGTTCATGAAATATGGAAACACTGAGGTTCCAAAAGCGCAGGACCTTGTAGGCTACACAAAACCTGTTGCTTTCTATGCTTGGAGCTCTATGTGAATCTTCTGTGCACTCACTGCACTGGAACCCTGATCTGGCAAAAATAAGACTTTTAGACTGGCTTTGCTTGTACTGTTCTTTCTTCATCTCTGTGGTAACATCCACTCAGCCAGCCACATAACTCTCCAGAGTCATGAGGCAGCCTACCACTGACCTTAGCTGCCTCTGGCTTTCTCTTCTCCTGTTTTGATATCGGGAAGGACACTGGATGGTGTGAAACTAACCGATTTTAGTTGCATGGTTCTATGGTAATTACATTTGAATAGCAGCTGAAACGAGGTGAGGTTAAAACACTACTGCCTGGAGAAAGAAGAAAAACAAGTGTGCATAGCACATAGCCTGGATTCATATCGATGTTGCACAATGTGTCAGTCATTTCCTTTCAGGAAACCAATATCCTCCCATCTCTGTCCTCTAACATAAACAAATACAGGAGGAAGCCTTTGTCTCAACTACCATACTTCTTAACCACAGGCTGTATAGAGAGAAGCATAACGCAGAATACTTACAAGGTAAGAATTGTGCCTCTCCAAGAATACGGAGTCGCCCATGGTTCCGAACAAGTTTCCACATATACAGTAGCCTATCCAAAAGTGAACGAGGAAAGAAAATAAACGTTATTCGAATCCCTCCAAAAGTAACGGAACGAGCGTTGTCGTTATATCCTCACCACTCGCTGTATCATCAATGTCGATTGATGAAAAAAAACAACAACAACAAAAAAACACTTGTAACAGGTTTATGCTGAATAGTCAAATCCTCGAATAGGACAACACTTGTACGGTTGAAGGTTATGCATGCCACGGAGGACAGCAGTGTCAGTGCGCAACAGCTCCCGCTCCATGCTGGCTACTCCGCTCTGTAGTGGACCTACTGCTGAAGTTTGCGATGTCGCGCCGCCGTTCTGAACAGAGAGGAAACGAGTCGGGGAGAGGGGCTAAAGGCGGGGCAGCTCAAGGGAGCACACGGAGAGCGAGTGGAGAAAGTAAAAGAGATGAACGACCAATGCAACAACAACATACAGTGCATTTGTATGCAGTGTTTCAATACATTTCCAGCAATTCTACACATTTTGCCATAGGGTAGAGACACTTTTGCCGTTTTAAAGCTAATTTCTTGCAGTTCTATATATTTTTCCATTACTTATGCCATGTTCATGATATCTGTGTGAGAGTGACTGGAGGTCAGGGCCCGAGTAACCTAATGTAGCGGGTGTAAAAGAAACGCCTGAGCGGGTACCCACATTCGGGTTTCTGGGGAAAACACATAGCTAGGTTTCAGTTGAGAATGGGGCCCTGAGCAGATGCCCTGCATGTCAGGTAAGGTAAAATGGTGATGATTAGGCCTACTATATACAAGGTCAATATAGCTGGCTAGACTACTTTATCTAGCAATCAACAACAACAAAAAGCTAGCTGACATGGGCTAATTGAGTGACTAACATAACAAGTGTAAAACTGCTGATGCACTACGAATTTTTGAAGTTGCACCTTGTGCATTCTACTTTTCTAACTCTCATCAGTAAGTTGAGACACTGACTTGTGTTCCCCAAAAATATTTACAAAACTCAGACATAGACTAAGGGAAAGGTACCATTTCATCTTCCCCTCTACCAGCTGGATCAAGCTCTCTTTTCTCAAGCTGTTATAAGCTGTTATAAGCTGTTTACTCAATCACCCTCCCGTTGTACAATTATTGTAGGCTGTATTAGGCATGGTTGTCACAGCGGTGTGTAATTGGATTTAGAAATAACATTTAAATAAACAACTGTTCACCCCATTGCTTCTACAGAAACGTACAAAGATTCAACAGCCTTTGGGGTATGGATGCTGGGAAATGACTGTAAACCAACGAATGTGTTGTGACCTCATCACTACGCAAAACCCCTTCTGTACATTGTTTGCGGTGGCTATGCACTATGGCTATGTGTCACACTACTGTTAAAAGGATATTAAAGACAACTAGTGGCTAAAAATAACAATAAATGAAAAAGCCCATTAGGGCTTTAGGGGGGCATTGCTGAGTTTGTGCAATGCTTTGTGTGAGACCAGAGTTGAGCAATCCTGGCCAAGGTTTGCCTGCAATTTCTACAAACACAAAAATGAAATAAAGCGGTTTCATCGGGTCACGGTGCACAGGGACTAATACTGGCCTCCTGTGAGGGGTTTACAATACACTTTCCAGACTCATATTCGCGTGAGTTAATGCAAACCATTTGCCTTGCTCTCTTTTGGCTAGCTGGCCAAGGGTATATTGGGAAATTTTCTTCACTGTCTCATATACAGAGCTCTTATAGGGGACATTAATACTGTACCAGCCCGGAGGCATGGTTAAACCTCAGGGGACTCGATTGAAAATGACATGCAGCACATGATTGGGGTATGTAGGCCATACGCACATTCATACACACACACAGGCTGAATACCAGTGTAGTCAGAACGAGACGTGTAAACATCTGAAGAATGTGTGAGGCACAGCAAAGTGAAATCCGGAAAGGAGGGTTTCTGCATTACACTACAGTATAGCTTTATCAAAGTGCATGATCACGATCAACTGACATCATCATTGTTACAATCTGAGTATGGAACCTGGGAAACGTGTTAGGTTGGCCAACCCTGCTCCCTGAAAGATACATAGACCTTGTGGCACCGTCCTAATTAAACAATTATGAAGTCATTGTTTTAAGTTTTTTTCCAATGCCACTCATTAAGTTCACTCCACTGGGTCAACATGAGTTCATATCTCAAGGAGCCACTTTGTGATCCCCCTTGGAGAAGTCCTTTGTCTCCTAAAATGGTAGTTCGATAGTCCCGGTGTGACTGTAGCTGACACGCTGACACAGCGGCCTGTGCTGAAGAAGAGGAAGAAGGAGGAGGAAGGAACGTGGCAGAACATCCCAAAACTCCAGATGTGTTGCGTCACACAACACGGAGCGCTTTGTCCCAACCCGAGCAGGGCTTTCACTGTTCAAACCCTGGCAGTGAGAGAGAGAGTTTAACTCAAGAAGGAAAGCGAATCAAAAAGAAAAGGTTAGCAGCAGTGGTTTTATTAAGTGAAACAGAAGACGTGTTTAAGCTCGCACACCTCTATTGAGAAAAGGTTGCCAGTTCAATTCCAAACTGGCCACTGGTATGTTATGTTGAGCAATCCACTTCATTCTGCTTCCACACAGCTGTGTGGGTTAGTGAGTAGGATATACTTTGAGAATGCCCGACACTATACATTCCATCTTCAATTTGCTGTAGAACAAATGCCTCATAAACGTGTCCGCAAATGGCAACCTAACCAAAAGACCATAATGTTACATAGGGTCTGGATGAAGCCTACATACATATTATCCTGAGCTCTTCTTGCAATTTACTCACAGCTCGTCAAAGAGACACAGTGTAGGCCTAATCCAACAAGTGAGAAATAATAATTAAAAAGTGCAGGTCCCTCCCAGCTTCCTCACAACGTAAAACTTTGAAAGTGTACGGCGCCAAGATGGGACCATGATAGTCATCACATTCAGTCTGACCTGAGTCATCTTGAGCACATACATCTTGAGCCTTGGGATTTTCTCTGTAACCTTTAACCTGCTTCTTGTGCTAAAGTTCAGCGGCAGAGCAATTTCTTTGGTATTGTATTTAGCACTGTGCTTAATATTTTCCACTGTTGATTCGGACAATTGCTTATTGTGATTCAACTACAGTACATCGTACAGTGTATATATAACCCTGACATATTCTACTGTCTGCCATGTGTCTGTCGTTATAACTGGTAGTTGGATTGTCTATTTCTATGCCTGATTCCGTGTGAAGTTATTTACTACCTCAGTTATTTCTCCCAGGCTATGCATCTGGAAAATTACTAAAGAATGAAATGCACTCATCTGAGGCCATCCTAATACCTCTGTCATCATAAACTCAGAGCGTGGAGCAAAAAGGCAAATGTTTACATCGCTCAGTTACTACGCGCCCGCTTTCTCCAGTCAAGTGACTACATGCCTCTGCACTGAAATCCCTGAATCGTATGGAAAATCTCCCGTAAAAGCCTTTATGACAATCCAATAAATGACAGAAGTATCCCATAAGTGGTCACGACCTGTCTAATAAACATTCACAGAAAGAGATGTTGCGACATCAAGCTCGACATGGAATACTTGCATGAGTATTTTTGTTTCCCTTTCTGTGATCGTTTGGTGGATTCGTTTTGTTTATGTGACTCTCTTTCCTCATCTGGATATCTCCCATAATACAAGAAAAGAGCCAATGAAATACTGCAATAGAAAAAGAACAACATTTAACCCTGGACAAATTTACAGCACTTGTTTACAGCCGCTTATTACCACCGTGTCTCTCGTTGACATCTCCAAGGACCTCGGACGACGTCACTGTACGAACATGAGTTCTTGCAGAGGATGAGGGTTAGGGTTAAGACACTCTTCTTCGCATCCGCCCCGCCCCTGGTCTAGATTCAATCAGCAGGCAACAGGGACCACTTGCCCTGAATCCATTTCTATCCTGAGGGTGAACAGGACTTCTATACATATTGTTTACTCCAGTTGTCCTATCCAAGAGCTATTCAAGTCCTATGCTAAAGCTTAAAAGGACAGAATTTATTTTCAAAAAATCCAAGTTAAAAGTAAAGTAGGAAGGAAGTAAAATGCTAATCAAATCCAAGTGTTTCAGAAGACAAAAGGCTATGGCAGTGAGATGGAATCCAGGCCTGCATGCGTTTTTTGGGTCAGTGTGTCCTAGTTACACCCTCTTGCCTGAATATCTGGCTGCTGACGGCTGGCTATACTTCATCACATGCCTCACAGTGATGTCGTCATGAAGTTAGGCTTCTCTGGCGAAACTGCACAGCTTGTACTCTCCAGCACAGTGGTATGGTACAAATTAGGATTAAGTTGGCCTGTGACGGATTGGGAGTGACGTTTATCAGGGTACACGCATAACACTGTGCTCTATTTTTCCCCTTAAGTTTTACATGTAGACAGGCCACTCACATCAACTATTCCCTGTTAAGCTCACCTAAAATATGACATCATCTATTTCCTGTTTAGCTTACGACACAGTTTAAGAAATGTCTCTTTAAGAAATGTCTCTTGGCTTTGTGAGGCTTTTAAAACAACGGCAAATGATGTAGTTGGAATGGCATTCATGTGAACTGCTAAGGACCTAGTTTGAGAGGCTTTCACCTTTTGCGACATGTCCTCAATGTCTCCATGTCAGACTGTCCTTAAGGGGAACAATAGTCCAGAAGAAACCAATGCGGACACAGAGGAACTGAAGGCAGGCGAAAACCAGACCTAGACAGGGAAATGTGATGTGCGGCTCACGCTGCTTTTACACAGCGACAAAGAAAGGCATCCTCCACCTACGCACCTACATGTTTTCCGCTGACCACCGTTGACGACTGTTGCCATGGCGCCGCGGCCTGCCAGCTGTGATAGACAGCGAAATGCTACGGATGTCCATACAATGTCGGTGTCACGCGGCGCATTGTTTGTCACATGAAACATGCACTAAAGCTGATAGAGGACTGACTGAGGGTTACTTGACTGAAATTAAACACAGCAACGGGCATGCGTTGCATCTGGTACTGACAGTTTGACAGAGATGGTATTTACTTGAAAATGATGTGGTAAAATTTTACTAACTACAATTATCAAGCACTTTAGACTCTACATCCCTACCTCCATCCGTCCCCTTCTCTCCCTTTCCCTAAACCCCTTCTATCTGAGTCCTACTGTTGGTTCTAATACCTTCCTGTGATGCTGTGTCTCTGTCTAAGAAGAGAGAGAGAGATGTTTGAGGGCTCCTTGATGAATTTCTCCTCAATAAAGCCAATGTCTCACCCTACAGTAATCAGGGATGGCAGGCCCAGAGAAAACACCAACTCACTGCCGGCTAATGTCTCTCAAGTGACTCCTCTTCTGCACAGCTAAATATCCCTTAATTGCCCTCCCTCAAAATAAGGGTTGTCTAAATGGGCACACAGCAAGAAGAGGAATGGCTACTTTAAATGAGCTTATTACATTGCCCTGCACTGTTGTGGATGTAAGGATTATGGGTGTTCTGGTCCATTAGGGAAAATTGAAGCTTGAGCATAGCGTTTGGTCTTATGAATTGGTCTCACAGACAGAGATAAAGCTAGAGCATCCACACACACACACACACACACAAGCAAACACAGATGCATGTACGTGGTCGTAGACCAGCACTGAATTTTCTCTCTCATCCTCCAGCCCTCTCCTTGTCTCTCCCCTCTCTCTGCTGGCCTTGACAGGGTCATCAGGCCTCTGAAGCCTGGCCTAGCCCAAACACAGTAGACATAACAGAACAAGTAGAGTGACAATGTCTGGAAGGGCTGTTCCGGCGTGACCATCCTCTCTAAAGGAAACACAACCCAGTGAACCCAGTCAACCCACTAAATTATACTGAGAGCTGAGAACAACCCACTATATTATACTGAGAGCTGAGAACAACCCACTATATTATACTGAGAGCTGAGAACAACCCACTATATTATACTGAGAGCTGAGAACAACCCACTATATTATACTAAGAGCTGAGAACAACCCACTATATTATACTGAGAGCTGAGAACAACCCACTACTCTACAAAAAACATGCAGGACGTATTTGGTGACTTTGCTAATAATACATTTCTAAGATTCTGTTGTTGTTGTTGTTGTTATTTCACGTTGGTCTAATTTCAAACGTCCAAATCAACAAAGTCTTGATGTTGAACACATCAAAACCCTTATCTGTCGCACGACCGAGAAGCTCCAATTCTTTTGCGCGCTCGTCCTAAATATTTATGTTGGATTCTAAACACATGGTTCTGAGAACACGGTCTGCAAGCTGTAAAGACGGGGTCATTGTATGTGTTAGAAGAAGGACAGGGAGCAAGCAGAGAGAGGGCAAGCACAGAGTATATTTTTCCGTTTTGGTTTCATGCCGCCTCTTCTGTGTCAGAGTGCCCTAATTGTCAAACATAACGTAGACTGGACCATGACATTGGTATCTCACCTCCTACACCACACTAGGCCACCGCAACATTAACACACACGCTCACACACTCTCAAAATCCCCCAAAACATTCATGACGTTTCATCTTAGCCTACCATTAGTATAGTTTTGTTCTATATGACCTCGTTCACCTGACCTTTGAAGCAAACACAACCATAATGGGCTATGAATTCTCTCACATCAGCTTGTGGGGAATTCCACTACACATCATATTATAGTATTATACACATCATACTGTATATCCATAGTATGAAGCATGTGGCATTAATGATGAGTGAACACAAACTACCACTGTTTATATAGTCTATTGGCAGTCGGCGTAAAACTACCGTAAACAATATTGAATTCATTGTTTGCAGCATGAGGTCCTAACTGTACTTTTCCAGACGTTCTGTAAACATTTACACTAACCCACGGAGGATTTGACAATTGAAACATCTACATTTTGGAAAACGATTCTAAAGGTTTATCTCGTGAATTGAGTTTAGTTATGCGTTCCGTTTCTATTTGAGCTTCTGCAGGCAATTGTGGGAGAGAGAGGGAATGAGGGAGAAGGGGGAAAAGGTGGAGGTTGAAAGATCCATCCCGGCTCCTCTGCCCTCCCTGGGAGCTCCGGAATGCGTCTGGAATCCTACCCAGACTCCCCCATGTGCCCCACCCCTCAGCTCCAGCCTCCCTCCATCTCAAACCAGCAGGCTCCACTAGCACTGCAGCAAAACACACCGAGATGAGATCTTCAACTAACTACAGCACAAGAGAGGGTTCAAACTGATGTGGATCTTACATTGTGTGTTGGAGGTGGTATTCTTGAGGTGGTATTCTTGAGAAGGTGGTATTCATGGTTCTTTAACGGACAGACATTGAGGGGTTTATTTGATCCCTATAATAGCCAAAGGAGGTGGATATGCTTGTTCCTCACAACCAAATGTAACCCTTGTTCATTACAGCCTACATACCTATACTGTAAGCTAAGTGTATGAGCCTTTAATATTCTCTGAGTGTAAGCGGTCCACGTTCTGGTTTATAGAACATGTAAAGATGCTGTAACCACTGTGGGCCTAAATGCAGTATAGAGGCTTTAGTCCAATGCCGTTCTTCTGCATTACCCTACGTACTCACCCTCCTACAAACAGGGTCACGAGAAATGTTTACAACACTCCATGGTCGCCATGGCAGCAGCCGTGAAACACGCAGGAGGAAGCAGAGAGGAGTGTGTGGGGAAATATCACCGTTGGGATTACACATTAGCAAAGTGTATATCCGGCAAATTGTACCGTTTTAGGTTCTACCGTTGTTTGGCTATTGCAACATTCGATGACCTAACCACATATAAAATGTTACATTATTATCAGACAGAGAATCAAATATTTTTGTTGGACGCAACACAATTAATACTGTATATATGTGTATATTTTGTAAAGAATTGCCCAACTGAGTACTGTCCTTGGATTTCACTCCTTAGTCTACCCTTTTCACACTACCATAGTTCCTGGAACTGTACAGTATGGTTCGGGTTGGCATGATAGTGTGAAAAGGGTACTTCATTTTAGAACCATGTCCTGTAACCCTCCATCTATTGAGTCAGAGTGGATGGTCAACCTAGAGGACAGTGGTCACTCACTGGTCAGTCAGTTTCCCTGATTCTTAATGCACCACAGGCCCTCGCCACAAATATGCTCTCCGTGAGAGGTTAGCAGTGTGTGTCCTCCTGCTCTGAGAGCTTCCAGCTGCTCTTTGCTCCGTAGGGGTGAGCCGACACCAAGTGAGAGAGAAAGTGAGGGAGAGAAAGTGAGGGAGAGAGATAGAGAGAGGAAGGAGGGGAGAGAGACACTCCAGGGGTGAGGTAGAGAGATCTGTCTGCTCGGTTGCATGACGGGCCTGCCTGTTGTTATTACAGATACATGTGTATCCAATGACAACATAAGAAAATGTACTGGTAACAGTAGCAATTGCTAGTGGTGAAAGTATAAGTAGTAGCATGAAAGTGGTAGTGGGTTAATTTCAGCAGTTTCAACATGGTAGAGATAGTATGCAGATGAGCATACCGTAGCAGGCTGATGAGTTTATTAATAAGTTATAGAAACTTGTATGGACAGCCCCCTGAGAGAATAATGTTGGGCTGCTGGTTGGTAGTGTTGGCCAGTAGAGGGCATGGAACAATGTTTGGTAACACAGTGACAATGACAAACCACATGCTACTTAGATAAATAGAAGAACAGGAGGTGAGAAGGGACAGTTTGGTATGAGTGTGTGTGTGTGTGTGTGTGTGTGTGTGTGTGTGTGTGTGTGTGTGTGTGTGTGTGTGTGTGTGTGTGTGTGTGTGTGTGTGTGTGTGTGTGTGTGTGTGTGTGTGTGTGTGTGTGTGTGTGTGTGTGTGTGTGTGTGTGTGTGCGTGCGTGCGTGCGTGTTTCTGCCTGCCTGTCTATCTCTCTGTCTCTCTGTGGGTACAGCACAGTGTCTTACATGGAAGCCATTGTCTCACACTGAACCCAGTAAGACAGTGCTCTGCTCCTCACACAGCAGCAGCAGCAAGTCATTTCAGAGCCTATTAAGTCTCCATTAGAGGGAAGCCCTCCCTGCTGGCTCAGCTAATCTGACACAGGTGTGGCTCCAGACAACCACAGCTCCCAAACAGGCCTCAGGCTGAGCAGCTTCTACCCAGGACTCCGTTTCCCACGCTACCCCTGGGCTTTGAGGCTTATTAACCGCCCTCCTCTCAGTTTAGGGCAAATTATGATGAATTCATTGCCTGACGACTCAAACTGAGTTCTTCCACTGTTCTATGTTCGACCATACTTCAGTCTGAGACTGCCATCGTTGAAGTCGTTCGTGGTGATGTCAAAATGAGGGGTGTTGTACAAAAGTCTGGATCTGAGTCATCTGCAATTGGGTCATCTCTAACCAATCAGAGTATCAAAGCCAATGGCACATTTTCAAAATGCTGCTTTACCCACATGTGTTATGGCTCTAGCCCAACCATCGGTTTCTGGGACCAATCAGTATGGTTAGAATGTGTCTGCGTTCTAGAAATCGTCTGGAAGGTACTCAGATCCAGACTCATTGCGGAGAATTAACTAATGTTTGGCCAAAGCAAGTTTGGGTAGCCAGGCAAATGAATTCAGCCTTCTGCAGCAAATTAGTAGGAGACGTTCATTTTTACAATCATATTAAAGCTCAGACTAATGTCTTAATATAATGATCTAGACTCCTAGTTAAAGTGTTGGCTCCTCTTTTTTTTAGATTGACCAGAAGAACCTTCCCTCTTTGTTTCAATAAGCCTCCCAAATGTATTTCCTTCTTTCAAATTATCCAGAGACAATTAGGCTATTCTAAACTGAAATTCACCCATCATTTGGGCTTCTTAATGTAAATAACCCCATGGGGGTCTTGATTCAAATGACTCTGACTTTTGAATAACGAGAAAGCCTTAGCTCAGCCTCCTTTCCCTGTAGTAACACCCTCCTCTCCCTACTCCTTCCCTGCCCCTCCCTCCCTCTCTTCTCTCTACCCCTGAAGCCGTCTGCCTCTCTCCCTAATACTCCTCCATTGCCACAGCAGCTCGAGTTTCCTGAAAGGGCCCGAAAGAAAAATGCTTATTCCTGTAATGTCTCCATTCCAGCAGCAGACTGTTCTCGTCTGAGGGGAGCCAGTGGGGTGTGGGTGTAGTGATACAACGTGACAAAGGGATGTGGAAGCAGAGAGAGACAGGAGCAGCAGCATGGACAAAGCCAGTCAGACTAGGCACAGTAAAGTGGCCACTAAGGGGACTCTTTCAGTGTGTTTATTCTGCACACATTCCCACAGTGCACTGGGCTTTGGGTAGAATGATGACATTTTAGACTCTAGAGCAATCTATGGCTCTAGTCTTTTCTAAATCATAACAAGGGCATTTAAAGGTTTATCAAGCACTTGGCCAGGACATGAGCACATCATCAAGTGTATCCAACTGCTAAAACAGACTCACACACACGCGCGCGCGCACACACAGAACACTGAAGTGTGTCAGTGCTCTTCAGGCTCTGCTCTGGTATGACGAGGGTCTATGCTCCCTTCCAAAACAGTGTGAGTGCAAGGGAGGGAGGGAGGGAGGGAGGGAGGGAGGGAGGGAGGGAGGGAGGGAGGGAGGGAAAAGAGGAATAGACACAGACGCTATGTTTACCTCTGTAACCAAGATAACAAAAGGACAGCTTCTTTCTGCCGTCTATTTAATTAGCTATTAACATGGAGACTGTGGCTATGTCCCAAATGGCAGCCTATTCCCTACACAGTGCATTAAGGGGCCATAGGGCTCTTGTCAAAAGTAGTGCACTATATAGGGAATAGGGTGCCATTTGTGGCACCTCCTGTGACTTGAGGACACGCCATCTGAATAAAGAGAGGGATGGACGATAGAGAGATGAAAGCACCCATATTAGAATACCTACAGCATTGACCAGACCATGAAGAGTGTGCCATATCGCTTCTGTTTCTATGTTAACATGAGAATATAGCCCTCCATCAGTGTTAGTAAAACAACATACTGAAGGTTGTCGGTTTGTTACCTCAGCTCCCCTGCTCTTCCTGTTTCAACTGACTCCCCCACCCCTTATTTGTGCAATAATAATAGTCACTTTCCTACAAAGTCCTCCCATGTTACCTTCTATTCACCCCTGGTGAACTCAACCCTAACCCCGGTGAACTCGACCCTAACCCCGGTGAACTCGACCCTAACCCCGGTGAACTCGATCCTAACCCCGGTGAACTCGATCCTAACCCCGGTGAACTCGATCCTAACCCCGGTGAACTCGACCCTAACCCCGGTGAACTCGACCCTAACCCCGGTGAACTCGACCCTAACCCCGGTGAACTCGACCCTAACCCCGGTGAACTCGACCCTAACCCCGGTGAACTCGATCCTAACCCCGGTGAACTCGATCCTAACCCCGGTGAACTCGATCCTAACCCCGGTGAACTCGACCCTAACCCCGGTGAACTCAACCCTAACCCTGGTGAACTCAACCCTAACCCCGGTGAACTCGACCCTAACCCCGGTGAACTCGACCCTAACCCTGGTGAACTCGACCCTAACCCTGGTGAACTCGACCCTAACCTAACCTAACCTAACCTATTCCAAACATATTGCTCATCATATGTCTGCTGCAGAGGGACAAGAGAGAGCTATGAGAAAACAAGTTTTTTATCAATCATGGAAATAAAGTGCTGAAAACGAATTGGCTCCCTATTTAAAAATAAGATGTAGAAGAAGCTATGAGGGAAAAATACTGACGTTTTGGTGTAGCTACAGCCAACTAGCGCAAAAATAATATTGTAATATTGTCAAAAAGATACAATATCTCATCAAAAATAATATCCCGAAATGTAACTGTAGAGATCTTTTCCCCCCATCCCGACCCTACACTGCTCTCACATCTGGAGGCCAGGATACACACCACATTTATACACACACACATTCTCTCTCTCTCTCACACACACACACACACACACACACACACACACACACACACACACACGTCACAGCAACAGGCTTCTGGGAAGGGACCCAGCAGCAGGGATCCATGCCTGGATATGATGTCTATACCCACTGAGTAACTCGTTAGTACTTTATTCTCTGGCCTAAGTATTACCATAGTTCACACTCTTAAACAATAGTATTATGTTGTAACAGCATGATAATTTATAGGGGTTACGATCCAATGAGTCATGACCACCACCAAGTTAGAGCAGGGAGAAATATTCATGGCAGGTTAGCCAGAGGAGGGGAGGGCGGGCAGCTGGGTACAACTGTAACCACAGGCCACCCGGGAGCTCAGCTCATTCACACTGACTGTGTTTTGCTGGATTGTACCAAATGTCATTGCAGCTGTAGACTCAGCATTCAGTTCAGGAAGCTTTTAGTGAGGCTGTAATATGGGATGGGGAAAGTCAATAGCACCCTCGTCTGGTTAACACAGCAACCTACACCTTCTATTTCTCAACATTGCATTCTGTTTCTTGCACTCTGGATGCGTCCAGTCAAACTCCCAACTCAGCCACATTGAAATGAATACCACTAGGTGGAGGTAAAGGGTTGCATTGCCAAATGAGAGAAAAGACACTCCTTTCATCCACATTGTCACATAGGAGCACCCTAGAAGAGACTATCTATCTGGAATCGGTTAATCAATTATTGTAGATGGATAATCTCCTCGAATGCATTTTTGTGTGACAGGGCATACACACACACTATAACGAAGTGTTCTTTTCCTGTTCTATTCACATTGCCTCCAGTGTGTACTGGCCTGCGACATTAGGCAGACACACATACACACACAACTCTACAAAGAAACACCTACTGTATATTGATACCAACTGCACCCGTACCACGTTCACATGGACATTTACTTTGTAGTTGACACACACACACACTAAACCCATCGCCCTGTTTCTCAAACGTAGGCCGTCAGGAGAGGAGAGCAACAAAATAGTCTAAAGCTATTTTCTGTTAATAGCTGCTGGCACTAAAATGCCTCTTGCCTCATGTTTTGGAGGACAAGAGCCTTAGGACCATTCCTCAGGACTACCTGGTTACAATAGCTACAAGGCTACAATAGCTACAATAGCTACAATAGCTACTAGAGTACTTTGTCATGGTCTCTAATGGCAATCCTACTAGTTATTTTAAATTATAAACTGGGTGGTTCGAGCCCTGAATGCTGATTGGCTGACAGCCATGGTATATCAGACCGTATACCACGGGTATGAAAAAACTTTTATTTTTACTGCTCTAATTACATTGATAAGCAGTTTATAATAGCAGTAAGGCACCTCAGGGTTTGTGGTATATGGCCAATATACCACAGCTAAGGGCTGTATCCAGGCACTCTGTGTTGCGTCGTGCATAAGAACAGCACTTAGCCGTGGTATATTGGCCATATACCACACCCCATCGTGCCTTATTGCTTAATTATTTCTAAGACCAAGTCTGTACAACAGCAGATAAACCTGTCTCCTCTGAGCTCTGCCGGTCAAGGGGAGTGAAGGGGGAACACACTGATAAGGTCCTCTCTCTCTCAGGAGCGATAGAGTTAGCTACACTGTAGCCTAGCTGAGTGATGTCTTGTTAGTTCACTAGCTCTGCAACATCCCTGTGTTTAAATGTGGAGCTTCTTCAGCTGCTGGGCTCTGCCTGTCTGACACATAATTTCACAGAGTTTCTATCTCCCAGGTAGGATGTATGGGTGAAATGTTGTCATACAGGGGTTGCAGTTAGCTTGTTTTGGATTGTACTGGTAGCAGTGGGGTGTCTTTAACTGGATAGAGCTTGTCAGTTTGCCGGACTATTTGATTTAATAAAACTGGCACATGGTTGATGAGTAAGGCGGACTCTGATATTTTTCAACCCACAACTAAGGATTGTTTGTGAGCTTCATCCATATGATTAAGTGCAGTGAAGAACGCTATAATACGGAGGAGGAGGGCCCAGCCCAGTTGGTTGCTACGGAAACCAGAGGTCAGGCCACAGCACTGAACAGACAGAACGGAGAGAGGGAGCGGAGAAGAGAGAGAGAGAGAGAGAGAGAGAGAGAGAGAGAGAGAGAGAGAGAGAGAGAGAGAGAGAGAGAGAGACACTCCAGTGGTGAGGTAGAGAGATCTGTCTGCTCGGTTGCATGACGGGCCTGCCTGTTGTTATTACAGATACATGTGTATCTAATGACAACATAAGAAAATTTACTGGTAACAGTAGCAATTGCTAGTGGTGAAAGTATAAGTAGTAGCATGAAAGTGGTAGTGGGTTAATATCAGCAGTTTCAACATGGTAGAGATTGCATGCAGATGAGCATATAATATCAGGCTGATGAGTTTAGACAGGGTTCCTCATGTGGGCCTCATGCCTCCCCACGCTGACTTACCCCTCTTTTGACCCGAGTCAATCAGAGAGCTGTCTAGGACAGAACATTGGATTCTATGTTCACTTGGATAAGAACGCGCTGAAGCATATCACAGGCTGTCTGTGGAGTTTGTTTAGCTACGAATTGATGCCCAACTCAAACATCTGAATATGGAAACTGCGACATGACAATGTTGCTATGCATAACTGTGTCACTTATTCTGCAAGCTCATTCTGTGGACTTGATTGAGTGTCAGCATGATCCTATATCGATATAGGATTAAACTGAAGCCACTGTATCCTTCCATCTACATCAATCACAACATCAATCAAATGGGAAATTCAAAACTATCAATGTTTATCTTTCTAACAGTGAGCCAAGGCTCCTATAGACATAACTGAATGGAGGGGAACAAGTAGTTCTACAGCATAAACGTCCATATGCCATTCAGACTACTGTGTGTTTCTGACACCACTGCCTTGGTTATTCTAGGTAACAACAGGCCTGGGAAAGCAGGGTGGAAAGAATAGAGCAGAAATAGCTGGAATTTAGCTGAGTGTGAAGCCAGAGGAGAGGATTGGGAATTGTGGTCAGTCACCCTTTTTCGACAGGGTCCCATGCATCAATGGACTGGAATTCCAAACAACTCTTCCACCCTTCTCTGAGGCTGGCTAGGAAGAAGCCATGGACGAGTGAGGCTGAAGCGAGGAAGAAGCCATGGACTAGTGAGGCTGAAGCTAGGAAGAAGCCATGGACTAGTGAGGCTGAAGCTAGGAAGAAGCCATGGACGAGTGAGGCGGAAGCTAGGAAGCAGCCGTGGACGAGCGAGGCGGAAGCTAGGAAGCAACCAAGGACAAGTGAGGCTGAGACTAGGAAGCAGCCAAGGACGAGTGTTGCTGGAAACCAGCCATGGGTCCAGGAAGCAGTAATGGACGAGCTTCATTCCCTCATCTACTATAAAAGTGTACAGATAAAAAAACGTAATGTTTCAGACACGTTAAACATAACCTACTGCACCCAAGAACACTTTTTCTTTCTTCTTTTTAGGAGTTATTTTGTATTAGGAGTTATTGTATCTCAAAAAGTTAAGCACAAAATATGAAATTCTTGGATGTGGGAGTGGTAATCCCGTCCTAAAAGTGATTCATTTCTTCTCCCTCATAGTGATACTGAGTCTCAGTAGGAACGGCATGCGAACAGAAACTAGATGCCAAACTTCATGTTCTCGAAAAACATGCACAAATCATTTCTGCTTATGCTGATCTCATCTCATTTGAGCAGAACTGTACCAATGTTAGAGAGTTCTAACACAGACAAATCCTAGATGGAAATTAAAGCACAAGGTAAATGAAGACTTATTGTTGTAATAATTTGCTAATGACAGTTGTTTTCAGGCTTCTCTCTCCAAATAAGATATAATCCACATCACAAATGAATTCACATATAAAAAGTAATTTGAAACAATATGTTACACCCAACCACCAGTAGACTATAGTGAAATGGAAACTTACTATAGCTGGACACACAACCTGTGTGTCAAATAGAATGTTTCTTACTAAACTCTCCTGACCAACAGAAGTAGACCTGGCCTCTAAAACGCTTCCTTCCTTCAGGCTCATTCTCTAGTAGAGACAGGAAATGAAAACGGCTCGACTTCCTTGGCATGATAAAGTCTACAGGTCCTGCTGCTCGTGCGGCCCTCTATTACAGATGAACAGAGGCACAGAGAAACAGCAGCACCTCTAAGCAAGTATCCAGGTGGCATGCAAAATGGTAATAACCATAGAGCAAAATACGTGAGTCCAACTCTTCAAGCTTTGTGATCTTGAGCAAGTGTGTAGGTAGTCTATAAGGTGTTCTACTGAACATCCACAAACATGGTAATCAGTGATATTGACTTTCACACGGGCTGAAAGCCTCATTTATAAAACTGTGCGGAGGATTCACGTCAGAAGGTGGTGTACGGACGAAACACAGAAAGTGCTTATGCACAAAAATATTCTGATTTATAACACAGTGCGCACGCACGTCCTACCCCGATTTCCCTTTATAAATCACAATCAACTCGAAATTTGGCGCACGTGAACGAGCGTCTTGTCTCGCCCTTTTAACACCCATAGTTGCCTATAGATAGTCAGTGAAACGTCCCTAATTAATATTCATCCGTAATGACTGTATGACGACAATGACCGCACATCCTCACAGAAAGACTAAAAAAAGAAATGTCACCCAGTGTGAAATGGAAGTTCTTGTAGGGGAGGTTGAAGCAATAAAAATATATACTGTTTGGTGGACACAGTGTGAGCATTACAAATGACAAAAAGGCGTTAGAGTGGCAGCATGTGGCGGACGCTGTCAATGCTGCTGGTTCAGAAGGTCGGATCCCCTCAGAAATAAAAAAGAAGTGGTCCGACAAAAGTAGAGGACAAAAGTCGCATAGCCTTACACAAACAAAGTGTTCGTGCCACCGGAGGGGAAAAGGGGACACCGGAGCTCAACCCCCTTGACTTGCTGGTATTATTGGGAAATCCCTCTTGAGTAGAGTAGTGACGGGACACGGACATGCAAGATGCACCGGATGGTATGTAATTAGTATTCCCTCGTTTGAAAAGAGTAAACCAAATGCATTCAAGTTGTGTTTAAACATTTATTTACACAAACAATTGTGATATTTTCTATTGTTTTTAGTCGCTGCGTGTTCCAGCGGTGTCGGTGGTGCTGCAGCTGAGCAGGAGCTGAGTGCGCCCAGCCCCGGCGTCTCCACTGCACCTCGTGCGTCACAACCCTCCAGCGGCCGAGTCCTCACAGATGCAGTCCTGCAAACGCAAAGAGACACCATCGACGCTATTAACGAGGTTGCCAAGGAGTTGAAGTGGGACAGGCACGGCTTGGTTTCTGCGGGGGCTTCTCTGTAAAGCTGGACCCACTACAACACAGAAATCCAAGAGAACAGCTCTTGGTAATCGGAACCAGCTCATAACCCACTCCTCATCATTGGCCAGTAAATCTTGCTGGTCTCTGAAAATCCGCTCTCTCCGAATTCTTCCATTCGCCAAATCTTCCAACAGTGCCAAAGCAGCCATTGTGCGTCATTGCGCATTGTAATTGCATCCCTTTTTATACCCACCCATGTGATCGTCAAAGATACCCAATTGCGTAATACATTCAGGTGTGGTAATTACCCTGATCGTAACTGACAATGACAGCGCAATTATCACATTGACAGTTCTGCGCAACGAACATGTGATAACAATATATGAAACTATGAAATCTGCCCGACTGAGGCATCGAAAACGGCATCAGTTTAACGTAATGTGTCCTACTGTTCACCTTATTATTTATGAGAATACATTTCATAACATTCACGTATTGTTTAATAATTACAGATCCAATTAAATATGATTCCCGATTAAACTGTATTAACATATATTTGAGTGGTTATTTTTTATCCGTTTGTATTTATTATCCTAAATCATGTTATTTGTGTTTGTTTTGTGTGCACTCCAGGGAACTCTTCATATATAATACGTGAGAGGTAATATTTCAATTTATTTTACAATGGCATCAATTTCAAAGAGTTTCTCCAGTTTCATCCTTCTGCCATCGGAGTCGCAGTTTGTCATTTCCCCAGGTTATGTGCGTACGAATGGGTCAAAGTGTCCGTGGAGTTTGTTTTTTATAAATACCAAAGTTTGCTTAGAAAGTGGCAAACGCCTTTTTTGTGACTACGCAACATTTATAAATGAGGCCCCAGGTCTGCTTGAAATCTATCACTTGTGAATTTCTCCACGTGAAGATTTAGCCTTTGTATATCAGATTGCCACAGTTTATGTTCAACAAAATGAATAAACCCAATACCCAGTACACACACTCATATCGGAGGAGTGTGAGGGTTTGAAATGGCTTAAATGATATACATGCTTTTCCCATGACTGACCACATTAATGTGTGAGTCCTTGTAGGAGAGACTTAATTGGCAACAGAAACTGAGATTTGGCAACGGAAATTCATGTTTACTTTACATGTGGTTCTATTTCAGTAGATACCCCTTTTTCTCAAAGGAGAGAACACTTTCCACATAGACAAATAATAAACCAAAACCATGCCCAAAAATTCCATTTGTTTGGTGAAATGACTGCTAATAAACAGTATACATTTCACACTACAGTTCTGAAACATAGCACCCAAAAGCACTGAAAATCGTACAAAAATCCAGAATTCAATATTACAAACTAACACAATGATCACCCTCAGCCAGATCGTATTTGTCATGGAACCCTTTGTGGCATCTCCCTCCTGACAGGGAGATCAGATGATGGTTCATTTCCTTTCTCCAAGCTGTAAAACCTAATCCTAGTATGAGATGTGTGATATGATTTTCTACCGCATAAACATTCCAATGTTTCGCTCACAAAGACTTCACTCTGTGTATCTCCCGAGGGAGCCATCTTGAGATAATGCAGAAGCCAAAAGTCAGTAGCCTAGTTGTGATGGTGGGCCAGACGTAGTTGTATAGCCTGGCCCCAGATCTGTTTGTGCGTGTCTTGTCATTAAGGAGAAGAGTCAGAAGAGCACAGAGACTTGGGACTAAGGTTAGTAGTTGTATGAATGGTGTGTCTCCTGATAAACCAACAAATAGTCCCCTTCATACACAAATCCAATAACATGCTATTTTTCCTTCTAGGATTTTGTTTGTCTTAGAGTCCACTTTTTCAGGCAGATAGCATCTGTAATTGACTGATGATAAATCATTGAGATATAAAATGCAAGCAACAACTCTAAAAAACAATCTGACCTAGATAGCATGGTGTCGGTCGACAATAGCAACTACCACAACAAATTACATTCTTCGTGAAATTAGATTAGAACTCTAGCGGCAGCAGACTCGCAGACGCAAATCCGCAGTTGATTTCCCCAAGGAGAAGTATGTGAGGGGAAAAATCCGAACGAGTTATTTCTGCTGGTGTGGCGTGCAGATGCACTGTGTTCTTTCTCCAATTAGCTTCATCATTTGATTGAAGTCCGGCCAGGCAACAAGAATTGTCAGATGACATTCACTGAGACTTCTTTTCGAGGTAAAACAGAGCTGCGATTCAGGACTGCGTGAAAAAGCGAAGTGGGCAAAGGGATGGCAGGTTGAACCAATCCAGACGCTACTACACACTCCGAAAAACATTCAGGAGATGTCTCTGTCAAAGTCGTCACCCTCCGACGCATCTTTAAAACGTGTGTGCGTATGTGTACCAGTGTGTGCGTGCGTGTGCGCATGTGCAGAGTGTAAGGTGGGGTATCTTTTAGGCAAGATTGAGTTGAAATCAAAACCCTTTCCTAAAAGATCCCAGTGTGATCGATCACAATGTGGTATCAATCACCTGGACTCGCCTAAACAGCACTATAGCCTGAAGACAGACCTCACGATGACTATACTGAGGAGACACGCTCAGTACACGTCCACTACAGTACATCTACCTAACCTTCTTTGAACACATACATCCAGTTAGGCCTGCAGTCTGCAGTCTTTGAACAGGTACGGGCAGGTATCAATGGTCTTTGAACACATGGTCTTGATTGTTTTGACTGGAGGTCTTCTCTGGGTCACTTGACTGAAGAGTATCTCTGGGTGTCTGTCTCTGTCTATGCCAGCTAGACTAGAACATGTACATTATACAGTGAAAACTGTCTAAAGTGGCACTGAGCATCAACCAACCTGTAGCTCAGGGAAGTTTTCCTTATTCAATCTTACACTAACAGTGATTGCACAAACTTAACCTCAACCCCTAACCCTAACCTTAAACAATTGGGATTACATGTCTAAACTTAACCCGTCACAAGTTTGTTTCTGCCCTCGAGTCAGAGCTGCCATCAGAACAGGATTGAATAAGAACAACTGCAATCTCTCATCCTCCATATCAGTAATACTCTGTTATCCTACTGTGACCTTATAGAAATGGGAAGAAACCATTAGGTAACTGCAGCTAAATGGACCAAAAGGTTGCCAGTATAAATCACAGTAAGGAGGGAAGGGGTAACGACATGGTGCCAGTTTGTGAGATAACGTCTAGTAACTACATTAATACATACTTATACTAAATGAGTATGATATGGACATACCAGTGAAATGCACATGCTCCAACCAGAACTATATGAAGAGTTTCATTCCAAAACGCTATATAACCATTTTTCTGAGATGTTGGTAAATGAGCTTTTACAGGCACTGGGATTCTCTGCCTCAAACCCTATTACAGGGGCTGAGTCACTGGCTTACTGGTGCTCTTCCATGCCGTCCCTAGGAGGGGTGCACCACTTGAGTGGGTTGAATCACTGACGTGATCTTCCTGACAGAGGTTGGCGCCCCCCCTTGTGCCGTGGGGGAGATCTTCGTGGGCTATACTCAGCCTTGTCTCAGGATGGTATCCCTCTAGTGGTGTGGGGGCTGTGCTTTGGCAAAGTGGGTGGGGTTATATCCTGCCTGTTTGGCCCTGTCCGGGGGTCGGGGACATGGTGTCTAGTATTTATGCAGCAATAGTTAATGTGTGGGGGGCTAGGATCAGTCTGTCATATCTGGAGTATTTCTCCTGTCTTATCCGGTGTCCTGTGTGAATATAAATTCTCTCTCTCTCTCTCTCTCTCTCTCTCTCTCTCTCTCTCTCTCTCTCTCTCTCTCTCTCTCTCTCTCTCTCTCTCTCTCTCTCTCTCTCTGTTTTGTAGCTTGCTTATCTTGTCATAAATTGCCATTTGACAGTCTATCTTTGTATTTCTTTCATGGGCGTTGGGTGTTGATTGGTGGGTGTTGATTCTGCATTGATTCTGTATCAGATAGGCCTAATGAAATCACAAGATACCGAATGGAAAATTTCGACCAACTATTCAGCTAAGAGATTCAGAGTAGAGTAATTATTATTTTTTTGATGTGATCCACGAACAGGAAGTGAAACCAGTTTGTTGACGTTTGCACCCTTGACAACCACTGTGATTATTATTATTTGACTCTGTTGGTCATCCATGAACATTTGAACATCTTGGCCATGTTCTGTTATAATCTCCACCCGGCACAGCCAGAAATGGACTGGCCATCCCTCATAGCCTGGTTCCTCTCTAGGTTTATTCCTAGGTTTCAGCCTTTCTAGGGAGTTTTTCCTAGCCACCGTGCTTCTACACTGCATTGTTTGCTGTTTGGGGTTTTAGGCTGGGTTTCTGTACAGCACTTTGTGACATCAGCTGATATAAGAAGGGCTTTATAGATCAATTTGACTGAATTTGATTGATATTGTTTTAAGACATTATTTGCTTAAATTTGTACAGTATTTGCTTAAAATCTATCACTTGATGGTTTCATTTCAGGAGAAATAATCATATTTTTTTCAAAATGCAATATATCCGCATCACTCTCAGATAAATAAGTAGTTTTGCTATGTTTTACACAGTCAAATGTAACAAATAATACAAAAGAAATTGACATCAATATTTAAAATATATATGGAATTTTTGTTGTTGTTGATATATCATTAAATACAGTAATATGAGATTGTCTATGTAAAACATTTACATTTGAGTCATTTAGCAGATGCTCTTATCCAGAGCGACTTACAGTAAGTGCATTCATCTTAAGATAGCTAGGTGAGACGACCACATATCACAGTCAAATATACAGGATACAAACATTCCATTCCGGATAAACAACGGATAGATAGCGTTTTGCGTGAAGGCACCCATTAGCTATCACTTCTGAAAAAACACAAATGTTAAAAATAGGTGGATATAGCATATTCGAAATAAACTCTTCATATGCTATACTGTACAGAATGTGCATTAAATTAAGTAATATAAGCCTGGATGAGTCTTAGGGCTACTTAGCAACAGCGGAACATAAAGAGTAAACATACATTATGTCCAGTAATGGACTTTTCTTGTTATAGCCTGACTGAAGCTTCAAGCTGGCGTCTTTAGTAGAAGGACTCAATAAGATAAACTAAGACACCCTAGCTACTGCTTTTCTCCTTCTCTTCCCCCTTTTTCTTCTTTCCACTTGTTCACTCTTAAACCATTAATATAAGTGATGTCCAAAAATAGTTCCTGAATGTAAACCTTCCAGTTCCTCACAAACGTCAACAAACTGGTTTCACTTCCTGTTCGTGGATCACATCGGAAAATAATAATTACTCTACTCTGAATCTCTTCCAATTTTCCATTCGGTATCTTGTGATTTCATTAGGCCTATCTGATACAGAATCAATGCAGAATCAACACCCACTAATCAACACCCAACGCCCACGAAAGGAATCCAAAGATAGACTGTCAAATGGCAATTTATGACAAGATAAGCAAGCTACAAAACAAAATATGATATAACAAAAACATTTTGGAAAAAAACTGAATACACTACATGTATTTAGTTGTGCTTGCCAGCGTCTGTAGGAATAGACTAGTGGGATACCGCTACCGTATCTGAATAATGTGGAGAAGAAGAAGCAACCCTGATTCATCTCAATGATACATAATGTATGCAGTGGTAGGATATCCAACAAACAGAGTTATGACCTTGTTAGTGTATAATATGATAGGACTTTTGATCCAAAAACCGTAAATCCCAAACCACCTTTGCCACTTTCGGTTTGCAATTAATGTTCCCTGTACTCTCAATAGGTGCCCTTGGGGTTTTAGGCTGGGTTTCTGTATAAGCACTTTGTGACATCTGCTGATGTAAAATGGGGTTTGATAAATATATTTGATTGATTTATTGATTGATTTATTGATTGGTTGTACTGTCCGAGAAATTTGGGATGGGAAATTACACACCCAAGGAGGCAACACCCAATTACACTCAGGTAGACGATTGATTGTAGACTTCAAAAGGGGCCTTCTAGAGATATTAGATAGCAGACTGAACACACTTTTCATCACCCTAACTGAATCAGAGACCCAAAATACTTTATAGGTTACATCATATGCTGTTGATGTCAACTAGTTAAGAACCTCTGGTAATGATGAACTACCCGTCCTTTCTGTTGCCATATACCTGACAAACTCAGTAAACCTGACATGCTGGTTTTGGAACTGAGGATTTGAAACAACGTGGCACCGTCATACAATGCCACCTTTCCAACAAATTTCTGCCCTGCTAGAGCTGCCCTGGTCAACTGTACGTGCTGTTATTGTGAAGTGGAAATGTCTCGGAGAAACAACGGCTCAGCCGCGAAGTGGTATGCCACACAAGCAGAACGGGACCGCCGAGTGCTGAAACGCTTCATGAAATGGGCTTCCATGGCCAAGCAACCACACACAAGCCTAAGATCACAATGTGCAATGCCAAGCATTGGCTGGAGTGGTGTAAAGATCGCCACCATTGGACTCTGGAGCAATGGAAACGCGTTCTCTGGAGTGATGAATCACGCTTCACCATCTGGCAGTCCGACGGACAAATCTGGGTTTGGCGGATGCCAGGAGAACATACCTACCCAATTGCATTGTGCCAACTGTAAAGTTTGTTGGAGGAAGAATAATGGTCTGGGGCTGTTTTTCATGGTTCGGGCTAGGCCCCTTAGTTCCAGTGAAGGGAAATATTAATGCTGCAGCATAAAATGACATTCTAGAAAATGCTGTATTTCCAACTTTGTGGCAACAGTTTGGGGAAGGCCCTTTCCTGTTCCAGCATTAAAATTCCCCTGTGCACAAAGCAAAATCGATACAGAAATGATTTGTCGAGATCGGTGTGGAAGAACTTGACTGGCCTGCAAAGAGCCCTGACCTCAACCCCATCGAACACCTTTTGGATTAACGCCAACTGCGAGCCATGCCTAATCGCCCAAAATCAGTTCTCGACCTCACTAATGCTCTTACGGCTGAATGGAAGCAAGTACCCGCAGCAATGTTCCAACATCTAGTGGAAAGCCTTCCCAGAAAAGTGGATACTGTTATAGCAGCAGAGCGGGGACCAACTCCATATTATTGTCCACGGGCAGGTGTCCACTTGTGCTCGAAGGGATAATACCAGTCACAGGAAAGATACTGCCTTTACTCCTGCATCCTAGAGCATCAAAGTCACCAAAGTTGAACTGTCAGCAAAAAAAGGGAATAATTTCTGTTGCCTCTGTTTAATAGATTTAAATATATATTTAATTCAATTATATTAAATCACATACAGGCTTGTTGGAAATCCCCACCATTCACACTGACTGAGTTGCCTGATTCATAGGTCTATCTCACATTCATTGCCTTGTTTTGGGGAACAACAATATATTGGGGAGGGGTCCAGAAATCGTGAGACAGCTCATTTTATTTCATGTGCCTGTCTTTGACCCCGTGACAGTTCAGTTCACACTCGTGAGAACCAATTCAGTGCCATCAAACCTCGTCGTCACGTGCTGCCAAAGCATCGCCGCTACATGAACTTAATTTCAGGGTTAATGCTAAGCGGGATCCTTGGAACGTCACAACCCTAACCCTAACCTTAACCCCTACATTTAACCTTAACCCCTACATTTAACCTTATTGCTCTCCAACCCTGTTCCTGGAGAGCTATCGTACTGTAGGTTTTCGCTCCAACCCCAGTTGCAACCAACCTGATTCAGTTTATCATCCAGCTAATTATTAGAATCAGGTGCGCTATATTAGGGTTGGAGTGAAAACCTACAGGATGGTAGCTCTCCAGGAAGAGGGTTGGAGAGCCCTGCTTTACACTAACCTTTTATGCCATTCCATTAACTCCTTTCCAGACATTATTATGAGCCATCCTCTCTAAAACAGTCTCCCTTACCTAACCCTAACTTTAGCCCTTACCTTAACCATTTTAAATGTAAACTTCAGGTATGAGCGTCCCAAGGATCCCGGATAGCAAGGGAGTCCACAAGAGACGGGGGAAAAACATCATTATACCTTTCAACTAGACCGGAGCATGTGGACAGCTGCCAAATATGCGGCTAATAAAGCCGCTGCTAAAAATAAGTCCCAAGTATGTTTTTGTAAGGATTTCATTACGGGTCTGACTGCTGCACACACTCTGCAGACCCTGCTACATGCACGCTTAATTTGGAAGGCCTAACATTGCAGGCACTCTCTGTCCTTTATTAACTGTAAAAATATTAAACAAACAATCTCTAATTATCAAAAGAAATTGAAATAAAAACACATGTAGCCTTTAGGCCTACTCCGGACCGTTATACAGTGCCTTCAGAAAGTATTCATACCCCTTAAATTGTTACACATTTTGTTGTGGTACAGCCTGAATTCAAAATGGATTAAATCTTGTTTTTTTACCCATCTACACACAATAACACCATGATGACAAAGTGAAAACATGTCTTTAGACATTTTTGCACATTTATTGAAAATGAAATATCTATTTTAGATAATTATTCACACCCCAGAGTCAATACATGTAGAATCACCTTTGGCAGCAACTACAGCTGTGAGAGCTTTGCACAGATTACAGCCATCTTGCCTAGATTTTCAAGTCGATTCAAGTCAAAACTGTAACTAGGCAATTTAGGAACAATCAAGGTCGTCTTGGTAAGCAACTGCAGTGTATGTTTGGCCTTGTGTTTTAAGTTGACCTGATGAAAGCTAGATTTGTCTCCCAGTGTCTATTCCGTTTATTTTTATCCTAAAAAAGTCCTTGCCGATGACACGCATATCCATAACACGATGCGGACACTGCCATGGTTAAAACTATGAAGAGTGGTACTCTTTGCCCCAAACATGCACATTGTATTGCAGTTTTAATTTAGGGCCTTATTGCAATCAGGATACATGTTTTGGAATATTTTTATTCTGTATTTGTATTTTGTATTTATTAGGGATCCCCATTAGCAGCTACTCTTCCTGGGGTCCAAACACACCAAAGCACCCACATTACATATAAAACAAAATATAAAACAGTGAACTATGTTTGTACTGAATGAGCTAAAGATAAAACAGTACATCATATAACATCCCTACACCACCACATATCCACAACACAAGATGTTTAATACCACTAAACAACAATATCACAACGTGTGCGTATGCATGTGTCAGTACCTTGCCATAACAAAGGTATTGAATACTTATTGACTCAAGATTTCAGCTTTTCATTTTTAATTAATTTATAAAAACCTAATTCGCCATATTGTGTGTAGGTCAGTGACACCAAATCTAAATTGAATCAATGTTAAATTCAGGCTGTAACACAACTAAACGCGGAAAAAGGTCAAGGGGTGTAAATACTTTCTGAAGGCACTGTAAATCCTCAAAACAAAAGTAGGTTGTCATTATGTCATTCGTCTTAAATACCATGAAGGCTTGTTTTTTATTGCGTGGAGTGCACGCATCGTCATATTTACCTCCGACTTCCAAACGATATAGGCGTGAGAACTGGACTGTTGCTGCTTCTTCTGAAGCCATCTCCGCGGTGAGAATAGTGTGTTCGTGCTCCCAGTTGGAGTGAGGCTGGGGCTCCTCACCAGAAACGGTAAATCCCACGCGGTATTCCGCTTTGTGCCCCTCACAGTCACGTCATAGTCAAAGGGAAAGTTTGATGTCGGGGAGAGGTCCAAGGGTGTGGAGGGACCAGATAAAGACGAAAGGGGTTGTTTCACCCTGAGATTTCTTGAACGGGGATCTGATTTCAACGCAACCGGGTGCTCAGGGGAGCTTGGCGAGAATGAAAACGCACCTGCCTCCTCAACGCGAAAACCCGGCAACCCCAAGCGGTCCCCATGGGTTCTATCTGTCTCTGTGCCACATTTCCTTATAATATCAGGGTCCAGGCTCCGAGTTTGTTGCAACTTCCTTTTGGAGATGGCTTTGGAGGCTGGAATGGAGCAGGAGAAGACGTTCAGTATTCCTTGACCAGATGACATCTCTATCTCCCCTCTGCACAAACGCAGCAGCGTTTTTTAAAAAGCCCTTTCTCAGAAGTTTAGTTTAAGCGCCACGAAGAACCAAACCACGAGATAGGTCCCATCAATATACTCTTACAGTGAACCCTTGGTCCACGTGTTTTTATGCTGTCATCGTCAGAATGCTTTGCTTCAGATAATGCGAGAGACAGACAGCGCGCAAATGTATCAAACTCTCTGTGCGGTGTTATTATGCATGCAGCTCAACTCATTCCCAAACTGTAGTCAGAGCGGACGGCAGGATGAGAGAAGTTTCGCAACTGATGACCCTCGCCGCCGCTCCTCTAATCCGTCCAATGCGCTCCTGTGGCCGTTAAGACTGTGCACTCATGTTGCTCCAATGAGCAAAACCAGTGCATACAAGTGTCTTCCACAGGTCTTTACCTGCATCTTTCAAGTTTGTACCACACATTAATTGTATAGCCTACATATGTTGGTCCTATGTGATGTATAGGCCTATAGCTGCAGTGCCTAACTTTCACTTTGTTTAAATAAAGCACAACTAAAGCTGGCCGATTGAGGACATGGCATAAAGATTAATCATCGACCTAAAACCATAATCCATAAATGAGGATTAATCCTATAGTCTAGCCTATCCTAATATAATTCAAATTGTTGCATTACATTGGGGAACATGGCGCTTGTGTCTTACTCTCTCAAAAATAAATATCATGGTCTGATTATCTTGCTCTCTGCATTTTCGCACCACAAGTTTCTCAGACGTCGTGAGAAAGACTGTCAGGAACAATGTTGCTATATATGGGTTAGCTGCTATGCAGCACGTTTGGCCAGAATGAGCTCAGACTTGGCGCTTAATTCCAACTCAACTCTACTAGTGTTTACATTCTAAATGGACATTTCGATTGTGTCTTTTGAGAAGCTCAGGGTAATAGAAGCATGGCTTCCTCTTTCTATAATTCTCTCAGCTTTCACTCTCTCTCTCTCTCTCTCTCTCTCTCAATTCAAGGGGCTTTATTGGCATGGGCAACATATGTTAACATTGCCAAAGCAAGTGAAATAGATAATAAATAAAAGTGAAATTAACAATCAAAATGAACAGTAAACATTACACTCACAGAAGTTCCAAAAGAATAAAGACATTTCAAATGTCATATTTTGTCTATATAGAGTGTTGTAGCGATGTGCAAATAGTTAAAGTACAAAAGGGAGGAGCCCCAGCGTTTTCAAATTCTTTGTGGATCTCTCTCTCTCTCTCTCTCTCTCTATCTCATCCATTCCCCCGTCTGTTTTTAGGCTGGTCAAATCTGACTGAGCTGTTATCGGTGTCATGCAGTGTAGCTTCATAAGCAGCTTTATCAGAGCAACCCCCTCCTCCAGTCTCCCATGATGCACCATTTTCCCCATACCTTCACACACACATACACATAGGTGCACATTCATGCATGCACGTACATAGAATGCACGTACATACACACACAGACAATTATCCATCCCTTCTCAACATTTTGAGTCCTGAGTGGCGCAGCGGTCTAAGGCACTGCATCTCAGTGCTAGAGGTGTCACTACAAACCCTGGTTTGATTCCAGGCTGTATCACAACCGGCTGTGATTGGGAGTCCCATAGGGAGGCGCACAATTGGCCCAGCGTCATCTGGGTTAGGGTTTGGCCAGGGTAGGCCACCATTGTCAATAAGAATTTGTTCTTAACTGATTTGCCTAGTTAAATAAAGGTGAAATAAAATACAAAATACAAAAATGGTTAAAGCTTGTAGATAGAGGGATAGAGACTGGTGAGTCAGAGAGAAGCATTCTATTGCTGCTCTACCTCACGGCTGCAGGGGTTGTAAAAGGGGCCCCGACACTGAAACCAGACACAGTATACGACTAGATGGTTGGTGTGTACCAGAGGTAGAAATCATCATCGCATGTGCATGTGAGCTCCCCCATGTTAACCCAATGAGTCCCACCGTAACGCAGGCACATTTTGGACTTCGAATCCCTTTTAAACATTGTTGTAACATTGGATCCGTCCCACCGATCACTGAGACTCTCACAGTGACGCACATGTAACCCTACGATGTTTCACAAACTCCAAACGCCACATAGCTGTCACTAACTAGTTGGATATTCATTTCCCTGTGAGAAACCATTTCTGTACTTACCTCATTCATATAAATTCATTTATCTGGTTTTTGCTTTGGCGGACCGTTTTTTTTATTTGTCAATAAAACTCAATGCAACTGTTTATGTCAAATAGTTTTGTGATCTACTTGTAGCCATGTTTGTCCCTAAAAGAAAATGTGTAAACACTTCATTGTGAGGCTAAATATAAGGGCTGGACATGCAGATAAATGAAAGTCAGATAAATGAAAAGACGATGTTTGCTAGGGGTCTCGGGAATGATAGGGTTAAAACCAAATATATTATTAATAGAGGAATGGGGCTAAAACAGCCTGCAGGGGTTACATTAGGATGGGAGGGCTGCTGGGAAGGGACCAAGTAGAATGGTTTCTAATATACTTTAGTGGGCATCAGCCACGAGAAACCAAATATAATTTAAAAAAACACTTTTATAAAAATGTGTTTATAGATAATAGCAGTCCAATTGGCTGTCAAGTAAAGATTTTTAACAAAGAAACTGTTCTGCTCTAATTCATTATATTTTGAGAAGTCTGTCACTTGTCTAGCCATAAGGCAAGAAACAGGTAGCTTCATCAGTAACCTACTCTGGCCAACAGTAAACATATGTAGTGTGTTAGGCTAATTAAGTAGGCTATGACATGCAATCCTGACCTTGTGAGTTAACTGAGCTAAATGTGTCACTCATTAGAATTGCACAGTGAATGCAGGTCTTATTCATGTCACACGCCGGTGTGGTGACAGATGTGACAGCAGAGATAGCCTGATGGTTTCAGTCAGAATGGAAAAAAGCACACTCTGGCACTGATACGCGGTTTAGCATACAAGGCATCATACACACAAATGAAACTAGGCTATACAAAGAGGGATTTCCCTCAGTCTCTCTCTCTCACACTCTCTCACTCTCTGTTTTCTCATCTGAAAACTGAAATGGTGCTAGTTCGGTCTCCAAATTTAGAAAAGAATGAGCCTCATTAAAATAATTTTCCGCTCTTCGCACACCAGTATTTCTACTTGCACATCGTCATCTGCACATATATCATTCCAGTGTAAATTGCTAAATTGTAATTACTTCGCAACTATTGGCATATTTACTGCCTTACCTCCTTACTTCTTTTGCACACACTGTATACATATTTTTCTATTGTGTTATTGACTGTACAATTGTTTATCCCGTGTGTAACTGTGTTGTTTTTGTCGCACTGCTTGGCTTTATCTTGGCCAGGTCGCAGTTGTAAATGAGAACTTGTTCTCAACTGGCCTACCTGGTTAAATAAAGGTGACATAAAATAAAAAATAAAAATTAAGCTGAGTAAACATTCACAATCTGAACCCTATCAAAATGTTTTTGTTTGCAATTGTAATAAAAAGCATGAGCTGGCGCACACCCAGAGAATAGTATTTAGTGTAGCGGTGCTGACTAACAGTGAATAAAATGTAAGCTATAAAAAAATATATATAATAAAGAGAGTCGCACAATATATATACAGTATATATAAAAACTCATTTATTGGGTAAAACACCAACGTTTCGGCATCACTGTGCTTTCTTCGGGGTGATGTCAACAGATATACCTTGGTTTTAAACAAGCTCAGGCTGGAAAAAGCGTATTTTGTTGACACAACTCTAAATTGTTACTGGTTATCCTTTGTTGAGTTATTTATTAGCTACATGGACAAACTTTTGATTTATTATAGGGAGGGTCACGTCACCACAGCACCCTCGCAACCAGAAATATTAGTAAGATCATCATTGAATAACGGACGCCCTCTACTGGATAATTTATGTACTGTTTCTTCTACGGCGTCCACGAAGGACCAAACTAGAAATTCCCTATTACGAATTCGTTTGATGAGTTGTGTCCTAGCGCCATCTCCATATTTTTTTCAAAGACCCCTTTGGATACAGCCCGGCAGGGAAAGGGTTAAGGAGCGGGGGGTCCAGATGCCGCCTCTCCTGCTCGCTATGACGAACAAATGAACTCCCGGGGAATGAAATTTAAATTCCACAAAGGAGAAAAAGTCCTATGTTTCGAACCTGACCCTACGAAGGCTAAAGTGCTCTATGATGCTAAGGTAAATGGCTTGTTGTTTAGCCAAGAGTTAGTTTGCGGTCACGAGACTGATACCGCATCCAATTCCCAATCATTTTGATTGCCAGTTTTTTATGTCTTTATCCAATACTGTAGCTAAGTTAGACACTGTTTATTTGATGTATCCGGACAGAACACAGGCCCGACGGAGGTTGCCATGCTAGCTAGTTGCCAAAAGGCTAACGTGCCGTTAACTGGTAGGTTTATGGCAGAAACGAGGCCATCAATAATGGCTGCAGCCGTGTTCTTTGTTGCTAATCCTTGCACATGCTGTAGCCAAGTTAGCTCGGGTATATTTTCTTAGCTAGCTCGTAGCTGCTACATTTAGCCAACTAAGTAGCTAACGTTAACTGTCATAACAACAACTGTCCGCCAACGTTGGAAGTAACCTTAAACTAGCTCGCGTTAACGTTAAACACCAACGGTGAATTAACACCGCATGAGTTAGCTATGTAACGTAATGTAACGTTAGCTAACTAAGGCGTACTGTTAGCTAGCTGTCTAGATGTGGCGATACATTTTGCCTGCTGTCTGTTACACGCGAACCTGAGTTTTGTCGGCTACCGCTAACGTTCATTTTTGGAATTTTGTGTTTTAGGTCGTCGATGTTGTAATTGGCAAAGATGAACGTGGAAAGCGAGTCCCAGAATACCTGATTCACTTCAATGGTTGGAACAGAAGGTAAACTCACACACAAGACACAGTCTGGGGTGGTGGGCTTGGAGAAGGGATACTGGGGAGGAGGATGGTTGGATAGGTAGGAGGGTTCTCGCTGTGTTCCTGGGGGGTGGATGGGAAGGGAGGGTCATTCCCTGTTTCTATGAGTGGTTTAGGTTAATTTCCCCATCCTTTGTGGGCTCTGCCTGTAGCACATCAAAATGGCTCATTTTCCAACATACTGTTAGCTGATAATGTTTACTTTGCAAGCTACTGGTAAAAACCTTGTACGGTTGGCTAAACATAGTGGTCACTTTTATTTAACAATCCCTTAAACTGTGCATAGTTGTCAATGGTTTTAGCTGTCTATATGGTGGAAAACATTGTGTGGAAAGAAACCTTCAGTGGAGCTTTGTCCTCGATATCACTTCGACAATACTGTCATGTCGACTGCATGCAGCTTGAATTGGAAGGGGTGGTATTCATCATCTGTTGCTTTGTGCTACAGTTGGGATCGATTGGCAGCAGAGGACCATGTGCTCAGGGAAACTGACGAAAATCGCAAATTACAACGTAAACTGGCCCGTAAAGCTGTGGCTCGCATGTAAGTTTGACTCCATTGGAGAAGATCGGAAAAGTAAGCATTAGGCGTGACTGCAGACTTGGTGCAAGTGTCGTGTCTAACCGTGTCCACTTCAACCCGCAGGAGGAGAAAGGGATGGGGGAAGAGACGTCGTCGTCTACCCGGTGTTGAGTCAGCTCTGAAGACACTTCCTGAAGAGAAGGAAGAGAGTGATGACGCATGTGAGTTTGACTGTTCCGTCACACTCAAACTACTTTGCACTAGCACTAGTTTATCGGAATGGCTTTTCATTGGAATGGCAAGCTAACTAGTTGGCAAGCTAAAATTACATGTACTTTTTGGTGGGGGTATCTTTCAGGTTTGATTACGTCTTCAGACAACAGTGACGAGGACGATTCCGAGGATCCTGAATCTTTGAAAAGCGAGGAGAGCGACTCTTCCGAAGATTTGGACAAAATGGTAGTGTGTTTTGAGTTATAGAGTACGACAGACAAATACACATTTTGACAAAATGGCTGGATGGATCTGACTGTTTGCCAATCTATCTCCAGCAGGAAGAGCAGGAAGCTCACGCTAAGATGGAGAGTGAGGACAAGACCATCAACATAGACATCCCTGAGGTTCTCAAGAAGAAACTGGAGGATGACTGCTACTACATCAACAAGAGGAAGAAGGTGTCATTAAACAAAGATAATACCCGCTTTATTGTAGTTCCATATTCCTATTCCCACCCCTCCAAATCCCGAGATATTGGTCATGTTCAATAGGGACAAAATGTGTAAAAACAGGGAGGTACTAACTGAACTAGTCCAATAGGAACACAGATTTGTCATTTTCTGTTGCAAAACTTTTTGCCTCAATGTACCCTACTGAATGCAACCCTTGACCTTTGACAGTTCAACATCTCACTGCCAATGAGCTGTGATCATGAAGGGCTTTGTTCTTTTTCTCCCCAGTTGGTGAAGCTTCCGTGCCAGATGAACATATTGAACATCTTGGAATCATACGTGAAGCACTTTGCCTTCAACGCAGCCTTCTCTGCCAATGAGAGGTACAGAAGTCACCAGAGCACCACCCAGACCAGCCTCAGTCCTCACTATGTTCCTCCAGAGAAGAAGTGAGTCCCCAAAGTACAACATTTTCCATTATCCTTTTCGCCTCCCATGAGTTCCATGGGCTACATAATGTTTTTTTTGTTTGTTTTTACATTGCAGTCGACATTGCAGGCACCTGTCAACTGACTGATCTACAAATCACCTTGCATCATAAATAACTACTCAGTGTTATTTGTAGATCAAGTATGTCAGTCACAATATTACCAATAAATGCATCACAGATTCGATGCTCTCGAACATGGTCATCGTGGATGAAATGATCTTTGTGATAGTAGCTAAAAGTCACCATTTTGTTTCAGTGAGGAGCTTTGCAAGGAGATGGTGGACGGCCTGAGAATCACCTTCGACTTCACCCTTCCCATGATTCTCCTGTACCCCAACGAGCACACTCAGTTCAAGAAAGTCAGCTCCTCCAAGTTTTTCCTGCCTATCCGGGACAACACAACCAGCTCCAGCAAGTAAGACAGACATCAGGCTATGTATGCAATCCTCTTGAATATATAACATCCGGTCATTTTCAGGCGGGAAGACGAAACAAAATGAAGTTGAAAACGTTTCACTGTTGGAAGACGCTAAGTACATCAGGCCCTTTGTTCAGTTTGTATATCTGACCTAAGTTGAAAATGTCAGTGACAAATTATTGTAAGTTTCCTTGGTTTTGTGGTGTTGGATGTCATTACCAAACTGGTCTCTCTTTGATAATTTCCTCCCTTCCTGTACCAGGACCCTGCGTGAGCGCACCCCCAGCCCCTCGGGCCACAACCCCTCCACCCCCCAGTCCACGGACAGCCAACCGGCCCTGAGCGAGGCCTCCACCACCACGGCAAACCCCACCACCACGCCTAAACGCCGGCGCTGTGCCTCCGCGGCCGACCCCGACGCCCCCCAGTCCCTGCGGCGCTCCACACGCCACACCTCGGGGGGCGAACGGATGGCGGGCGAGAGCGGCAGCGCTACGACCTCACCCCAGCCCAAACGCCGCCTCGCCAGCCTCGACACGCCTGCCCAGCTGCCCAAGTTCTTCCTCAATCTGGAGAAGAGTGAGTGGCAAGAAAACACACTCAGACACAGAATAAACTGTTGATCATGTAGTGCTTTACTTTATGCAATGTCACTCATAGCCCTTGTTGTTGTAATGACCATATCCATCCGCTAGATGGCACTATTCCCTGTTGTCATACATTACAGTACTCTCCCAAACACATGGAATATTGTCTGCGCACAGCTTCTCAGTGCTACAGCACACAGTAAATGTCTGTTGTTTCTGAAGTGTCCATGCCAATGTTGTCCTCCACCCATGCCATCCGTTGATTGCCACTTTATATAATGTTTACATATCCTACATTACTCATCTCATAAATATATACTGTACTCTATACCATCTACTGCATCTTGCCTATGCCGTTCGGCCATCGACTCAAATCTTTAGCCGCTTTAAAAATTGCAAGTTCGAATCCCCGAGCTGACAAGGTAAAAATCTGTCGTTCTGCCCCTGAACAAGGCAGTTAACCCACTGTTCACCCGGGCGCCGAAGACGTGGATGTCGATTAAGGCAGCCCCCCGCACCTCTCTGATTCAGAGGGGTTGGGTTAAATGCGGAAGACACATTTCAGTTAAAGGCATTCGGTTGTACAACTGACTAATAATGGTGACTTTGACTTTAATGTTTACATATCCTACATTACTCATCTCAAATGTATATACTGTACTCTATACCATCTACTGCATCTTGCCTATGCCTTTCGGCCATCGCTCATCAATATATTTATATGTACATACTCTTATTCATTCCTTTACACTTGTGTGTATAAGGTAGTTGTTGTGAAATTGTTAGATTACTTACACATGGTTAGATACTACTGCATGGTCGGAACTAGAAGCACAAGCATTTAGCTACACTCGCATTAACATCTGCTAACCATGTGTATGTGACAAATAAAATTTGATTTGACTGTCTGCCCTCCTGTCCCCTTCCCAGAAACCCCTGTCCACAGTGGCTCGTCCTCTCCGTTGCCCCAGACGCCCAGCAAGGAGGGCAGCGGTGTCTTCTCCGGCCTGGAGAGCCGACGGAACAACGAGCTCAACGAGGTCCTGAGCTGGAAGCTGACCCCTGATAACTACCCCCAGAGTGACCAGCCTCCCCCACCTTCATACCTGTACGGCTCACAGCACCTCCTACGCCTCTTTGGTAGTTGTCCGCCTAAGCCCTTTCTGTGTGTGTGTGGGGAAACAGGGATTGTTGTTTAGTTCCATATTGCCTCCAGTCACTCATTCTCTTTCAATCTTGCTTATTCCCCTCATACAGTGAAGCTGCCAGAGATCCTGGGGAAGATGCAAATCCCAGAGAAGAACCTAAGAGCCCTGGTCAAACACCTGGAGCTCTTCCTCAGGTACCTCCCATCTTATTATAGAATAGTCACGTTTTCTTTACTTTTGTTCTTCTTTTAGTGATCAGCCACACACCATAACTAGGCTAGAACCAGGGCTTCAATAGTCTCTATTTTGGCTGCCATAGCTCACCTCCATACAATCTAGGCCTGGAACGTTTCCTTGTGCTCCCGTAAAGCCAATGTCAGGTGGTTATTTAAGAAGGAAATGTCTTCTCAATAACCTTCCTGGTTAAATAAAGGTCATAAATCACATTTTCATGTTTGGACATTGCGGCAGCTTGATTGGCCTCTGCTGTAACATGAACATTAGCATATATAAAAAAAAAAAAATTGTTGGACAGCACAGCGGAGAATAGAGGTGGGGATTTTTGTATAGCTTAGAGAGGAATGGGGGTCCATGTTGGGAGTGCAGTGTGCATTTATCTGCTGACACGTGAACACAATCCTCTCCGCCTATCCAGTGTTAGCCCCGTCACCTGAAGTCTAGCTCATACAACGGGGCAGTTAACTGTGGTGTAATGCTATTTAGGTAGCAACTCTCTGTTTGTGTGATTCACGCAGCTCACTGAGTGGAAAAAGTGCTCACTGACCTGTGAGCTGGCTCACCCTGCATGCCTGCCACGGTTATTGTAACCATAATATCGTCTAACAGGATGTGATCAGTCGACGATGGCTTGAGATGTTATTTATGCAGAGGGAATGATTTGCTGTTTTTATGTCTGTGCATGCGTCTCTCTCTCTCTCTCTCTCTCTCTCTCTGTGTGTGCACCTGCATCTGTCTGTGTGTGTGAGACTGTCGGACTACATTAAAGTGAAAGGAGATGAGTGGGCGTTACACAAGCCTGCGATTCTAATCTTTAAATCCTACCCAGCGATCTTCAGCTGGCCCCAAACCTAGGGGATTTATTCTCTCTCCTTTATTAATCAAACGCCTGCAGTTTCCCCTCCAGCCACTGCTCTGCGCTGTTGCACACAGAGGGACATATGACTTCTTTCTTCTCACTGCTGGGTAGTCTCTTCGTCCACTAGTGTCATCTTTTTATTGACAATAACCACGTTTCCATCCACAATGTTTTATGCAAGTAAAGTCATTCTGTATAAAAATAATCACGCCGGCTGTGATGGAAGCAGGAAGTTTCTGTATCATTTTATACATTTGTTCATTTGATATGGTGGGATCTTTTTGTGTCGGTAAAATTAATTATGCGGTTCACACAAAACCCATTTCACAGCGAAAACAAATCCCTTACCTTTCGAAGAACCTCTGCTGAGGGCTTCCCAAGTGTCCAACGAAGACATCCAATGGTTCTTTTGTTAGAAAAAGTCATTTATTATATCCATAAATCTCCGTTTGGTTGGCGCGTTATGTTAAGAAAATCCAACGTCGAATCGCCCATTGAAACGTGAAGAGAACGTGTTCAAATATACCTATAAACTTTTCCTAAACAAATCAAAGACCAGTTATAATGCATCCTTAGCTATCCTTTTATGAATATTAGCGATAATATTTAACTTTAACTCAGTAACCTAAACGTTATGAAAGGAAAATACAGTGGGGCGCGCATCCAGTCTCGCGCCCGAGAAATCTTGTTGACATCTGAGCTCCCCTGACCATTTCCTGTTTCTATCCGTTTTGCTTACTCCAATCACTCTGTCTTTGTATATAGACTGCTGACATCTAGTGGAAGCCATAGGTACTGCAATCTCGGAGCTGGTTGCCTTGAAGTCAATGGAGAGTGTCTCAAACAGAGCAAAGTTACGGATGGATTTTCCTCGGGTTTTCGCCTGCTATATCAGTTCTGTTATACTCACATACATTATTTTAACACTCTTAGAAACTTCAGATTGTATCCTATCTTATAGTACTAATTATACATATCCTATTTTCTGGGCCTGGGTGGCAGGCATTTTACTTTGGGCACGCCAGACTCTCCAAAACCGTCACCTATGCAGCCGCTCCCTAAGAAGTTAAGCTATGATAAACATCACAGGGTGGTGAAAGTGTACTATATGAGCTTGCTGCTCCTTTCCGCTAAATATCAAAGGTATTACTCTGGTGACATGATCGATGCTTGACTGCCATTTGATAGTGCTGGTAGGCTAGTCTGCATGCTGTTGGCTAAACCACACGTGCCAAGACCAGACTAGGTACGTTTGCTATTTAACGCAACCAGTTTTTGTCATAACTATCGACAAGGTTGAAAATGTGATGAACTTCAGATTTTTATTCGATACATGAAAACGTAAGCGAAAAAGACATTTTGTGCATTGGTTTTTATCCGCAACAAGTCAATTTGGTGGAAACACACCACTGTGGGGAAAATGCACATATTGGCTTTGTGCAGATTTTTAGAATATTCACATGAAAATCTGTCGCTAATTGGTTACTTGTCTGAAAATACAGGAGAGTTCCGAGAAATAATGTCTGATGCTTTAAGCAATATATTGATGCCTGCCTACGATGGGATTTAACTTCAGCTGTTCATGCCCATTTATTTTAGTCTGCTACGGATAGATAACTAATATCTTTAGAAAGGAGGTCTCTTCAGACTAGTGAGATACAGGACGGGAAAAAACCTGACTGGATGTTGACTGTAGCAAAGTGGAGAAGTGCATGCCGGGACTGGGCACACAGACGGATCTCTGGAAGAATCGTGAATCGTCTGGTGGGTTTCTGTGATACAGTGGTGTAAAAATAATTTAAAGTTCTACTTAAGTATTTTTTGGGGGGGTATCTGTACTTTACTATTTATGTTTTTTACTTCACAACATTCCAAAGGATAATAATGTACTTTTTACTCCATACATTTTCCTTGACACCCAAAAGTCTCATTTTGAATGCTTAGCAGGACAGGAAAAGGGTCCAATTCACACACTTATCAAGAGAACATCCCTGGTCATCCCTACTGCCTCTGATCTGGCGGAATCACTAAACACAAGTGCTTAATTTGTAAATGATGTCTGAATGTTGGATTGTGCCCCTGGTTCTCCATAAATAAATGAAGGCAATTGTGCCATCTGGTATGTTTAATATAAGGAATTTAAAATGATTTATACTTTTACTTTTGATAAAGTATATTTAAAACCCAAATACTTTTACTCAAGTAGTATTTTACTTGAGTCATTTTCTATTAAGTTATCTTTACTTTTACTATGAGAATTGGGTACTTTTTCCACGGCTGGGGGGGAGAGCGAGAGAGTGCCTAATGTGTATGAGAACGAGGAAGCCTGTGTCCGCCCAGCTGCTCTCCCATTAAAAATGTGTCCATATCTAACATCTGCAGAGAAATGTGGTTCAAGTTTACAGCCTTTGCTCTACATATTCACTGACTAATAGACAGGACGACCAATAAATAATGAAATATAGCTGTAGCCACGGTCCCGTGGTCCGTACTGACTAGTTCGGTGCTCCACAACGATGATAATAATTTGTCGCCGGTTAAAGCGCCTCTTAATTTCTCCCTCTGATGAGGATAATTTGTTTGCAGTCAAATTAGAAGAGCGGGTAGAGCTAAGATGAGATGGCAAGATTTAGAGGATTTGGCTGAGCAGTGGTTACTAAGAACATTCCGGATTATTTTCCCTACTGATTAGACGGGGAGATTTTCCCTCCAACTCTGGCGAATTGGGTTATTTAAGGCAAGTTACTAAAAGCACTGACTGACTGCAGGCCTGGAGGGGGAAGGGGTGTTAACAAGCCCCCTGTTGGAAGGAAGACACCAGGATTGGGAGTGCTGAGTAACTAGTCTGGTCCGTAACATCCACAGTAGTCGGGGGAGTGATGCATTTCCCACGGTGGTCTTTGCTTCAAATGCATTAGCTGTCTGTTGATGGCCATGCTGTGTTTTAACTAGCCTTAGCTTCTACTCAGTGTGATGAATTAGACCTTGTTATGGTGTTATATCTATCTATCTGCTCCCTATCTCTCTCTTTCTACTCTCTCTCTTTCTCTGTCCCTCTTCCTCCATCTCTCTCTCTCTGCTCCCCAGGTTTTTGGCTGAGTTCCACGAGGACTTTTTTCCGGAGTCGGCGTACGTGTCGTCATCGGAGGCCCAATACTGCATGAAGCACCCGCGGGCCGTTTACTGAGGCCGTTTATCTCACCCTGCCTCGCCCTGAACTGCACTGCTGGGAGGGGAGCTCCAAGCTGCTTCCCAAACCATCCCTTTCTTTCACTTCCTCTCCGAGACTGCACCATTATACCTTTCTATGTTCACCCCTTGCCCTCATAAATCCAACCCATGCAGCTATGTGGTTTTGCCTGGCCTATCAGAAAGAAGTAAAGCAAGGGTCTTGGCTTCTGATCGGCCCAGTACCTGATCGGAACAGACCCCCCTGGATGCAATGATTACCTAAAGCATGGACGTCTACTTGTTATCCTAGGCTGTAGACCCTAACCCCCTGCTGGGGTCTTTCCCATGATGCTGACTTTGTCTTGCTTTCTCTCACTCTGTGCTCAAGGACCACGTTTGGCCCTCTCTTTCTCTAGCAGCATCTGCGTCTGATCCTTCTCTCTCCGTCCGCCTAGACAAGCAAACACAGAGAGAAGGGCTATTTGATACGTTTGCTTTCTGTGTGACTATTGGAGACTATTGGCTTCTTCTCGGCTCGCCACGCTTGCTGCCCCAAGCCACGCTTCAGTGTGTGTTGTCGATTTAAGCTATTTCTAAATGCTTGTAGAATGTCATTGCTCTAATAATGTCTACTATCTATGTTCCTCTTGCTTCGAGGGGCTGTGACGTTATGGCCACTGTGTGTTCATATTTATATTTGTCATGGCGTTACCCGCAATGTTTGAAAAAGGTCAAGTGTGTTGAATCAGTTGATGTATAAATTCCTTATTCTGTTTTTGTTTTATTTTACACTGTTGACTCGAACAGGAACACACTGTGGAGGTGGAAATGTAAAAATCTCAACATTCAGTCTGTTTTCTATTAGTCTTATCCGAAATAAAAGTTGGAGCAATATTTCTTTGCATGTGGTTTATGAATATTGCTGTTCTGTTGATTCACAAAGACCTAGGCCGGGATTCAATGCCATGCGCGTTATATGGCAGCACAATATAAACAGGTAATTGACACTTTAGCCGAACTGCGCAATGTTTACCGTGAATGCAATCTCTGCGAATGTTGTTGCCTTTTTAAAAGGTGAATTGTCGGCTGTATAGATCACTGTGCTATAACGCGTCATGCTTTTAATCCTGGTCCTATTCTCTGCTGTTCTTCTCTCCTTCAAGTTGAGTCCCTTTTTAAAGAAACATTCTTCACACTGTGAAAGTCTCATAGGTGTGATATCAGATTTGAGAAGGGCAGCCCAGGGGAGGGAGCCTGGACCAAAGGCAGTGTTCTTCAGAGGATGACTTCAGCCTCCTTTGATGGGCACACAGCATTTTGGGTTGTGCCTTGTCTGTCAGTCACTGGATTTTGGTGCTGCTCTGTTAGGTGCCAGAGGTCCTACCAACATAGTGCCCGTAGACCAGGGATCATCAACTAGGTTCAGCGGCAGGCCAATTTTTTAAAATGTTATTTTAGATGGACAGGGGCGGAACATAATTACTAATAATTTGTAGACTGCAAATTGACCTTGAAGCACAAACCGATCTAATATTTGTCTAAAACATAATCATTTCAACCCTTTCTTACATTTGTATACAATCACATATACGGTATGTCTTATCAGTGGGAATACTTTGGGACAGATTTGAAATCAAATCACTTTAAGCTGATTTGCTGGTGTTTTTACAGTCTTACGTCCAACAATAAAAAAGTTAAATAAAACTGAGGGGCCAAATAAAATTGCCCGCGCACCAGTTGGGGAACCCTGCTGTAAACAATGCCTCCCCTATGTCAGCTCCTGCCATAGCTGCCTGCTGTAGAATCCCTCTTAACATTGACCAATGCACACTCTGCCTCTGAATATGGGTTCTTGAGTGTAAAGGCCAGTGTTGCGATCAACGTACAGAATATTTCTGGCTCTGAACAACTCCAGTGGTTCTGGTTGTTCTGACTGAAACCCCTCCCTCAAGCTATCACATTGCCTCAAAATCAGGGGTATTCAACTCTTACCTTACGAGGTCCAGACTACTGCTGGTTTTCTGTTCTGCCTGAGAATTAATTGCACCCACCTGGTGTCCCAGGTCTAAATCAGTCCCTGATTAGAGAGGACGAATGGAAAAAAAGGACCAACTGCCTTCGAGGCCCGGAGTTGAGTTTGAGGACTCTAGATAGTGTGTTTGGGGGGGGTTTCTGAGGGAAAGTGCTTAGGGTGGCCTTTGACTTGGGATTATAGCGCTATCATGTGGTCAACATCTCTAGGGGAATGACTAGAGCCTCATCTCGCCACCGGCTAGCCTAGCCCTGACCCTCTTCTGAACAACCAGATAACTACACCAAGGTTCGGGAATCACTGGAAAATGTGATAAATTGCAATGATATGGTACATACTGTACCATATCATTGCAATTCATCACATTTTCCAGTGAATACCCCTGGCTTAACCAATGCAGTTGCCTTATGGTTAGTGTCTGCCCAGAGATTGGAAGGTTATGGGTTCAGTCCTCGGAGTCATACTTACAACTCAAAATGTCACAAGTTTGCTGGCTGTCCTCCAGTGATATCTGTTGATTTTTCCCCTACATATTTTTCATATCAGATTTCATTTTGAAAATGCACAGCTTTTTTCATCCCAGTACTTTAAAGTGTCTCGTACACATTGACACTCACCAATGAAAACAGGGACAAGTATATTGTCTACAGTATGTGTGACTCAAAATGTGGTTTGTTTTCATTCAGGATTGCCATGTGGCAGACTATCATGTATTATTACTTTGGCTACAGTTGGTGCAGTACTGAAGCTTTCTACTCAATAAACTAGGAGGGTTTCCATAGCAAAACTATGCTCTTAGCTCCCTCAGCCCTAGGGAGGTTATCATTGCTACCATTACAGAGGCTAAATGGGTTTAGCGGTAAAGCGCTAATGCTTTTTGGATAGAATGGAGTCGTGTAATCAACCACTTCTAACTGGAATCCGAGATCAACACCCTGCTTCGGTGCTATCATATGGCCAAGATAGAGCTTTGTGTTCAAGAATCTCCATCTACCAGCCACAATAAATCGATTTCTGTTCCACCCTCTCGATATCCACTTACCTACTGATTCAATTGGCTGGAGAGCCGTGTGTGATATCACCTGAAGAAGATAGCAACGCTCACCTCACACAACTCCTCACCTCTTTCTTTAGTTTCTTCTCTCTCTTAGTCTCATCCCTCCATCTCACCATCATTCTCCAGCGTGGCTGTCGGGGCATCATGAAGGGTGTTTATGGAGCGCAGGCGGAGAAAATAGAGAAGATGGACACTATCCCCAGTGTTGACGTCTCAGCGATGGATGTGGGGTGGCAGGAGACAGCCATTACCCAGCAGCCTGCAAAGTGAGTAGCCTCTAGCTAGCACTTGATGTTCGGTTTCTTCTCTAATGACAGCGAGTGAGAACAACCCTACTTTCTTCGGTCTGTTTTCTGAGTAGATGCTGGTTCCAAGCAATGTTAATATTTAGGAGTAGAAATTGAGTGTTGAAGGTCATTAGGGTTGTACTGTGCACCAAGTATTGGTTGGAATTCCTAATGTTGTAATGTCAGAAATAGTTTGGACCTAAATAACTGTTTGTCAAAGTTATCCACCAAACCATCAAACCTTTTGAATCTCAAAGTTTGTTGTGAACGTTTGTCCCCTGATGTTGCTACTCACAAGTCCCTGACTTGATTTTGCTGGCTCAGCTAACTTCTCCCAGGGTGTAACTTTCTAAATCTCGGATGGGCTTTAAACGCTACACCCCCCCACAAAGAAACTTACTGCATAGCGGGGGGATCCTCCTCAGTGAATTTTATAAAAACAGTGAAACATTAAAAAAAGTTATACTTGTTAGATAAAACTATACTAAATATATTCATGTCACCAAATAATTAAAACACACTGTTTTGCAATGGTCTACAGTATCCTCAGCAGCACTTTGTAGTGTGGCACCATGGTGTAGCCGGAGGACAGCTAGCTTCTGTCCTCATCTGGCTACGTTGACTTTAATACCAATCTAGGAGGCTCATGTTTCTCACCCCCTTCCATAGACTTACACAGTAATGATGACTACCTCCGGAGGACGTCCTCCAACCTATCAGAGCTCTTGCAGCATGAACTGACATGTTGTCCACCCAATCAAAGGATCAGAGAATGAATCTAGTACTGAAAGCATAAGCTACAGCTAGCTAGCACTGCAGTGCAGTGCATCAAATGTGGTGAGTAGTTGACTCAAAGAGAGAGACAATAATTCAACAGTTTTAAAATAATTACTTTCTTCCAAAATTAAGTAGAAGCAGAGAGCGAGAGAGCTATATTTGGCCGTATTCTTTTTAAAGTTCTCTTAGCTAGCAAATGCAGCTAGCTAGTTTAGCCTACTCAAACACCCGGCTCAAACCGAGAGGGATGCAATGTTAGCTAGCTGGCTATGGCTATCCAACACTGGAACTCTTCCAAGTCAAAGTAAGCTTTTGGTTGTATTAATTTATTGCCACGGGGGCCCACTGTACTGCATGAGTGTAGTGGGTTCACTAACTCGTTAGTTCTAGTTGACATAACATGACAACGATGTAGGCTGTGTGTAGCGGTTAGCGGTCATGATATGAAGGTTTGACTTGGACATGTTTTTTCAGCTGGTCACAGACAACTGATGTGTTGTGCACTGAAGTCCACAAGTGAAGGGAAATAGTAAGAGGAGGAGAGCCTGTAGATAGTTGCGAGAAGGAATTATATATACAACGAGCAAAGTGATCATGCTGTTTTTATGTGAATCGGGTGTATTCATTCCAGGGATAAACATACACGAATTTGTCCAATAGAATCTCTAATTTGCAACTGTTGTACTAATGATTACATCCTAGATGCAGGCAAGAGTGTGCAAGGCAGTATTGAATTTGTAACTGTCTGTCACCTTTATTACTCAAAATTCTCTCGACCTCTCGACCTAGCAATAGGCTAGGTTGTAGCAACTTCATGATGGGTGCGGGGAAAATTTGATTATCATGTAGTAGCCTAAAGCTATCGATGTTACATTGAACAGGTTGAATGGAATATGAATGAGTCATCCAATATACTGTAATAGAAATAAGGCCATGCTCATAATAAAAAATAATCATCCTTCCTCCTCTTCAAAGGCACCGACCGCCACTGGATGTGATATGTTCCTGGATAGTTGATACTGATCCAGAGTTTACTTTTTTTGTGTTTATTGTACTAAATTCCATTATAAAATACTTAGATTATTGTGAAGTATTATGGTGGGGATGGAGAGCATACTGAGTTGGGTATGGATATTGGGATAGACTGTAAGAGTTAAGGTTTGGCAGAGTCAAGCAATTAACACTTGTAGGCCTCAAAGAGAAGTCTCGTGTAAAGCAACGGATCTGGTGTCAAAATCTGATTTAGGAATCAGATTCCCAAGCCACCTCTGTAGGTAGTCCTGGACACTTCTACACCACATTCCCCCCTTATTGGGTAAAGCAAAGCGAGAAGAGCAAAAATCAACCGTCACTCAACATCCTGCTCTACAATCCAAATCATTTCATCTTGCTTTAATAACTTTTCACCCCACACTGGGTGCCAGTGATCATCATTAGAGAGGCGTGTCCAAGCGTAGCCAGGCGCCACAGAGGTTTAGATGGCCCATACATCACTCTGTATTCATCCACGTACGCCCCACTGCCCCATGGGAGGACCCAACTCAGACCTACTGAGACAGGAAAGCTGATATAGGGTAACGTGTTAGGCGTCATTGAGTTAAATACCGTATTTCATTGGACTCCAGTTTTGACTATTTGTCATCTGACAGGTTATGACATGAAGCAGTGAGAAGGTTTTAAATGTAAAATGTGTACAGTTTAAAGTGCTGTATGGTAAATTGGAGAATGCAAGTGAGAATAGGGATTGCAAATGCCTTGATGGGTAAAAGTGAAGATGTCAATTTGTTCTGTTTACATCACAGTGGTGTATTAATTTCAACACGTGTTGACATGAAGCTTTCAAGAGATGTCTGTGAAGCACATTGCGGATCTAATTTGAACAGAAACCTTTTGGTTGTACTCACCAACTTCGCCACCACTGCTTATGATCGACAAGTACAGTAATTATCAAAAATCATACATATGTGAATGTATTACACATAGATCCTTCAGATCTCTGATAAATGGGGTCAACCATTGACCTCTCTTATCCCTTCAAAGTCTACCTTTATTGCAGTCATTCATTCCCACGCATCCTCACTTTCCATAACCTTGTACCAGTCTTATCCTCTTCCTCCCACTACTCTATTTCTCTTTCACTCACTCTACCCTTGTCCCATTCTTATGCTCTCCCCATCCCCAACTCTCTCATCTCTCTCGCCCTCTCTCCCCCTCTCTATCTCTCTCATTCTGCACACTCATTCACTCTCTATGAATTTCCTTGTCTTGTATCCAATGCTGAAACGGATAATGTGACAGAGCAGTATTCATCAAAGCCCTGGGTGGAGATAAAATATGACTCTCTGGCTCTGTGTCTAAACCTCAGCACAAGGAAACCGTTCGTGTTCCTGCACTGTATTTAAAGTCTAAAGAGGTTACAGTGGTCGGGAGAGTTTAAATCTGATTGGGCCATCTGGAATGTGCCTGTACCCGCAGCTGGCTGGGATGAGCCAGGTGAAACGTTCCCTCTCTCTCTCTCTCTCTCTCTCTCTCTCCAGATGTGTCTGTGGAGGGATACCGCCCCGCCTCACACCGCGCCCCTAACTGAATAGTCCCCCCTGACTCCCACCTAAGCCCTCCCAATGCACCAGAGCCCATCAGCTCTCACACAAACACACCTACCACACATTTTCTCAATCATACTTGTGCATTTATTTTCCAACACTTTTTGACATCCGTTGTAATTACTTAATCTCCCTCTTGGGCTCAAGCGGAGGGATTTTGCTGCTGTAGTTATTTTTTTTATGTGACGTGGCCTTTTGACCAGCCCTGAGTATCAGGGTATAGACGCTGGGAGGACTGCAGGATGATACTCTGAGTCATGAGGTAAGGATACATCTTTACTTGAAGTGAGGGATTTTTGTTCTTTAATGATGTGAAAAATGTGTATATGTGTGTGTCTCTGTCTGTCTGGTTGTGTTGTGTTCAAGGCAACCTAAAGAGAGACCGTTTCAAGACTGGAGAAAATCTAGTCCGAGTCAAGACCAAGACTGGAGCAAATCGAATCATAGTCAAGACCAAGACGATATTAATGTGTCATAAAAGGAGTGTATATTTGGCCTGGCGAAGCGGTTTTATGTGCTGACTGAATAGGAACTGATAATTCTGAGTTTTTGTACTCCACTGGTCTCGTCTGGTCTCAGGAAGAAATTAGTACTCATTGTCGGAGACAGAGTCAAGACCGAGTAAAAATGTATCCAACACCAAGTTAAGACTGAGACAATAAATGGTTTGGAGACCTAGAACACTGCTGTCTGTGTGTGTGTTTATTTCTGTGAATGTGTGCCTCTGCACACGCAGGTCGATCCCGCCCCACTCCGCTCTTGGTCTTGACTCAGACTGGATTTTCTCCGGTCTCGGTCTTGACTGGGACTGGATTTTCTCCGGTCTTGGTCTTGACTCGGATTTCGATTTTCTTCGCTATTGAACCGGCATGTCTTAATGAGCTACAGTAGTACTGGCTTGTGGGCGTAGGCAACACTTAATCACATCTAACATGTGACAAAGGTTAATTTGCCAATTAACCTGGGTATAATCTACAAGCCATTTTTGCCAGAAACTACCGGAGCTTAAATTTGAAATGAGGTGTGGAAATCAAATAATTAATACAGCAAACTTGGTCACATCCGTAGGCCACATCCTCTCATTAAACATTGTGTGCTTATAAAATATGGAGCAATTATTAAAAAGAAAACAGTTTCTTTCTGTAATGGAACAGCGGGTTCATAGCTCCTCCGGGTGTACGGTCTTTAGTTCCAGCTGATCCAACAACCCATTACCTTCCATAGAGATGGTAATTAAGCTTTTAATTGGTTTTATATAACATGAATATTACATGAATACTGCCAGATCTGTGTCCTGTACACCAAATCAGGAGTAAGTTACATGCCTGTTCTTTGAAAAAGGGCACAGTCATGGGCACTGTCGTACTCCGAAGTAAAATCGATATACCTTTGACTGTGTCTGCATGTAAATATTAATAAACTGTTTATGGATAGATGACCAGAGGGTTTAAGCATGGTTAATTTCAATGTTTCTGCATGTTGTTCTCTATATTTGTCACATGCGCCGAATAAAACAGGTGTAGACCTTACAGTGAAATGCTTACTTACAAGTCCTTAACCAACAACGCAGTTAAGAAAAACAAGTGTTAAGTAAAAAAATAGATAAGTAAAAAATTCAACTAACAATTAATTAAACAGCAGCAGTAAAATAACAATAGCAAAGCTATATACAGGGGGTACCGGTACAGATGTGCGGGGGCACCGGTTAGTCGAGGTAATATGTACATGTAGGTAGAGTTAAAGTGACTATGCATAGATAATAAACAGAGTAGCAGCAGCGTGGGGGGCAATGCAAACAGTCTGGGTAGCCATTTGATTAGCTGTTCAGGAGTCTTATGGCTTGGGGGTAGAAGCTGTTAAGAAGCCTTTTGGACCTATAATTGGTGCTCCGGTACCACTTGCCGTGAAGGTAGCAGAGAGAACAGTCTATGACTAGGGTGGCTGGAGTCTTTGACCATTTTTAGGGCCTTCCTCTGACACCGCCTGGTATAGAGGTCCTGGATGGCAGGAAGCTTGGCCCCGTTGATGTACTGGGCCGTTCGCACTACCCTCTGTAGTGACTTGCAGTCGGTGGACGAGCAGTTGCCATACCAGGCAGTGATGCAACCAGTCAGGATGATCTCCATGGTGCAGCTGTAGAACCTTTTGAGGATCTGAGGACCCATGACAAATCTTTTCAGTCTCCTGAGGGGGAATAGGTTTTGTCATGCCCTCTTCACGGCTGTCTTGGTGTGTTTGGACCATGATAGTTTGTTGGTGATGTGGATACCAAGGAACTTGAAGCTCTCAGCCTGCTCCACTACAGCCCTATAGTCCACAATCATCTCCTTTGTCTTGATCACGTTGAGGGAGAGGTTGTTATCCTGGCACCACATGGCCAGGTCTCTGACCTCCCTATAGGTTGTCTCATCGTTGTCGGTGATCAGGCCTACCACTGTTGTGTCATCGGAAAACTTAATGATGGTGTTGGAGTCGTACCGGACCATGCAGTCATGAGTGAACAGGGAGTACAGGAAGGGACTGAGCACGCTCCCCTGAGGGGCTCCCATGTTGAGGATCAGCATGGCGGATGTGTTGTTACCTACCCTTACAACCTGGGGGCGGCCCGTCAGGAAGTCCAGGATCCAGTTGCAGAGGTAGGGGTTTAATCTCAGGGTCCATAGCTTAGTGATGAGCTTTGAGGGCACTATGGTGTTGAATGCTGAGCTGTAGTCAATGAACAGCATTCTCACACAGGTGTTCCTTTTGTCCAGGTGGGAAAGGGCAGTCGGAGTGCAATAGAGATTGCATCATCTGTGGATCTGTTGGGGCGGTATGCACATTGGAGTGGGTCTAGGGTTTCTGGGATAATGGTGTTGATGTGAGCCATGACCAGCCTTTCAAAGCACTTCATGGCATACGGACGTGAGTGCTATGGGTCAGTAGTCATTTAGGCAGGTTACCTTAGTGTTCTTGGGCACAGAGACTGTGGTGGTCTGCTTGAACCATGTTGGTATTACAGACTCAGACAGGGAGAGTATTGAAAATGTCAGTGAGGACTTGCCAGTTGGTCAGCGCATGCTCAGAGTACACGTCCTGGTAATCCGTCTGGCCCTGCGGCCTTGTGAAAGTTGACTATTTAAAGGTCTTACTCACATCGGCTACGGAGAGCGTGATCACACAGTCGTCCAGTACAGCTGATGCTCTCATGCATGTTTCAGTGTTGCTTGCCTCGAAGCAAGCATAGATTTAATTTAGCTTGTCTGGTAGGCTCGTAGTATGAACGCTCCGAGAGCGAAACGCTCTGAATTTACAAACAGACATTCTGACAATGCTCTGAATTTACAAACGCCCAGAGCGCACTCCATATTGGATTTACGAACACAACCGAACACAGCTATGGACTATTCTAGTCCCCTGACTCCTCCCACTATAGAAACATGGACTATTCTAGTCCCCTGACTCCTCCCACTATAGAAACATGGATTATTCTAGTCCCCTGACTCCTCCCACTATAGAAACATGGCAATGTGTAGTGCAGCATTTCCCAAACTCAGTCCTGGGAACCTCAAGGGGTGCACATTTCGTTTTTTGCCCTTACACTACACAGCTGAGTCAAAGCTTGATGATTAGTTTATTATTTGAATCAGCTGTGTAGTGCTAAGGCAAAAAACTAAACATGCACCCCTTGGGGTTCCGAGGACTGAGTTTGGGAAATGCTGGTTAGTGGTACTGTGGCAGTTCAGCATACAATTAATTCAAGATGTTCAATCCTGGGTAAAAAAGAGAACAACCCTACTTTCTTCGGTCTGTTTTCTGAGTAGATGCTGGTTCCAAGCAATGTTAATATTTAGGAGTAGAAATTGAGTGTTGAAGGTCATTAGGGTTGTACTGTGCACCAAGTATTGGTTGGAATTCCTAATGTTGTAATGTCAGAAATAGTTTGGACCTAAATAACTGTTTGTCAAAGTTATCCACCAAACCATCAAACCTTTTGAATCTCAAAGTTTGTTGTGAACGTTTGTCCCCTGATGTTGCTACTCACAAGTCCCTGACTTGATTTTGCTGGCTCAGCTAACTTCTCCCAGGGTGTAACTTTCTAAATCTCGGATGGGCTTTAAACGCTACACCCCCCCACAAAGAAACTTACTGCATAGCGGGGGGATCCTCCTCAGTGAATTTTATAAAAACAGTGAAACATTAAAAAAAGTTATACTTGTTAGATAAAACTATACTAAATATATTCATGTCACCAAATAATTAAAACACACTGTTTTGCAATGGTCTACAGTATCCTCAGCAGCACTTTGTAGTGTGGCACCATGGTGTAGCCGGAGGACAGCTAGCTTCTGTCCTCATCTGGCTACGTTGACTTTAATACCAATCTAGGAGGCTCATGTTTCTCACCCTTCCATAGACTTACACAGTAATGATGACTACCTCCGAGGACGTCCTCCAACCTATCAGAGCTCTTGCAGCATGAACTGACATGTTGTCCACCCAATCAAAGGATCAGAGAATGAATCTAGTACTGAAAGCATAAGCTACAGCTAGCTAGCACTGCAGTGCAGTGCATCAAATGTGGTGAGTAGTTGACTCAAAGAGAGAGACAATAATTCAACAGTTTTAAAATAATTACTTTCTTCCAAAATTAAGTAGAAGCAGAGAGCGAGAGAGCTATATTTGGCCGTATTCTTTTTAAAGTTCTCTTAGCTAGCAAATGCAGCTAGCTAGTTTAGCCTACTCAAACACCCGGCTCAAACCGAGAGGGATGCAATGTTAGCTAGCTGGCTATGGCTATCCAACACTGGAACTCTTCCAAGTCAAAGTAAGCTTTTGGTTGTATTAATTTATTGCCACGGGGGCCCACTGTACTGCATGAGTGTAGTGGGTTCACTAACTCGTTAGTTCTAGTTGACATAACATGACAACGATGTAGGCTGTGTGTAGCGGTTAGCGGTCATGATATGAAGGTTTGACTTGGACATGTTTTTTCAGCTGGTCACAGACAACTGATGTGTTGTGCACTGAAGTCCACAAGTGAAGGGAAATAGTAAGAGGAGGAGAGCCTGTAGATAGTTGCGAGAAGGAATTATATATACAACGAGCAAAGTGATCATGCTGTTTTTATGTGAATCGGGTGTATTCATTCCAGGGATAAACATACACGAATTTGTCCAATAGAATCTCTAATTTGCAACTGTTGTACTAATGATTACATCCTAGATGCAGGCAAGAGTGTGCAAGGCAGTATTGAATTTGTAACTGTCTGTCACCTTTATTACTCAAAATTCTCTCGACCTCTCGACCTAGCAATAGGCTAGGTTGTAGCAACTTCATGATGGGTGCGGGGAAAATTTGATTATCATGTAGTAGCCTAAAGCTATCGATGTTACATTGAACAGGTTGAATGGAATATGAATGAGTCATCCAATATACTGTAATAGAAATAAGGCCATGCTCATAATAAAAAATAATCATCCTTCCTCCTCTTCAAAGGCACCGACCGCCACTGGATGTGATATGTTCCTGGATAGTTGATACTGATCCAGAGTTTACTTTTGTGTTTATTGTACTAAATTCCATTATAAAATACTTAGATTATTGTGAAGTATTATGGTGGGGATGGAGAGCATACTGAGTTGGGTATGGATATTGGGATAGACTGTAAGAGTTAAGGTTTGGCAGAGTCAAGCAATTAACACTTGTAGGCCTCAAAGAGAAGTCTCGTGTAAAGCAACGGATCTGGTGTCAAAATCTGATTTAGGAATCAGATTCCCAAGCCACCTCTGTAGGTAGTCCTGGACACTTCTACACCACATTCCCCCCTTATTGGGTAAAGCAAAGCGAGAAGAGCAAAATCAACCGTCACTCAACATCCTGCTCTACAATCCAAATCATTTCATCTTGCTTTAATAACTTTTCACCCCACACTGGGTGCCAGTGATCATCATTAGAGAGGCGTGTCCAAGCGTAGCCAGGCGCCACAGAGGTTTAGATGGCCCATACATCACTCTGTATTCATCCACGTACGCCCCACTGCCCCATGGGAGGACCCAACTCAGACCTACTGAGACAGGAAAGCTGATATAGGGTAACGTGTTAGGCGTCATTGAGTTAAATACCGTATTTCATTGGACTCCAGTTTTGACTATTTGTCATCTGACAGGTTATGACATGAAGCAGTGAGAAGGTTTTAAATGTAAAATGTGTACAGTTTAAAGTGCTGTATGGTAAATTGGAGAATGCAAGTGAGAATAGGGATTGCAAATGCCTTGATGGGTAAAAGTGAAGATGTCAATTTGTTCTGTTTACATCACAGTGGTGTATTAATTTCAACACGTGTTGACATGAAGCTTTCAAGAGATGTCTGTGAAGCACATTGCGGATCTAATTTGAACAGAAACCTTTTTGGTTGTACTCACCAACTCGCCACCACTGCTTATGATCGACAAGTACAGTAATTATCAAAAATCATACATATGTGAATGTATTACACATAGATCCTTCAGATCTCTGATAAATGGGGTCAACCATTGACCTCTCTTATCCCTTCAAAGTCTACCTTTATTGCAGTCATTCATTCCCACGCATCCTCACTTTCCATAACCTTGTACCAGTCTTATCCTCTTCCTCCCACTACTCTATTTCTCTTTCACTCACTCTACCCTTGTCCCATTCTTATGCTCTCCCCATCCCCCAACTCTCTCATCTCTCTCGCCCTCTCTCTCCCCCTCTCTATCTCTCTCATTCTGCACACTCATTCACTCTCTATGAATTTCCTTGTCTTGTATCCAATGCTGAAACGGATAATGTGACAGAGCAGTATTCATCAAAGCCCTGGGTGGAGATAAAATATGACTCTCTGGCTCTGTGTCTAAACCTCAGCACAAGGAAACCGTTCGTGTTCCTGCACTGTATTTAAAGTCTAAAGAGGTTACAGTGGTCGGGAGAGTTTAAATCTGATTGGGCCATCTGGAATGTGCCTGTACCCGCAGCTGGCTGGGATGAGCCAGGTGAAACGTTCCCTCTCTCTCTCTCTCTCTCTCTCTCTCTCTCTCTCCAGATGTGTCTGTGGAGGGATACCGCCCCGCCTCACACCGCGCCCCTAACTGAATAGTCCCCCCTGACTCCCACCTAAGCCCTCCCAATGCACCAGAGCCCATCAGCTCTCACACAAACACACCTACCACACATTTTCTCAATCATACTTGTGCATTTATTTTCCAACACTTTTTGACATCCGTTGTAATTACTTAATCTCCCTCTTGGGCTCAAGCGGAGGGATTTTGCTGCTGTAGTTATTTTTTTTATGTGACGTGGCCTTTTGACCAGCCCTGAGTATCAGGGTATAGACGCTGGGAGGACTGCAGGATGATACTCTGAGTCATGAGGTAAGGATACATCTTTACTTGAAGTGAGGGATTTTTGTTCTTTAATGATGTGAAAAATGTGTATATGTGTGTGTCTCTGTCTGTCTGGTTGTGTTGTGTTCAAGGCAACCTAAAGAGAGACCGTTTCAAGACTGGAGAAAATCTAGTCCGAGTCAAGACCAAGACTGGAGCAAATCGAATCATAGTCAAGACCAAGACGATATTAATGTGTCATAAAAGGAGTGTATATTTGGCCTGGCGAAGCGGTTTTATGTGCTGACTGAATAGGAACTGATAATTCTGAGTTTTTGTACTCCACTGGTCTCGTCTGGTCTCAGGAAGAAATTAGTACTCATTGTCGGAGACAGAGTCAAGACCGAGTAAAAATGTATCCAACACCAAGTTAAGACTGAGACAATAAATGGTTTGGAGACCTAGAACACTGCTGTCTGTGTGTGTGTTTATTTCTGTGAATGTGTGCCTCTGCACACGCAGGTCGGTCCCGCCCCCCACTCCGCTCTTGGTCTTGACTCAGACTGGATTTTCTCCGGTCTCGGTCTTGACTGGGACTGGATTTTCTCCGGTCTTGGTCTTGACTCGGATTTCGATTTTCTTCGCTATTGAACCGGCATGTCTTAATGAGCTACAGTAGTACTGGCTTGTGGGCGTAGGCAACACTTAATCACATCTAACATGTGACAAAGGTTAATTTGCCAATTAACCTGGGTATAATCTACAAGCCATTTTTGCCAGAAACTACCGGAGCTTAAATTTGAAATGAGGTGTGGAAATCAAATAATTAATACAGCAAACTTGGTCACATCCGTAGGCCACATCCTCTCATTAAACATTGTGTGCTTATAAAATATGGAGCAATTATTAAAAAAGAAAACAGTTTCTTTCTGTAATGGAACAGCGGGTTCATAGCTCCTCCGGGTGTACGGTCTTTAGTTCCAGCTGATCCAACAACCCATTACCTTCCATAGAGATGGTAATTAAGCTTTTAATTGGTTTTATATAACATGAATATTACATGAATACTGCCAGATCTGTGTCCTGTACACCAAATCAGGAGTAAGTTACATGCCTGTTCTTTGAAAAAGGGCACAGTCATGGGCACTGTCGTACTCCGAAGTAAAATCGATATACCTTTGACTGTGTCTGCATGTAAATATTAATAAACTGTTTATGGATAGATGACCAGAGGGTTTAAGCATGGTTAATTTCAATGTTTCTGCATGTTGTCCATACTGTATGGCTGTCCTCTTGGTCTATGCCATGTTGCAGAGTTCTCTCAGTAGCCTTGTGTGTATTATGCCTATGTTAGCCTGCTGTCCTCCACACATACATACATATACACACACCATTCATTCAATCGTGTTGTTTGTATGTCATGGGGGAAAAAATTGTGCTTCTACCTCAGTGATGATCCCGCCCCAGAGTCCTGTGGCAGGTCACATGACCAGATGAGTTCCGGTTGGAGCACTACATCCTGATGGATAGCATGCTATAGAATTCTGGCTTGTGCTCATGGGCTAAAATAGTTGGCTCTTAACTGTAAAGTTGGAGTGCTTGTGAGATGAGCCCCCTTACCTGAAACTTCACACAATACCTATATATATATATTTTTTTTTTATAATGTCAAGATGTCATGCAGCAGCAATGTCAGAAAGTAGAGAAACCTGCATGCATGACATTGGCTATAGACGGATTCGCTAACCTAGCATTTTAGATTAGAGGCTTACTGCAGAGATGCCCAGCATCTGTCCCCTTAAGACAAAGCCCTGTACCAGGCAGGAGCAGAGCTCATCATACACACTGCGCCATCCACCATGTCATCACATCAAATTAGCATGGGCCATGAACTACAGTATGTTAATAATACTGTGTTAATGTTATCCACTCAACATGTAAGTCACAGAGTGAGGAGGACTTTTAGAAGTTAAAATACATGCACTTTTTTGACCCTGTTGGAATGAAGATCTGAACAATTAATGATAAATCAAGTGCTGATTGGTCAAGTCATTTAGGTTGCCGAGCGATATATAGGCCAATCAGGCAAAATCAGGAAATGCATTCCCAAGCCAAGCCACATTATGTAAAGTAGGCTCATGGTTCAAATAAGTGGATAAAAAATAAATAGCTTTAACTTACTAGACTCTTCATCTTGTTTTTCCTAGTAAACGGCCAGTTACGTAAGGGCCTAGCGATTCCAGATGGATGCTGCCTGCCACAGACTAGAGGCACAGCAATTTGGTGAACAGTCAATGCGGCGTGTTGCATGGGGCACCGCTGAGCTGCGTTAAATGAGAGCTTTGCTCAGTGGAAGTGGTATTAAGCTACAGAGTCCATATGCAGGGTAGTGATGTTTAGTCATCCTAGTTCACAGATCACAGTTTAGCCCCAGTTGACTGATGCTATGTTGATCTTTTCACATGCAGATTTGTTTTAATTGGTTTTATACCGTTAGCATTAGCTGAAAATAGCCAACCGATTTAGTTGTTTTTCTCTTGCTCCTGGAGGTTTGTCAATACAGTGTGATCTATGCTTGATTATTTAAGGTACTGTGTGTGGGAGGGAAGCAGCGATTACAAATATTTGACACCCTAACTGAAACCAGTTATCCAGTCCCCCCCGAGACACCTCTGGCATATTCAGGGTTAATGATACTGGCATCAGACAGCTGTCCCAACTGCCGCTCCTGTCTCTGCCTCTGGTAGCAGCTTTGGAGTGTGCTGGCTGGCACACATCTGTTCATGCATTGATCCTCTCCCCGTTTGTGTTGATCTCCCCATCACACTCCCAACGTTCTTTCTCTCTGTTTTCATTGCGCTCTCTCTCTCTCACTCTTTCTTTCTTGCTCTCTCTCTATCTCTTTAAGCACTGGCCTGGAATGTGATGATGTGTCATTATTCAGGGTGGGGGAGGTTGTCTCCCCAAGGGCACTGGCCCCTAACTCGCACAGCATGACACTGTGTGTGTGTCTGAATGTGTGTGTGTGTGTGTGTGTGTGTGTGTTGAACGGTTTATCCCGGCTAGCCCAGATGCCCAGGCTAAATCCATCACCAGCGGTGCTGCGCAGCGAATGCTAAGCTGGAACATTTGGCACTGAGCTGAGGCGCAATAGGGAGGGAGGTGAACAAAAACACACCGTTTTTTTCTCTCGCAAACACCAGGCAGTGGAGGAAGTGGATTTTCAGAGGGACTCTCAGGGAAAGGGACGTGAGCACTTTCCCCTTTTGAGCCTTTAGAGGGCTGGAGTGACCGTCCGCCTGTCTGAAGGGATGGAACGGTGCGATGATGAACTAGGGGTCTTCACCATCATCCAGTGAGTACCGTACTTTGGTCTTTCTGCTTCACAGGCATGTGTTGTTGTCCTCCTTTATGCCTTGAATGATCTTTGTCTAGATATTATCTTGTTTGAACTACTAGGTAGAGTAATGGGGAGGTTTGTAGGCCCTCTGAGGATGTGTGGCGGTGGAGACCAAACTGTTGTGCTGTATTCAGTAGAACTATAATTGTTTTTTCCTCCCCTTACAGCAAAATCACATGATTTCACATGAAATGTCACATGTGAAAACATGTTTTTGGAAATGTTTCACATGTGCAGTTTCATGTTATCACATGTTGCTTTACATGTTGTCACATGTTATCACATTAACTTGACATAAGATCACGGGTTATCACATGAAAATGTGTTTTGGAACACCTATTCACATTTTTCCGTAAGGGTCTTCCCAAAATGTCAGGTTGATGTGCTGGATAGTGAGCCTTCTGTTGCCTGTGTCAAGATGGAGAATGTTCTGTTTTAGCCTTGAGTTGTATCTCATAGTGTTGCTGAGCTTCGAGAAAGATCGCAGCAGTATTCCACATGCTTAAGGTACACGTCTTGAGAACACAAACCAGCTAACTAAAACATGCACAAACCCCAACCTCAACCATCTCAAACCTCAGTTGGTCTTTGAAGGCGTTGTTAATCAAACTAATTAACAATCCAGAAACCAATTAACAATCCATAGGAAGGCAACATGTAGTGTGGTGTATTGGCATTTGATATCTGAGCGGTAACAGTCAGCATGGGGTACAATCCAACCCATCACTAGTCAATATGTCGCATATCAACAGTAGGACTTTTAAAGCTTGTTTAGAGCTATGCAGTGGCCATCAGTACCCAAACCAATCAGGGCAGGATTGTTGTTGCATGGCATGTTGGGCAAGCGAGATGGTCTGATGGTAATTTCATCAGTCATTGTGCTTTTCCTGAGCGGCATTATAAGTGGCTAATATTGATCAATGATACTGTCTATGCAGGCAGATGCACACATGCCTTTCCTATTGGAAAGTGAAAGCAAATGATAGGAACTATAATGGAGTCTCATCTAGCTCAAGTAGAAGCTTAATAGGATGCAGTGTGAGGGGTGTTTTATCAAATTCTTAGTATTAATATAATAGTTATGTTAAGGTTTTGGTTACATTGTTTTAAGGTTTAAGATGAGTTGGACACCTACAACAACCTATAGCAACATTGCAGACTACAGAAACACAGATACTCTATTCATCTAAGCCACGGAGGAGCAATGGCATCAAGGTGTGGAAGTCCATCCTTGATTATTTTTTGGTCATTCAATTAAATAAGAAATCTCCTTCACGTTTATTTATTTTTCCTTTTTTTTTTTTTTTTTACCCAGGATTGAACATCTTGAATTAATTGTATGCTGAACTGCCACAGTACCACTAACCAGCATTTCCCAAACTCAGTCCTCGGAACCCCAAGGGGTGCATGTTTAGTTTTTTGCCTTAGCACTACACAGCTGATTCAAATAATAAACTAATCATCAAGCTTTGACTCAGCTGTGTAGTGTAAGGGCAAAAAACGAAATGTGCACCCCTTGAGGTTCCCAGGACTGAGTTTGGGAAATGCTGCACTACACATTGCCATGTTTCTATAGTGGGAGGAGTCAGGGGACTAGAATAATCCATGTTTCTATAGTGGGAGGAGTCAGGGGACTAGAATAGTCCATGTTTCTATAGTGGGAGGAGTCAGGGGACTAGAATAGTCCATAGCTGTGTTCGGTTGTGTTCGTAAATCCAATATGGAGTGCGCTCTGGGCGTTTGTAAATTCAGAGCATTGTCAGAATGTCTGTTTGTAAATTCAGAGCGTTTCGCTCTCGGAGCGTTCATACTACGAGCCTACCAGACAAGCTAAATTAAATCTATGCTTGCTTCGAGGCAAGCAACACTGAAACATGCATGAGAGCATCAGCTGTACTGGACGACTGTGTGATCACGCTCTCCGTAGCCGATGTGAGTAAGACCTTTAAATAGTCAACTTTCACAAGGCCGCAGGGCCAGACGGATTACCAGGACGTGTACTCTGAGCATGCGCTGACCAACTGGCAAGTCCTCACTGACATTTTCAATACTCTCCCTGTCTGAGTCTGTAATACCAACATGGTTCAAGCAGACCACCACAGTCTCTGTGCCCAAGAACACTAAGGTAACCTGCCTAAATGACTACTGACCCATAGCACTCACGTCCGTATGCCATGAAGTGCTTTGAAAGGCTGGTCATGGCTCACATCAACACCATTATCCCAGAAACCCTAGACCCACTCCAATGTGCATACCGCCCCAACAGATCCACAGATGATGCAATCTCTATTGCACTCCGCACTGCCCTTTCCCACCTGGACAAAAGGAACACCTGTGTGAGAATGCTGTTCATTGACTACAGCTCAGCATTCAACACCATAGTGCCCTCAAAGCTCATCACTAAGCTATGGACCCTGAGATTAAACCCCTACCTCTGCAACTGGATCCTGGACTTCCTGACGGGCCGCCCCCAGGTTGTAAGGGTAGGTAACAACACATCCGCCATGCTGATCCTCAACATGGGAGCCCCTCAGGGGAGCGTGCTCAGTCCCTTCCTGTACTCCCTGTTCACTCATGACTGCATGGTCCGCTACGACTCCAACACCATCATTAAGTTTTCCGATGACACAACAGTGGTAGGCCTGATCACCGACAACGATGAGACAACCTATAGGGAGGTCAGAGACCTGGCCATGTGGTGCCAGGATAACAACCTCTCCCTCAACGTGATCAAGACAAAGGAGATGATTGTGGACTATAGGGCTGTAGTGGAGCAGGCTGAGAGCTTCAAGTTCCTTGGTATCCACATCACCAACAAACTATCATGGTCCAAACACACCAAGACAGTCGTGAAGAGGGCATGACAAAACCTATTCCCTCAGGAGACTGAAAAAGATTTGTCATGGGTCCTCAGATCCTCAAAGGTTCTACAGCTGCACCATGGAGATCATCCTGACTGGTTGCATCACTGCCTGGTATGGCAACTGCTCGCCCACCGACTGCAAGTCACTACAGAGGGTAGTGCGAACGGCCCAGTACATCAACGGGCCAAGCTTCCTGCCATCCAGGACCTCTATACCAGGCGGTGTCAGAGGAAGGCCCTAAAAATGGTCAAAGACTCCAGCCACCCTAGTCATAGACTGTTCTCTCTGCTACCTTCACGGCAAGTGGTACCGGAGCACCAATTATAGGTCCAAAAGGCTTCTTAACAGCTTCTACCCCCAAGCCATAAGACTCCTGAACAGCTAATCAAATGGCTACCCAGACTGTTTGCATTGCCCCACGCTGCTGCTACTCTGTTTATTATCTATGCATAGTCACTTTAACTCTACCTACATGTACATATTACCTCGACTAACCGGTGCCCCCGCACATCTGTACCGGTACCCCCTGTATATAGCTTTGCTATTGTTATTTTACTGCTGCTGTTTAATTAATTGTTAGTTGAATTTTTTACTTATCTATTTTTTTACTTAACACTTGTTTTTCTTAACTGCGTTGTTGGTTAAGGACTTGTAAGTAAGCATTTCACTGTAAGGTCTACACCTGTTTTATTCGGCGCATGTGACAAATATACAATTTGATTTGATCACACGCTGGAACCTCTGGCCGAGGAGTAGGGTTGATCCGAGCGTTCTGACCTCACAACGGCAGTCAAGCACCCAAGCTAACTGGCTACCATTGGTTAGCTACTTCCAGACACAACTGACAGAACACCTCTGACCATTTTACTTGCCCTAGCAGAGCTGGTTAGGCTGTTTTCATGTAACTGTGCTGCTGGTAACAATTTAATCATGCTTTTTTGACATCGTTTACTGACACCGGCCATATTCAACGGGTGTTGATCGTTTGTAAATTCGTTAGTTGTTCTGTGCTCCCCTGGCACACTCAGACGAGAATACTCAGAAATCGGAGTAGATAGCCAGAGCGAATTAACAATGACAATTGAGAACGCACAACGACTATACCACTAAGCTAAGCTAAGAATGACATATAGTTAATATACTGGCAAGCTCGATGTATTAGTACTAGCCAACTAACGTTAGGTAACTAGCTAATATACCGGTACATACTGCTGTAATGATATGTTGTGGTTCGTAAGGATAGCGTAGCTAACAAATTGTCAGCCAAAGTAACTAACTTATTTGAAAAGTCATTACTTTATTACATTGCTCAAAATTTCTTAACATTTGTCATAATTAGTTAAAGCAATAAAATTGTATCCGCTCTCGTCGGACATCGGCTGCATATTTTCCGCCATTTTCTTGAAATCTGAAACCGTTGTGAAGCCACGCCCATTCTCTGAAGAACTGTATTATGGGCCCTAAAAGCACAGAAATAGTGTCCACTGCTTGTATACTTCGTATGTTGGCGAATTTAGTACGACATCCAGGAACTTTTGGAATTCTAACTATATCCACACTATGACCAATAAGCATACTACATACTAAATTTACGTCACAAATAGTATGATTAGAGCGGTTAGTATGAGTATGATTCCAGGCTGGATTCCAGGTTCGATTCCAGGCTGCATCACAACCGGCCGTGATTGGGAGTCCCATAGGGCGGTTAAATTACATAAATAAATTACAATTTGAACACAGCTCATGTTTCTATAGTGGGAGGAGTCAGGGGACTAGAAGAGTCTATGTTTCTATGGTGGGAAGAGTCAGTACTTGCTTTTTGACTATAACACCAGTGTTACACTAGTGTAAAACCCTTATGTTATACTAGGGACATTTTATTTACATAGCTAGGTCTGACAGTAAGGACTTGTGAAGAGCAGAATCAACAACCTCTGCATAATCAAAACAGTTCACAGTTAGCCATTGTTGTGTAACTGCCTGCTGAAAAGTACCAATGTCCTGACCCAGTGAGACACAGGTGCCGGCCCGTGCAGATGAAAACAGAGAAGTCTGAGCCTTTTGGGTAAAACACTGGGGTAAATCATGTATGGAAACGTGGCACATTCTCAGAAATTGCGTAAGACACAGAAGTCAAAGCAGAAGTCAAAACCACAAGACTTGACGGCTTTGTAATTACAGTGCACACTTTCGTGATTACATCATGGCATTAGGGTTTAGCCCACGCGGCGGAAGCATTGACAGGTTACAGGGTCAGGCTTGTGTTGGCTTTGCTTGGGTTCAGAGGGGCAGTAGTTTTGAGTTAGATTTACAGTGAAGTCACAGGTTGGATTAAGGTTACTCACATAGTTCTGATAAGAAACCAGTTGGTTTTGTTTACTGTAAGGGGGATGTAACAATGTATAAATCGCTCGCTTTGCATCTCAAAGCAGGGCTTCAAGTTTGGAGCCAAAACGTGAGGGCATATGAGATTTTCTCTGAAAAGTGAATAACACTCTTTCCACTACTGTATATTTGTGTCGGTGAGCATGTACAGTACCAGTCAAAAGTTTGGACACACCTACTCATTCAAGGGTTTTTCTTTATTTTTACTATTTTCTACATTGTAGAATAACACATATGGAATCATGTAGTGCCCAAAGAAGTGTTCAACAAATCAAATATAATTTTATGTGTTTGAGCCAATCAGTTTGAGCCAATCAGGGGTAGTATACAGAAGATAGCCCTATTTGGTAAAAGACCAAGTCCATATTATTGCTAGAACAGCTCAAATAAGCAAAGAGAAACGACAGTCCATCATTACTTTAAGACATGAAGGTCAGTCAATCCGGAAAATGTCAAGAACTTTGAAAGTTTCTTCAAGTGCAGTTGCAAAAAACGGTTAAGCACTATGATGAAACTGGCTCTCATGAGGACCGCTACAGGAAAGAAAGACCCAGAGTTACCTGCAGAGGATAAGTTCATTAGAGTTCCCAGCCTCAGAAATTGCAGCCCAAATAAATGCTTCACAGAGTTAAAGTAACAGACATCTCAACATTAACTGTTCAGAGACTGCGTAAATCAGGCCTTCATGGTTGATTCACGCAGCAAAGAAACCACTACATTTGCATTTTTTGTAACTCGTTTTTTTACTTATTTTGTACATAATGTTGCCACTACCGTCTCTTATGACCGAAAATAACTTCTGGACATCAGGACTGCGATTACTCACCACGGACTGGCAGAATCCTTTTTTTTCCTTTAACGAGTCTGACAAGCCCGACGTGAACGATATACTGCTTTCTCGGGAACAGGCACAGATCCCCGTGATTTGCGTGAAGAGGAGGTGGCGAAAATAGGGCGGGCTGCCTTGGGAGAATTCGTAGGTGATCGAATAAACCCACACTTTCTTCCATTCTGCTAGCAAACGTGCAATCTTTGGAGAATAAATCGATGATCTACGCGCAACGGGACATTCAAAACTGTAGTATCTTATGCTTCACGGAATCGTGGCTGAACGACGACACTATCAACATACAGCTGGCTGGTTATATGCTGTACCGGCAGGATAGAACAGCGGCGTTTGGTAAGACAAGGGGCGGCGGCGGACTAAATATTTTTGTAAATAACAGCTGGTGCACGATATCTAAGGAAGTCTCAAGCTATTGCTTACCTGAGGTAGAGTATCTCATGATAAGCTGTAGACCACATCTACCTAGAGAGTTTTTCATCTGTATTTTTCGTAGCTGTTTACATACCACCACACTCAGAGGCTGGCACTAAGACAGCATTGAATGGGCTGTATTCCGCCATAAGCAAACAAGAAAACGCTCACCCAGAGGCGGCACTCCTAGTAGCTGGGAACTTTAATGCAGGGAAACTTAAATCATGTTTACCAAATTTCTATCAGCATGTTAAATGTGCAGCCAGAGGAAGAAAAAAAACCTGGACCACCTTTACTCCACACACAAAGACGCATACAAAGCTCTCCCTCGCCCTCCATTTGGGAAATCTGACCATAGTTCTATCCTCCTAATTCCTGCTTACAAGCAAAAATTAAAGCAGGAAGCACCAATGACTAGAAAAATAAAAAAGTGGTCAGATGAAGCAGATGCTAAGATACAGGACTGTTTTGCTAGTACAGACTGGAATATGTTCCGTGATTCCTCCGATGGCATTGAGGAGTACACCACATCAGTCATTGGCTTCATCAATAATTGCATCGATGACGTCGTCCCCACAGTTACCATACGTACATACCCTAAACAGAAGCCATGGATTACAGGCAACATCCGCACTGAGCTAAAGGCTAGAGCTGCCACTTTTTAAAGGAGCAGGACTCTAACCCGGAAGCTGACGAACAATCAAACAGGCAAAGCATCAATAGAGGACTAAGATCGAATCGTACTACACCGGCTCTGACGCTCGTCGGATGTGGCAGGGCTTGTAAACCATTACAGACTACAAAGGGAAGCACAGCCGAGAGCTGCCCAGTGACACAAGCCTACCAGACGATGTAAACTACTTCTATGCTCGCTTCGAGGCAAATAACACTGAAACATGCATGAGAGCACCAGCTGTTCCGGAAGACTGTGTGATCACGCTCTCCGCAGCCGATGTGAGTAAGACCTTTAAACAGGTCAACATTCACAATTACCAGGACGTGTACTCCGGGTGTGCGCGGATTACCAGGACGTGTACTCCGAGCATGCGCTGAGCAACTGGCAAGTGTCTTCACTGACATTTTCAACGTTTCTCTGTCCGAGTCTGTAATACCAACATGTTTTAAACAGACCACCATAGTGTCTGTGCCCAAGAACACTAAGGTAATCTCCCTAAATGACTACCTGTAGCTACGTCTGTAGCCATGAAGTGCTTTGAAAGGCTGGTCATGGCTCACATCAACACCATTATCCCAGAAACCCTAGACCCACTCCAATGTGCATACCACCCCAACAGATGATGCAATCTCTATTGCACTCCACACTGCCCTTTCCCTACCTGGACAAAAGGAACACCTATGTGAGAATGCTATTCATTGACTACAGCTCAGCATTCAACACCATAGTACCCTCAAAGCTCATCACTAAGCTATGGACCCTGGGACTAAACACCTCCCTCTGCAACTGGATCCTGGACTTCCTGACGGTCCGCCCCCAGGTGGTAAGGGTAGGTAACAACACATCCGCCACGCTGATCCTCAACACAGGGGCCCCTCAGGTGTGAGTGCTCAGTCCCTTCCTGCACTCCCTGTTCACTCATGACTGCACGGCCAGGCACGACTCCAACACAATCATTAAGTTTGCAGATGACAACAGTGGTAGGCCTGATCACCGACAATGACAAGACAGCCTATAAGGAGGAGGTCAGAGACCTGGCTGTGTGGTGCCAGGACAACCTCTCCCTCAACGTGATCAAGACAAAGGATATGATTGTGGACTATAGGAAAAAGAGGACGGAGCACGCCCCCATTCTCATCAACGGGGCTGCAGTGGAGCAGGTTGAGAGCTTCAGGTTCCTTGGTGTCCACATCACCAACAAACTAACATGGTCCAAGCACACCAAGACAGTCGTGAAGAGGGCACGACAAAACCTATTCCCCCCCAGGAGACTGAAAATATGGCGTGTGGGTATTTGGCATCGGTCCTCAGATCCTCAAAAGGTTCTACAGCTGCACCATCGAGAGCATCCTGACTGGTTGCATCACTGCCTGGTATGGCAACTGCTCGTCCACCGACTGCAAGGCACTACAGAGGGTAGTGCGAACGGCCCAGTACATCACCGGGGCCAAGCTTCCTGCCATCCAGGACCTCTATACCAGGCGGTGTCAGAGGAAGGCCCTAAAAATTGTCAAAGACTCCTGCCACCCTAGTCATGGACTGTTCTCTCTGCAATCGCACAGCAAGCGGTACTGGAGCGCCAAGTCTAGGTCCAAAAGGCTTCTTAACAGCTTCTACCCCCAAGCCATAAGAATCCTGAACACCTAATCAAATGTTTACCCAGACTTATTTGCATTGCCACCCCCCCTCCTCTTTTACACCTCTGCTACTCTTTGTTGTTATCATCTATGCATAGTAACTTTAAAAACTCTACCTACATGTACATATTACCTCAACTAACTGGTGCCCCCGCACATTGACTCTGTACTGGTACCCCCTGTATATACAGTTGAAGTCAGAAGTTTACATACACCTTAGCCAAATACATTTTTCACAATTCCTGACATTTAATCCTAGTAAGAATTCCCTGTCTTAGGTAAGTTAGGATCACCACTTTATTTTAAGAATGTGAAATGTCAGAATAATAATAGAGAGAACTATTTATTTCAACTTTTATTTCTTTGATCACATTCCCAGTGGGTCAGAAGTTTACATACACTCAATTAGTATTTGGTAGCATTGCCTTTAAATTGTTTCACTTGGGTCAAACGTTTTGGGTAGCCTTCCACAAGCTTCCCACAATAAGTTGGGTGAATTTTGGCCCATTCCTCCTGACAGAGCTGGTTTAACTGAGTCAGGTTTGTAGGCCTCCTTGCTCGCACACACTTTTTCAGTTCTGCCCACACATTTTCTATAGGATTGAGGCCAGGGCTTTGTGATGGCCACTCCAATACCTTGACTTTGTTGTCCTTAAGCCATTTTGCCACAACTTTGGAAGTATGCTTGGGGTCATTGTCCATTTGGAAGACCCATTTGCGACCAAGCTTTAACTTCCTGACTGATGTCTTGAGATGTTGCTTCAATATATCCACATAATTTTTCCATCCTCATGATGCCATCTATTTTGTGAAGTGCACCAGTCCCTCCTGCAGCAAAGCACCCCCACAACATGATGCTGCAACCCCCGTGCTTCACAGTTGGGATGGTGGTGTTTGGCTTGCAAGCCTCCCCCTTTTTCCTCCAAACATAACAATGGTCATTATGGCCAAACAGTTCTATTTCTGTTTCATCAGACCAGAGGACATATCTCCAAAAAGTACGATCTTTGTCCCCATGTGCAGTTGCAAACCGTAGTCTGGCTTTTTTATGGTGGTTTTGGAGCAGTGGCTTCTTCCTTGCTGAGCGGCCTTTCAGGTTATGTCGATATAGGACTCGTTTTACTGTGGATATAGATACTTTTGTACCTGTTTCCTCCAGAATCTTCACAAGGTCCTTTGCTGTTGTTCTGGGATTGATTTGCATTTTTCACACAAAAGTACGTTAATCTTTCGGAGACATAATGCGTCTCCTTCCTGAGCGGTAAGACGGCTGCGTGGTCCCATGGTGTTTATACTTGCGTACTATTGTTTGTACAGATGAACATGGTACCTTTAGGCGTTTTTAAATTGCTCCCAAGGTTGAACCAGACTTATAGAGGTCTAAAAAAAAATTCTGAGGTCTTGGCTGATTTCTTTTGATTTTCCCTTGATGTCAAGCAAAGAGGCACTGAGTTTGAAGGTAGGCCTTGAAATACATCCACAGGTACACCTCCAATTGACTCAAATGATGTCAATTAGCCTATCAGAAGCTTCTAAAGCCTTGACATCATTTTCTGGAATTTTCAAAGCTGTTTAAAGGCACATTCAACTTAGTGTATGTAAACTTCTGACCCACTGGAATTGTGATACAGTGAATTATAAGTGAAATAATCTGTAAACAATTGTTGGAAAAATTACTTGTGTCATGCACAAAGTAGATGTCCTAACCGACTTGCCAAAGCTTTGTTAACAAGATATTTGTGGAGTGGTTGAAAAATGAGTTTTAATGACTCCAACCTAAGTGTATGTAAACTTCCGACTTCAACTGTAGTCTCGCTATTGTTATTTTACTGCTGCTCTTTAAATACTTGTTACTTTTATCTGTATTTTTTAAATGCATTGTTGGTTAAGGGCTCGTAAGTAAGCATTTCACTGTAAGGTCAACACATGTTGTATTCGGCGCATGTGACTAATAAAATTTGATTTGATTTACTAAAGGACACTAATAAGAAGAAGAGACTTGCTTGGGCCTAGAAACATGAGCAATGAACATTAGACTGGTCGAAATCTGTCCTTTGGTCTGATGAGTCCAAATTTGAGATTTTCGGTACCAACCGCTGTCTTTGTGAGATGCAAGAGGAGGTGAATTAATAATCTCTGCATGTGTGGTTCCCACCGTGAAGCATGGAGGAGGAGGTGTGATCTGTGGGGGTGCTTTGCTGGTGACACAGTCAGTGATTTATTTAGAATTCAAAGCACACTTAACCAGCATGGCTACCACAGCATTTTGCAGCGATATGCCATCCCATCTTGTTTGCGCTTAGTGGGACTATCATTTGTTTTTCAACAGGACAATGACCCAACACACCTCCAGGCTGTGTAAGGGCTATTTGACCAAGAAGGAGAGTGATGGAGTGCTGCATCAGTTGACCTGGCCTCCACAATCACCCGACCTCAACCCAATTGATATGGTTTGGGATGAGTTGGACCACAGAGTGAAGGAAAAGCAGCCAACAAGTGCTCAGCATATGTGGGAAGTCCTTCAAGACTGTTGGAAAAGCATTCCAGGTGAAGCTGGTTGAGAGAATGCCAAGAGTGTACAAAGCTGTCATCAAGGCAAAGGGTGGCTACTTTGAGATTTTTCAAATGTGAAATATATTTTGATTTGTTTAACACTTTTTTTGGTTACTACATGATTCCATATGTGTTATTTCATAGTTTTAACGTTTTCACTATTATTCTACAATGTAAACATTTTTACAAATAAAGAAAAACCCTTGAATGAGTAGGTGTGTCCAAACATTTGACTGGTATTGTATATTAATCACTTTAGAATTAACATTTGATCAATTTGTAAAAAACATATTTGTGGATATAGCATATGTTGACCTTTAGAGTCATGCATTTAATATTTTCTGCAAAGGTCATTGTATTTACTAAACATACATCTCAGATCTACATATATTGGCAATGTCCAAAGACTTATCTCAGTTCAATGAAGGGATAAAATAGGAATATATGAATATACTGTAGATTATTGGAATAATGCCAAACCTTTGTCCTTATATTCAATCATAACTAGTGACATATTTTGATGTTTCAAGAACATTATTATTGTGACATATGGTTACATCTGGTAGGATTGTGACTATAGGTTACATAATACGACCAAGACCACGGAGTACAGGACACACCAGTGTTCTTGATCACATGACTTTGAAAAAGAGATTGTGAGATCGCACATTGCTGTGGAGGATTACCACGATTGGGTGAAGGGTCATTCCCTATGAAACATGTGGCCTAGAAACCAGATAAATGAAATGTGCGTGTGGGTATTTGAAGTGTTTGTGAGGATATTTTAAAGGTGTGTGAGGGCAGTCACCAGCCATTTCTTTCTTTTTTCACTCCTCTCTACCATTGGTAGTTTCAACAGGAAATACAGATGTGTTGACACATTGATAACTCCTAATAATTGATTGATAATTTATCATAAAACATGTCTTATAAAACATGTGCAATACAGGAGGGCATTCAATAGACCCAACTGTTCAGACTCCAGACACGTGGAGGTCTCCACAGAGCTGGCAGGCATCATAGCGCTACATCCTGCATCCCGTAATCCCATGTTTGTCCGGCTCTGGAGCCTGGTGCATTATGGGATGCTGCTTTAGATGTCGTTGGGCCAGGCCGGCGGCCAAAGCGGTCAAAGCCCGATTGGTTTACACCGCGGAGGAGTCCACATCCGAACACAGTCAGCGTCTCTTTACCTCGAACTCCTCCCCCTGTTTGTGAACCGTCACGGTGTCTGGACCTGACGCGGTTAAAGCTGCTGACCACACATTGACCATGCTGACCACTGAATCACTAGGGAGTGCAGACTCTCACAGAACTGTCAATACTATAGAGCTTGCTTACACAGACAGGCTGGGGTCAGGTTAGCCCGCTTGTCGCTCGTTAGCATGGAACGCTTGTGGTTGTCTGCCCTACTAAGCTTGTTAACCCAGTGCTAATCCAAAAGCTAACAAGGACGAGATATTGTTTTCATTCTGGGGTGGTGGCTGTGTTTGACATAGCGAAAGTCATTTGAACATGGTGATTGCTGTGGGCAGTAGGAAGGTGTTGGGAACATCTGACTCACTCATCGTGCCCCCAAAAGAGAAGCCTTCCAGATTTCATATGCCACAACAAATATTAAGTTGCCCCGAAATGGCAGTTTTCCTAAACAAAAAAACAGCATCTCTATATACGTCACCAACAACATGATCATTTTAGAAGTGTGGGATTAGACAAATACATGATGTAGTCGCTTACATTCCTGTGACACTGTATTCACTAATCAGCCAATCATAGTCTTCTCAGTCTCTCATGGACCCAATAAGTGCGCCCATTAAAGTTCCCGTGATAAGTAGGAAATAGAACAGATTGAGATGAATGACGTTGGGTGAACACTGGATTCACACAATGGCAAGCAGATGGGTTTCTGTGTCCCGTGATAATAATCTTATAGTAGGAAGGAGTTTAGCATCCATGTCAGCCTCACGGATGGAGTCAATAGCATAAATGGGTCTACAACTCATGCTAAGTGGGGATTTATAGTGTCAATCCATGAAAGGCTCCTGATGTTTGCAAACTGTCAGAGATCTTTTCATAAGGCAGAGCAGACCATGTTTAGTCTGGTTCTCACACAATGGATAATATGGCCTCATTTGCCACCAGTAAACCAGACCAAAGGTTCAACTCCTGCCTTAATATACTCTTCCCTGGCTCAAAAAGGTATTTTGTTGGGGTTGTATTTCAATTCATCGCTATCAAATGGGTCCAGCATAAATCTGTCCTTGACTAAGATTTGAATAAAGACATCAAAACATTGTTTGGGGAACCAGCCCCTGGTGTAGAATGCAAAATGAAGTGCTCTCAAGTGGAGAGCTGACATGCAGATTGAGCACCGCCAACTGGCTCTGAATACAGAGCATGTTTTTTTTACAGAATTACAATGTCTGGCATTCAGATTCTGGTCTGTGGTCAGCATGTAGAGAGAGTGTCCACATGTTTAGTCTGGCATTGGTCTGACATACAGCAGGTCTAGATTCAGTATTTAGGGACTGTCAGTATGTGCACATGTCTTAGTCTATGTGTGTCCATGCATTTTGAATTAGGGTGTGCGAGCGTGTGTATGTGTGTGTGTTTGCATGTGTCCCTGCTTCCAAGCATGGCTGTGCACCTGTGTGTGTGTACCCTCTCTTCCTCTGCAGTGGTTCTGAATGTGGGGTGACAAACAGACTGTGACCCTCTCATCCAGACTGTGAAGCGGTGATAAATGGCTGTGGCTCTGTGACTCTGTAGTATCTAAATGTGCCACATGGAGCTCTGCTATTGATGAGGTAATTTAGTATTCTGACAGCAACCGTACTACCCTCCTCGATGTTACAGACTGCATGAGTCAGGGGAGAGAGAGAGAAGGCCCCGAATGCCGGTAATCCATAAAAAATAAATACTTTCCCTCCAAGAGGGAAATTCACAAAGTTATAGCTTTCGCTTGACTATACTGCAAGTCAGGATCAAAAGCTTTTCGTTCCCTGCAGGTATAATTTATTGATGTGCATTTGCTTGAATAGAGAGATAAGAGAGATTGAGAGATGAAAGTTATTCTTTCAAGACAGGTAGAGATTTTTAGTGTTATGATGTGTTTGGACTATCAATCCACAGAGAGTTAGACAAGAGGCCATAACTGGTACTGAAACATTACAGTGTAGCTTATTTCTGGAGGGTTTTGTAACTTGAAATGGTATTAGTGATAGCCTACAATTGCAATCAAAACATTCCTTCCATTAGACATTCTTGGTAGTGTTAATATATTCACAGTGCTCTGGACCCAGACATAAGAGCATATTTTTGTGGTCAGACAGAGGTAATGGCATACATGACCCTTTGCAGTCACAGGCCTTTTCTTGAGCCCAGTCTACATTATATTACTCTAAAGTTGCTGGCTGGTCAGATTCTGTTATGCCGAAGACAGGTGAGTTGGTCCTGAATAGGGCATCCAATCTCTAGGTAGACAGGTTGTCTCCCACATTAACAATGTTCCAGCATACAAGTGTCCACAGGTACAATCATCGGTTGGGCTAGGTGGAAATGGACATGCAGGAAACCCGTCCAGAGCCTTATCTGTATGTGCCCTGGTGTAAATATCCTCACCAGACATAAAATTGGTAGCTAGCTAGTTGGCACTTGTGGAGGATATTTTCAATGAGTGTATTTCGCAAGCGAGTGTTTATTTTTTTTTATGCGCCAAGACAGCTAAAGTTAGTTTTACAAGCTTTCAACCACTGACTGGCTGTGGCTATAATAAGTCCAGCTATCTGCGTCCGCATTGTGTCTGTCTCTGTCATGTTTTCAAGGGGATTATTTTTCAATTTCCCGCTCTAATTTTAAAAACCACCTACCCAAACTCATGATTTGTTGGGAGTTGTCTTTCTGAAGAGCACCCTCCCCATGAGTGTTTTTTTTAAATCCCATTTTGAAGTGGTCCAGACAACCCACCATGTCACCCAAACTCCTAGTACTGTTGCCGTAGGTCTGGGATTTCCCAGACTACATGAGATCATTCTCCTTATATCTGTCAGGGGACCAGAGAATCACTGCAGCACTGTTTGGATGCCCACCCCCCCACCCCTCTCTATTTCTCTCTCCATCTCCCTCTTTATCTCTCTTCCTCCATCTCTCTGGAGGGAATGGCTGTAGTGTTGTCTGGGGATTAGGCAGCAGGCTTCCTGATAAGGAAAGACGAAATTGCTGCTTGGATTACGGGAGATGGGGTGCGCAAATCTATGATCTTATTGTTTAGACAGGACACAGAAGGAACACATGCACTTTATCCCTAATAATTACTGCAGGGTCTTCAGAGAAGCCAGAAAAAAAGGGTTCCGAAAGAGTTCTTCGGCTTCCCCAATAGGAGAACCCTTTTTGGTTACAGGTAGAACCCTTTTTGTTTCCATGTAGAAAGGGTTCTTACATGGAACCCAAAAGAGTTCTACCTGGAACCAAAAAGGGTTCTTCAAAGGGTTCTCCTATGGAGACAGCTGAAGAACCCTTTTAGATTCTAGATAGCACCTACCATAGCCACACCCTCAGCACCCCCAAAAAGCACCTACCATAGCCACACCCTCAGCACCCCAAAAAGCACCTACCATAGCCACACCCTCAGCACCCCAAAAAGGGTTCTTCCAAGGGTTCTCCTATGGAGACAGCCGAAGAACCCTTTTATATTCTAGATAGCACCTACCATAGCCACACCCTCAGCACCCCCAAAAAGCACCTACCATAGCCACACCCTCAGCACCCCCAAAAATGGTTCTTCCAAGGGTTCTCCTATGGAGACAGCCAAAGAACCCTTTTAGATTCTAGATAGCACCTACCATAGCCACACCCTCAGCATCCCCTGAAAATTATTATTTTCTTCACAAAAGTAGTGCACTGGGCCTTTAGGAGTCGTGTATTAGCGGCCCGATATAGCCGTCTGTAGTAACCCCCACCCCCAAATATCTTCCCACGGCTATGACGACTACTACTACTACTACTATTATGACTACTAAAAAGGGCTTTATAAATACATTTGATTGACTACTACTGTAGCCTGGTCCCAGATCTATTTGTGCTGGCAACTGCTATGGTCATTGACATGCCAAACATTTTGCTATTCACACAGTCACCCAAACAGATCTGGGCCCAGACTACTAATACAGCTGCTGCTACTACTTTGGTGGGTTTAGTTGTATAGTTGTTCTGGAAGACATTCTCAATCATTTGAAGTGTATTGTTACTTTAAGGTTTAGAAAGCAAAGCAGTTACTCCAATACACTATCTATTATGGATTGTTGATGATCCAACGCCAAAGAAACCAGTTAGTTAATGGAGAATTGATTCCACACAGTACCCATCGCAGTTCCACTGTGTATATGTGTATCCCAAATATCACCCTATTCCCTATGTAGTGCACTACTTTTGACTAGGGCCCATAGGTCTCTGCTCAAAAGTAGTGCACTATATAGGGAATTGGGTGCCATTTGGGAACTACAGTGCAAAGTGTACAAGACACGTCAGTATAAATCATGTCATGTCAATAATAAAGCTCATTAATCATAAGATGGAGAGATAAGTGATACGTACTCTAGGTGAGAGAGCGCTGCCAGACCGTCATGTAAGAGCAGAGACAAGGCCTCGCTGATGATGAATTAGCCACATGACATTGTGTTGATTTCTTTGTTAACATTCATTATCAGCACTGCTCTTTAATTAAATGCCACTATAAAGTCGCACTGTAGGATGGTCATACCGTACCATCCAAAGAGTGGACCACCAACAATGTTGCAAATGCATCCGCCATTATATTTTCACATGCAAATAGCACCAAAACATGGGAAAATAGGTCCTTCATCCTTTAGTTATGACAAGTTCATACAGGTCCTATTAGGGTATTCATACATCACATTATATTTCCTTAATTGAAATGACTGGAAAGCTTACAGACTGTGTCTTTAAATGTGATTTTCAACACACCCATTTGGAGGGAGAACTGACAGACTATGGATAAGATGCAGGAGCTTGGGCGTTGTTACGTAATACTGTATAAGTGAATCAGTCTCTGTCAATCGCATGAGACAATTACAAAGTCATCCGAATCAAACAAAAGATGTCTCGTTAAGAAATGTTCCAAGTCTCTTTGGCTTTTCAATACCCCCTCATGAAAAACAGATTTACAAAAGGAACATTTGTGGCAGCTGACGTACTACAGTATTTGAATAGTTCATCTTGTGGTTGTTCTTTAATCACTCATATTATTGAATTATATTACAATAAAAGTGTAGCTATCTAACCTGGGACCGTATCCTCAAGGCGTCTGAGAGTAGGACTGCTAATTCAGGGTCAGGTCCATATAATGTTACTCATTATGACATCAAATGTGAAACTGATCCTAGATTAGCACTGCTACTCTGAGAGGCTGTGTTCATTTGTATTGCTATAACCTTCCTGCGCATCATAGGGCATCTGCAGGTTCAGATTTTACTACTACAACTACATACGATCCCTGTGTGTCTGAGCTGATATAATTCATAGTGCTATATAACCTTGCATGCATATTACAGCAACCCTACAAGAACATCCATGTCTTACAACTCCATCTAACTCTTTTCCCAGGCCCATAGCTGTTTCACCTTGTGTTCAGTTTTCACCATTCTGGACCATCCCTTGGGTCACAAGGAGAATACCAAAGCAAAATACTAATGTGTTTTTTAATAAAACACACACAGTCTCCCGTTGTGACCTTGGGTATATTGGTTTCCCCCTGTGGACATCACGTCTTCCTTATCTCCCTGCAACACAAAGCATCATTGACGTTCTATCTAGACGAGCACCGCTGAGCACGTCCCTTGGCACTATAAGGTTTAGAATCAGTGCAGGCGGTCTATTAAACCCAAGCCCAAGGCTTAGTGCTAGAAGGTCTCTTGCGTCTTGTGTAACTTTGATGTAGAGGCTCTTGGCTTCCTGTATGGATGGATTCTTTGGATCGCGGAAGTTCCAATAGCTGAGTTGACTTTCATGGTGTGGTTTATGCCAGGGGCGCGACTTTGGTTTTAGAAGTGTGGGGGGACATATTCAAATATATATAGATATATATATAGAGAGAGAGATATAGAGATATATATATATAGAGAGAGAGAGAGAGAGGGAGAGAGATAGAGATAGATATACACACAGTGAGGGAAAAAAGTATTTGATCCCCTGCTGATTTTGTACGTTTGCCCACTGACAAAGAAATGATCAGTCTATAATTTTAATGGTAGGTTTATTTGAACAGTGAGAGACAGAATAACAACAAATAAATCCAGAAAAACGCATGTGAAAAATGTTATAAAATGATTTACATTTTAATGAGGGAAATAAGTATTTGACCCCCTCTCAATCAGAAAGATTTCTGTCTCCCAGGTGTCTTTTATACAGGTAACGAGCTGAGATTAGGAGCACACTCTTAAAGGGAGTGCTCCTAATCTCAGCTTGTTACCTGTATAAAAGACAACTGTCCACAGAAGCAATCAATCAATCAGATTCCAAACTCTCCACCATGGCCAAGACCAAAGAGCTCTCCAAGGATGTCAGGGACAAGATTGTAGACCTACACAAGGCTGGAATGGGCTACAAGACCATCGCCAAGCAGCTTGGTAAGAAGTTGACAACAGTTGGTGCGATTATTCGCAAATGGAAGAAACACAAAAGAACTGTCAATCTCCCTCGACCTGGGGCTCTCACCTCGTGGAGTTGCAATGATCATGAGAACGGTGAGGAATCAGCCCAGAACTACACGGGAGGATCTTGTCAATGATCTCAAGGCAGCTGGGACCATAGCCAGGAAGAAAACAATTGGTAACACACTACGCCGTGAAGGACTGAAATCCTGCAGCGCCCGCAAGGTCCCTCTGCTCTAGAAAGCACATATACATGCCCGTCTGAAGTTTGCCAATGAACATCTGAATGATTCAGAGGACAACTGGGTGAAAGTGTTGTAGTCAGATGAGACCAAAACTTGCCGTGTTTGGAAGAGGAGGAATGCTGCCTATGACCCCAAGGACACCATCCCCACCGTCAAACATTGAGGTGGAAACATTATGCTTTGGGGGTGTTTTTCTGCTAAGGGGACAGGACAACTTCACCGCATCAAATTGACGATGGACGGGGCCATGTACCGTCAAATCTTGGGTGAGAACCTCCTTCCCTCAGCCAGGGCATTGAAAATGGGTCGTGGATGGGTATTCCAGCATGACAATAACCCAAAACACATGGCCAAGGCGACAAAGGAGTGGCTCAAGAAGAAGCACATTAAGGTCCTGGAGTGGCCTAGCCAGTCTCCAGACCTTAATCCCATAGAAAATCTGTGGAGGGAGCTGAAGGTTCGAGTTGCCAAACGTCAGCCTCGAAACCTTAATGACTTGGAGAAGATCTGCAAAGAGGAGTGGGACAAAATCCCTCCTGAGATGTGTGCAAACCTGTTGGCCAACTACAAGAAACGTCTGACCTCTTTGATTGCCAACAAGGGTTTTGCCACCAAGTACTAAGTCATGTTTTGCAGAGGGGTCAAATACTTATTTCCCTCATTAAAATGCAAATCAATTTATAACATTTTTCACATGCATTTTTCTGGATTGTTTTGTTGTTATTCTGTCTCTCACTGTTCAAATAATTCTACTATTAAAATTATAGACTGATCATTTCTTTGTCAGTGGGCAAACGTACAAAATCAGCAGGGGATCAAATACTTTTTTCCCTCACTGTATATATATATACAGTCTGATAAACACTCTAAACAGCCTACCCGACCGTTCGGGGGCATCCAAATCGTCCTGAAGTACACCGTATCCTCGTTTTGTTTCACATTTCAATGATAGAACTAAGAGGGACAAAAATGCAATTTCAGAATGTGGGGAGGATATGTCCCCCCGTCCCCAGGGAAAGTTGCACCCCTGGTATATGAATATGGTCTCTAAATATGCTTTGTGTCTGCATCCCTCCCATTCAACACAGAAAAGATCATCAAAAAGAAAGTTGAACCTCTTGGAATCTACATGACACTCTCTGTGTTGCCTATGTTGTTTGAAAAGATAGGAACAGGCTACAGATGTGAGAAAGAGTTTTACGCTTCAGGCTCGTCTTTGAGATGGGTTGTCACGGCGACCCCTGGAGACAGCGCTCAAACACAGGTAGAGCTCTTTAGGAAACGCTGGGGTCCTCATAAAAAAATGGATGTGACATAAAAGAGCCTCTCTCCCACATCAAAGCTGTCTTCTCCATGCCTGACTTAAAGCGCTGTTTTAACTTCGCTCCCCGATGCTCTGTTTTTAGAAAAGGGACACTCTGTTCTTAGTGCGCCTTTGATTCACGGGGGGTCGCAGAGAACGGCATACAGCATTGAGCCATCAACCTCCATGGGTTGAACGAAGTGTTCTGCAGCCTTGTTTCTAGGAGCAGTTCAAAGTTCAGCAAGTGCTTGGACCACTTGGCGTAACAAGTCACTTTCACCATAGACTCCCATACAGGTGTGAGATCAGTTTGACTTTGTTGAAAGTAACCCCAGGTCAAAACAAGGTATACAGGTCTGGGATCAGGTTTAACATGTTAACATAGCCTGTGTTGACTGTGGCTGGAGAATATACACTGACCCCAGGACAGTGGTGGGTGTGTGTGTTCTGGTGCTGAGGAGATGTGTAAAGGAGCCGCTAATATAACTGACACAATAAGGGCAGACCTGAACCTGTGCATCTCAGAGTAGGAGTCCTGATCTAGGATCAGTTATGTCTTTTAGATCATAATGAATAAGATGATATGGACAGGGGGGGATCTGATCAGCACACTGAGACGCTTCATGAATACTGACCCTAAATTCTACCTAGGGGTTCCCGGTACGGGGGACCTTCTATATGTGCCCGCACACTTTAAAGCTGCAATATGTAACTTTTAGGGCGACCCAATCAAATTCACATAGAACTGTGAGTTATAGACCTGTCAATCTCATTGAAAGCAAGTCTAAGAAACAGTAGATCTGTTCTATGTGGGCTATTTCTATGTTTCCCTTTCTTAAGTTTAGGTTTTGTGCACCACCTTCAAACAGCTGAAATACAATCTTTTTGGTTATGGAAAAGATATTTCACAGCGGTTTAGATGGTACAGTGATTCTCTACACTATACTCGCTTGTTTTGTCACATAAACTGAAATTAATCGAACTATTAGAATTTTAGCAACCACGAAATAGCTGAGCGATTTCTGCAGAGTGCATCTCCTAATCATGGAATTGCATATAGGAAAACTGAAAACGTTCCAACATGTTTCTGATAGTATTCAGTTAATTTTGGATGCATATTTTATGTGGTTGAAAATTAAATACCGTCATCTTTTATGTCATTGAAAGAAATCGCATGCTTTGGCTACACAACAGGTCCCTAAGCGTGCGCTCATTCTCACAAGATGCTGAAAAAAGAATCATATTTCTCCACTCCTGTTCCCAAGACAAAATGAACATTTGGTCTTTCATTTTACTGTGAGGAACACTTCCTTCTGCAGCAGTTAATATTATAATAAGCTACATGTCAGTGTCCAGACAGTTACTATTCCAAGTATCAGGTTACTTCACTTCTGCCATCCATCCATACAGTGCCATTTGATAAATGCAAAGAGACCATTTACAAAACACCAAAAAGTGTTATGAACGACTTTCGGTGATTGTCATCCGTTAGGCCTACACAAGTCTTGTAACCTGAATTTATGCGTACTCTGCTGCGTTCTCGGCCACTCATCTTGGCAACATGTCAGTGTTATCATCAAACTACACTGCATTTTGGAGCATATTCCACAAGTTGTAAAGTCTATTCGCTCATCTCACATGCGGCAATGATAGCCTTGCTTTCTCAAATGACTGCCTCGCCTGGTTCACCAACTACTTTGCAGACAGAGTTCAGTGTGTAAAATCGAAGGGCCTGCTGTCCGGACCTCTGGCAGTCTCTATGGGGGTACCACAGGGTTCAATTCTCGGGCCGACTCTTTTTCTCTGTATATATAAATGATGTCGCTCTTGCTGCGGGTGATTCCCTGATCCATCTCTACGCGGACGACACCATTCTGTATACTTCGGGCCCTTCGTTGGACACTGTGTTAACTAACCTCCAAACGAGCTTCAATGCCATACAACACTCCTTCCGTGGCCTCCAACTGCTCCTAAACGCTAGTAAAACCAAATGCATGCTTTTCAACCGCTCGCTGCCCGCACCGGCCCGCCCGACTAGCATCACTACCACTACCACGGTTCTGACCTAGAATATGTGGGCAACTACAAATACCTAGGTGTCTGGCTAGACACTAAACTCTCCTTCCAGACTCATATTAAACATCTCCAATCCAAAATCAAATCTAGAATCGTCTTTCTATTTCACAACAAAGCCTCCTTCACTCACGCCGCCAAACTTACCCTAGTAAAACTGACTATCCTACCGATCCTCGACTTTGGCAATGTCATCTACAAAATAGCTTCCAATACTCTACTCAGCAAACTGGATGCAGTCTATCACAGTGCCATCCGGTTTGTTACCAAAGCCCCTTATCCACCCACCACTGTGACCTGTATGCTCTAGTCGGCTGGCCCTCGCTACATATCCGTCGCCAGAACCACTGGCTCCAGGTCATCTATAAGTCTATGCTAGGTAAAGCTCCGCCTTATCTCAATATCACTCCAGCAGGTATATCTCACTGGTCATCCCCAAAGCCAACACCTCCTTTGGCCGCCTTTCCTGACTGGAACGAATTGCAAAAATCGCTGAAGCTGGAGACTTATATCTCCCCATTGTGTTATTGACTGTACGCATGTTTATTCCATGTGTATTCCATGTGTAACTCTGTGTCGCACTGCTTTGCTTTATTTTGGCCAGGTCACAGTTGTAAATGATAACTTTTTCTCAACTAGCTTACCTGGTTAAATAAAGGTGAAATAAAATAAATAAAAAATGATAAATACTGTAATAGCCTACAGTTTTTGGGGAATCTGTTTTAATTATTGTGATAGACTCATGTTTTACCGGTTTGGGTTACCCCACTATTTATTTTGCCTGTACTCCATAGGGGACCGTTCCAGCTTACTTTCACCCCTGATTCTACCCTTGAACAGGATGACACAGTTCAGGGCATCAGAAACAGATCTACACTATTAGTTAATATAGGAAAAAGAGGATATATACGGGACAAGGAATGATGTAAAATCTAAATAATATGGTGTAATAAAATTAGCAGTTAGAACAATATAATTTAACAGAAGGCTAACCTGGCTAGCCTGGATGCCAGTCTGTCTGTGCTTTCATGCCAAAATTGTCACTCGTTGTCATGCCAAAAAATTCTTGACAATTCCATAAGGAGTTGGCGAGTGAGTAGAAACAGACACCCAGGCTAAAATTCAGTAAAACCACGACCAAAATACCACAGCACAGAAACAATCAGAGCAGAACTGAACAGACTTGCCTTTTGGTTGTGTTGCATTGGGTGTGTGTGTTGAATTGTATTACATGGTACGGTAAATAGACTTAGGCTGTTTTGCATCCGATTACAGTGTGTTGCTGCAGAGAGGCACGTTCATATGGCTGCCATGTTCTGTCCTTGGCCCCTGCGGGCTCACTCACAGAAGGTAGAGCATCCTGTTGCTCCCTGGACCATCTGCAGGACCACCGTCACTGCTTCAGGGCGAATGAGGATGGGTCCTAATGGACTTATGTGTTCCTGTTTGATGGTGTGTGTGTGAGAGTTAGTGAGAGAGAAAGAGTGAGAGAGAAAGAGAGAGCAGTGTGCAA